>JARWKJ010000004.1:19115125-20333696 GCA_029959095.1 Rhinichthys osculus | reverse complement strand
AACTTTTCTTCTCTCTTCAGTCATGTGTGTGAGCAATGGAAAAAAAGACAAGAACAACTTGTAACTTAGTTTGATGAATTTCTTTCTGATCATATTAATGAGGACTGAGGAAGCAGACTCACTTTCAGCAGGGGTTTTCTCTCTATCTGAGAGGAGTGTCCCTTCAGACGCAACAGATGAACTTCTCTCTGAGTCATTCTCCGTACTTTCAACCGGTTCTTGGTGTGTATGGACTGGGAAATGAATTATGTATTATTAAACACGTAAATTAATGGATACCGTTTATATATATATATATATATATATATATATATATATATATATATATATAACAGAAATTTCCTTAAGACTTATCAGCTTTAGTGAACAAAACGATAACTGATTTTTAAACTTCATATTTCAAGCATTGCACGCGCTTGGAGAACGTCGTTAACAACTGCAGAGTAAACTGTTAGCACTACTGAATAGTAAACAGGTAAGTTAGGCCTAGTTCAGTTGAAAATATAAACGTACCAACAGGAATTTCCACTTCAACCTCTTCATCGCGTATATTCTTGAAGAAAAAAAGCGTTGATGGCGCCTCTTCCTCTGTGACTATGTTTAAAAAGCTTATGATTTTCTGCTCTTCCTCTCCATCACCGCGACTGAGTAACTCCTCAAAACAGCCTGAATCAGGCAAATCAAACAGCACACACACTGCGTTTTTAATCCACTCCACTCGAGGGTCATGGTGAGCCATTCTTGTAGTCGTTTGGGTGAGAAGAATAACTATATAATAAAGTTTGTAATGTGCATGAGAAAACTGTAGACTCTCGCAACCGAAAATGCGCTCTGGTTTTAGTTGACGTTGCTATAACAACGAACGGGCACTGCTGGTGTTGTTGCCAGATCACAACTCACAACAAGCGCGCTACAAATTAGAATAGTTCACCCAAAAATCATTTTGTCATGATAATTTACTCACCCTTTAGTTACTTCAACCCTGTATGGTTTCTTTCTTCTGCTGAACACAAAAGAAGATATTTGGAAGAGTGTCGGAGGGTAATGCGCCAAACAGTTGACGGTAGCCATCGACTTCCATAGTATTTTTTTTCTTCCATAATATGGAAATCAATAAGGGCCATCAATTGTTTTGTTACCCATATTCGTCAAATGATCTTCTTTTGTGTTCAGCAGAAGAAAGAAATGTATACAGGTTTTGAACAACTTGAGGGTGAGTATTAAATGATGACAGAATTTCTATTTGATTTCGCATTTATTTTTAGATAACGTTACAGAGAAAAGAATAATACGTAGCTGTGTAAGTTATGTTCTTTTGTGAACGTTTTTTATGTTTCTCATAATTCATATTTAGGCTATGTCGTCCTGCAAAACGTAGACTATAGCCTAATTGTGCAAATTTAATAGTGCAAACGTTGGTCGTGTAGCAAACCCTGTCACTTTTACATTTGCTTTTTCAACCTTAAAATTTCTACCAGGTGGCGTTTTACCTTTCTCGTTTCACGAGCTCCACATTTTAGTTAAATAATATAAAAATGATTAATTATAACGGGAAAAAAACGTTTAAAAATGATTAATTATAACGGAAAATGATTAATATAATAATTATAATTATTGTAAATAAATTTAATTCCAATTTCCTATTTTGACTGCATGACGTCTTTGATGACGTTACACGACACCTGTCAAATGTGAACTCACTCAAGTCATTATAAAAGCTCTACGGGCATTATAAAAGAAAATAAATACAGAAATAAATATGACACATTGAGGAAAAAAAACAAAAAACAAAAAACAGACATGGTATATTTACATAAGAAACATTTATTTATTTACACATTTTGTATGTTTCCACAATCAAACATATCCGATTAAACTCAACAGCTTGTTTGTAGAGACTCTAAGACTTGAAATGGGTCAGATAAGAATCAAGAAAGTTTGTTTTGAAGAACAAAATGCTCTGCTCCCTGACGAAGTCTAAACAATAATATGCTTCCCATGCTACACTTTAACCCTCTTTTGGCTCTGATTTATCCAATTTGTGGTTAAAATATGGCTTGTCCGACAAGAATCCATGTAAACGGTTAAAATTAATGCAGCATACTCTATGTGTGTTACCATTGAAAAATGAAAGTGAAAGCAGAAAAGATGGTGACACCATGGTACCATTTTTGTATCACTCACCACATTTTTTTTAGCATACTCTTGATTGTGCATTTAGTGATTTATGAAACTTCACTCTAGTTTAGGCTATTTTAACAAAAGTACTAGAAACAAGATTTTCCAGGTGATATTCTGAGGCATTTTCACGCATCTTCTAGTCAGCTGGCCTATCTTCTAGCCATCTCTTGGTGCTTCTGTTGATCGTGTGGCTGGGGGTGTGTTTTGACTGTCCTCTCTGCTAAAACTCATTGCCACTGCCACAATTATCCCAATAACCACTGCAGCAACAACTGCCGCTATTATCACTTTGTACTTAATATTCTCCCAGCGCTTCTTCTGTTTCACTTTAATCGCGGTCTTTGAGAATCCTTTGCTCTGAAAACAAATAATACAACCTTTTAAATAATTTAATATGACCAAAAATATATATTTTTAAAACATTTAAAATTATGACAAAAAAGTAGTTTTTTTTTTTTTTTTTTAGAACTGACTGTTACAGAGACTCTTCATATGAGAAACAAGGAAAGGAAAAATGTGAGTCTTTGTAATGTGCTTGAATTGGTTTTTTGTTCTCCTAACTTTAATTATAATCTTTGTTTGAACCAGTAACACCAATATCACATTGTGCTCATTACACATTCTTGCATGAAACCAAAGTGAACTTGTTGCCTTACCACATGATGGCACATCCTGCATAAACAGCCTGCCATACTATTACACAAGTTTTTGTTCATTTCATAACTAAAGGAAATAGCTTTCTAAAATTAACATGGTAAACTAAAGTCAGGATGCAAATTGTACACTCTTTTTTTCCGTACACCCCACCTAGACACTATTAATAGACTCCAATATGACATGCCTTTGCTTTCCCTATAAACACTTGAAATTTCGGAAACCCAGTTTATGGTCATCAGAGTCCTCAATGAGCCAAAAAACATGTTCATGGGACCATAAAATGAGTAAATAAGTAGGCATGCTTTTTTGAAAAGCTGTTTTATGTGCATGAATGAAATGATAGTTTATGTTGTTATTATTTAATAAATATCACACAAACTAAGGTTCCACCTGTTCTCGTAGATGTTCCGCTCTGTTGTCCAGCTCCCCGAGTTTAACTGTTCGCTCGTCAGACTTGTTTATGTTATCCAGCATGATAAGTTTAACTTCCTCCACATCCTCCTGGGCCTGACGGAGGCGGCTTTGCCCATTCTCCTGGGGACAGATGAAATGGTTTATTAAGAAAGGCAAACATCCTATACAAATCATGCATTCGCATCCATACATCTAGAGGTACTAGATGATATTGAATGTCCCACTAGATATTTAACACAAGAGAAATGCAATCAATGAACCATTAAAAAGTGGCATTGAAGACTTCCTGGACGCCTCCCATCATAATGGCCTAAGAGTTCTGTTTACTCCAAGCACTGGGAATGGAATTCTGGAACAGTGCCTCTGCTCTCTCACAGTTTAACAAGGAACAGCACAAGGGAGAGAAAAACGAACTGCATTTCTAGAAGCCATTGCATCAAACCCCACAATGAGGCCTTTGTGAAAACAACATAAAATAGGGCATTTATAGATTGTGACCTTCCTGACATTAGCAGTCTCTACAGCATCAGACATATCATTTGTATATCAGCTGATTCAGACTGTTGATTCCTCTCTTTGTGCTCAGAAGGATGCAAGTAACTTGAGGTCAAGGTTTAGTTGATGAGTGGAACATCATAGACGGGAAACTGTCAAGCAAAGATCAATGAAATGATTAATTTTACAGGAAACACCACATATTTTTCATGCCATCTCACAAAAGAACCATGGACAATGGAACAGTGATTCTCAAACGGTGTGTCACGGCTCAAAAGTGGGTCGCAGGAAAAAAACAATGCTAAACTCAAATACTAAAAGGCAAATACTAAAAAGGTTTATCAACTTTTAAAAGGGAGGAGAAACACACATATTTTGTTGCTGATGCTGAAGGCTATGCATCAATTTTTTTATTTTTTTTTGGTAAATATTAACAGCATGAAAGAGATTTGTATCTACTAACAATAAACCAATGAATAAACTTCAATGTTTGATTTTAATAACATTTGTTTAAATGTTATCATATTGTTTAAATTGTACAAGAAACAGTAAATAAATAAACAAATGTGTGTATGAATTAAAAAATCTAATTACAGGTGCTAAAGAAAAACAGTGATAGACTTACGGATGGATGTAAACAACCTCAACAAATAAGATTTTAGTAAAATATCACCATATGGGCCACAGACAGACAGACATACATATAAATAGACATATAGACAGACAGACAGACAGATAGATAGATAGATAGATAGATAGATAGATAGATAGATAGATAGATAGATAGATAGATAGATAGATAGATAGATAGATAGATAGATAGATAGACACCTTTAAAATGAACAGTATAATCAGTTTATCATCACTCATATGAACAGAGGACTACAGGATACACATCTCTTTTTACATCCTTTCTTTGCCTTCTTCCTTCCTCTTTCATTGTGACTGTTATAATGAATATGGAATTTCCTTGAGACAAGGCAAAAATCCCCTCTTGTGTTCAAATAAACACTTGTGAGGCTGTCATTTCAAGCCACCTGAGATGAACCAACAATAAGGGTTAAAGACCTACTGGATGACATTCAAATGACACGTAATATGAAAAAAACACACACAAAAAAAACAAGGTAGGTCTATGTTTCAAATTCAAACAGCTCATAAAGAACTAAATGATACTGTAAACCACAACCCGATGCGTATCAGCTATACACTATCATATACGCCAATTAAATAAAGTGAATTGAGAGCTGCTACATATAGCCTGTCAGAAAAATCGCTCAGTCATCAAAATTAAACTTAATTTATAACATCACTTGCACAATTTACAGTGGCATATAGGCCTACACATATTGAAACAAACTAAACGTGTTTGAAATTGGACCACAACATTAAACTTAAACTGTTTGCAGCGTTTACATCGAGTTATCTGTAACGTTATTTATATAACAAAGTTGCTGTTTGTTTATAAGTTGTTTATAACAATTTGCTTTTAAAAGTTATTGAGCCTTTACATTGCCATGCTTTTACTTTAATATCTAATCTAATCTAATCTAATAAATCTAATAACAGCGTAAGTGCGAAAACGAAACAAAAAGACAAAACAACTTACTGTCATTGTTTTATTCTGTCGTTTTACCACACCAGAAACTGTGACCGAATATACTGCATCTGAAAGAGACACCAGCAGCTGAAGAATAAAAAACAATACAAGTTCGATATCTATAAAAATGAATGCGCGTGTTTTAGCAACTCTTCCAATCCAAGGCTTTAAAGTTCTGCCTTGCTGCTGTAAGGAACGGCTGTTATCTGGGCGGGTAAATCACACTGCGCAGCCGCATGGCCATGGCAGTCTATGTAAACGCCCATCTCCTGACTTGCTAGTTACACTGCCTGCCAGTAACTTGTGATATATTGTTCTTGGTCATGTGCCAAATGTGCCCTTTAAAATTAATGCACTCCAGTACTTGTATTGTAATGTATTCACAAAAAGTTCACAAAAGTCAAGCTGCCACAAAAAGACGTTGTCCGATTCAAAAACAACATCATTATCAATCGATTTTTATTTCAATAATACGTTAAACCGATTCACAAATCAATCATAATAGAAAACTTGTTGAAGGAAATCTGGTTCTGGAGGGAAAAGTGAGTTGCAGCTGGTGTAAGAAAAACAAGATAAAATCACAGCTGGGGGGAAAAAACTTGGCTTGGATGTACTTGCTCTTTTTTAACCATTTTTTTTAATGTAGTTAGAATGTATAGAATACAATCCATTATTTACCTCCGGCTATGCCCATCCCTTACACATACATCACATCACGTACATAACTTAGTCCTTGGCAATATCTAAAACTTGCATTTTGTCCCTCTCTAGAGATCTACTGCATACCAGATGGTGGACATGGGAAATTAAACACAAACCCAACAGTATTTGATAATTGTTTGCCATTAGTCTATGTACATTTCAAATGAGAGGATTAAAAACATGTCATACTCATCATTAGTTTTATTGAGAGATCATGTTTATTTACAAAATATTGCATTTCCACGCTGTTTACACTAATAAGATTCATTTTCAAGGCACTTGATTGAGGTTTCAAAATGATTATTTGTAGATGACAAAAACTTAAATCGATTAAACGTATTGATTACAAATTTTAAGTGTTTAAACATATGTCTTTGATTAAAAGGTTTGGGGTAGAATAATACATACAGTATGATGTTAATGGAAGCTACAAGAGATACAGCATAAGACTTTACAAACATTCAAGTCATTCTGACTACATACAGATAGACAGGCATACAGTGCCTTAACCTCTCTGAAGCAAAAGTGCATAAAGCTACTCAGCAGATTATAAGACCAGCCAACAAAAACTATTGCAAACTGAAAATGACACCACAGACTCTAAAATATTCCTCCTTGCTCAGTTTTCTATACAGTAAAAAGTTACGCTTTGTGTTTCAGAAAGCTCCCACATGCGATAACAAATTATGATTACAGTACTGACTGCATGTGGTACAGTGCAAGTGTTACACTGCGTATCAAATTCAATACATTGATTTATGTCAAGGATAGAAAAAAAATTGTGCTTTCTAATGTCAATCTAAATCTAAATGGCCTTGTTCAGGTGCTCGTTTCATAAAAATCTTTCATTCATTCTATAAGAAGAAAATCTGTTTCTCTGTTTTGAAGCTTGGGGGCATTGCAAATTTCAGTAAACATTAAAGACAGGGGGAAAAAAAATCCAAATATCTCACAATATAATTACTTAATGAAAAGGTGTGTTTTGGATAATGCAACAGTTTTAAGAACACATTCTGGTTTGACCTTTTACAAATGACATACATACTTGTGGAGACGACAAAAGTACAAGAGTACAAAATAGAAACACTTGGAGATCTAAAAGTATTCCATAATTACACATAATATATTATGTAATTTAATCTAACAGTCTTAAATATACATCATAGCTCAATAGAGAGAACTTTCACCCATTACCTTTTCTGATTCAATGCCAGTATATGATTATTTCAAGCATACCTTCAGTATGAACAATATTGCAGCAATTGAAGGAATTAATTACAGTTGTGGCATTTTATCAGGCTTTAGAGAATCATAAAGGAAACCGAAGTGGCCATTAGGATGAAGTTTTAGGAGGTGAGAAGTATGTAAGAAAATAGACAGCATTCTTTCTATAGACTACTTAAAATCCTTCATTTCAATGTTTCAAAGCTGTCATAATGGAAGCTCCTCGTAATAAGTGATACCATGAGATGTGAAGGTATATGAGGGTATATGAGCAAAATGTGCAAAGAACGAGTATGTGTGTGTGCGTGTGTGTGTGTGTGTGTGTGAATTCTTGAAATTTTGACTTGGTATGTGAACATGGTTGCAAATTTCTGTATGTGTTTGTGTGTGTGTGTGTGTGTGTGTGTGTGTGTGTGTGTGTGTGTGTGTGTGTGTGTGTGTGTGTGTGTGTTTGTAACTAACAGAAATCCTAGGGTGGTGTGGTGGGAGGTTTGGTTGCAGGTGTACCGGTTGGGATCACACCAGTGGCAAGGAATATGATAACCAGCACAATGACGAGGACTATCACAACAATAAGCACGATCAGCTTCACGTTCTTCCACCAGTAAGCGCGAGCAACCTTCTGAGAGGTGTGCTTGAAGTTCTGGGCCTGAAAAGCAGAAAACAAAGACCAGTACAATGTCAACAAGTGTGGGACTACAGCCGCATACAGTAGCCTAATAGTTTGTTATGTTAGATTGATTTCTGAAGGATCATGTGACACTGAAGACTGAAGTAAAGGCTGCTGAAATTTCAGCTTTGCCATCACAGAAATAAATTACATTTAAAAAAACATTCAAATAGAAAACAGTTATTTTAAATTGTAATATTTCACAATCTTACTGTTTTTACTGTATTTATTTTCTATCAAATAAATGCAGCCTTGGTGAGCGCAAGGGACTTCTTCGAAAAACATTAGACAATCTTTCTGAACCCAAACGTTTGGATGGTTTTGTGCATAGTAAAAACAGTGTGCCAGGCTTAGAGCTGTAATATGTGATAAGAAACAAAGTTTTTGTACTTAAAGACTCACCCCAGCTTGCAGATCTTCAGATTTGCCCATCAGATCATCCAGTCTTTCTCCACGGGCCAGGATCCGATCGACATTCTGGGTCATAATGTCCTTGACCCCGTCCACTTGAGACTGTAGAGATCGAACTGGATCCACCTCCTGTGAAGACTCTCCTTCTCTCGGCTCCTGCACTCAGAGGAATTCAAAACCAAAACATGATCAAAATGGCACAAGCACACAGTTATGCAAAATAACTCGCATTGTTGTCAAAAAGAGAAATGGAAGGCAACAAAAATCTATACAATGAGATAGAAACTCATCATGATAAAGCAGTTTGAATAGAGACTGGAACGTTTGTAAAAAGTACTGTTCTGCAACAGCCAGCATTTTATCTGGCCCATAAATATAAATTATAGCATGTAAGGTTTAGAATTATGCAGAAAAAATACATATATTATGTGCAAAAACTAAAATACTCAATAAAATACATCCGCAAGCATCCGTTATCGAAGTTCAAACTGTTAAGTGCATGCGAAAAACAATATTAGCCTATGTATTATTTAGGAAGCCTGT
Organism: Rhinichthys osculus; assembly: GCA_029959095.1. NCBI lineage: Eukaryota > Metazoa > Chordata > Actinopteri > Cypriniformes > Leuciscidae > Rhinichthys > Rhinichthys osculus. The sequence goes on along the minus strand of JARWKJ010000004.1, from coordinate 20,324,799 downwards.
AAGCACCTAAATCAGAGTGGATTACAGACCTTTACAAAACTAAGTTCTGAGATGAAAAAAGAAATTTTCAGATAGCATAATTTACCATAAAAATCTAGTCTCTTTAACGTTTATAACTGCCACCTATCGTCCAATCTCCATAAAAGTTTACAGGCTTTTTTAGAGTTATGTGTCAAGTCAAGTCAAGTCACCTTTATTTATATAGGCTAGCGCTTTTTACAATACAGATTGTATCAAAGCGCTTCACAGTGATAACATAACATGAAAACAATATAACAAAGTTTGTTTCTAAAAGAAAATTGCGTCAGCGTCCACCTTAAGTAAGGCAGATCAATAACATTATTGAATATTAAATGTCCCCAACTAAGCAAGCCAAAAGCCAAGGCAACAGTGGCAAGGAACCAAAACTCCATCAGGTGACAGAATGGAGAAAAAAACCTTGGGAGAAACCAGACTCAGTCGGGGGCCAGTTCTCCTCTGGCCAACGAAGGAACAGTGCATGATTCGGGCAGCATTACAAGTAAGATTGGATCGGAACATTTAGAGTATTTATCCATTTCCATCTTTTGGAAGTCCAAGTAATCACGCCGGTATTAAGACGAGTTGTTGAGGATCAGTGCCGTCCACCATAGAGAGTCCATATCGCCCGTGTTGAGTCGTCAATTCACAGGCTTTGTGATTGGAGCATCTGAAGTCTCCGTGTCACATGTTGTTACCAAGTTTTTTTTAAATTCTAATGATTCTGTTTAGGAATTATATGATATGTTTTGGGCACATTTCATCACCCATATTTTTAATGACCCAGTTATAGCCATTCAAATACTATTTTTTTGATAATTATTGATCTAGACGGTCCAGAAATTTTGTACTACGGTCAGCAGTGGTTGTTCAGTATGAGGAGATCTAACATATGATATGAATATCATATCGGCCCACCACTTTGACTGTAAGTCAAAACCCTACATTTACAATAGGAGTTCAGCGTTACACACTTGAACCCCTAATAAAACATAATAGTGTCTTTATGACTGTTATGTACGTGTCTTGAATATATGGAGACAGCTGCATTTAATTATTCTGATTTAAGGGAATTCATGATTCAAGCAATTAAAAACATACAGTAATTGCTACAATAAAGTACTGTCTATCTCTATATTTTAAAAAAACTTATCAATAAAACTAACATCAATACATCATTTATTGTATACCATGATCAGACAGCTATTATTAAAAAACTGCTCAGTTTTTTGCCTTTAGATGCTAATGATTAGGTGTGACACCTTAAGTGTGATTTTGACAAAAGCAATAAGATAGCTTTACCACATTCACACATCAAAACACCAACTGTCAAATGCAGTGCAAGAACCTTAATAGCCATCTTTTGTACTGTTCTCAGTGTCATTTGGGCATGTTTAGTCATGCTAAACACCCCTTAAGCCCTCTTGCACTACTGATACTTCATAAACAAAGGGTGTTACCAGGAAACCAAAAGCAAAGCTGCGTCACTACCTGTCATACCCTTTCCATTCTAGTCAATGGCTGTTCGAGTTGGTGTCACAAGGCCTGCAGAATGGCAGAAAGCTATTAGGTGACATCAGATACTGACAGTCTGAAATACCATCATTGTGGAGAAATGGTTCCATGTGATATCTATAACTATGTGATATGGCAACAACATAATAAAAATTAAAAATGTATGCATCTAGTTATCATATGATTTACCAGTGTGCATTTGTTTTTGAAAGTCTTTAGATAGGCTTTCTAAACTGCTTTACCATTAAGACTGGAACAAATGTCCATCACTATAAGTAAGAACAACTGTATTAAACTCGATCTTTCTTACTCTTTGTATAAAACCAAGGCAAAACATATTCTTGCTTCCTTGAAGTCCGTCTAATACCAGTCTCCAAATGGTTTCAAGAACAAGCGAACTTCAATTTCAGCCAAGTTCAGTAATTCAGAATACTGTCAATGAACTTTATTTTAACCACAGTGCCACATACAAATAGGATGTCTAAAATATATGCGGTACTGTTGAAATTGTTAAACAAAACAAAATAAATGGTTGTCAGTCAGTTGATCAACTTGATTTGAGGCAAACTAGCATGAGGATCTCACACTTCTGGTTCACTTCAAGTCAACAGGGGACGTGTGAAGTGATCAGCACATTTGCCAACTGTAGTTAAAACATATCTAAACCGAGTAAGTTAACCATGCAAAAAGTGATACGTTCAACAGTCGGTTTTGTAAACCGGTTATGCTTCACAGCTCAAGGTAAATTCAATACATCTATGTAAACAAATCTGTACAACAAAGTTGCAATACAAACTGGATGCTTAAGCATCAAACTTTTATTTAAACAGCACATTTGTTTTAGTAATCCAAGCAAATTGTCGACGTTAACTGACAACAGGAACGTAGAAACTAGCGAAGTATAACTTGAAAAACGAGCTTCGCCCTGCGTTTACTTACGTCAACCTGTAAAAATTAAACAAAAAAAAATATCTACCTGTTCTAGTGGAAACTTTTGCATCACTAAAAAAATGATTTACACGAATATAGATAGTAACTGAGTTCACACAGCTAGGTTAGTCAGTCTATTTTTAAACTCAACAAGCGATGTAACGTTAACAAGCACCTGCTGACTATCGCTCAGGTCACAACTTACCGTACTATTTGGATCACCCATCCCCATGATTTCAATATGATGTTTGTATTAACTCCACGAAAAAAACAATTACAATATCCTTTGGAGTTAAAATGTTTGTAACTGTTTCTTCGAATGACCAACAGATGTACACCGTGTCAACACTTCCTGGTCTCTAATTCATTCTCTTCCTCCAGCCGCGATGATTTGGCTTTGGCCCACCTCTGTAGCGCCACTTCCCATAGCATCCTCCAGAGGGCGCTGGATTCATGACGCATATAAACACCTGAAAGGTGAGAGCGCAGACTATTATCACGCCATCATCATTTCAGGTATGAGAAGATTGTTATGGTAAAGCCAGACAGGCTTGTGACTTTTTCTAAAATTACTGATATGTGATTAAACTCAGTGTACTTTATGTAATAAATGTTTGTTTTTAACATGCTTGACATTATTAGGGCAAAATAATTAAGAGTACTATGCACGAAACGGTAAACTCTTTTCTTCCGCCAAAGCAACAATTGGCTCCACCTAAATGCCTCTGGCATTACATGTATTCATGCAAAACATTATACCATTCCAAAATGACATCATACTAGACACAAAACAATATATACAAAGAGATAATAAAGAATTACCCAACAATACTTTAATAACTTTTATTTTTCAAAATCAGATGTAGAATATACATCTAAAAGAAACCTCATAGTTATAAAATGAATTTCACAGTTTAAATAAAACATCTTTAAAAAAGTTACATTGACAGCAGCAACTTCACATTTACTTTTACTGAAGCTGCTAAACAGATCTTAAAAGCAATCATATTATACATGCACTGCACACTGCTGGTTTTTTTTTCTTAGTTCATGCTTTTGACATTTTTTCACTCAAATAATTCTGTGGTAGTTTCCTGTTCAACGTTTTTAACATGATCCTGACATCTTTCTCTCGACTATATTGTTTTGGCCCCACATGGGTATTTTACAAACTGGATTTACATTTTGGTAAAAAAAAAGAAAAAAAGAAGAGTTTGTATAAAATATTTGTATCAGTTCTCAGTGGCCTTGTTTAATGATGATATCGGTCATGCAGTCAATCTTGTGCAGCTCCAAGTTCTGTTGATGAAAGAAGAGCTTTTAGATTTACAGCAACCAAATGTTCTGGATGCGTCATGAGATCACAAATAATTTTGCTTGTAAGTTACAAAATATTCAGTGCATACTAATGCAAGACAAGTAGATCTTTAAACATAATAAACAACATGCTAATACAGAAATTTAAACAAACGTCCATCTACAGTAGTTTTTGAAATCATTATATAGCAGAAAGTAGTACTCACTTTCTCATTAGCCAAGTGCAGAAGGGCCACAAAAGCCAACGGTACTGAGAGATTGGTAGCCATGGAGGAGGGAAGCCTGGTGGGAGAAAGAGAAATTTATGTATAGTATATACATGAGAAATGTCAATCCTTAGACTGTTAGATACATAGCACCAGGACTTAAAAAAACTGTACCTTTGTACAAGATTCCTGACAGACTGGCTAAAGGATTTTTCTCCAGGTACTTCTGTTGTCTCCTCACACTCCACCTGCTGTAAATGGTAAAAGCAATAAGTCATTAACATTTTTTTTTAATCAAATGACCACAAGCAATGCTGAACAACAGAGCAGAAAACAATTGGGTGTGGTTTGTGAAAGTGCTTAAAAATGTGTCAAAACGAGTTTTATCCAACCAACAATGATCTTTAAGATTAAAGGTCCGTTCACACCAACAACAATAACTATAAAGATAGTGATAAAAATATAGTTCTAAATATAAAAGAATCCAAGCCACAGCTATAACGATACAGAGGAACGATATCGTTGGGATCACTTTCAGAACCTTAAGCCTTTTTTTAGCCCGTAAGGATTCAGAAAAGGTTATTCATATTAATCTTCACTCGATTAGACTACTGCAACTCGCTTTATTATGGTGCTCAAAAACTATTTATGGACAGATTACAGATGGTCCAAAACGCAGCCGCAAGGTTGACAGGTACTCGGAAATATGACCACATTACCCCCGTTTTAAGATCGTTGCACTGGTTAACAGTTAATTTCAAGATTTTTCAATGTTTATTTTTAAATCTTTGGTACAGCCCCTCCATATATTGCTAGCCTGATTCACGTTCACAAGTCAAAGAGATTAAGATCTCATATGCAAAAACTTCTACATGTTCTTAGGTTTAAACCAGAGGTGAGTGTGCTTTTGCGGTAGCTGCCCCAAGGCTGTTGAACAATATATTAGATAATCATCAACTTTGAGTACATTTAAAAACATATTTTTACATTAGCTTTTGATCATGTATGAGTGACAAGGCATTGTTGCAACAGGTACTAGTCCTAGGTTTTTTCTAAATTTATTGTTTTTATTTTATTATTTCAGTATATTGTACAGCCCTGTGGTCAACACTGTTGTTTTATTATGTGCTTTATAAATTAATTGGAATACTAATACTAATTATCGGCCTTGCCTTCAGTGATCTGACAAATTTATAGCGGAAAAGAAAACTTAGTTTTGTGAGAGAGGATTACTGTTTGATTACTAAAATGTGATTACTAGAAGGGTGATTACTGTTGCACCAAGTTCAGTATGCAAACGGTAACTTCTAAACGTACCCATAAAGATGCGGAAAAAAGTAAATAAAAGAGCTTTACTAAGGTCAGAAAGATACAGTTACAAACCTTGTCTGGTTTTTCAGGACTTTCTGTTAGGAGACCCCACATAGTGGTCTTCAGCTTCTTCATGTCCATCTTCTTGGCCATTTTGGCATAGTTTATCTCAATGGTGTTTACCTAGATCAGCAAACAATTCATGAGTTATCTATACAAAACTACTGAAATAAAAACTAATAATAACTGACAAATAACAGAAAGAAAATATCACTACATGATCAGTGTATAGCATAGTAACCCAATATCTGTCCTCTCATCTTACCTTGTGAGGCTCAGGGACAAGACAGTCCTCTCCGTATGTAGAGATGTCATCTGTGTCTAGAGAGAAAGGGGTCGGTCTGTCTGTTTGGGAGTCATCAGATCCTCCAAAGCCTTCAGCATCCTCACTGTCCCCTTCCTATTCACAGAAACCACTAACAGTTAACAGACTGTCTCCATGCCAACCTATGACACGTAACAGTAGTGTTTAGTGTACCTGAAGACCAGGACAGAAGTTGGCTGTGTCATTGGCGTTGTTGTAATCATACTCTCCTATGTCCCCACCCAGCTCTCCCGATAATCTCTTCTTTCCTTCTGCACTGAACTAAAGTGAGAAAATAGTCAAATTTGTAAAATGAACAAAAACCAATCCAGCAGTCAATCTCTTGTAAAGCATTATTCTAATGATGTTGTAGATTTGCCACAACCAAAATGCTGAAGTGCACAGTAATGCAGACACGAATATTAAACATTCATGCTCTTACTGTGTTGGTGGGTTTGAGGCTGAGCTGTGACAGGTTACTGGGTGGATACTGGAAGTCTGCTGGAAGTGTGGTTTTCTTATTGCTGCTGTTCAAAGCCGATTTACTGATAGTGGTTGCTGCCTGGAAATAAAAAGTATTTATTTGTCAAATTGTCACCAATTAATCTGCTGCTGACTTCAACAAGGTTTGAAAGTTTTTGGTAGAGGGATTAAAAAACATTGTAAAAAAATTGCTGTTATGAAGCATTTGTCCATTATGGAAGTCATGAAAATTAATTAGTAAACAGGAACTTACTCTAGTTGTTCGAAAGTAATTGTGAAAGTTGATATCTCCTTTAAAGTCAATAACGAGAGGATTTTTAGGTGCTCGTTTCCGAGGTTCTTTGTCTGGTTTGTGATCCTCTACAAAGGATAAATGAGAAATTTAATGGGACAACCACTAAGAACAATAGAGAATGCAACATTAAAAATTAAATTAAGAAAGCAATAAAAAACTTTTTTTTATAGTTAAACACACCCAGGCTAGTCGATGACTTACGCTTATGTCCAGGTTTGAAAAGCCAGTAGCCGGGTCCGACCCAAGTGGCCATGGTCCTGGGACTGAAGTATGAGTACTCTCTGGGCTGATCAGACAACTGCAGACACATGGTGGTAATATCCACCTCGCCAATAGGAATAACACCTCTGTTAATAAGGCAAATACACCTCACAGTGAATGGACATACAAAAACAGCAAAGAATTTTTTTTATTCAGACATAAAATACAACACAAAATATAGTAGCTAGCTAAGGTCGAGCTTATGTTTGACAGTCTTTGGGATGAAAATGCACAATATTAAACCACCGCAGCTATTCACCTATTGTGAAGCAGAGCCTGTGTAACTCAAAAATTAGCAAACACTTTGCTGCAATACATTTCGCAAGTACTAACCGTCCTTTCTGGGGGCTCTTTGAACAAGCTTCTCTGTGTTCCTTAAACTCCTCACAGTCTCCTGGCCTGCCCTCATCCACATCTGCATCAAAATTATCCCCAAAATCTGGACTGTCATCATCATCTGGCTCGATGTCTGCATTGACGTCGAATGCATGCTCTCCCTGCTTCATCTTCTCAAGCAGCTGGTTGAGGTTTGAGGTCTATATTGACAACATGAAAGATGATCACATCAATATAAAACACACTTAATATTGCACTCATAATACAGTTGAAAAGGGGTTAATAAGTTGTTGTTTTTTTAAAGAAATTTTATTATTTAATTCAGCAAGAGTGCATGAAATTGATCAAAAGTGACAGGAAAGACTTATAATGTTACAAATATTTTTGTTTAAAATACATGTCCTTTTGATTTTCTATTCATCAAAGAATCCTTAAACATGATTATTGGTTTCCAGAAAAATAAGTAGCAAAACTGTTTTCAACATTGATAAGAAATGTAATGGCTACTGAAAATTTTATAAAATAGATTTGCCATTACTAGGGGTGGAACGGTACACAGAAGTCACGGTTCGGTTCATACCTCGGTTCAGACGTCACGGTTCGGTATGATTTCGGTACAATGGAGTAAAAAGCAAAACAAAAATGCAGAAGGCATTTTTATAAATGTCTTAAAGGCCCGTTCACACCAAGCACGATAACTATAAAGATAACGATAAAGATAACTATATATGCGTCCACACCAACGACTGATAACGGTCTTTTTATTCTAAGCACGCGCGCGCCCGCGCTGCGGTTTAAAGTAGACCTTTAAATTAGAATGGATTCTGATTGGCTGTCAGTGTTTTATCGTTCGACAGCTGGAAAAAAATCGTTCTGAAAGTGATCCCAACGATATCGTTCCTCATATCTTTATCGTTATAGTTGTGGTGTGAACTCTGTTATTCTTTAATATGGAGAACGATTTTTAGAATTATATCTTTATCGTTATCTTTATAGTTATCGTGCTTGGTGTGAACGGGCCTTAAGCCTTGCATTTTTTAAATAAGTTTTATTAATAAAGGCATAGAACCAGTTTATTTGTAGTGCACTGACAGTAGTTTTATATAATTCGTTTATAAATTAAATTATTAAAAAGACGAAAAGACCTTGAGATATGTTTGGTAATTGTATACCTGAATGAATTTAAAATTAATTAGCTATTTCAGATCAATATATTTGTTTTCCTTCATTTTAATTAACCTTAACTTTATTCTCATCTGAATTATAAATAATTGATTTCCGTATAAAATAATACTACCATTAAAAACTTTTGTTAACAGTTGTAGGTTACAGTTTGACAAGAGTTTAGAGTGTGACAAAAGCACAATGTTGTGTTTTATTGCGAGTGTACACAAATATAAGTAAACAATTTGCAGTTTTAATGATGTCCTGTATGAAAAAAAATGACGGATTGCGCGATTCGCGCCCACGCCTCTCTCTCTCTCTCGCGCACACACACACACACTCCAGCATTGCAATCTTGATCGCAGCCTGTTCATTGCTGCGTTCACAGTCACACCAAAAGCGAATAGAGCGAGATTGATCGCTATTTAAGAGGTTTTTATTTTATTTGTACCGTGTATTCTCCGTGCAGATTCGTGCACCGAACCGTGACGCCCGTACCGTTTCGGTTCAATACGAATACATGTACCGTTCCACCCCTAGCCATTACAGGAATAAATTACATTTAAAAATATTTAGAAATAGAATAAATAAGAAAAAAATACAAATAAGTTATTTTTAATTCTAATAATATTTCACAATATTACTGTTTTGTTTTTGATAAAATATACAAATAAATGCAGACATTGTGATTATAACAGACTTCCTTCAAACATTTAAAAATCTTACTGACCCCAAATTTTTGAATTGGAGTGTATATGGAGACCATATTGAGGCTTTTAATAGTCATCAAAACAGTCTCACCTGCTCAGGAGTCCATCTAGTAAAAGAGAAATCCTCTAAGGATGGACAAATTGGCCTGTCCTCTAGTGTCTTCAGATGACCTGGAAGAATTAAAAAGGTATGATTCAATGGACTCCCATCGTCAAACGACTGTAACTCACAACACATGCAGAAACATTTAGGTTCTGAATACTGAATATTGCTCAGTGAACCCAAGGGTAAACTGTCCTGTAACTTGGAACAGAGTGTGGTTTACCTGTAAATGGTGAGGCAGGAACGTTCTGATGGGGCATCTGCACAGGAGGTGGCTGTGTCTTCAGCAAGGTCATATGTGAAGGAAAGCGCAGCTCACAGCGACTGTCCTCACTGAAGAGCACAGAGAGGAACACTCCAGCTGTACTGTTCTCATCAAAGGAAGCAGCCATGCGCTGGAACATGGGGTCCACCTGCACAAAGAATGCTTTAGGATAGGTCTTCCTGTAGGCTCTTACGCCACATGCTTTATGGGGTCCTCACAACATAAATCAACTTGTTTAAAAAATTTAAAAAGCAGTTTTCAGTATATGTACTATCTAAAAAAATCTCAACTGCTTGATTGTCATATTGTGAAAAATTGTAAACTATATTATCAACCAGCGATATATTCAGTTAATCGTACATCCTATGATCCTACATTACCTGGATTCATATAGTTTGTACACAAAGCAATATATACACCAAATCTCAGCTGTGTGATTGTTATATTGTTTCAAAATGCAACTATTATCACTCAGCTCTTCATATAAAGTTGAATAAATAAGTAAGTATGTTCAACTTTATCCACATACATACAGTATACTTACATAGGCGATATATACTATACAGGGAGGGCTGTACAGTGCGACATATGTCGAGTATGAATGAAATAGATATTACATTGCATGTGTACTCTTGCTCAACATTATTTTGGGTTAAAAAACAGGAAAGAAATCATTTTTTCTCTGGTTTAGAGAAGTGTACAGTAGTTTTTTTCTCTCTCAGTGGATACATTTCCAGTAAAAAATAAGATATTAATCAGATTTTTTATCATGTTATATTTTACATTAGACCTTTCTAATGATTTTCTGTAAAATATAATGATCATAATACAGTCCCTCCAGAAAAACGCAATTATGCTACCGCATGATTTAGTGCATAATCAGTCCGCATATTTATGCGGGGGCCGCATTTTTTCAAATACGCCGCACTTTCACCGCATAAATTGCCGATTTCCGTGCAAAATATGCGGGGCTTGCATCATGATTTCATAATCCACGCATTTTCGTTGCAAAAAAGTCACATGTATCTTAGCAGAAAGTTGAAAAATGTTGCGTTTGCTTCACACAAGAGCAGCCATTTCCCCCTGTTGCCATGGGAACGTTATGAAGTGACGTAATTACGCGACGTGAACATCATCGAAAAGCTGTAAAACAGGAGCACACTTTATTTTTTTTTATATTTTATTTATTCATTTGTACAGAAGTTGTAGCATATTCCTTTTGTAAAGCTACAGAACTTGTTTGACTCAATTTTTTGTAAGTTTTATGTTTTTATTAAGGTCTGAAATAAAACAAGATGAGAACTTAAATATTCCCAGCACGTTCTGTGATGTAGTATGCTTGCTTATCATAGGAAGTAATAAGAAATGACTCTTTACTTTAAGGTAGTAGCCTAGTGAGAACCGGGTGTTGGGGGAATCACTTTTTTTTCTCTTTTTCATCAAACCGCAGTTTTTGCAAGTTCCCGCAATTTCATCGCATAAAATTGCATAAATATCCCACATATTCCATCACATTTTTAAAGAAAACGGGCCGCAAAATCAAGGATTTTTGCCCGAAACAATCACAAAAAAAAACTTTTTCTGAAAGGATTGATAATAATTGTTATGCAAACAAGCATGTTGATCGTTATTTGTGCAGACTGACCAAGTAGGGTATAAATTAACCTCATGGAATCTTTTAAATGTGAAAAAGAATTGATCGATGGAAAGAACTTGCTAACAAAATAAACCAATTAAAATCCATTTGTGTGATGTGGCTTTTGTGTTCATGGTTAAGTGCTAATCTAATTTGCATTCCCTCTGAAAAACAAGCATTCTAGCGCGAAAATGTTCCCTATAAATAGTGTTGCTTATAAAATTCACATGATCAACCTTTCCTCAATTTTGCTTGGGAACTAATGTTGTCGGAACCAAAGTTTACTTGACTGCGTTCTCTGGAATCCTCTCAAGCGGAGAACTTCTACTACCGCCAAACCGATGGCTCATTACCATAAAGTTGACCTGACTTCGGCTCTCCTCGATGCTCTCACCATTCAAGACGCACCGCTCCGCCCGCTCACATTGAAAATTAATGACTTTCGGCCACTTTGACGCTGTCGCCAGCGGCGGTGTGAACACACGGTAATTGTGTGGCCTGTGCTACAAAGCTTTCAACCTCTGTAGCACCAGTGCTGCTATGTGCAAAAAAAGTTAACGTACAGCCCTGCTATATAGTAAATCTCAACTGCTTGATTGATTGTATCATCACAAAAGGTAAACTATATTATTATCACCCAGCTCAATTCCGCTAAAAGCAACTATAAGGCATAAGGATATTACCAACATTAACACCAAAGCTGATTTAAAACAATGTGTATTGTGAAAAGTGCTATACAAAAAAAAGTACTTGACTCAATCACACTCGGATATTAATCACCTCACACTTCATCTCAGATTCAGAGAGATTGATGTTATTGAGGTTCTGCTCCACTGTCTTCTTCTGAGGTCTTTTCTTAGTCTGTTTAGCAGCCACCTGATCTCCCTGACCGCCCTCGGCTACTGCCTCCTCGATACCATCTTGACCTAAAATGAGATGGGATTTCAGTAAAACTGTGCAGGGTCCTGAGAGGGAATGACACCACCAGTACACCATGAAGACAATGATCACAAGACACTCTCTGACCAATCTGACCTACAGCACAAGCCATCTTTGTTTTTTGTAACATGTCAGCAGACCCATAACTTGAATATCAACTTACTCTCTTTTGGTTTGGTCTCAGAGCCCAAGCCTCCCAGAACTCTGTAAGCATCAGCGTGGACCGCATCCACCCTCACTGCATAGATTTTTGTGCTGGCGTCCAGGGTGCCCGCTGCCACCTAGATCAACACACAAACATACAGTTACAATATCATAATTTCCGATAATGCATGTCAACTTTGCCGAAGTGGAGCTAAATACAAATTTGAAAGGTTTCTACCTTGAAGTTGAGCTCTGAGTCCTTCTGCTTGAGAATGTCTGCCATGTAATCAATAAGGTGCAGACCAAATGCATTTTTTGTGGTAATTTTCTGCAAAAAGAAGGTGACAAGTAATAGCCCTTTTGCTTTTTCAGGAAAATACTGACAGTAAAGTCAGCATACATTGATTTTAACTCACATTTTCAGTGGAAAGCTTGATGCAGGTCGAATAATGTTCAGATATCTGTGCTGATGACAGCTTAGGGACAGCAGCGGGTGTAGCTGTAGAACTATGGAGAAAAAACAAGATTGTACATTGTGCTGTCTTACTTTTGTTTTTGTATTTTAATGGAACTGAGAACGGGGTTTCAACCAACCTGTGGCTACCGGCCTCGTTGATAGAGGAGTCGGTCACTCCGATGACTTTGGATCTACGTCTTTGACGTCTCTCCTGTTCATCGTCGTTTCCCTGGATGTTATCCAGCAGAGGTGTGCTGGTGGTTGACAGAGCGGCTTTGTGTCCTATTGCCGGGGACGACCACTGCCGTGGCCGGGAGGTCGGGGTACTGAATGCGCTCATTACGAAACTATGGGGCAATATTGTTCCGTCATATATCTATACACCACTAATGTGCAGCTTTTGCCATTAAGTGCAGTTTGCTAAATATTGCATGTGTTATACTTAAACACTGGTAACGTTAAATCCAGAGACCTTGCCATGTAAACAACGTCAAGTAACGTTTATTTAGCTGCTTAAAATGAGCAAACGAATAGCTAACAAACATGTCAACAATAAACGTTATATAAGAGCAGAAGTGTATATCCCTAGAGCTAAAATTTCCAAAAGCGAAATGCATAACGTTACATGCAAACACTTCAGTTTACGTTAGCCTTTTATGAACGCCTGCTAGCTAGCGCTAAACACACTTCTAAAAAACATAACAGATCAAATTATACACTGTGGCTCTGAAACCGTATCTTAGATGAAGTACAAACAATGGAAGTTCAAATTACCTGCGATGAACTGATGATTTATAAGCAGTATAACTGATCCAAACTTTCTTTATTCCGTCTGTTCAGACGACCATTTGAAAATTAGCGCTCAACGGTTACACGCGTCATCAATGATGTCATACGTAGTAGATACGTAAAAGTCAGATTTATCAAATAAATGTAGTTTTATATATGTATTCCCAAATTAACTTATTATGGAATAAAATTATAAATAAAGGTCATTCAAATATGTTTTTTATTACATTTAATTGATAATATATTATATTTGTTTTCTTAAATTGGTCAAATTCATTAAGTTAAACGTGAATTATAAAATATATATAAAGAAATGTTATTGAACAAAGAACTTAATTAAATTTCTACTGATTTCAAAAAGGTAATACTGGAATTCGACATTAAATGTATTGATCTGCGTAGACCATAGACTGTGGCGTAGACCTAGGTCCTACCTAGACCATAGATATGCATACGTAGTTTTCTCATTCGACCGCTTCAGACACGTAGGCGCGCCCGCCATCTTGCAACGGTCAGCGTGTCGTCACTCACAGTAAAAGAATCAATGATGCCACATCATTGAGCAGCTGCTGGTTGTGAAACTGCCGAGATTTAAATTCCCGAAGAAATGGGATAACCTTTTACAGGTGACGAGGTCAGGATGTGTTGGTTTGTGTTTTTATCAGGTATTTGGCCTGCCTTACTCAATACATGGTTTTACTATGTAACGGATTTCTTGTTTGTCCACTAGATGGCAGTAAAGTCGCAGAAAATGTGATACCGTTCCATTGCCGTTGACTAATGCAAAGTCGGTCTCGCGTTTCTGTCTTTATTCTACAGTGTGCCTTTAACTATTGAATAACCAACCTCCCAAACAACCAGTTTCCAAGCCTAATATGTCTGTTGGCAGTCTGATCCTAAAGGTCATCTAGTTACTTTGCTGAAAACTTGCTTGCTGCCTAAGATTACCCTAGGCCTATACATTTTAGTCCCAATCTTGTAAAAAGATCGTGTAATTTTGACCTGTAGGCTATAGCGTCAATAAATTAATGATGGCTATTGATGTGGTAGACACCTATTGAAGTGACACGGGTTTCATTTAAAAATACAGTTGTGTCGGTGAGGAAATGGAATTTCCATCGAAATCTTTTTATTGGATTGGACTGGAGTTGTGGATAAAAGCACAACTGCTCCGTTTACCTCTATTTCACAGCACAGTAGATAAAAGAGTTTTATCTAGTCTAATATATTGCACCTTGAAGTCTGAATAACCTGGCTGGATAAGAGGCAAATACCTGTGGTTACTGTGATAGGCCTAAATGGACTGCTCGAGGAATCGAATCAAGAGAATATCTTCCTCCAAAACTGGAAAACCAAGCAGGTTGGAGAGGGAGAGTGCACATCATGGCCTGTGTATATCATTAACTATGGCATTTGCACAAGCACATAAGTTAAATGTCAGTAGCCTATACCAGAGCTATTCGGCTGATCGTGAATGAATTTGCTGATGATGCAGCTGAGCGCAATACTATCCACATTATACTTTGTGAATTAATAGCCTATACTGATTTGTCTTTTCTTCCCTTGCTTGTGTTTGTTGTTTGTCTTCTGTATCTCTGTCTTTTTGTGTTCTTTCCTTATAGGCTATATTTTCTTCACATTCACTTTCCTGTAAGCTAGGCTAGGCCTAGTGGATAGAGCTAAGTCACCAAAATGGACAATTCTTGTTGTATATGGAACATTGTAGTATTTATTATAAATGATCAGTGCACATAATTTTTTTTTTTCTTAAATTCATGTGCTCTCGCAATCTTTAATCAAAATCACATTCCCCACTTGCAGCAACATCTCTTCTCTGATGATGTGTTTCAAACCTGTTATGAAATCACAGCTATAGCAAACCACGACCATCCAACGTTCCAATCAATTCCTGATGGACAAAATCCAATTTTTTCTTGTTCAACAAGAGTTTCACTTGGACATTAGGAAAAGTCTATTGCGACTTCTGTTTCATGCTGACTTTATAAACTGATGTGTACACTCAATACCCCTTCATGAAAGGGACCCAACTCCTGCAGTCTTGCAGACAAAGATATATTGATTTTATTTGAACTAGTATGAATATCTTGAGGGGGGAAGGTGTCTCAAGGTCTTTCCTTTGTGAATTGACCGGTGGCAAGAGGTGACCTCAGCCTTGTGATTGACATAAGCATACTGATGTTGCAATAGCAAATCTCCAAGGATGCATACTGCTAATATATTAATGCAGGAGCAGATAATGAGACCACAAAAGATTTGCAGGGTGAATCGAGGCTGGAAAAGTTTTTCACAATGTTGAAATGTTGTCACTTCAAAGTGACAGAAACAAACTTAAAGGCAGTCACACAGCAGGTATGAGGAGAAGATGAAGGCCTTGAACTCCCAAGTAGCAGCAGGCAGGTTTTTTTTTTTTACACCATTCTAGTGAAGAAAGCCTGTGGTTAAAGGTGAGAACAGCATGGGAAATATTTCCGAAGTGTTTATGATGGGCATCGTCCTCTTCTGACATGGCCTTCAGTTAGTCCAGGATAATAGCGAGATAGCCTAATCTGGTATTTGATGTATTTTTGTATTTGAAGTCTTAATGACATGAAATATCTTTATATCCAGTGCTTAACCTATGGCACCATGCAAATGATTTAAAAACAATGACACACTGTTCTGTTTATGTAGACTTGTGACCAAAAAGTTAGAAAACATGCATGCACATCCTAAAATTCACTGCAAACCTTATGTTAATTACATAATATAATTACTTGTAAATATTGTTGTTTCTTTATTCTGGCTTCAGTAATTTCCTAAACAGTAATTTCCTGCTCTAGCTCTTTCTCTCTTTTTTTTCGCTGAAAAGTTTCTGAAAAAGGGATATTCATTATTTTGAATAATTTAGGATAATATACAGTCGGTTTATAGAATGAGCTATATATACCTAAATAAATTTAAAAAAGAGTGGTGGACATTCTTAATTTGTTTCAATGAAACATTTATACTGCTATTGTAGGTAACACTTTAGGTAGACCATGCTTAAAATGAATTATAGCTCCATTTATTTATAAGAAAGTATTACTATTCTATGAATATAAATACTTGTGTTCTTATAAATACTTATTGTGAATGATAATACAGTTACTACCCTCAATAAATGCATCCCTGATGGCTTTAAGTAAAGTGAAAACACAGGATGCAATTTTCCTAAAGCAAATGTTAAGAAATCATGAAGATGTGCTCATTATATATTTCAAGTTGTTTACTTGATGACTAAAGAACAATAATTCCTGTTATAAAATAATGGGGGGGGGGGGGGAGAAATCATTAATAAAAAGAATATATATATATTTGTTTTTAAACATACTAGCAAAACAATGCAACAATATTTTTTACAGTATAATTCCAAACTACTATAAGCAATACCATGCATATGGCTGAGGAGATATAGATTTTAACAAATCAAAATGACCTTTCATGACCTCTAAACCAAACATTAGCCATTACAGACACAATTGATAACTAATTGGTGCAGCAAACAAGTGTCTCTGGATGTATTTAATGTTTGATATATATATATATATATATATATATATATATATATATATATATATATATATATACATATATTTATATTATAAATCAGTGTATAATGGATTATGAGCATGCACATTGAAAAAGCAAATGCATGACTTATAAGTAATTAAAAAAATAATTTTAAAATAAATATAATGAGTCTTTATAAATATATTTATAGAATAGTAATACTTACTTATAAATAAATATTAATTGCACTGTTAACCCTAGCTGTAAAAAATATCATACCATTTTCCATTAAACCAGTAATATACCATAGAAAACAAAAATAGCCTACAGGAATATACTGTGAATTAACAGCGCTTAAAATCGACACTCAGAGGCTGTTTTCCCAATCACACCCTATACCCTCATTCACTATTCCCTACATTAGTTCACTAATATTGTCCACTTGACAGAGTGAATGAAAAGAAGTGAGTGAATTGAGACACTGATGAACACCTGATAAGCAGAATCACTGGAGAACAGAGAAACAAGAACAGAAAAAAGAGAAACACAAGAACTTCAACTGACTTCCAGCCACACTCAGTGTGAAACCAGTTTACAAACCAGTTTAACATTATTTCTTTCATACATGTACAAAAGTTATTAATGAGAATTAACAGATATTTAGTTGCTGATGTTTTATTGAAAATAATAATGTTTGTAGTCACCATGATGGAGATCAGTTGCTTTAGTTGGTCCCTTGACCCTTGACTTTATAATATTACTTTTTCTCTGGCTTTAACTGTGAGTTTATAAAACACAATTGTTATGGCAAGAAAAGGGTGATTTTGGCTGTTTTGATGATGGTGTTATCATCCTGTATATGTCTGATTCACTGATCACATCCAGTATATAAGCTTTGAATTTATGGGTATTTAATATTTATCGTATAATTGTTAATCTACAACATGAAATGCAGCAACGCTTTTGTAACCAGTTATTCCGAAGGATATTGAAATCATATACTGAATTAAAACATTTTGAACTCCTGCTTGACTTAGACACACAGACGTCAACAATCAGCACATGAACCTCAACAATGGTGACAATCAAAAGTTTCATGTCGTAATGCATGCTGGGTTCCAGGATAGTATAAATCTCCTAGCATTCACTGCTGCATGAATAAATAAATAAAAACATTATTGCCAGATTAGATTGATGTGCTAATTTTTTATATCTTTATTCTTTATTCTTTATTTTAAGGATAGCCCCTTGAGATGTACCATCTCATTTTCGAGGGGGTCCTTACAATAATGACAAACAAAACAAGATGATAACGAGTAAATATTAGAGATAATTCCAAACACATAAGTACAAAGACACACACACACTCACACACACACACACTCACACACACTCCAACAATGCTCCCTGAAACTAGCCCCCCACCCCCTCACCAGCCAGTAATGCACAGACTATGCAAAGACAAGGTATGAAAAAAAAGGAGAAAAAAGAAATATATATATATATATATATACATACGCACATATATATATACATATATATATATATATACACATATACACATATCTCTGTGTTTCTACAAGACAGTGTAGCTCTGGTTTTTTGGTTGTGCATGATGTGTTAAAAAAAGTAGTCATTGTAACTTTCACAGTGGTGTTAATGTAATACTTTTGGATATAGTATTACACTTTGAAGGAGATTAATGAATGAGGCTTTATGATGATTTTGTCATCATAATCAATATAACCGCAATCATTCACAAGCCGTGTGTGCACAAGTATGACTTGAAAAAACACAGTTCAAGCAGCAAGAGAAGAACTAATGTTAAAAAGTCAAGGGTCAGCATCCCAACTAAAGCAAACTCTGATCTCTACAATGGTAACTTCAAACCAAATATTTTCAATTAAACATCTCAATAATACCTTCTGTAGATGTATGACAGAAATAAAGTCATACTGGTTAATAATAAGTGTTTTAATGTGTAATGGCTGTAAGTCAGTTGTAGGTCCTGTGTTTCTCTATTTTCTGTTTTTGTGTTCCTCTTTACTTCAGTGATTTTGCTTGTTAACAGCAGGTGTTCATCACTAATGCCCAACAATCCCTTACATATTAACTTAATTATCTCACTGCAACACTGCGTCAATGTTACTTTTTACTCTTTGTAGTGTGGATTATCTTGTGGCATTGAAAGGATTAACAGTGTGAGATAAAAAGACAGACCCACAAAATGTATTTTAACAGTATAAACTGTAAGTTATAAAACAGGTATATACTGGCAACACTGTTGCCAGTAATTTACTGTAAGATGTATTTTTTTGGGTCACCGTTGTGCTGAAGAGTAGAGCCTGTGCTTCAGTCCAGGAGAAGATCTATAAACATACACTGCATGTTGCTTTATTTAACAGGCGGTGACTGTGTAGTTGCTTGTCCAGTGGAAATATAAGTTCACAGTACCTTGTTCACATTATAAATGCATTATACATTTTAGTTAATACATTTAAATGACAGTTGGTCAATTTTAGGCAGTCGGTTTCTGCAAGTGAAATTAGTTAACTCGAGTTTTAATTTAGTGCATTTTTACAGTAACATACTGTAGATCACAGTAAAGAACTGCACAATTAACAGTAAATTACTAGCAACAGTGTTGCTAGTATTATACTGTAAAAAAAACCTGGTAAGGTCTAACAGTGTGGGCTATAATTCATTAAGCATGGTCTTCATAGAAAGTGTAACCCTATTTTATTCCTTATTCATTATAGCTTCATAGTTAACCAATTTTCCTCTTCGAGGATGTTAATTTTGATCAGCATGACTTTGTCAGTCTTTCCAGAGTGATAAAGAATGAAGAATCTAATAGCCTATTAGGCTTCTCATCAGTGATTTTCCTCTCAGGTGAAGGGTTACATCTTGATTTCAACAGATTCTTCTGCTGTGTGCAGAGTTAATTAAGGGAGAGTCTGAAAGAAAGAAAAGTCATCAGTGTCCCCACCAACCAACAACATGCCATTATTATCAGACAAATTGATCTCCTCCAATCTGATATTATTGGACCATGCTGAGCTGAATCTGAGCTCGGTTTTTCGGAATTGAAAAAGATATAAGACTTTTTTTTCATCAAAAAGTGTTGCATGTTTTGTCTACCAGTTTCTCATATTTATTTGAAAAAGGATTGCTTGAGTCTAAAACATGCTTCGTAATAAGTAAACTTAACCATTGAATAAATAAGTTGTTGAAAACACCATTGTTACTCAAACCAATCATCTTCCGAATTGTTGAGTAAACCTTGCACCAATTTTTTATTCCTAATATTTATTCTTTTTCCTCCCTCAATAATGTCTTCCTCAGAACTGGGCACTGGAGATCACTAGCCTGCATGACCATGTCTAATATTGAACGCTCTTTCTGTTTGCTTTTGTAAGTTGCTTGTACTAAATGGCCTAAATGTTTACTTTCACAATAAATTTTACATTAGGTGTTTAATCAACTTAAAAAGAGAGTTTGTTTTTAAAGTGCCGGAAAACATTTTCGTTTTCCAATGTTTTGACATTTACTAGCTTTACTTACTGATAGATTTTTTATTTTTACTTTTAAGTATAGCATTTTTGAATGACTGTGATTTACTGTAAAAAAAAAAAGCCTTTGAAACATCTTGGAAATACTTTGCCATAACTGTTGGTTATTTCAGTCCGCCTCTGTAAATTTTGGATGGCCAGTAATTCAGGTTCATTCAGCTGTCATCTTGCTCTCATTTCTACTTTATTCCAAGGAAATTGCATTCAGTTTTATAGGTAATAGAAATCCAATTTGAGCAAGGATCTCTTCGCACAATGCCTTCCTTTTTGAAGGGGTAGGTTGAGGGGATGGGTTGTGCTTTTTGGGATGAAATGACATTCAGACATACATATGCACATGTGCACTGTCTATTTCTCACTCTTTCCACCTTTTTCCATTTCGTTTCATATTTGTATTTCATGTATTACTATGCATACTAAAAGTTGGTCTACAAGATTTTTATTTTCTGTCCAGAGTCCAGACACACTTCTAATCTCCTGTTCTCACTTCCCCTTTGATATCTACTTATGGATTTACAGGTCCTTCTCAAAAAATTAGCATATTGTGATAAAGTCCATTATTTTCCATAATGTAATGATACAAATTAAACTTTCATATATTTTAGATTCATTGCACACCAACTGAAATATTTCAGGTCTTTTATTGTTTTAATACTGATGATTTTGGCATACAGCTCATGAAAACCCAAAATTCCTGTCTCAAAAAATTAGCATATCATGAAAAGGGTCTCTAAACGAGCTATTAACCTAATCATCTGAATCAACTAATTAACTCTAAACACCTGCAAAAGATTCCTGAGGCTTTTAAAAACTCCCAGCCTGTTTCATTACTCAAAACCACAATCATGGATAAGACTGCCGACCTGACTGCTGTCCAGAAGGCCATCATTGACACCCTCAAGCAAGAGGGTAAGAAGGAAAGAAATTTCTGAACAAATAGGCTGTTCCCAGAGTGCTGTATCAAGGCACTTCAGTGGGAAGTCTGTGGGAAGGAAAAAGTGTGGCAAAAAACGCTGCACAACGAGAAGAGGTGACCGGACCCTGAGGAAGATTGTGTAGAAGGACCGATTCCAGACCTTGGGGGACCTGCGGAAGCAGTGGACTGAGTCTGGAGTAGAAACATCCAGAGCCACCGTGCACAGGCGTGTGCAGGGCTACAGGTGCCGTATTACCCAGGTCAAGCCACTTTTGAACCAGAAACAGCGGCAGAAGCGCCTGACCTGGGCTACAGAGAAGCAGCACTGGACTGTTGCTCAGTTGTCCAAAGTACTGTGTTTTATCAAGGGCAGGGTCAATGCAGCTAGCTATCAGGAGATTTTGGAGCACGTCATGCTTCCATCTGCTGAAAAGCTTTATGGAGATGAAGATTTCATTTTTCAGCACGACCTGGCACCTGCTCACAATGCCAAAACCACTGGTAAATGGTTTACTGACCATGGTATTACTGTGCTCAATTGGCCTGCCAACTCTCCTGACCTGAATCCCAAAGAGAATCTGTGGGATATTGTGAAGAGAAAGTTGAGAGACGCAAGACCCAACACTCTGGATGAGCTTCCTGGGCCTCCATAACACCTCAGCGGTGCCACAGGCTGATTGCCTCCATGCCACACCGCATTGAAGCAGTCATTTCTGCAAAAGGATTCCCGACCAAGTATTGAGTGCATAACTGAACATAATTATTTGAATTTGAACACTTCTTTTATTGGTCGGATGAAATATGCTAATTGTTTGAGACAGGAATTTTGGGTTTTCATGAGCTGTATGCCATCAGTATTAAAACAATAAAAGACCTGAAATATTTCAGTTGGTGTGCAATGAATCTAAAATATAAGAAAGTTTAATTTTTATCATTACATTATGGAAAATAATGAACTTTATCACAATATGCTAATTTTTTTAGAAGGACCTCTATAATGTGGGACCGGTTCTAGATCTGCTGTCATCCGCCCCCTCTCCTGCGCTCCGTCCCCACACCTCTGCCATTCTCCTCTTTGTCTCTAAGAGGGCATGCATTTCCTTTACTTTTCAACAGTCTTTCCAGACTTTATATACTCTGGTGGCCAAAACAGCTCAACGCGCTGCAACTGAAGCAAACACATGCAAATAGAAAAAAACGCGTGCAAATAGAAAAAAGTGCTTGCAAATAGAAAAACCCCCACCTGCAAATAGAAAAAAAAACGCGTGCAAATAAAAAAAAACATCATCATCAGTTTCACAACACACCTGTGCTCCAAATACAGAAACGCGCTGCAAAAGTTCACAACACAACCAAATACAGAAACGCGCGGCAAATAACACAGACCACAACGGAAATGTTTCCAGGGGAACCAAATAAGTGACGAACCCGGCTGGGACGTGCTTATTGCTCGCGAGCTTCCCTATGCCCTACTCCCTTCGAAGGGCAGATTGCAGAGCCCTTAAAGTGGGACTTTGGAGTGAGCAGGGCTCTAGTGTGCTGTTAGGCAGCCGTGTGGAACGCACTTGATGAAGGAGCAACGAAAGACAACTTAATTTCTTCATTATTTTCACCTGGGATGTTCCCATGACAACGCAGCACGGTGTCCATCAGCTGGTCTTACGACAGAAATATAATGCTGTTAACATAACGGATGCAAATACATTTTTATTTCTACTTTACAAAAAAGCTTTTAAAATATGCGTTATATATCTGTGTGTCTCAACTTTAAAATTTTGGACCCTACATTACCTAACATTTCTTACGAAACTTTTCTTTATGAAAATGTAAACATAACATGAAACAATGTGTACAGTATAACTGATGTATAGATAAATATCTTTCCTTCATGTTCTTCTTCTTTATCTTTTTTATTTATTTATTTTAGTTTCCAGCTCATTGTTCTTTTCTCATTTGTATTCTGATGACATTGAACATATTGTTAATCCATTTTGTACATTGTATACAAGTTGTATGTCATCAATGTAATCTCTGTATGGTTTGCACAAATAAATAAATAAATAAATAAATAAATAAATAAAGCAGAATTTTAAGCTGTAAGCACCAGCACGCATAGATTTATGAATATCTATGCCAGCACGCCCCAGCCGGGTTCGTCACTTATTTGGTTCCCTTGGAAACATTTCCGTTGTGGTCTGTGTTATTTGCAGCGCGTTTCTGTATTTGGTGGTGTTGTGAGTATTTGGAGCACACGTGTGTTGTGAAACTGATGAAGATGTTTTCTTAATTTGCGGGTGTGTTTTTTATTTGCATGTTTTTTCTATTTGCACGCGTTTTTTTCTATTTGCATGTGTTTTCTTCAGTTGCAGCGTGTTGAGCTTTCTCGGCCACCGTAAAATACTTTATACAGTATAATATAAATAATAATCAACATATGATCACCTATACGAACACTAGATATCAGCAATACATTATTTTAAATTAGATTAATTTTAGAGTTATAGGTTTCCTAAAATGTGGGAATGCTTAAGGTTATGCATTTTACATCATTTATCTTATTTAAGCCCTTAAAAACCCTTGAAAACTCTGTCATCATTTTCTAACCCCCAAGTTGTTCCAAACAATGAGTTTCTTTCATCTGTTTAACAAAAAAGAAGATATTTTAAAGAATGTTGTTAACCAAACAGTTGACGGCCATTGACAGCCATAGTATTTTTTTTTAAAATATATCAAAATATCTTCTTTTGTGCTAAACAATATAAAAATAAACACTTTCAGGTTTGAAACAACTTAAGGGTAAGAAAATGATGACAGAATGTTCATTTTTGGGTGAACTATCCCTTTAGGTCTGATCTTTGTCCCGCTGTAATTTGAGTTCTGTTTTGGGTTTACTTGTGATGCTGTTTTATTCTATCAGTGCTCTGTAAAAAAGAAAAGAAAAGTCTATTATCATGCAATCACATTACTAAATGTACATTTCTTCCACCACTTATTACCTTGTTGAATATCTTTTATTTGACGTAACTGTTAAGCTTTTCTTTTCCTTAAAGGTTTAAAGATTTTATAAATAATGTAACTTTTACACACAGACATGTTAAACAAATAACTGGTACAGTTAACAAATAAAAAGGAAAAGGATGTGAAATGATTTGAAATGGTCTCTAAACATTAAACCCAACAAAAGTGTACCTATTGTGTTTTTATTTATTTTATACTATTAACGTTTTATAAAGTTTATAGATGTGTGTAGATTTCACGCACACACACACACACACACACACACGTCTTATGTCAGTGAGGCCTTCATTACTTCAATTTTCCTTTCACTTGGAGTCTCAGTCTCGTGTCATTCAGATTTGAAGGGAATTTTTTAGCAATCAATGTCCTCATGGTGAAAACAATTATATAATTCCTGTAACTATGTAAGGGTTAGAGTAGAATACATTTCTGGAGACTCACTGGTAGAATGCACTAAATCAGAGGTGTAGGGGTCACCCTGTCCTGCTCCTGGCTTTTCTGATAGCCCAGAGCACATGAATACTGATGGATGGTAGGGATGCTGCCTGAGGAGACACCACAACGCGTTTTGCGAATCACAGCCGCTGACACCTTATATTTGACATACTGACATAATTAAAAAGCAAACTCCCAGGAAATCACCTAGGCAACAGGACCTTCCTGAAATTCTGATTTGGAGTCTGTTTGATAAACTCCAGTAAGAGCTTCTCTGTTGGACTTAAATACACATGCTTCTTGTTTTAGCTTAGGTTTGGATGTGATCGATCCACTCCTTCATGTGAAGGAGCCTTTGAAATTGTTTATTGCATTCCATCATCCACCAAAACCTGCTCGCCAAAGTAAAATCTAAACAGATCAGTCCTGCATAGTCTATTGATTAATGCAGTAACATGTAAAGGTGGATCTGGGGTTTCTCATGACTTTTAGTGTTATCTTTTAAATGCAGGCAAATATGAAAAGCCTAATAAACAGACTTTGGTTTTCGATCTTCTACAAACATGAATGTAAATTGGAAAATTACATTGAAGACTGCAGATTTCAATCAAAACCTACACGACAAAAACTTTTAAAATAAACATGAACATTTATGACTTGTTTTTAGAGATAACATTGGGTTGCTATGATTCCTTGTTTAATTTCATGTTTCTCTTTCTCTTTGTTTTCCAGCCTTGTGGAAGTCATCACAGTTAAAACAGAAGGTTTATGAAACCGTTTCTTTAAACACTGCAATGTTTTCAGCATGATGTCGGTGTTCTATCTTTATCAATATAAACAAAGGATACTGGCAAGTATCTCAATAGATTAGTAAATACCTGCCTAGTAAGCTGTATTGACCAGTGCTATTTTATTGGATGTATTCGAATAGCTTTGACTGTGGGCTTAAAAAATGCCTTTTTTTTGTTGATGTCATTCTGGACGACATGAATTAATTTTGTTCAGTCTTTATCACAACACAGTTGAGTCTGTGTTATCTCTTAATCTTTAATTAAAGGGATACTTCACCTCTGGAAAGATGGATGTGTATTTAAAATGGGTCATTTATGTAGAAGAAATGTGAAATTATTTTTGAATTTGGAGCTTTCTAGACTGAGAAAAGCCAGAAAATGTATTTTTGGCTTATGCGGTTGGAAGACAACAACTCCCAGAATGCATTTGCTTCGCTGCCCTAGGAGGCCACGCCTACCGGTAACAGAGCATGTACACATGTGTACATTTAGTGAGATCCATAGACTGTAAGTGAGATCCCACCCTCTATGGGCGGGTTGAGAACATGCGGGACAGCCCCTACTACTGGCTGTAGTCTTTAGCCTCTGGCCAAAAAAATCTCCGATGACGCAAAATGATGATTTTTGCGTCATCTGAGGATTTTTTCCAGACAAAAAAATACATAAATCTCTCGTCTCAGGGGGATATGAGGGTGGAAACCATGGTAATTCAAACATAGTACAGATTTCCTACTAATACAAAGCTTAATGCTAAATCCTGAAGTATCCCTTTAAGGTATAATAGCAAGTTATCTTTGTGTGTGCACAGAGGAAGAACTTTATATTCAAGACTTTTGATAGGCTACTGTTTCATTGCTGTTGCACTCAGAAAATCGTTGACCACAGTATAATGTGTCTCTCCATAATATATTTTCCATTTTTCCGTTTTTTGCCTAATCACGTACCATATAAACATGTTCATTTAATTTATATACAGCTCTGGAAAAAAATTAAGAGACCACTGCAAAATTATCAGTTTCTCTGGTTTTACTATTTATGGATATGTGTTTGGGTAAAATTAACATTTTTGTTTTATTCTATAAACTGACAACATTTCTCCCAAATTCCAAATAAAATTATTGCCATTTAGACTGCATTTATTTGCAGAAAACTACAACTGGTCAAACTAACAAAAAAGATGCAGTGTTGTCAGACCTCGAATAATGGAAAGAAAATAAGTTCATATTAATTTTTAAACAACACATTACTAATGTTTTAACTTTGGAAGAGTTCAGAAATCAATATCAATGGTTCAGAAAACCAGATCAAGACCCTGTCATGGCCAGCCCAATCTCCAGACCTGAACCCCATTGAAAACCTCTGGAATGTGATCAAGAGGAAGATGGGTGGTCACAAGCCATCAAACAAAGCTGAGCTGCTTGAATTTTTGCACCAGGAGTGGCATAAAGTCAACCAACGTGGAGAGCATGCAAGACGCATGAAAGCTGTGATTGAAAATCAGGGTTATTCCACCAAATATTGATTTCTGAACTCTTCCTAAGTTAAAACCTTAGTATTATGTTGTTTAAAAATGAATATGAACTTATTTTCTTTCCATTATTCGAGGTCTGACAACACTGCATCTTTTTGTTATTTTGACCAGTTGTTGTTTTCTGCAAATAAATGCAGTCTAAATGACAATATTTTTATTTTGGAATTTGGGAGAAATATTGTCAGTATAAAGAATATATAGAATAAAACAAAAAATGTAAATTTTTCCCAAACACATCTATAAATAGTAAAACCAGAGAAACTGATAATTTTGCAGTGGTCTCTTAATTTTTTTCCCAGAGCTGTATATAAATTAAATGAACATATTTATATGGTACGTGATTATGCAGTTAAAAAACGGAAAAATGGAAAATAAGAAAGTAAAGGTTTGCAAAAGAAAGGGAGCAAAGAAAGTAAAACAGAAAATAAATGGAGAGATGATGATGAATGGTGGAGTTACAGTAAGATTTCTGTCAGTGCAGCACTTAGAAGGAGCACCTGCTGCGATCAGATATCTAGGCATCCAACCAGCTGTCTTTCTGTTCCCTCCAATTGTTACTTATTCTCTTGCTGGTTTCCTTTGGAAAAAATTACTGATCCCCCCCGACCCAAAACTTCCTCTTTTCCCCTTTTTCCTTTATTTAATTATTATATTTTTTTTGTAGGAGTGAATGTGAGAGTGATTGTGTGTAAATCTGAGAGTGTGTGCAATGCTTAGAGTGGAAGAGGTTAATACTCCACCACATGACACACTTGGATAGTCCATGTAATAGCATGATGCCCATGATAATTTGGACATGACGACATTGAGTGAAATTCCCCCAGAGAGGAGCTGATTAACTTCTATAAAGATAATTCTGTGTGCAAAACAGAGAAGGCAGGTAAAGGTAACCTCAGTGGCAATGGTGTTAAGGAATGATGCAAACTCATAAAATGACTTGAACCCTGTTGACAAAGAAGAAAAAGGAAAGATTGTTCATCTTTTTTGAGCAATGTTTTTATTGAATAGTATGCCTTTCCATGTTTTCATTTTAAAAATCTTATATCATTTTACAGCTTTTCCCAAGTGGGTTCAGTTTCAAAAGAGGGTTTAATTAACTAACAGCTTTGCTAACTCATTACTAATACATATTCTTCCTCTTCTTCCTTGGCCCCAAGATCCTCATTAGCTATGGAAGGTCTGCCGTATCCAGCCTACCTGACCCCGGACCACCTGCTCTGCACGCTTGCTCTCTGCTCATCTGTTTGTATCCCACCAAGCCTGTCATGATCATACGTACGTAGACTCCCCATGACAGACTCTTGTTGACCTCAATTGTCATCACATCTCACTGTGCTGAAAAAGCTACTCTGAAACTGTAACTTTCCAAGCAAGCTGCTCATTACAGTTCAACTATGGGCTACTAAACTTTGAAAACTAAGTACAAAAATGGTGAAGGATTTTGAAGGAATTTTTAATGACAGCATTAAACCTGACAAGATAATTACTTGCTTGAGAAGATAATTTATCAGAATTACTCTAATTACTTTAATACAACAAAAAGGAGAGAATACACTTTGAGTCAAAAACATGGTAATAAACAGCAGCCTTTAACTAAATATTTCACATTAAATAGGATCTAAAATGCTCAAATAGATGATGAAAACCAATAATTTTTTTAATTGACTTAAAGGCACAGTTTGTAAGTTTCGTTTCTAGAAGTCGCTTATTCAAAACAATAACAAAGGCGTAGCTTGATGCCGGGCGTGAATGTGTGGAATCATGGGAGTTGTTGCTCTTCACCTCCACAGCCAATGGAAAGCAATCTGACCGGACTCATGTTCATGGATGAGCTAATGCATTAAAGTTTTATGAACGTTACGGTGGTATGAAGCAGTGCGGGGCGGAGAGCCTGCGACATTTTACGTTGCAGTTTTTATTATGCTTATGCCACAGTCGGCCATTGCCGCTCCTTTCGTATTGTTGTTTATGTTTATTTTACAAATAAAGTTACATTTAATGTCCACCTCCCTCTTCCCTGAACTTGAACGTTGTTACAGCTTGGTTTGATCACTTAAATACACATTATTATATTTCATTCTAATGAAACAGCTGCAAGTGCTAAATAACTAACTACTACTCATACAAGTCACTTTATCTGACGGATTAAAATTGTGGGGTGAGACAGCGCTGTTTTATTTGGTAAAAACAATAATACAAAAAATACCTTTGAGTGTATTGAAAGTTATGTTATAACAGTACTAGTAAGCTAGATCGATATTAGAATATCATATTTAACCAAAAATACAAATTTGCTGTTAATTTACTCACCCTCAGGCCATCCAAGATGTAGGTGTCTTTTTTTTCTTCAGTAGAACAGAAAAGAAGATTTTTATCTGAAACCGTGGCAAAAAAAAAAAATTAATACCCATGGCTCCTGACGATACATTGAGGTCTTATGTACTGAAACGATTGGTAAATAATGATTTACAACATTATTACCTGTAATTCAGCCTCGGGAAACGGTCCTGAACCATAGTCCTGAACACATTAATGGCAGTCTGAGCACGAGCTTTTTTGTCGCATAATGACACAGGAGCTCAAACGTTGGGAATCAGTGAAAAGTCAATCTTCCCGATTGAAATCCCGCAAGCAAACATAATCTTATTTTTTTTATGTCCTGCGTATCCAGGATAAGCACAACCACTTAAGTGTCTTCCCTCTCTGTTGTAAACAAACACAGCAGTTGTGTCACAAATGACGCACTATACACTATGCACTTACGTTATATGTATTCAACCGTGTAGTGTATGAACTTTATACGTTTATTTTGTTTTTCAACATCGGAGTCTGTTAGCCCCTCCCGCTCTGCTACGTAATTAAAGCTGCGACAGTTTAGTGCATCCCTGTGCCTCAATGTGCATATCCATCCTAAACAGTATGTGAGATTAAAATAAGTGTGGTCCAAAGCATGTTGAAAAGAGTATGCCAGAAGTCCCCGGATGGTCTACTCTTTCCGGTGGATTTTCGAAGAGTGGATCCGTGCACACAATAGATATCATATAATAAATATGATTATATGATACGCCTGCCTGTGACAAGATGGCCGAACGGTGATGCCGGAAGTGACTCCGCCGTAAGACATCTAGCCTTTATTATATGATATCTATGGTGCACACTCCATAGATATCATATAATATTGCCCACACGCTAATATTGCCCACAACCCATTGCGGTTTGGAGGAGGAACTACAAACTACAAAACATTGCGGATATGCGCGACCAACGGTGAGAGGTTTAGATAAAGGTTTGAATGACTAATCAAAGTGATAGTATGTCTACTAGAAGCTTGTCTACTCTTTTGCTACATACTCAAAAGTATGCACTTTTTCTTCACAAAAAGAGTACTTTTAGGGCATAGTATAAGTAGGCGAATTGAGACGCAGCTAATGAAGTGTCCAACGTTTCACACTTAGTTTTTTCAGTTAAATAAGTGCATCATCAGGGTACTTAACGTGCACTTTTTCTTTTTAGAATTTTCAGTGTGAACCAAGCGGCAACCTCCCTGTCTCTCTCTTGAAACCAACACGGAAGTGAATTAAACTGCAATTCATCTACTGACCGCTTGAGGTAGGCTGCAAAAGTGAGTCAAATCTGCATCTCCCCCATGTTAAAATGCCCAACTTTACAGCAGAAAAAAAAAAAACATGTTTACAGCCTGGAGCAAAAAGTGGTTTTGGTCTTTATAGCTTATTTTGCCCTTCATGACAACTGTGAAGGGGGTGAATTTTTTTAAAAACTCATCCGTTTAAATTATATTAAGCCTGCATAATTAAGGGCGTGGCCACTTGAGTGACAGATGGATTGCGGCTGCTGTCACTGCTAGCCGTTTATCTGCTGTCTGTTAACGTCGCCCTCAGCTAATTCCAGCAGCTGCAGGACTTGCCATCTCTGCCGTTTTTGTGCTTTTTTCGGGATTATTTCATACAATTTAATACACGCATTATACCTTCGCCCACGCCATTGGATTCCGTTGTTGTCGAGTATGGAGAGAACAACCAGCGCTGTATTTCCAGTTGTTTTCCTCGCATGCACTAACGTTAATGGATGTCTGACAATTTCGTTGCTAAAAACTTCTATAGATATAGAGACCACACTCGTTATGCGGTACTGTTGCTCTCACGGAACAGATATGCTTATTTAACTTTTTAGTGTTAAATAAAAAGTACCGTCAGATGAAATCCTGCTGGTGTCAGTGCTTTCTCTCCGTCCATGCAGTAGATGCACACTCTTGAATGAGCGCGGATTTCTAGTGCATTTACTTGAACTTCTGAGGTAATATTTTTGGTTTAACCCATTCGAGAAATTGAGAGGCGGACAAAATCAAATTTTAAAATGGACTGAATAAAGCTCTTTAGGAACTTGACGTGCGATGCCATGCTGACTGATATGTATGCGCACGAATCACTATCACACGCATAAGCTCAGAGCAATATTGTAAGTTACTGCATGATAATACATTTTTATAGCAGAATAATAATACATCACGATACGCAGTCTCACTTTTAGTTACGTCTTTTAACTATTATAATATTTCGAAAGGCAAAAACATGAACTTTAACTATTGGCTTTACTTCTTCAAACAGCTGTCACTTTAGCTCGAGGCCAGTAGCATATACCATTAGCACCTCAACTTCACCCACGGCCCGCCTCTTTGCCCATTTTATTTTATCCGGTGGTGACGAGAGGTGATGCGCTGCCAAGATGGCGACGGCCGGCCCCGCCCACTTTAGGCTTCAAAAACGCTCTTCAGAAACCTACGGGTGACGTCACGGACACTACGTCCATATTTTTTACAGTCTATGGTGAACACACTACTCGCACTATGTATACTACAAAATGGTGTAGAATAGTGCATAAGTATGATTTGGGCCGCACCTAGCGTCAGCTCACATGTGATTTTGCTCCCGCGCATCCATCATTATGCAACTGGAAGCTTCCTGTCGTGAATGCACTCAGGACTGTTTTCCGAGACCTCAATATATCGTCTGGAACCACGTGTATTAATTTTGTTTTGCCTGTATATATGTTTTTTTTTTTTACTCTCAAAGTGATGGTAACCATTGACTTGCAGTGTATGAATCACCAAGGACCATAGTTTCACCTAAAAATCTTCTTTACTGTTCTACTGAATAAAAAAGACTCCCACATCTTGGATGACAAAAATAAAATTAAGGGGCCCCTATTATGGATTTTTGAAAATGTCCTTTCATGTAGTGTGTAACATAGCTCTAAGTCAATGAAAACATCCTGCAAAGTTTCAAATCTGAAAGTGCACCGTATATTAAGTTGTAGTCTGCGTCCCAGTTCGCCTATTTATACTACACCCTAAAAGTATGTACTCTTTTTGTGAAGAAAAAGTACATACTTTCGAGTGTGTAGCAAAAGAGTAGGCAAGCTTTGGGACATACTCCGTCATCTTTAACGGACAGCTATGTCGCGTGCATCCTATCACCATAAACTGGCCTGCTCAGGTAAAGGACTAGATGTTACAATCCCGGAATCCACGTATCCCAAGATGGATATACTATAAGCTGGAAATAGGAGAGATATTGAGACAAGTGCCAAGGATCACTGGCTTCATTGGGGTCATCAGGTGGGCACCCTCCTTCACGAGTGTTTCGATGATTAACCCACAACACCTCCAGAGGGCTCATCGGCAATACCTAGCGTCCCAGGTTTGCCCCCCTCGGCTTGTGATCCCCCCTTGCTCAACTACTGTTACTGTCTACAGGCCCAGATACTATCCTTTCTCTTCAACCACAGCCAATGGCTGGCCTCCTCTGCTGCATTGGAAAGGGATTTCACAATCTGCCGCAGAGCCTGACCTCGCATTCCTAGGTCCTTCAAAAACCGGACTGAGGAGCGGCCGACAAACCCTCTACAGCCGACCTCCACTGGGTAGATCCTGACTTTCCACCCACGCTGATCAGCATCAGCTGCCAGTTCTGAGTACTTTAGCCTCTTACGTTCATACGCCTCCTCCACTGAGTCCTCCCATGGCACTGTCAGTCAATCATCTCATCAGTTAAAATCCTCCATTCAATCTAATTTAATTTCCTACCGTTTCAGAGAGACATGATGCACTATGGTGAGGAATTAGTTACAGTTGCAACATCTTATAATGTAACGTTACCTCAAACTGAGTACCGGCAGGTGGGAGTAAGTCACTAAATGCAAGTCTCAAGTCAAGTCCAAGTCTTAACATTGCAAGTCAAAGTCAAGTCAAGTCATTCTGTTGTAAGGGTCAAGTCAAGTCAAGTCGCAACTTAGTCATCAAGTCATACCAAGTCGCACACAGGCTAGTTTACACATTTTTTTAACTCTGGGACTTATTACTTATTTAGACACAGAGGGCTGATCGGTTACAAAAATAAATAAATTAACTTGTGTGAAAATAAAATATCATTAAGAAGCTCTTTAAATGCTCTAAAATAAAAATAAATTAAATGAACACAAGTAAACAAGAATTAATAAAACTTTTCCCATCTTGTAAAAAAACTAAAAAGATATTGCATTCTAAATTAGTAGGCTACTGTATGCCAAAGTTTGTATGTTCTTACTCTAAATAGGTGATTTGATCCCATAACACAAAATATTATATGGAAATTTTAAGAAAACAAATCTAATCATTTAAATGATTTAAACCCAACTATTTTTTAATACGTGGGTCGTTATAACTTACGTTCTCAACTACTTTCTATATTACTTTCTCCCGCCCGCAACATTTATGTTTTGTCCCGCTCCCGTCCGCAAAATATAGACTTTTTGTCTGTATACCTCCAGAACAGAGTAGCTCGCGGAAAGGAGGGATTTAGAGGGATTGATTCATTTGACAAGTCGTTTGATTCATTGAAAATGTGATGATGTGCAATGGTTTTTTTTACCTTTGATGCATGTAAACATGTTGTAGGTGGACAACATTAGTTTCCTAATGTTGTCCACAACAACATTAGGAAACTTTAAAATAGCATAATAGGGGCCCTTTAACATAAGAGCAATTTAAATGTTTTGGGTGAACTATCCCTTTAATAAAAGCTAGATGACTTGTG
Source organism: Rhinichthys osculus (assembly GCA_029959095.1). NCBI lineage: Eukaryota > Metazoa > Chordata > Actinopteri > Cypriniformes > Leuciscidae > Rhinichthys > Rhinichthys osculus. Next base: position 20,290,653 of record JARWKJ010000004.1, on the reverse strand, counting down.
TTGCTATAAATGGTATGCAATTAATTCTAAAATATATTGTATGATGTAGAAAATGCTGTATTACTGTTATTACAAATAAAGCTCTATCTGAAAGTTGCTTTGTTTGCCATTTGACAAAATAGTGTTGTCTCTGAGGCATGGTACAAACATGTTACTCGTAACTCAAGGTAAATCAAGAAAACAAAAGATTTAAACAATAAGACTAGTGTTGAACAATATATGATTTGTTTTCTGTGGATAAAGGTGTCTGTCTAATAAAACACATTAAAGTGTCTATGGTGTTTTCATGGTGTTTTCATGCAGTGTTACTCTGTTACTCTTTACCTCTACTTATTAGAAACCACTATATCTTTCTCAGTCTACTAGACAATTTAAGCTCCTTATAAGGTTACTTTCTTACTCCAAGCAGTTTTTTAACCATGCAGCCATTGTTGATTGGAGGTCAATAATTCATATTGTTTAAAAAATCTTTGAGATATACTGCAAAATAATGTGATACAGTAATCTGAATTGAACTTAAGTAAATACATGCACAGAGAGAAAAACCATGAGCACATGTTCAAGTGCAAAAATATGTGTGAAAAAGAACAAAAATTCTGAAGAACGCCAGTGGTTCCTCACACATTTGCGTGTGTGTGTGTGTTTGTTAGTCTGCGTCACTGAGAGATTGTGCCTTTGGTCTAAATTTAGTTAAGGAAAGTTTTAAACAAGATGTCACTTAAGTTGCAGTGGGTGGAATGAGTTGATTTTATTCCAGTACATTAAACTCTATTTTGAGAAAGTAGAGGACAGCTAGTGGTTAAAGGTATATGGATTATACTTTACTGAACATGCTCCATAAAGCAAACAAAAAAGATTAGCTTTGAACCGCAAGCATTTAAAACACTCTTATGCTTGGTCATGAAAGTCAAATCATCTCATATTCACCACCAATCTCATAAATCTCGAAGTGCCATTAAATTGTGTAGCCGTGTATTTAGTATTTATTTACATATAACCCTTTTTGGATTAGGTTTTGTTTGAATAAGTGTTCTGCTGGAAGTATATGACCGGTCTTGCCCCCTGGAAACCATTTTGCTCTTAAATCCCCAGCTATTTACATGATGTCATATTTCCAGACAAGATTTCCAGAACAGTAAATCAGAAATCTGATTCCCCGAAATCAGATTCAGTGATTTAACTTAACGATTTAACTGGGTGCTTATGGCCTCCAGCCAACCTTCCAAGCTTCTTTGTATGGCTGTTTTATCTAATTGTAATTTCAGAGATTTTATTATCCCAGGATGCAACATCATCTAGCAATTATCCCATTGTGATCCTATAAATAGGTTTTGCCTTTCATATTATTCTCCTCAATGCACACTACTGTTCAAAAGTTTGGGGTACGACTTTCTTACACTTTACAATAAGGTTCCCTTTATTAACATTAGTTTTAGTTTACATGAACTAAAAGAAAGCTAAAGCATTTAGTTACCGAGTTATTATTAATCATTTTAATTTCAACATTTACTAAAACAATATTAAAATCAAAAGTTATAGGCATATCTGTTAATATTTAATGAAGGTAAGCTTGGCAAGCATAAATCAAATTGACAAAAAACAACACACACACAAAAAAAAAAAAAGCATGTTTTTTTCTAACATTATATTAATCAGTCCTGATAGAGAACTAATCAGTCCTGAAAGAATTGTTGGATTAAGAAAAATATTTGGTTTCCACAAAAATATAAAGCAGCGTTTTTAACGTTGATAATAATAAGAAATGTTCCTTGTGGACCAAATCAAATTAGATTGATTGCTGAAGGATCATGTGACACTGAAGACTGGCTGCTGAAAATAGGCTTGTTTGAGATGAGCAAAATCGAATCGGTTACCTAACGTAACCTCGGTTCTCTCTAGAAGAGGGAACGAGTATTGCGTAAGCTAGCTTACGCTGCGGGAAAGATTCACCTTTGCTGAGATATTGAAGCCAAAAAATTATTTCATAATTTGTATCCATTGAACAACGCAGTTCCTCTGCGGCAGACCTAGAGCAGGCTAGCTAGCAGCTCATTGGTTCGCTCAGAGAGAACTGCTTAAGCCTATGGGAGAGCGGGGCTGAACCCGCTTCCAATGAGAGGCGCCCGCGCGCTCATTGCATCATGGCCCGTCAGAATGGGCGTGGCTATGGTGTATATAACAGTCTCTCCCAGGCTTATATGTTGATTTATTTCAGCGTGAAGCGAAACGCTAGTAGCGCAAGCACGGCCGGGAACGCAATACTCGTTCCCTCTTCTAGAGAGAACCGAGGTTACGTTAGGTAACCGATTCGTTCTCTTACGAGAGGTTCTCTCGTATTGCGTAAGCTAGCTTACGCTGCGGGAACACCTGGTCAACGCCGTGCGCGCTAAGAATCCACTCATGAATCCCAGGGTGATACCGGTGAATGTATTATGAGGCCGGCAGAGCGGGCACATGAAGTGTATACATAAGCATGTATGAGGCCGGCAGAGCGGGCACATGAAGTGTATAAGCATTTAAGGAGAGCACAAGGGGCGAACCGGTTGTGTGAGGGACTCCCAGTAATGCAGCTTCTTAGGGAGCTGGTCGTTTAGACAGCTAGTAATTTTGCCTGCAAGGCGGGAACTTCCAAGTTGTAAAATCTGACAAAAATGGACGGGTAGGCCCATCCCGCGGCCACACAAATGTCATGAATGGAAATTCCACAGGACCATGCCCACGATGAGGCCATGCCTCTAGTGGAGTGCGCCCTGATGCCCAGAGGGCAGGGCAGGCATTTAGATGCGTAAGCAGAGGCGATAGCGTCTACTATCCATCTAGACAGTGTCTGTTTAGAGGCGGCCAGACCTTTGGTGCGCCCCCCAAACGACACGAAAAGCTGCTCAGCGCGTCTGAACGCGGCAGCGCGCGTAGTGTACAATCTCAGAGCCCGCACCGGGCAGAGGAGATTGGCGTCGCGCTCACTATCGGATGAAGGCAGAGCCGATAGGGAAATAATCTGAGCCCTGAACGGGGTACCAATCGCCTTCGGGACATAGCCATGTCTAGGTTTGAGAATGACAACAGAATCATTCGGACCAAACTCGAGACACGCGGCGCTGGATGAGAGCGCGTGAAGATCCCCACGCGTTTTACTGAGGACAGAGCCGTCAGAAAAACGGTTTTGAGCAAGAGGTATTTTAGGTCCACAGACTCGAGCGGTTCGAACGGGGGTGCTTTCATAGCTTCGAGAACTATAGAAAGATCCCAGATAGGAACCGAAGGGGGGCGCGGAGGGTTCATCCTCTTAGCTCCCCTGAGGAAGCGGATGACTAACTCGTCTTTGCCCAGGGACTGAGCGCGTCGGGGTTCAGAGAACGCCGCGACGGCTGCCACGTAAACCTTGAGAGTGGAGGGGGACCTGCCCTTGTCCAGCATCTCTTGAAGGAAAACAAGCAAAGACGGCACCTCGCATGACCGTGGGTCCAGATGTTTGTCGGTGCACCATTTTGAGAACACAGACCATTTAGACGCATAGAGCCTTCTCGTGGAAGGTGCTCTAGCCTGTATGATAGTGTTTCTTACTCCTTCTGGCAAATCAACGAATAGTCGTTGATCACCCATGCATGTGGCGCCCAGCGCCGTGGATGGGGGTGCCAGATCGTGCCGCGAGCCTGAGAGAGGAGATCTGCTCTGGCTGGGATGGGCCACGGGGCTGTCTGCGACAGCTGAGTGAGCTCCGGAACCCAATTCTGACTCTCCCAATGCGGGGCTATGAGGAGCACCGAGTGGCGTGTGTCCCTGATCCTCTGAATTACCTGTGGTAGCAGAGCGATCGGAGGGAATGCATAGAGCGGGCGGCGAGGCCATTCCTGGGCTAGCGCGTCCTCGCTCCTTGAGAAAAATATTGGGCAGTGAGCGTTCTCTTCTGACGCGAAGAGGTCCACCTCTGCTCTGCCGAATAGCCGCCACAGTATTTGGACCGTTTGTGTGATCAGGGACCATTCTCCTGAGGAGATGAGGTTCCTGGACAGTATGTCTGGACCGTCGTTCAGATGGCCCGGCACATGCGTCGCTCTGAGCGAGAGCAGGCGGCTCTGAGACCAAACTAAAATGCGGTGTGTCAGTAGGAAGAGATTCCTGGACCTGACACCGCCCTGACGGTTGAGATAGGAGACCACAGCCATGTTGTCCGAACGGATCAGGACGTGGTGTCCCCGAATGAGCGAGAGGAAGCGCGAAAGCACGTTCTCGACCGCAAGCATTTCCAGACAGTTTATGTGTAAGGGGCTTTCCTGTGTCGACCAATGGCCGAAGGCCGGTGAGCCCTCGCAGACTGCACCCCAACCTGTGTTGGATGCATCTGTCGAGATGACTTTTTGGCGAGAAAAAGGTCCCCATCGTGACGCCCTGTCGAAACCATTCTGCTACTGTCCATGGCTGCAGCGCCATGAGACATGTCTGCGTAACTCTGATCAGCTGGCGGCCCGTGTTCCACGCGCGGTGGGGTACACGGCTGTTTAACCAAAGCTGAAGCGGACGCATGTGTAGAAGGCCCAGCTGAAGCACAGCGGAGGCTGAGGCCATGTAACCCAGTATCCTCTGAAAAGTTTTCAGAGGTGAGCGGGTGCCCATCTGAAACGAGGCGGCCAGTCGCTGTACACTGCGCGCGCGCTGTGTAGACAGGTGAGCCGTCATCGTGACCGAGTTCAAATCTATTCCTAGAAAGGAAATCGATTGACTGGGTTGAAGGGAGCTCTTTGTCCAGTTGACAGAGAGGCCCAGCGTTTTCAGATGGTCGAGGAGAACTGCGCGGTGCGACAGAAGCTCCGTCCGTGATTGGGCGAAAATCAGTCAGTCGTCCAGATAATTCAATATGCGCAGCCCCTGGCTCCGCAGGGGGGCGAGCGCCGTATCCATGCACTTCGTAAATGTGCGGGGCGCCAGAGATAAGCCGAACGGGAGAACGGCGTATTGATAAACATGACCCTCGAAGGCGAAACGTAGGAATGGCCTGTGACGGGGATTTATCTGGATCTGAAAATGGGCGTCTTTCAGGTCTAGAGAGATGAACCAGTCCCCCTGGCGCACCTGCGCGAGGAGTTTCCTGGTAGTGAGCATCTTGAACGGTCTCTTCATGAGCACTTTGTTCAAAGACCTGAGATCTAAAATCGGTCTGAGGCCGCCGTCTTTCTTGGGAACCAGAAAATAACGGCCGTAAAACCCCGACTCGCTCATAGATAGAGGAACTCTCTCTATAGCCCTTTTGCACAATAGTTTTGCTATCTCTGAACGGAGCAGAGTCACTGCTTCTGGGTTCACAATAGTTTCTAGCCGCGCTCGGAAACCTGGAGGGCGGCGGTGGAACTGTAAGCGATAGCCTAGCCTTATTGTGTTTAGCACCCACTGGGAAATTCCCGGAATAGCTTCCCACGCTTGAAGCGTAACGCTAAGGGGTGAATGGCTACATGGTCCCCGTTGCTGCACACAGCGGGCCGCGCGGGCACGCTCATAGTGTTTATGGCAGCGGGACTTCCACTCAGAGAGGAGTTTAAGGGCCGTGTAACAGAGAGAGCAGAGGTGGGACTCATGCACTCTGAAACTCGAGCGGGTTGGAACCGCTTTATGAGAGTGGGCTCTGTGAGACACACGGGAACTGAAAAGCTTTTGTGTATGAGTGAACACAGTGTTGTGGGCACATTTTCTACACGTGAGGCTTTTATGCTCTTTTTGAGCTATCTCTGGGACGCCGTGAAAACGGTGTTTGTGCACATGCAGTGCTTTGTGTATGAGTGAACACAGTGTTGTGGGCACATTTTCTACACAATAGGTTTTTATGCTCTTTTTGAGATATCTCTGGGTCGCCGTGAAAACGGTGTTTGTGCACATGCAGTGTTTTGTGTATGAGTGAACACAGTGTTGTGGGCACATTTTCTACACAAGAGGCTTTTATGCACTTTTTTTTTTTTTTTTTTTTTTTGGATTTCTCTGGGACGCGGTGAAAACGGCGTTTGTGCACATGCAAGCGGGAAAAGAGACCGGCTTGTTGATGGCGGTGTACACTGCTGCAGTAGCCGTGTGAACGGGGACTGACAGAGGGCGAAACCTTGATGGCGGTTCAGCCATGGTGAGAAATAGCCGTCCTTTTCTCAGCTGAGGCTGGTCACGTGAGCGGCCTGCAGCGGGATATATATATAGCCTGAAATCGGCTGCACTTGTGACGCGCGTCGCGTGCAAGTGCGTGTTAGAAACGTGCGCTCTGCAAGCGGGCACGAGACTATTTTTAGCCTGCAGAGGCTGGACTTGTGACGGCATAAAAATTATCTGCGAGAGCCGGAATCGAACGCGGGTCTCTGGCGCGAAAAGCTTTGTGATACACCACTGAGCCACAGGGGTAATGACACAAGCACAGTAGCGCGAGCAGATAAGAGGGCGTGATAGCAGTAACAGGTTCGGCCTCAGCGGAACTAACACACTATAACCCATTTGTCCAGCTTTATGCTCGGAAATGAGAACGTTTCTCATGAGCGCGGGAGAGCGCGGCCGCTTTCTGTCACGTAAGAGAGCTGGGCGCGAGCTCAGAGCTGCATAAAGATTATCTGCGAGAGCCGGAATCGAACACGGATCTCTGGCGCGAAAAGCTTTGTGTTCCACCACTGAGCCAGGGGTAAAGACACAAACATAACAGCGCGAGCAGATAAGAGGGCGTGATAGCAGAAACAGGTTCGGCCTCAGCGGAACTGATACACTATAAACGCTTTATGTAGCGGCGTCATATGCAGGCGGGAGAGCGCGGCCGCTTTCTGTACCGTAAGAAAGCTAGCCGAGAGCTCAGAGCTGCATAAAAAATTATCTGCGAGAGCCGGAATCATACACGGGTCTCTGGCTCGAAAAGCTTTGTGTTCCACCACTGAGCTAGGGGGAAGACACAGGGTTAATAGCGCGAGCAGATAAGAGGGTGTGATAGCAGCGACTAGCTCGGCCTCGACAGAACTTAACGCACTATAAACCCACTTGCCGGTGACGCGTACGCATGGGGCCGGGCTAGCTCTCTTGTAAAGTAAAGAAAGCTAGCCGCGGTTGGCACAGCTGTAAGCGGCTCGTCCCCCATTCAGCGCTCGTAGGCGGTGAGAGGGGGAGGCGGCGTAACGCTTCGAGTCGAGCCCGCAGGGTCAACAACAGAAGCCCAATCGCAGAGGAAACATCCGCCGTTGGCGAGAGAAAGCTCTGCGTGTCCCAGTCCCAGGCAGAGAGCGCAGAAGAAGGCGGGCTCTGGCGCTGAGAGGGACGCGGCATAAGCCGCAGGTGTACGAGGCATCTTAAAAAAGACGCTCGCTGCTCTTTTAGATACACACACACAATACAAGAAGCTTTTTGGTAAAGGATATGAATCCGTCGGATGGCGCTAGCTTGCAGGACGGCTGAAGGTGGCGAAGACGGCCAGCTTCCTCAGACTCCCAGATGCTCGCTAGAAGGTGCCTTTTTCCACGACGGCGGCTTCTCTCAGGACAGCAGAAGCGTGTAGCCTCCTGAAGATGAAATGAATCAACATATAAGCCTGGGAGAGACTGTTATATACACCATAGCCACGCCCATTCTGGCGGGCCATGACGCAATGAGCGCGCGGGCGCCTCTCATTGGAAGCGGGTTCAGCCCCGCTCTCCCATAGGCTTAAGCAGTTCTCTCTGAGCGAACCAATGAGCTGCTAGCTAGCCTGCTCTAGGTCTGCCGCAGAGGAACTGCGTTGTTCAATGGATACAAATTATGAAATAATTTTTTGGCTTCAATATCTCAGCAAAAATGAATCTTTCCGGCAGCGTAAACTAGCTTACGCAATACGAGAGAACCTCTCGTAAGAGAACTGCGCAGAACCGATCACCGGTGATCAGCGCGAGATGCATGTCGGTTAGAAATGTGTCCGAATGTGTTGCTCTGATGTCATGCCGACGTAGGTAAAAAAACTCTCGCGACCGCAAGGCGCACGTGTCGGATTCTGCAGACGCACGCAGTTGCTCTCCACCGACTGCGCTGATCGAAGCACGATGGGAAACGACTTGCTGACGACACAGCTTAATGCTCATTGGTTTAAACAACCGTGATGTATTGTTCTCTTTTAAAATGTTTGATTTTAAAACTCTGATATCATGTTTTATGTGTATAAATTATGTGTGGATATCCCCAAACTCTCTGACAGTGTGATCTATGTGATGTAATTTAAAATAAAAATAAAATAAAAACACATATCTTTATTAAAGAAAAAATGATTGATAAACACATAGGCCTATTTAAAATGGAATTAAATAAGTAGGCCTACTTTGGGTGTGTAGAAAAGGCTCAGTAAAGTTCATTCTTATTGGTGGGTTGTGAATTATTGACAGTTGTAACTTAGTCCCGCCCCCAGAGTTTGACGCAACTGGTTATGTTCCGCTTGAAAGCTGTGGAGGGTTCGCGTGTATGAGTGTGCGTAACTTTGAAAGTAAGTTTAATTTCCACATATACTGTCTTTAATCTTGTTTATATTGCTATTTGTTGTATTATGTGTTGAAACGTTCTGATGTTGAGTGTAATTCGTATCTCCATGAAGCTAATGTTAGCGGTATGACTGTGTGCAATTATCTTTGCACGTGTGATCCGATGTGCGCTGTATTTAAAGGTGCTCTACGTAACTTTTAGCGGCCTCTAGTGGTGATGTTTCAGATTGCAACCAAATTTTACAAGAGCGCTCGTGCTCAAACTCATAGACAATACCATCTATTACGCAAATATCTCGGCGAATTCTAGACGGATTCGGCGATCACCGAGCTCGTTGGGACCATCTAGTCGAGCTGAAAAGAACCATATAAGTTCCATAGTTTTTGGTGGTGTTTTCGCGGAGATATTAGCAGAAAACCATCGGGCACGCTGCAAAATTGCGGACACCGGTGACGTCACGATCTCAGAAGAAAATCGCTCGTATCTCTGGAACGCAAAGACCCAGAGAGCTCAAATTCGGGGGAGGAGGTCCCAGGGGAACCCTTGCCCGAACGCTAGAGTGGCGGGCCTCGGGGATGCCCCCTACCGGATCGCTGTTCGCTGGGACCCCAGATTTCGAACGGCTATAACTCGGGGAGCCGGGCGACTTGGACCTCGGGGGTGGGCTCGTTCGAAAGGCCCCGTCCAGCACTACGAACGATTAGAGTCTTGGGAATATTGATCAAAGATTGACTGAGATATAAGCCGAAAAACGTGCGCCTTTAACCGGACGTAACTCCCTGACCGTCTACAATAGACTGTATATAAGGAGAGAGGCTCGGGAGCGCGCATGCACGTCACATCCGTTGGATTTCGCGGTAAATCCGACCTGGAGACTTCACATAGAAATAGGAATACTGGCCTTCAGAGGTAATGGCAAAACCCGACAAGTGGATCATTGTAATGTGTGATTACAACCCCTTCACACACAGGCAATAAAAAAAGGATTCATTTTAGAAGAAAAGTTCCATATTGCACCTTTAAGTGAAATAATAACAACAACTCATATGTTCCATATGTTTACTTCAGCATTTACGCACTACAGATGTCATTAAGCCATATTTATGTGGATTGTGAAGATTAATCGATATGGTTATAAGACGATAGTCACGTATATTAATAGTCTATTGTTTGCACTTATAGCCATGCATCCTCGCGTGTTTATTCTTTTGAGTTAAATGCTTATCATTACTGTAAACTGATTATTTGTATTTCTGTTCTTATTATAGAAACCACACTCACAGACCAAATATCACATACATCTGTTCATGCACTGCATTTGAGTATGTTGATGGCTTGAACCTACCATTAAAACCAAAACAGTCCAGAAAACTACTCGGTTACTATCGTAACCTCAGTTCCCTGAGATAGGGAACGAGTATTGCGTAGCTATACGCAGTGGGGAAACTCCTTTTCCTCGATTTACTGAAGCCTATATGTAAAACGCATTTGCAGCTGCACAGCTAGCACACTGAGCGTCAGACCCGCTCATAGGCTGTGCTGCAGCAACTGCACATCCAATGGCGCGGGCGAATCTGACGCACGACCAATAAGCTCAACGTCAGAGCCCGTCGAGGGGGCGTGGCCCAGCCTATATAGACCCCCGAATTCGCCATTATAGCAGGTTTATACGACTGAAGCGACAACTTCACTAGTTACCATAGTGCGGCCGGCTACGCAATACTCGTTCCCTATCTCAGGGAACTGAGGTTACGATAGTAACGGAGTAGTTCCCTTTCGAACGGTCACTTCGTATTGCGTAGCTATACGCAGGGGGGACACCATGCAAAACGCCGCACCCTGAGTAACTGGTTGCCCTGCCACTCAGGACCCCTGAGCTAACAGAACAAGCCAGAACACAATAACATATGCATATACATGTATATATAACAGACCAGACACAGTCGGGTCTGAATAATATATATATAAGTCAGTAACAACTAACAGAATATACTAACAAAACCAGACACCGTCAGGATTATTAGTATAACCTTATTACCGGCCGAAGCGGGTTTATATAAATATGTATGTGATTATGCACAGTAATTATTGTAGATAAGACCAGCCACTGTCAGGTCTCAATCATACCGAAAGCACCTTCGCCTGCAGGGAAGGTACCTCCATATTATAGAACTTCATAAATGTGGAAGGCGAGGACCAGCCGGCCGCATCACAAATATCTTGAATGGGAAAACCAGATGACCAAGCCCACGACAAGGCCATACCTGTGGTCGAATGGGCCTTGACACCTATGGGGCAAACCTGACCCACTGCGGTGTAGGCCAAAGAGATGGCATCCACTATCCATCTAGACAGTCTTTGCTTAGTGACTGGATCACCCTTAGATCAGCCCCCAAAGCAGACAAACAGCTGTTCTGATTGTCTAAAAGACGCAGAACGCTCCAAATAGATTCTCAACGCCCTGACAGGGCAGAGAAGATTAACCTCCCCATCCTCAGCAGAAGGGGGAAGGGCTAATAGCGTAATAACTTGTGCTCTAAACGGCGTTGAGAGCACCTTGGGCACATAACCATGCCTGGGTTTGAGAATGACTCTGGAGTCATCCAATCCAAACTCCAAACATGCAGGACTCACTGAGAGGGCCTGCAGATCTCCCACTCGCTTGATAGATGCCAATGCCAACAGGAGAGCAGTCTTTAGCGAAAGTGGTTTTAGATCAACCGACTGGAGCGGCTCAAAAGGTGGTCCCCTCAGGGCCCTAAGGACCGTGGAGAGGTCCCAAGGCGGCACCGAAGGGGGCCTGGAGGGGTTAATCCTCCTAGCACCCTTCAGAAACTTTACCACCAGGTCATTCCTTCCTAGTGATTGGCCAGCCACCAGAGCATGATGCGCTGCGATGGCTGCCACATACACTTTGAGCGTGGACGGGGTGCGGCCCGCGTCCAGTAGCTCCTGCAGGAAGGAGAGCACCACCGAAACCTCACATGACTCTGGGTCAATACGATTTCTCGAGCACCAGCTGGAAAAACTCGACCACTTTAAAGCATAAAGGCGCCGAGTAGACGGGGCCCTTGCTTCAGAGATAGTGCTTAAGACCCTGTCAGGAAGGTCCCCGGATACCCGTTTAGGGGCCACACATGGAGGGCCCATAAATCGGGTCGGGGATGCCACATCGTTCCGTTGGCCTGTGTGAGGAGATCCTTCCTCATCGGAACAGGCCAGGGGGTCGTGTCTGACAACTGAACCAGTTCCGGAAACCATGGTCTGGATTTCCAGAGAGGAGCCACCAGAAGGACTGGGCATCCGCTCTCCCTGACCCGCTCGATAACCTGTGGGATCATCGAGACGGGGGGAAACGCGTAAAGGGGGCGGCTGGGCCAGAGATGAGCCAGCGCATCCCTGTTTTTCGAGAAGAACATCCTGCAGTGGGTGTTGGCTCTCGAGGCGAAAAGGTCGACTTCGGCCTCGCCGAACCTCTCCCATATTAGTCTGACCGTCTGAGGGTTCAGGGACCACTCGCCTAGGGGAGTGTTGCCCCTTGAGAGCATATCCGCGCCCACATTCTGGACGCCGGGACATGCGCTGCTCTCAGAGAGCTCAGATTGGCTTGTGCCCACATGAGGAGGTCCCTTGCCATAGCATACAGGTTGCCTGACCTGATGCCACCCTGGCGATTTATGTAGGCCACCACAGACACGTTGTCTGTACGGACCAAGACGTGGTGACCCCTGAGGTTTGACAGAAAAGCTTTCAGGGCCAAACCAACTGCTTTCATTTCCAGACAGTTGATATGTAAGCTCTGCTCCGTGCTCGACCAGAGGCCGGAGGCAGGCTTGCCCTCGTGCAGCGCTCCCCAACCCATGTTGGATGCATCTGTAAAAACCACTTTCCTCCTGGAAACTGTCCCCATGGTCACCCCCTTGCGGTACCAGTCCTGAGCCCGCCAGGGAATCAGTGTTCTCAAACACCCCTGATTCACCATAATGCGCAGGCTGCCTGACTGCCATGCATGGGTTGGCACACAGCGTTTCAGCCAGTGCTGCAGCGGGCGCATGTGCAGTAATCCCATGTGGAGTACTGATGATGCAGCTGCCATTAGACCAAGCAGTCTCTGAATGCGGCTACCAGTGTCTGCACAGAGAGCGCGCGCTCTTGAGTGAGCCGCGCTTTCATTGTCACCGAGTCTAAAACCGTGCCCAGAAAGACCACAGTCTGGCTGGGATTCAGTTCGCTTTTGGCAACATTGATTGTGAGACCCAGGCATTTTAAATGGCTGAGAATCAAATCCCTGTGAACTATTAGTTCGTCTCTCGACTGCGCTAGCACCAGCCAGTCGTCGAGATAATTCAGCACACGCACTCCCTGGCTTTTCAGCGGGGAGAGCGCTGCATCCATACATTTCGTGAATGTACGGGGTGCCAGAGCCAGACCGAACGGCAGAACGGTGTATTGATATGCCCTCCCCTCGAAGGCGAATCTCAAAAATGGCCTGTGACGAGGGTCGATCTGAATATGAAAGTATGCATCTTTCAGATCCATTGAAACAAACCAGTCCCCCGGGCGAACCTGCGCGAGAATTTGTTTGAGTGTTAACATTTTGAAAGGCCGTCTCATGAGAGCCCTGTTCAAACGCCTGAGATCTATTATGGGTCTGAGCCCGCCGTCTTTCTTTGGAATTAGAAAATAGCGGCTGTAAAACCCCGAATACATTAGCGCGGGAGGGACTGACTCTATCGCTCCTTTTGCTAATAATTCCTGAACTTCGGTGCGAAGCACGTGATTCACGCCGCTTCTCACCGATGTCTCGATAACCGCCTGGAATTTCGGGGGTCTGCGAGCGAATTGGAGCGAGTTTATGACCCAACTCGACACACCAGGGATGGCTTGCCAGGCCATCACTCGTGTGGCTAGGGTGTGACACACTGAATGGGGGGAACGCCTAACATAGGGGGACCTGATACCCTTATAATGTGATTTGTGCACATACTGAGTGTTTGACTGACTATATAGGCTTTTGCCCGGGGGGAAGTCAGTGTTACAACAGGGCGGGGGCTGCCTAGTGAAGGGGGACCGTGAACCCGTGTGTTGTGATTGTGAAACATGCTCTTTTTGTGCTTTATTTGGGTCGCTGTGAAAACAGCGTTTGTTTGCAGAGACGCGCTCACTGCTGCGGGCCTGTTTACAATAATAAAATCCCCAGCCGCCTGAACTGAACAGGGAGCTGTGGGAAGTTTTGCTGGTTTCTTCGAGGGTGGTCCGGCTAGCGCGAGACACGAGCCCTCTCTCTTTCCCCTCCGTGCTAGGTCGAGGTCCGCGACGGCCTTCGTCAGGATCCGAAGCATTTCGGCGTCGGAGTTCGTCCTGGTCGCTAATCCACTGGCCACCGATTGAGAAGCGGTGACGGGGTCGAGAGAGCCCGGCCACTCGTCCTCAGAAGCGGCGATGGATATGCTGTCGTCGCGCTCGAGAGATCCGCCGAAGGAGACGAGGCCCGCCACGTGTGTGTGTGTGGGGGGGGGGGGGGGGGGGGGGGGGACGGGGGGGGGGCGCTGGTCTCCTGCGAACAGGACCGGAATGGCGTTTGAGTCGGAGAAAGTGAAACAGTGTGCTCAGTGTGCTAGCTGTGCAGCTGCAAATGCATTTTACATATAGGCTTCAGTAAATCGAGGAAAAGGAGTTTCCCCACTGCGTATAGCTTGGCAATACGAAGTGACCGTTCGAAAGGGAACTATTTAATAGGGTGTCTTGTTCCTTATATTTATTTTCATATTCAAGCAACAAAACTTTAATTACATCCAGTTTATTAGCAACACCGTGCACGGGCGTGAATCCCGCGATATCTGCCATTGATCTCACAGGTGTCTGATCCACTGCGAGAAGCGAGATCTGTCTGGCTTGCCTGCGCTTTTTTCACTCCTCCTCTCACTGCAGCTGCCTACTCTCGCATACATTTCAGGCGAGGCAAGGCGCATCACACGGACTCGGGTGCGCACTTGTTCAGGAAGTAAAGTGACCTGCGCATGCGTTTTAGCTTATTGTGATGTATTCAGTTAAATAAAACACTTGTAAGGGATGATAGTGTTGATGATTTACCTTGGATACGAGCGAGAGTGAGCCTGCAGTGTATTCCTGCATTGCGCAGGGCAACAAAGTTGGAAATCCACTGTCTCCTCAAAATCGGCCACCTTATGTGACACACGCACAGTAAACCTGTATTGTTCACTCAACTGCGCATAATAGCAGCGAATTAATAAAAAAAAACACAATATTGACCCGCGTTCTGTTTTCTATCATGCACCGTGCACGTTTGTGATGACGTCAAATGCACGCAAACACACCAGGGTTCGCTAGAATCAAGTTGAGTGTGAACACTGATCTATATAGAATGACTGGATAGCTCATGACGTCATAAACAGTGAAGCCACCGCGCCGCCATATTGTGATTCCCTAGTGAGCTCACGCGTTCTATTGAATCAATGGGAAATTGTATGATTTGACTGAGAAAACACTGCATAACGAGACACCGTCTTTAAATCTAAAGTCTCCCTGAACAGTCTTACAACACAAACATCCTAAGCATTTAAATGGGTATTTGTTTAAAGTCGGAAATTATTCCTGCTTACTAAAAATTAAGTATATGTGAATTGTGAACTTAAAATTTAGCTCTTTCTGATTGTGTTTTACTGATAGATCAGTAGTCTGTCCAAGTATTTGATTAGTTAGCAAGAACATGTCCAGGAAATGCATAATACAAATTGTATGGGTTAATGTGTACACCTGTTTCACCTCTTATTTACCCCAAATTTTACACTGCACACGTCTGCGGCGCGTTTACAGCTGCGACACGGCTACCGGAGCTGATCGCGCCCACAAATCGGCAAATCACGTGGAAATGCTCCCGGTGTGAGTTGACACCGCGTGAAGGTAGGAAATTATAAAACATTGTCGGAGCCATAATGCGCCGCAGATGTGTGCAGTGTAAATAAGGGCTTTACACATAGGCCTACTCCGTTTGCAGTGCATATTTTTTACCATACCCATGTCAACAGGTTGGAGCTTTCACTGCACGCGGATGCCCGTCCTGTGCGGTGCGTGCAGAGA
Source organism: Rhinichthys osculus (assembly GCA_029959095.1). NCBI lineage: Eukaryota > Metazoa > Chordata > Actinopteri > Cypriniformes > Leuciscidae > Rhinichthys > Rhinichthys osculus. The sequence goes on along the minus strand of JARWKJ010000004.1, from coordinate 20,275,101 downwards.
TCGTTTGTGCTGCAGCCTGCAGGCGCTGAATTAAAGTGACATCGCATGGTTCGTGGTCAAACTGAACACGGATTGACGTGAAAATATTAAATATATGCATTTAATTAAATTTATAAGACGTAATGCATTGAATAATACGTTTATTGGGTTTAAACTTGAATAACGTTACGTCTGTGAAAGAATGCATAGTAGGCTATACATTTTTTTTAAACAACACGGAAATAGCGACAATTGTGCATATAAATTACTATATATGGGCTTAAAGTACAACCTGTGAGTAGTTTTTCAAGATACTTTTGTGATCTTCGTTTTACACTTGTTGATGCGCAGCGGGTCATCTTAAAAGTGCCGTCGGAGCTACCTATCTCTGTATAACGGCCGTTGGAGCCCTCTTCTGGTAGGGAATCGTAAGATGGCCGCTCGAACACTTCCGGTGGCTTCACTGCCTGGTGGCAGTTTAGAACGTCATGAGCTATCCAGTCATTATATAGATCAGTGAGTGTGAAACCAGATCAACACTGTGTGTCTGTGGGCGTGGTCACTGATCATTGATGATCAGCAGTAGAGGGCTGCATTGGGATTGAGTCCCGCCGGGTCCCGCGGACCCAACGCAAATCTCGCGGGGGCGGGCGGTTTGAACTTTGCTGCGGGCGGGCGGGAATGGGCGGACAAATAAAACCCCTGCGGGATTGGGAGGTAGCCTAACGACATGATGGATATGTCAATGATGTGGAAAATAACCTTAAACGAGGTATTTACAGTACAAAACCTGAGCAAGGCAAGTCTGACATTTACTATTCATCTTCCTGATCAGTGCGTCAGAATACATGCAGGCCAGGGAAACGAAACCAACAACCCCATGAATCTCTTTAACAATAGCAATACAAATACGCGTTTTTTTCCTGCGGGACGGGAGAAGAAACAAAGTGAGTGCATCTCTAATATTGTGCGGGAATAAATTCTCCGAGTTTTGCGGGTGCGGGCGGGAGTGGACATACATATTGCGGGAGCGGGCGGGAGTGTAACACATACGTTGCGGGAGCGGGCGGTAATGGTAAAAAATTCGGCGGGCGCGCGGGCGGGAGCGGGATAAAGAAAACAGTCCCGCGCCGGACTCTATCAGCAGCGCCAGCTGGCTTAAATTTGTTTGTCCCTTTATATGTTCGGTAACTGGTGTCTCATGTTGTCAGATCGTTGTGGTTTCCCGGTGTTTCCTGTTCCTGTGTTCGTGTTTGATTGTGGATTATTTTTTCCAAACAAAATTATTACATTTATCTTGCCTAAATGTTTGCACTCATTGCATTTTTACAATGGGGTAATATTGTTGTTAAGAATTTACACAACACAAGGAAGCTTGATTTTTAAATTGTTTAATTAAATTGAAAAAAGTAGCACAAATAAATACAATAGAATAAAGATACAAATAAAGACAAATAAAGAGAAAAGTTTTTGAATAGGTCGTCTAACACTAGTATTCATATAAACTGAATAAAGTAATCAAATGGAAAATAACACTGGGTAGTATTTTAGTCCTGAATAAATTAAATACATAGGCTATTAATCCTGATTCCTTTAATTTAAAGCTATCTTTTGTTGTTTTGACAACAAAACTAATGACAGACACATATGGCTGCCGTCACTTTAAGAGCTATTGCACGGATCCTGTGTTCATTATACTGGCATGCAATGCGTATTAAAGACAAAACCGACTATGTTTAGAGTATACTCACGAAGTTAGCTGTTGAAGTTAGCTTTTGTTAGCTGTTTTTGAGGTGGATTTTCTATGAATGTGCGCATAGAAAATCATCTCAAAGAGCGTGCGAGCACTGATTAGTTTAAAATCGCTTAAATGTTTAAACTGGTAAGACTTAAAAAGACGTGCAAATGGTCAACTTCAGTCACGATGCACTGCTGGTCCGATTGTGCAAGTGAATATTCCGTCATGTCCCGACTCCTAAACGCGAGTGTGTATTATCGCCGCAGCGCTTGATACTTGCCTTGCACAACACATTTTGAGAGAAGAGAAGGCGCGGCACCGCTGAACACTCACGCTGTTTGTGAAATTGTGTCTGGCAGAGAGTTGTTAAAAGAATGATTTGATTTTATAATCTGTGTGGATTACGATTGCGGGAATTTCCCGCATTATAAATGGGAGACCTGCGGGAATGATTAGAATTATGCGCAATACCCACGCCGAAATTCGAGCCCTGAGTTCTATGTAGCAGTGTCTTACGCTCATAGGCCTCTTCTGTTGAATTCTCCCATGGGACAGTGAGCTCTATGATGTAAACAGACTTCAATGAAGGGGACCAGAGTACCAAGTCCTAAGGGTGGTGGCTGCAATCTCAGGTGGAAAGATTAGTTGCTGGCCAATATCGACTAGCATCTTCCAGTCCCGGGCCATGGCTAGTTGTCCAGTTTCTGGTTTAGTAGGGGGATGTTTGGGCTTTTTCTGTCCCTCTCGGATGAAGGTTCGGGCCGTGATGGAATTGGTTGCTCTCAGGGGCAAAGAGTTGGTGGTACTCCTCTTGCTCTCAAGAGCTGCTGCCAGACTCTTGAGGACCTGGTTGTGCCTCCAGGTGTATCGGCCTTGTGTGAGGCTGGTCTTGCAACCTGTCAAGATGTGTTTGAGAGTCGCTGGAGTTGGGCAGAGGGCACAGGTTGGGTCCTCGCTATACCACTGGTGGAGTTTTTTGGAGCTGGGAGCATGTGGCTATGATGATGAAGCTGATGTTGCTCGCCCCCATTTCCCAGAGCTCACTCCAGCTGAGCTTTCTCCTCTCAAGACATTCCCACCTCATCCATTGTCCCTCCTGATGGCGCACCTCCTCGACCACCATTTTCCTCCTCTCTGAAGTTGAGGCCTTGCGCCGCCAAGTTGGCTTACTTGCTGTAAGGCCAAAGCCTCCTCTTCCCAACTGGACGTTGCCTACAATGTCACTGTGCCTCAGGGCTGACGTAGCTTGCTGCACCGCGTCAGATGGTGTCCAGCATTGCTGATGGTCTGGTCTCTGGAGTCTTTCAAAAGCTGTGTCCCAATGTGAAGGCTGCGTCCTCCGAAGGCCGATTGCGTCACAGCGGCGTGACGAAGGCTGTCCCAATTCAAAGGCTGCATCTTCGAAGGACGCATTTGAAGGCCGATTGCGTCACCGCGGCGCGATGAAGGCTGTCCCAATTCAATTCCGCATCCTTCGAAGGCCGTATTCGAAGGCCGGTTGCGTCATCACGGCATGACGAAGGCTACCCTGATTCAAAAGCGACGCCAAATGCACCCTTCGTTTCCCCGTGAAAGGAAGGATACATAAATGGACACTTAGCGGCCTATCCTACCCTGATCCTACCCCATAATTCATTGCGCGCCGGTGACGACAGCATTTTTGGTGCAGCATTTGGTGTGTAGCCTACAGTTCAAATTCAAATGTTGGTGTTCAACTATGCCTTTTAAAACCGTTCATTTTTCGTTTTTCAATTACGGGTTAAAAAAATTAAAAACGAATGGATGCAAATTTACACAGACTATTAAACTAAAGATAGTTTAGTGATAGTTTTTTAGATTAAAGTCTTTGATTTTACTAGTATTTTGATTGACTATCAAACCTTTCTACAAATACATTATTTAAAATATTTAATAATATAAGGTAGCCTACTTTTGCGTCCATTTTTTTTTCTTTTTTTTTAACCCGTAATTGAAAAACTAAAAATTAAAGGTTGTTGTATTTTTAAAAGCCAAAGTTGAATACCAAAATTTTAACTGTAGTAGGCTACACAAATGCCCCCCCCCCCCCCCCCCCCCCCCCCCCCCAAAAAAAAAAGACTTTTTGCCCCCTTATTTAACATTTAAAATATTCACAAATTACTATGGGACAAATGTCGATTTTACTGGTTTTCTAAGGCCAGATAAGAACCTGGAAATTATATTTTTCCCGCAATGCTGAATGAGAAGAGCCATGTCTCTGGAACCATGATTTATAGGCTAATGATAATAAATGTGTCTGCATAAATAACGAGGCATTTTAATTGTTCGTTTAAAATTGAACATTTCAAGCTTTAGGCTATTTTGTTTCAATTCATTTATGAGACGCGCTCCAGTTCACGGAGATCATGAAAGCGCGACTGATTGTTTTATTTTATTTTACAAAAGCACAACGTTTTCTTGTTATGTGAGTTTGGACAAATAAAAGTAGTTGCGAATGATGTATTATTCTTTTCTGTATGACCAGGAATTATAGAGTATTTTTTAAGTTGCTTCCACTGTTGATGGGAAAATGCAAGTGTTCGCGGCCGCGCCTCCGTGCCATGCAGTGCGCGCTCACACTCCCACACACATTTGCGTCAAAATCTTGTGTTTATTTGTGATAATCTTAGCCCTGTATTATGACTGACATTTGACGAATTTCTTTGTTCCTTTTTTGGATAAAACCGCCTTCTAAAAATGTAGCCTAAATGTAGGCTAATAATAATAATATTATTATCATTTGCGTTGAGTTCACTGAAGACAGTAATAATCATAAAATAATTTATGAAGTTTTTATTTTTATATAACCTAACCTTGTGTTTGTGTTATATTTCTTTTTTATATGTGAAGTATTTTTTTGCTTATTCTATTATACTGAGCTTTTTCCTCCTAAAAAATTGACTTTAAAGACAAGTGGCCTAAATGTCGTTTAGAAAATTCATGTATTTAACATCCTCAGTAAAATATAAAACATAAGAATGACAATAGCCAATTCTGGCTCCATAGCTGTTTACTCAATTATAACAAATTAATGATCAGGGGCTCGTTCTTCGTACGTCGCTAACTCAGTTAGCTGGATTTGATTGTTGACGACTTGGCATGATCTTGGATCGTTTGGTTCTTCGAAGCTCATCCTAGACTTGCTGTCATAGCAACAGGTGCGCTAGCTTGAACCTGCTCGTGAGCAGGCTTATTTCATGTAAACAGGATTAGATCGCGGCTTTATAAGCGGAGGTGAAACGAGAAGTCTTTTAACGCAGTGCGATAGTGTACTTTTTGAGAGATATAATTTTTCTCATGACTCGTGAGGATGTCATTTACATCAATTATTTTTGGAAACGCACATTAATTGTTCGACTCGTCGGAGTCGGCCTTTAATAACAGCACAAACTGTGTGCATTGTCCTGATATTATTTGCGAGTGGCTCTTTTCCTTTAAACTATTGGATATGCGGAGAACTTGATAAGTGCTGTCTGTCGTGTCATTCACAAAGTTTACCCTGGCGCTCAAGCAGTTTTTAGGGTGTTTTTTTTGTGGCATTTCCAAGCCAGTTTAGACCCAAGGTTGTAGGCTATAGCAGGGTTTTTTTTTTTTTTTTGCCAACGCAGGTATTATAATTTTTAATGAAGATCATGCAATCATGAACATGCCGATTAATATGACACAGATATGTCCCTCAGGCTTCACTAATGTGATTGGTCAATAGACTGCACACATGTTCCCATCAAGGCCTCTATGAAGGGGATTTTGTGAACAGAAAGGGGGATCACAATGTAAATGTGCAGCCAGTTACTATTACAATTCTTAATATTCAAGATTAGTAATATTATATCAAATTAAAAAAAAGGCAGTTGACAGACTAAAATCTCTAGATGGTGTGTGACTGTTCCATATCACAAATGTGGAAGCACAGAGATTCACATTTATGCACATTACTTGAACATGGTATCAATATCAAGCTCACTGTATTACATACACAGTTACAATGCAGCTCTAGCCAGGACAAGGTCACACAATGAAATGAACTTTGGCCAACTAAAGGGAAGATTTCAGTGTCTGAAAAGCCTGAGGGTTGCACTTGACAGGGCCTGTGACATTACATGTGCCATTTACACAACATTTCCACCATCAGCAAAAATATAAAACATTTCATTAAATGTTTAATAAAAGACAAGACAAATTTGCTTAGTTCTTTGATTTTTTATTTAAATTGTCAATTTTCTAGGGGCAGGGGGGCTTGGGTTAAACCTTTCAACACAAGCCTTATGCAACAAAAAATAAAAGGAAAAGTATACACTGCCCACCTCTGTATAACTGCTTTGTGCAGACTCTTCTGTAGGGCTTTCTGTAGATGTGGACTCCTGCAACATATAATGCATTCAGAAATAATAGGTACTCAAGTCTAAATTAAGTAAAGTTATTTGAAGATACTTTCTCCAAAAGACAGTCATCTGAGAGAGTTTCTTCACTGTCCTGTGCATTGGTGGGGAAATGGGCATTACAAAGTGTTGTACTTTCTTCCCTTTTGATGTAAAGTTTGGAAAAGTCCACTTACTGCACATGGTTCAGCCACTTGGAACAGATAAATGTGTTGGTGTTTAAAACTGCACAAAAGAGGAAAACACAATTTCATTACAATGAAGTACACTGGGGGGAAATGTGATCAATAACTCATGGCAACATATTTTTTTACATTAACTAGGCTACATGTAGTTTCACACATGTGCACACTTTCACAAGTAAGCAATTCATCACTAGGCCTACTCAAGGTTTAACAGTTGATATGACTGGACCAGCCATTGGGATTATAGGCCTATAGTGCAGCAAAAAAATATTTTACAGTGTAAGATCATTTAAAGTTCATTTACCAGTAATGAAGGAGTTGCTGCTACTGGTCCCTGCTGTGTGTCTGAGGAAGAGCTGAACCCAGGACGGGTCGGTTCACATTCAACCCAAGGGCCAGCTCTTCTGCCGGGGTATAATGTGGGGGTGCAGGACCACCACCTGTTTGTTTTTCTTTTTTTTTTTTCTCAGCCTTTTTCTTGGTTGCTTTTATAAACAAGCAAACATTTATTAACAGTGCCTTTTTAAAAGAGACTATAGTAGCCTTTAGTACAAATTACCATTATGTAGAATATTCTAGTACTTCACTTTTACTTGTTCCCATGTTCTAGTAGTGGGTGGTGACTGACATTACAATGAACAAAGTTATTAATTATTTAGAAATGATTCAAATAAAAAAATATATACTGTTATAAGTGATAAAAACATCTAAATGGTCACTACAAACTTAATTTGCTACTTTTTGCCAGCCCTCTCTCCTGGCTTTGCACATTTTAGGTGAAAACTTGTAATTAAGTTTTCAAATTCAGCATAACCTTCTAGCAATAGCTCTTGCTCTGCTGCAGAGTAAAACTGAGCGCGCTCTTTGGCCACGGTGAGCAGCCAATAGCAGCGTTGCTGATCAATGTTTCTACTATCGATACATATCCCCTTTTAAACCAGCGCATGAACGCGCAATTATCTCAGATAACTCAATCCAGCGATACTAATCATAAACAACAGGTGTGTTCGAAGAACCCAATTAGCCGGATCATGATTAGCACGATGATATCATCTTAGATGTCTCATTTGATCTCGGATGTTTTAAGCAACGTACGAAGAACGAGCCCCAGGATGGCAGCTCCATCTCGCACTGTTGCTTGGCGCCATGGAGCGGTAATCGGGAACACCTGGATGCGCAATTAGGAAATCCTATGAAGGCTACAAGGTGCGTCCTTCGAAGGACGAATAGGCTGCACCCTTTGAAGTCCGCGGCCTTCGGAGGATGCAGCCTTCACATTGGGACACAGCTAAAGTCATCTGGAGTCTTACTTTAGAGCACTTGTACTCTTCGATAAGGCTCGTGATAGACAATTTAAAAGTGTCAGGGTTTTCATAATGTAAAATATTGTTTAATGTTTAATGCCAAGTGATAAAAATCAAAGACATTTTCTTTTGCCCTTTTTTAAAAGGGCACTGTAGAAGAAAACCCAAGTTTGATCTGTAGTTACCTTTAATATGACAGGTAATTTCTCACCAAGAGCTGAGAAAATAGATAAAATGATCTAATAATGGGAAGCAGTATAAGCACACTTTTGCCTTGCAAAAAGGCCTTTAAAGTTTCCATATTTGTGTGTGCATGCATGTGCATGCGTATATCTTCGTGAATGTCAAAGTTGTTTTCTATATTCTGCATCCAGCTGGCAGGGATCTAGCAATATAGTCTTTTAATTCCATTAGTGAAGGAAGGGTGAAATGCACGCAGAGAAACAGGCCCTCCATCAATGTGTCATATCTGTTAACAACCACTGGCTCCTTACACATACTCAATAGAACTCCAGCTGTCTTCTAGACCATTGATTTAGTCACAGGAACCTACACTGTTCCTCTCCCTTGTGAAATGGCTCCCTCAAGACAACAGTTTGTCCTCGCCTTCATATGTGCTGTTGGATCACGTCTTCTTATAATACGACACTTATTTTCTCGATATATAGATTGTGGTGGAGATGCAAATGTAGTACGCTATTAATTACCAGGCGTAAAATGGCAATGGAAAATGCTAATGATATGGGTTTATACAGTATTTGCAGCTCTTAGTTTCCATCATTACAGAACATTTCAATGCATAAAAGGTACTTGATGCAGTACATGGTGTTTATATCTACATCTGTGAAACAGGACATAATGCACCTGCTCACATCAGTGTGGTCGTTCACACCATTACAGGCTCTCACTGTTTTTGTTAAGTAATGTACTGAGACAGAAGTGTATAATACATAAGTTAGCTGTGAAAATGCTTCAGAGAAAACAAAGTACACTATAAAAAAGTATCGGCTGATATATTTTCATTAATGTTATCGTTATCGGCCTGATAAGAAAAGTTGGCCGATATATATAAAAGCCGATAAATAACGGACTATTTCCTTCAGCTGAGACACTTCAGATGCAAATGAAGATGCAGTTCAACATGATGGTTATGAAGTGCTTGAAATATGATTGGAATCACTTAAAAAAAGAAAAGTACAGTAAAGTGCAACGTGCAGCACAAGTCTGTCATATAGGCTTCATAAAATTGTCATGAAAACATTCAAATTGTGTGTGGGACATGTATTTTAATGGTGAGACTTCTGTTTTTGTTATCAGGCTCTCAAAAATTTAATTTTAGATTTATCAGTTATCGGTTTTCAAATATAAAGAATTATCGGTTATCGGTATCGGCCAAAATTGTCATATCTACAAAAAGAAGTCAAATTTATTAAAATATAAATAAATAAATAAATAAACCAGCAGCTGTGGTTGCCGGAACTTTACTGTAAAAATTATGGTAGCAACATTTTAGATTTCATGAATTTAACTTAAATTACAGTAAAAAATGTATACTGATACAATGATATAATGTTAACATACCAACCATTATAACCATTATAACTCCTCATATAACCACTGACAACCACCAAAAACAAAGGTAGTAGTGAGAAAGCCACATGAATCAAATGACAATAGCTTTTTCACAAGCTGAGGTATAAATACTAATAGAAACACAAAACACCTAACACATATGACACTAAAATAATGCAACAAACATTAATCTAGAATCATAAGATGTAAAAGATGTAAAACCCTAATGTAAAAATGATCAGGCATTACGATAATTTTTTATACTGTATGTTTTTAGCTAACCTCTAGCAGGGAATTCATCATACAACCTCACTGGGTTTTTGGCATGGTGGTTTCACCGGGTTGAGGAATTATAATTGGTAGGGGAAGCAGGAAGAGGCTAATGCAGGCGTTTCTCATCCTGTGCTCCACTACTAAGGGTCATGGTCTCGGTGGGGGTTATCCCACCCTCCTCCAGGCTGGAATGTCAACATCCCCTCCTGCAGAGAAAGTGAAAGATAGATAGAAAGGGACTAAAAGGGGATGAATGAGAGGAGAGAATGTCAACCCCTTACTGCTTTCCATTAGAGGGAGGAGAGACCTTCAGTCTTTGTCATGAGCAGGTGAAGTCTGTCTACACTGGTTGAGGATGCCACATTTACTATGGTCTCAAATAAGATTGGAATCATCTCAAAATATTAAATAAAACACTACCTCTACAGTACCGTTTAAAAGTTTGGGGTCGGTAATTTTTTTAAATATTCTTATACCAATTCTGCATTTATTTAATATAAATACAAAGTTCTGGCATGAAACTCTAGATGACGCAGGCTAATAGGTCCTTTAACTCACCTGTTCATAATCACATCGTTATCAATAGGGTGCAGCTTATTGGTTCCTGCCGTATCTGAGCTCGCCGCTCAACCTTTAAATACTTGGGTAGCATTTGCCTTAGCAGTGCAGCACGCTTTCAGAATCCCTCCACCTTCCCCAGTTCCACCTGTATAGATCTGCTACGGGTAATTCATGTACGCTATATTGTACAGCAGCAGCATGTCTTACTTGCTCACAGCAGCGTGCTGTGCATGTATTGGCAGTAGTGATGGGCAGATCGAGGCTTCGTGAAGCAATGAAACAGTTGAACCAAATGGTCCATATTGTTTCGAGGCTTCGAATCAATCCGACACCCGTCTCCACTGTGACACCTAGTGGTCACTTGCAGGTGTTGATCTGAAACAACCTTGACGAGCCATTAAAAAATGTTTTTTATTTTTTTATTGTACTTTTCTAATATGTGAATCTTGCAACCTATAGCCTCCTAACTGTGCATAATGTTATTTTGTTCCTGCAAAATGAATATTAATAAAATAAATCAAGCCACAATGTCTCACTTTTTCACATATTTGTATTCAAAAATATTAATTTCTCTGCTGTGGAAGGACTTAGCCTACTTCTTTTTTTTACAGATAATTTCTCCAGCCTTTGAAAAAATCCTCTCACAAGGGACACTTGTTGCTGGCATGCAAAGATATTTTTTAGCTAATACATACAAATGAGGAAAGATTACTGCTCTCTCTTTCCAGTAAGTTAGTGGATCATGAGTTCTGGGCAAATACGCATCGTTGATGTATTTTTTCACTTCCACTGTGGCATCAGCTGTAGCATTGTGTATCATCTGGGTTTGATGGATACGAGTATCAAAAAGGTCCCATAAACTGTCCTGTGTTTCAAATGGATGATGTATTGTTGCAGTAGGCGAGCTGCCGATCACAATACACACATTTCACTTTATTTGGGGTTTCTAAATGGAAATGCTCCCACACCACAGATGTACGGCATCTCTTCTGGGGAGCCTCCATTTTATCTATCTATCCAAATCTATCTAGATATGTATCTCTAATCTATCTATGTAATTAGATATATGTATCTACAATCTATCTATGTATTTAGATATGCATATATAATATGTATCTATAATCTATGTATTTAGATATGTATCTATAATCTATGTGTCTATAATCTATGTATTTAGATATGTATCTATAAATGTATCTATAATCTATCTATGTATTTATATTATGTAGCCTATCTTTAATCTATCTGTATCTATCTATCTATTAATCTAGCTATCTATATATATTTATATCTATGTATCTATTAATGTGGCACTATATGTATACTCTGTGTCTCTAGCCTATCAGTCAATGTGTTGTGTACATTTAAGACTAAATATAACTAAACCAATCGCACTATAAATGTCACTATATCACCAAAAATCCGCTATCTCAAAATCAAACTCCTCTCACAAAAACCCACGAGGTCAATATGCGTTGATTTAACTTTTATACAGATGTGCGATTGTGTGGTCTGTTGTTCCCGACCGTGTCAATCAAACGCTGATTCGGCGGATCACACCTGATGAAACACTTAGTGAAACACTTCGAGGCTTCGTTTGGCCATAGTCACGTGACATGGGTGTTTTGAATCACGCTTCGAATCAGTGTTTCGAAACATCTGCGTTTCGGGATCTCGCAAAGCTTCGGAACGACTGTTTCGCGGCAGCCATCCCTAATTGGCAGTAGGAAGTCCCGTACTTGCTCTGCAGCAGCAGCAGTAACCTACAGCAGAGCAGCAGCCGCAATAAAAGCAGCAGCAGTAACCTACAGCAGCAGCAGCAATAAAAGCAGCAGCAGTAACCTACAGCAGAGCAGCAGCCGCAATAAAAGCAGCCCCAGTAACCTACAGCAGCAGCAGCAGCAGCAATAAAAGCAGCAGCAATAAAAGCAGCAGCAGCAATAAAAGCAGCAGCAGTAACCTACAGCAGCAGCAGCAATAAAAGCAGCAGCAGTAACCTACAGCAGAGCAGCAGCCGCAATAAAAGCAGCACCAGTAACCTACAGCAGCAGCAGCAGCAATAAAAGCAGCAGCAGTAACCTACAGCAGCAGCAGCAATAAAAGCAGCAGCAGCAATAACCTACAGCAGCAGCAGCAGCAGCAATAAAAGCAGCAGCAGCAATAACCTTTTGCAGAAGCAGCAATAAAAGCAGCAGCAGCAATAACCTTTTGCAGAAGCAGCAATAAAAGCAGCAGCAGCAATAACCTTTTGCAGAAGCAGCAATAAAAGCAGCAGCAGCTGCGTAGCAGTTCTTGTCAATAAGAAATGTCTATTTAATCATTTGAAAATTACTGTTTTCAACTTTTTGATGAATAAAAAGGTTAAAAAAAACCAGCCTTTATTTGAAATCTTATTATAAATCTTTTGTAAATATACATGTCTTTACTGTCACAATTTAATGCATCCTTGCTGAATAATTACTACAACAACAAAAATCCTTTCTGACCCCAAACGTTTGATATAAATTATATATTATAGACTGGGATCTAGCAATACTTTAAATTTATACACACAAACACACACATACTATATGCACACCGAGCATCAAACTGAGCAGCAGAATGGGAAAGAAAGGGGATTTAAGGGACTATGAACGTGGCATGGTTGTTGGTGCCAGCCGGGCTGGTCTGAATATTTCAGAAACTGCTGATTTTGATGTATGCTGATTTTGAACTGATGTATTTTATATATGCATAAAATGCACTGTGGATTAAAAATAATAGTTTCATTTCTTTTCTACGGTGAGATTGATTACGAAGCTGCTGTTTGTTGCAGAATTTCAGCTAGTCCGTGTTTCTCCACAACATGTTAGCATGAGATTGAGGACAAAAATGCCGTTTGAATCCAGATGAGTGAGAGATTAACGGTGCAATACCAAGGGCATAGCAATGTGGGAAATGAAATCTACTACAAATGCAAGAGAAGGATAGAGAAACAAATCCAAAATATAAAACAGTAAGAGCTATTTTTACGTGTCACAGAAAAAGAAAAATCACCAGCACATTCTTCCTTGTTCCACATGCCCTGTCAACAAGAGGCAATTTAATTTGTCATATCCAATGCGTCCGCTGCAGGCCAAACACATCATTGTTGTTATTATTTAATCACGTGGAGAGCTTGATGGGAAACTGAAGGAAAAAGATGTCAGGAAAGAGAAACCAGAGGGGCACCCAGGCAGCTCCTTCTCGCGTCCTCCTACAAACCCGGTCTCCGGAGGCAAAAGCTGAAACGCGACTTAGAAGGTTATTCTCGTTCTCCTTTCCAATCTGGATCTATTTAGATAACAGTATTTTCACCTATCTGTCCCGAAACATAAGAGAAAGTGATTCATTTATGCATCGTGCAGCATATGGCTTTCAAACAGATGTTATGTTTTTGTATTAATACTTATATTTTGTACGTTTTTAAGCCTCATGCATGCCCGCTCCTGACATTGACATGGTCCCTGAAGTCTCAAGTGTCAGCACTGATTCAGCCTGCCTTGATTTGTGAGAAAAAGAAGAGTGAGAGACATAGGCTAATACAAACATAAATGTTTCTAGGCATAACAAACAAAAAGGGGATAGTTTGGAATCTCTGCTCGGCACACTCTAAGATGCATTTAAGACAAGCTACTTTTGATTTAAAAACAATTTATACCATTTATTGTTTATTTTTTAAATGCAGGTAACATTCGACTTATAATAGCATTTTTGCTTGACTCAACTAAACAACTTAAAGGAACATAAGCGACTGGTTTTCCAATACAAACATTTTACAATGGCACAATGAGGGAAATAATACCATTATTGTTTAGTGATGAACTGTAACATCTTTTGAAATCGAATAACTACACATTTCACCATTTATTAACTATGCAGACAGGCTTTAGAAAAACAATAATTTGTATTCGCACTGATTTCAAAGTGTGAATTCACAAGTGATTTTACTCTCACCACAATCTATGTACACATATTTTATATTTCTAAAAGAAATAATGAGTCTTATAATGAGACTGGGATGTTTTTTGTGAGCTTCAAAATCTATATTTTGCCTATTTAGCATCTACAAGGCTGTGAGAGCTGAACAGAGGCACTGAACTCGGGTGGAAGAGAAGACCACCGTAGACCATCTTCTCTTTCTATACCATAAAGGATCAGGTAAAAGAAATGTAAACACTGTTATAATTCAGAACCATCCTTGAAGTTGCAACCTCACTGAAAAACCTCCTCATATACAGCCTCAGTCTGGCTTCAAGATCCTCTGAACTCTGAGTTCATTAGTATTAGCAGGACATCCCATTGAAGGTGGAAGAATTAGACTTTGTAAAGTCCTAATCTTTGTTAAGCCCCAAGTAATCTCTGCTTACATGTTATCTTGCCTGCTCATTTACTCATTTGGTCCCTTGATTGTTTTATTCAGCCAGTTTTTACCTGTTTATAAAGTCTTAGCTATTCATTTACTTTTTTTTTCTCAGTCTCGTTTATTTTTCCTCTAATGCTAAAACTTTTTAGTCAATCTCACTTCACTTTGTTGTCCCTCATAATTTCTAAGTTCTTAGCTTAATGCATGAAATTAGGGATGCACTGATATAAACATTCTAATACAGATAAGCCAATAATTTTCATGTTATGTGACTAAAAACTGATGAATGGCAGACATTAAAATTCAATACTTTTTTGTCTTAATATATTACAATTTAACGCACAAAAAATTATTCATAGTTTTAAATGCTAAGTGATTTTAGGTAAGTGACAACATTATACACAATATGAAAAATGGATATAAATGTAAAGATTACATTGACAGTGTTATCAAATTATTAGTATTTCTAAAGATCAACAGAAAAAGTAATGTAAAAATAAGATTGCGTCCCTAAAAATGAGTGCAAATTAAATTACATAAACGACATATAGCAACAATTTATCATTTTAAAATAATACAAATGTAATATAAATTAGCATTTTAAAATTAATATTTAAAATGAATAATTTAAGCTGTAAATGCAGATCTCAAAGCCAACTAAAGCACTAAATATAAATGAATTCTTTAGATATTCACCACAAGTCTCAAAAAACTTTCTTAAGAAAAGAGGGCGGCAAGAACAGATTGACTTAGATTAACTCTTTTTGACAGCATTCATAAGAGCAAGACGAGGGCACAACTCAACATCTGACCAGACAAACTGAGCTGAATTTCAACGAGACATTGATAGCTCTGCCCTACTGTGAGACACAGACTTTTGTCTTTCTCTCTGCTTAATAAATTCAGTGGCTCATTTTGTGTCACAAACATTAACATGATCAATCCTAGCTGAACCTGCTTGATTTGCTTCACGACTTGTAATGCCAAATGGAGATGTTCAAACTCTTCCCTTCAAAGCACACACAGACCTGAATACAGATATATTAGACAAAGCAGAAGCATACAAAATCATTTACAAACGCATTCATTAAATGAGAGCAACTCATCACAACATTGAAAACAAAAGTGGACAGCCATTATTTTAGTTACAACTTGGCACATATGTACTGAAAGTTCAGCTTATTCTTATATGATTGTTCAAGATGTTGATGCATGTTCAGTCTTGCAATATAATGAACTAACTCTTTTAAAATATATTACCAACACATATTTTGGAAAAAAAAAAAAACTGCCAAAAGCATATATTTACAAAAGACTATTTAGCTTGGTTAACAGGCAACATAAGGTTATTAATAAGTCATATTCTTAACAGATTGCTGTTGATGTACTTTCAGATTTGAATATACATGTGAAAATATATGAATCAAAGTTGAATTACATTTTTACCTATTTGAATATACATAAAATAATTATCTGTACACCATTTTGTAATATAATAGTGTAATCTAATTAAAAAAAGTTTGATGTGGAAACATAAAAAACGAACGATAAAAGGCATAAAACCTATGATAAAAGATTGCACCTGAGGCACCATGTCCTTCAGAAGGAGTTGAAGTTTATACCAAGGTCCCTGATCATTTCGATCTGACCTTAACTATAAGTGTGCAGATGTTGTTTTGTGAACCTGTCACATTGTAATGCAGGCTTTGCAAAGAGAGTGTTTGTGAAAGATGGATCAGCGCCAACTCTATTAGACAACAAATCCCCAACACACCCGACACAAGTAAGCAGCAGCGCTGTTTCTCTTTTCACAAAGAAAGAGAAACACAGAAAACCTAAGGGTAGGGCAGCGAAACAACTTGATAAATTTAAAAGGTCTGAAAAAGTGGAAAATGGTCATAAAAACTAAATTACGACTGTGCTGGAAAAAGACTTGTCATGACCCCTTTAATGTAACTAATGAAAGTGTTGCCAATAGTTCTTGTGATTAGAGTCTTATAGGACATTTCAAATCACCGAAACCAGCAGCCCAGGCCTCCTGTGCTGGATGGAAATCAAAGCGTGTCTTTTTTTTCTGAATGACTGATGAACTATACCAGCTGGACTCATGAAGAGGTATGTTTAAAGCACACACACACACTCACTCTGTTTACGTACGGACACGAATAATAACTTTGAGTGAAATTAAGCAGCCATGTAGAAAGGCCTTGGGAGGGATGTGAGGAATGCTGGAGGGTAGTGTGTGAATGCTTTCATACACAGCTGTTGTTCTCCCCTCTGTGTTCTCTTCTCTTGGGTAATTACTCTGATTATAGAGAGATAGAGCTGATGAGAGCAAATCCTCCTGTGCTCATACACACATAGATAAATACGGTCCAGAGGTGCCACAAAACCCCAACTGGCAGACAAACAAAGTGTGATCACTCTTCTGTCATCATTTACTCACCCTCATGTCGTTCCAAAAATGTATGGCTTGCTTATTATATATATATATATATATATATATATATATATATATATATATATATATATATATATATATATTTTTTTTTAATGCTCATCAAGACTGCATTTACTTGATCAAAAAAAATTGTTTCACTAGTTAACTACATTAGTTAACATGAACTTATAATGAACTGCATTTATTAATCTTTGTTAATGTTAATTTCAACATTTACCAATACATTATTAAAATCAAAATGAGTATTTGTTAACATTAGTTAATGCACTGTGATGTAACATGAACAAACAATGAACTGCTGTATTTTTACTACCCAACGTTAACAAGGATTAATACTGTAACAAATGTATTGTTCATTGTTAGGTCATGTTAGTTAAAGCAGGTTTGAAGCGGAATTGTCGATTACTGCTGTCGTAAATAATTTAGCCTACCGCATCCTACTGTCGCACGCGCACGCACATGCTCTCTGTTTATCCAGTGTGTTTATCTGTTTATCCGGTGCTTTGGAATCAACAATGGCCACAGACATGATTTTATGAAAGTGTAGTTAGTCTACTGTCGAGTACGCTCCACCTATCGGCAATTGTAACGCTTGTCGTAAAGCAAGTCAAATTTGTAGTTTTCTTAGGTCTCATTTGCACTACAGAAAAGCGACCCGATCTGGCAATCTTACATAGCGTGGATATGGCTTTGGGATGAGAATGCGTTGATATATCTGGGGGGAATCGGACAACGAAACAGTAAGATAAAATAAATAAATAAAAAGAAATGGACATACAGCGCTCTTTATCAGGCATCATGATAAGCACAGAGTTGTTATTTATTTAGTTCTGTATTATGGCAAATCAACCGGGAGCCCCCCGCGCGTCTTGATCCCGACTGCCCCTATGATGTCACTCGTTGTCACTCGGCCAGTCAGTTAGCGACTCCGACGAATCGACGATGTCTGACAAGAAACGAAAATATCTTTCTGGCCAAGAAAAACGACAAAAAAGAGCCTGGAAGAAGAGAAGAAGCAAGAAGATAAAGGTACGTAAGCCTGTAGGCTTAATTTTCCGATTTCTGTAATATGGATAATCTGCACTAGAAGTCTTAACATTAGCCTAAATCGTGATTGTATTCATTTTCTACAGTTGTTTAACTTACATGCTAATAACATGCTGCATAAAATTGGTTTAGTATTAGGCCTATACCATTTGCTGTGGTGTTACTGTTAAAGCATTTAACAGAACAATATAAACCCAGTTTGGATTCTACACTAAAGGGCTAACATTAGTTTACTCCTTATGTCTCCTTAGGAGCACTATTAAAGTAACGTTATATGCTGCCAGTAAGCAAAGCTCCAGCTGTTGGTGAGTATAAAGGGGCTGTAAAATGAAAACCTTCTGCATTTTAAAAAATTAAGTCTAACTTTATGTATAATTATTTTCTTTATTTGGATTGGATTTTAATAGTTATATTGAAATGTTACCTTATTCTTAATATCGTTACTATTGATCTTCTTTGTGGTGTTTTAGATGTTATTGTTAATTTTGTTTATTTGAAAAATCTATTTATTATTTTATATAATATTATATTTAAATGTTATTCTATTTGCTCTATTTAATTTAAATTTTATATATATATATATATATATATATATAATGTGATGTAGTTTTTTGTGACTCTTAAACTCTGGTGTCAATAAAAATGTATATTTGTTCAGTGATAATCACTTTATCTGTCTTTTTATTCAGCAAGTTGATCAGTGTGTGTGTGTGTGTGTGTGTGTGTGTGTGTGTCTTGCACTGCCATTCAGCTCAGTGGTATCATAATTTTCCTGTTAGACATCAAAATATACAGTATAATATAGTTATATAGTATGGTATAGTTATAAGGTAGTCATTGCTTTTCTTTAGGCCTTAAAACGGTCAAAGGGGCCTCCAACCAAATTTTGCTTAGGGCCCCCAAAGGTCTAGGGCCGGCTCTGAGGACCGCAAAGCGGTGGCATAAGTGCATTTCACCATGTCACGACTTGATGAACCACTGAAACGATTTTGAAAAACATTATTTTAAGGTAAAAATTCTTACTTAGTGTTGCTTTAATATATTAACTAATGTTAACAAATGAAAACTTATTGTAAAGTGTTACCGAATTGTTTTCTATTTTTAAATATTTTCATTTATTTTTAGCTTTGGTGAGCAGTGACTTCTTTCAAAAGCAAAAAAGTCCCAACTAATCCAATCTTTTGACTGGTCATATAATGGGCCAAGCCCAAAATGGCTAAACACTAAGCTTTTAATTGTCTTATTGGTCAAGAAATTTGCAAATTTAAGAAAATGCCCTACTTAAAAGTCCAATGCTGTCTCAGATTTTGGGAACTTGTGTGTGGAGTGGTGAATCACAATGAAACATGAGTTGCATGGTGATGCTCCAGAACGGTGTCTTTGAAAATTTGTTGAGAAATATAATAATAATTGCTCCTCCACCACAGTGAAGCATGGAGGAAGAGGTGTCATTGTGTGCGGAGCCTTTTTAGGTGCTGGTATTGCTGAGCTACTTCACTGTGAAAAGTCATTTAATGCAGGAGAATATTGCAGAATGGCTTGCTTCCCACAAATGAAAAGTTGTTGTCTAAAGAGGAGTGATTAGATGTTATTTTTCAATAAGACAATGATCCTGCCCAAATTGCAAAGACAACCAAGAAGTGACCATCAGGCTCATGTTTTGGCCAGTCCAGAATTGAACCCTATAGTGAATATTTGGTCTCACATTAAACTCAAATTAACTGGGAGACATTTTGAAATGTTTGAAGACATTAACATTGAGAGGAACAACACTGACTCTTCTTCCTGTAAAAAGCTTTCTGCACGTTTACCCACACAGCTCAAACATTTAAAGATAACAAAGGGGAAGGCTATTCCATGATAAGTTACTTTCTCTACAGAATTTGTGCAATTCTTGCTAATTTCCTGACCAGTGATTTAATTAAAATTGTTAAGACCACTAAATAGTTTTTTGGCACACTTTAGAGTGACGGCATATGTGACAGTGCAAAAGCATCACTGATGGTTCTGAATTTCTAAAATAAAATTTGTACATCAGGAACATCGTGTGGCTCATTTACTCCTGGAAGCAGCACCTGCCAAACAGTCAGGGACATTCGGATCACAGTCATTACAGTGCAATATGTTCAGAAATATTCTGAACATATTGCACCATAGCAAGCCTTCTGCCACTGTGTGAACAATGAAGCACAGCCCCGCAATCATGCTTGCTTCTCCGTTTTGGAAAACAGACACCACTCGCACAATCCCAGTCAAGAACAGCAGCAGGTGCTCTTTCAACCACCCCCATCCCACATCCCTTGCGCAACTTTTAAAACCCCCTCACCGCTTTTGTCCTATAATACTGTGTACCTCAGTATCATATTCCTATGACTGTATCCAGGAAGGTGCCTGAAGAGCTAATTTTACTTTGGCCTTGTCCAGTGTGAGGGAGATGTGTGCGCACGAATGCTTGTACAATAGAATAACTACAGAATTGATACGTCACTAAGCCCCGCCTTACAAATATGTTACTGACCAATCATACCTCAGCAACTGTCGTGTCCGCACAACAAACTTCTGTATAGAGAGCATAAGTCCCTCCCCTTCCGCTTCCGGCTCATGGGACCTTATTTCGGAAAAAATATGTATGGTAGTCAATGGCGAGAGACAACTTATCTTTTTATTCCGTCTGAACTGTGCCCTGAATTACACATATGATGTTTGTCAATTTAAAAGATAATTATGAAAGTCAAGAAAGTCGCAGTTTGTCATAAAACTAAAGAGTAACATTTAGTTTTATGTGAAAATCGCTCAACGAACTACATCTCCCGGGAAGCGAAACAACAGGCAAGATCCGTTGCTCGTATGTGTGCAGTCTGGTACAAAACACTCAGGCATGACGGCGTAACATTACGATTATAACGTAAGACTATAGAAAAAGTGACAGACGTTAGCTTCAGTAAAGTTAGCTTCATTCATTGTGAGAAAACGTGCGCCTTTTGGGTTTGTAGTCTTTGTAATTACGTATTTTCACTGCGACTTTCTTGACTTTAAAATGTATCTTTTAAATTGACAAACATCATGTGTAATTCAGGGCATAATTCAAACGAGATCAAAATATTTGTTCTCTCTCTCCATTGACTACCATACAATATTTTTCCGAAATAAGGTCAATAGACAGTAAAAGAAATGGACACAGTGACCCCATAGACTTCAACGGAGAAAAGTGAAGTCAATTAGAAGCACTGACTTCCTGATTGCCAAGCGCACTGCGCAGGCTCAAACTGAGCTTGAGGACGTAGATGTGACGTGAGCAACCTGTCTCACAGTTGTAAGTCTTCTAGTAGCTGTGCCAAGAGGAATCTGAATCATTCCCTTCCGAATCTTGCAGAGCCGGAGATCGTTATTATTAGCTGTCCATGAGCTAGCAGCAGGAGCAACTTTACAACTCTCTATGGGCTTCTCCCTTGACTTAATGCCTCCACGTCCCCCCGATTGCGCGTGAGCTTCTACTTCTGTCTATACGGTAATTTCTCTACTGTGCGACAGAGAGTCGCGTGTTATGACACAATCGTTAGCCTATTTTTACAAAAACTGCTTCTACGGGGCCATAACATAAGATATTGAGCATCAGCGACAGTTCTGGCAGGCCAGGTAGTCAAGATGCTGCTAACGCTATCGGCCGACTACACGGTCTCTTCAGCGATCGCTCAGCTGAGCTGCATCAGCACATCTGCTGTTCATCTCCCCTCGCTGCTAATGACTACGCTCAAATCAGGGCGCCCTATTTAAGCAGATTCAGTTCGCTCCTAACTGCTCGCTGCTCGCTCTCTGCAACCCACCTCCTCCCCAGCTCCTCCTTGTCGTGTATAACGTGGCATTTGCTTTTCTGTCATCGTTGCTGCTCTGTTCATATGGGTTAATAGTTCTGCTCTCCCAGTACTAAACTGTGAGCGTTCCCTAATGCTGCTGCTGTCCCTGAACAGAGCCATACCGCCAAATTTTAATTATCAACTTGAATTGCAATTTATTCAATACAATTTCCTAATCATTTATTGTCATGTGTGTTCTTGACTTAATGGACCTGACAGAAACAAGTAAATGGAGCCTTTTATACATTGTCATGTTTCTTTAGAAATAAACAATGGACAAATGGAGTCTTTAAACGCCTCAGATGTAAAGTTATTTGCTTGATAAGGTCCCATGGTGGTTGACCGGAAGGGGAGGGACTTAGGCTCTCTATTCTGTAAAACAGGTTGCATCATTTCCGGCTCAGGTCTTTTGTATGGGTTTCATTAAATATAGAGTTGTTTTACTCAAGATGCCTTAAAAGAAGCTACCAAACATGAGCATAAACGATGTCCGTCACATATGCAGATTGATATCTAGAAGATTTTTTTTTAATTTTCTAAAATAACATCTGGATATTAAAACTTAATAATACTTTAACAATAAAAATAATTAGCTAGGTTAGCTGATTACCTTAGCTTTATAGTTATCGCCGTCAGTTCGTAGCCTACTGCTGTAACACTTTCTCCGACAAGCAAATGCGATGAGTCCTGTTTCCTGTCATGTGTTTGACATAAAAGGTGCGTTCTCTTTCATAGGTTCACTCAACGCTGCGGAAAGCGCAGTGGGATATTCTCTGAATGTGCCGATTGTCTGAAGCCTTATAGAATCACGCCAATTCATTGGCTGATGGCGTCCGCGCGATATGGCTCCGCCCCGACGCTCTTACATCGCATCATTACATATTCGCGCGCGCGCCATCTGCTCCTCAGATTTCTCTACCTTCAGAACGAAGCGGTCACGTTGCCCTTCGCTCATGATTTTTCTGAGCTACATCTAAGGATTATTCTCGGCGCTTCTGCGACTGTTCAAGCGGAACTCTGTTTCTCCTTACGGTGAAGTTGCCATGGATTACAGACGCTGTGCTCGTTACATCGCTAATGACGACCCACACAGTAAGTGCGTTAAGTGTTTGGGTTTTTCACATGCACGTGAGGCAGTTATAGGATCGTCTAAATGCAAATTCTGTGAAAATTTGTTGCTCAAAACCCTCAAATCGCGGCTCGCGGTCTTTGAGAGGGAATCATTCGTCTCCCCCTGTCGCGCTCCCGAGGCCTCTCAAGGATCCGCGACATGGGGTTCGGATGTAGAGCTTGAGGATGTGGAGTTGGAGCAGACGAGCCCCGCTCTTTCTCTCCCTCCCTCCCCTCGGCACGCGCGAGGCATGCCAGTCGAATTTTCACACGACTATTTGCGCCCCAGCCCGGAAGCACGCGACGCGGTTTCTTTCGGGCTGGAGGAAATACTTTTTACCGAGGCTTCCGACTCCGAGGATTTCGGGCCTACTCTCGCCGACGAGGTTATCCCGCCGAGCGGCCAGGAAGCGCGGCCTACTGCGGCCTACGCGGGGCTCGTTGACGTGCTTTCGCGCGCTACGGAGAAGCTCACTATTGATTGGCCTGACGAGCCACGTGAGTCTCAGTCGTCGAAACTCGACGAAAGGCTTCTCAGTGGCCCTAATTCTAGGCCTCAACGGAGGAAGCTGCCATTTTTCAGTGATCTGCATCATGAGATCTCCAGATCCTGGAAGCAGCCTTTCTCTTCGCGCCTCACTAATGCGGCTGCTGCTGATTTCACCAACCTGGTAGGCTCTGTGGAACAGGGCTATTCCGCCATTCCGGTGATTGAGGAAACTTTAGCCGAACATCTTGCTCCGTCGTCTGCGCCGTCCTGGAAGTCGCGCCCCCTCCTCCCTTCTAAAGCATGTAGGACTACTTCCTCTCTCATTGGGAAATCCTACATGGCGGCTGGGCAGGCAGGCATGACCCTGCACACTATGGCCATTCTTCAGGCCTACCAGGCGGACGTCCTGAAGGAAATGGACGAGGGCGACGGCGTGACTCCTGAAGCGGTCAAGGAGCTTCGTAAGGCTACGGATTTAGCCTTAAGAGCCACCAAGCATACCGCACACGCTATAGGTCGCTCTATGGCTGGTTCTGTTGCGGTGGAGCGCCACTTGTGGCTTAATCTCACGGAGATCCGTGACAAAGAGAAGGTTTTCCTCTTGGACGCCCCCATTTCTCAAACGGGGTTGTTTGGTGAGGCGGTCAACACAGTGGTTGAGAAATTCCGCTCCTCCAAATCCCAATCGGCCGCGTTCAGACAGTTCATGCCCAGGAGGGCTAGGGAACCTTCTGCTCCCCCCCCCCCCGGTGCGACCCAGAGAACGTCCCTCTCATAGACCGGAGTTCTCTTCCAGAAGAAGCGAACCGGGGCATCCCCCACCTACCACGGTTTGGGGAGCCCGCGGTCGCCCGTTTCCCCGTCAACGGCCTCACAAGCGCCTCCAGTTGAAGCGGTCCGACAAACCGACTGCTCCGGCGGCCCAGAGCCGTTCCTGACCTTCCGGTCAGAAAAAGGAGAGCTCCTCTGCTTCCTCAAGGTTGGGTCAGACCGCACAAGCGTTTCTGCCCACCTCCCAGCTCTCCTTTCCTTGCCCTGTCACCTTCGCCACTCAGAGTGTCTCGAAGTGCAGGTCATATTTCACCTTCTCTACTCAGTCCAGTGCGGGAGGAAGGAGACGCTTTCTGCTTTCTCCCCTCACCCCCCACACTCTCTATAACTGCCGGCCGCATCCTCGGAGGCACTTTCCGTTTTCCTCCGGAGCAGGCGGATCTGGTCACCATGACCCCAGCATCGATGCCTCCCATCACGTGCCAGGACGCCGATGGCCCTCCTGCACAGTCAACCTCTTTACTCCAGGAGCGTCAGCACGGCACCCTCACTCAGGTATGTCGTCTGCATTACAACATCCCTCCTCCTCTATCACATTTCCTTTCAGAGTGGGAGCGCTTACCAGGGGTATCGTCTTGGGTTCTTCGCACAATTCGGTTCGGCTACACTCTTCAGTTTTGCCGCAATCCCCCCTGTTTCAACGGGGTGTTTCCTACTGCAGTAGACAGCGCCACTCAGGCTTCTGTACTTCAGCAGGAAATCTCTTCCCTCCTTCTCAAAGGAGCAATAGAGGAGATTACTCCAGGGGAAACCGAGCGGGGCTTTTACAGCCGTTACTTCCTGGTCCCGAAGAAGGGCGGCGGTTTGCGTCCCATACTGGACCTCCGCCGACTGAACTTCGCCCTTTACGAAGGGAAATTCAAGATGTTGACGCTGAAAGCTATCATATCTCAGATTCGGCCAGGGGATTGGTTCGTGACGATAGACCTAAAGGATGCTTATTTTCACATCCAGGTTGTACAGCGACACAGGCAGTTCCTCAGGTTCGCCGTTGGAGAAAGGGCGTTCCAGTACAGGGTCCTTCCCTTCGGCCTATCTCTGGCCCCGAAGACATTCACAAAGTGCATGGATGCAGCTCTGGCCCCATTGCGGCTCCAGGGCATCCGTGTTCTAAATTACCTGGACGATTGGCTTATTTTAGCCCAGTCCAGGAAGCTAGTGGCCCACCACAGAGACATCGTTCTGAGTCATATCCAGTCTCTCGGTTTGAGGTTGAACTCGGAGAAGAGTGTTCTTGCTCCGGCTCAAAGCACCGTTTTCTTGGGGGTGAACATGGATTCCGTTTTCATGCAGGCCCGATTGGCCCCTGCACGGATTTCCAGCTTGATGACATGCTTGGCTCGTTTTTTGCTAGGCCATCATGTGTCTGTGGGCACCTGCCGCAGGATGCTGGGCCTTATGGCCGCGGCCTCCTCCGTGCTACCGCTGGGCCTACTCCACATGAGACCCTTCATGTGGTGGGTGAAACTCTCAGGGGTTCGACCCTCCGGGTCAACCCTTCGCCTACTGAAGGTATCGCGCAGTTGCTTTCGAGCCCTGTCAGTTTGGCGGGACCCTCTTTTTCTTCGGAAAGGGGTCAGCATGGGTGCGGTATCTCGTCGCCAGATGATTACGACGGATGCCTCTCTCACCGGCTGGGGAGCGGTTTTCGAGGGCAGACCAGCGTGTGGGGTCTGGACCGGAGAGGCTCTCTCTTGGCACATAAACTGCCTGGAGTTAACAGCCGTTTTTCTGTCTCTGCATCATTTCCTCCCTCTTCTGGAGGGTCACCATGTCATTGTCAGAACAGACAACATGGCAGTGGTGTCTCATGTGAACCGGCAGGGAGGTTCTCGGTCGCGCACCCTAGACAGGCATGCGCGTCACCTTCTCCTTTGGTCTCAGAGCAGATTCCTATCTCTAAGAGCGATTCATGTCCCAGGGGTTCTGAACCTCGCAGCAGATTTTCTGTCGAGACAGAAACTCAGATCGGGGGAATGGATGTTGAACCGCCAGACGATGGCCCTGATCTGGGAGGTTTTTGGAGAGGCGGAGGTGGATCTCTTTGCATCTCAAGAGTCGTCCCAATGCCGGCTTTGGTTCTCCCTGAGTCCCCCGGCCCCATTGGGGATAGATGCGTTCGCTCACCCTTGGCCAACGCAGAAACTCTATGCCTTCCCGCCCATCAAACTGATCCAGGCGGTCTTGGCCAGAGTGAGAGAGAGCGGAGTCCGCCTCCTCCTGGTAGCTCCGTTCTGGCCATCTCAGCCATGGTTTTCGGAGCTAATTCCTCTACTGGAATCTTCCCCCTGGAGGATCCCGGTCAGGGAAGATCTGCTGTCCCAGCTACAGGGCAGGATATGGCATCCTCGCCCAGATATGTGGAAGCTGTATGTTTGGCCGATCAGAGGCCGTCAGCATTAAGCTCTGGTCTCCCAACTGACGTTCAGGAGACCATTGCGAGTGCTAGAGCCCCTTCTACAAGGAGATTATATTCTTCCAAATGGAGGGTGTTTGAGACTTGGTGCTTAGCACATGATAGGAGCCCAGTTAACTGCCCTGCTGGTTCAGTACTGGAATTCCTGCAGGAGAAGTTTGCGGCTGGAGCAGCCGCTACCACTCTCAGAGTTTATGTCGCGGCTATTGCAGCGCATAGGGAATCGGATGAGATTCCCCTGGGCAAATTAAGGTTAGTTTCTGCCTTCATGCGTGGGGTGAAGCGCCTGAAACCGGCTCGCTCCCCTAGAGTTCCCTCATGGGATCTTTCTGTTGTCCTAGAGGGTTTGACGAAAGCCCCCTTTGAGCCCTTGGAGTCAGCTCCGGAGAGGATTCTGACTCTCAAGGTTTCTCTTTTGTTAGCTTTGTCCTCATTAAAGCGGGTGGGAGACTTACAAGCTCTTTCTGTTAGTGAGTCTTGCTTGGACTTTGCCCCTGGCCTGGTCAAAGTTTCCTTGAGGCCGAGACCAGGGTATGTCCCCAAGGTTCTTTCCTCAACTTTCCGCTCACAGGTAGTTAACCTTAACGCTTTCCACCCTCCTCCATTTTCGTCTGAGGAAGATAGGAAGCTTAACTTGCTCTGCCCAGTTCGTTCTCTTAAGATATATGTAGACTGCTCAGGCGGTTGGAGGAAATCTAACCAGCTTCTGGTTTGCTTCGGTGCTAGCCGCCGTGGGCTTGCTGCATCAAAGCAGAGGATTTCTCACTGGGTCACAGAGGCTATCTCGTTGGCTTACGGGGTGGGGTGCGTGGCTTGCCTTCACCTCTTAGCATTAAAGCACATTCCACCAGAAGTGTAGCATCTTCTCAAGCTCTTTTCAGAGGAGCACTTTTGGAGGATATTTGTGTTGCGGCAGGCTGGTCCTCTCCGCACACTTTTGTAAGGTTCTATAGCTTGGATCTTGACATGACCCCGGGTCCCCAGGTTCTTTCTGTTTGAACTCATTTCCTTCGTTGTCTCTTTTATCTACCAGTTATAAAAGCGCTCTAGCTTGGCGAGTTTGGTAGTCCGATCCCACTGCGCTTTCCGCAGCGTTGAGTGAACCTATGAAAGAGAACGTCTCTGGTTACTTGCGTAACCTATGTTCTCTGAATAGGGAACGAGACGCTGCGTTAGCGGCCAAGCTCCTCGCGCTGCTGACAGTTTCTTTTCGGCAGAGAAATCTGAGGAGCAGATGGCGCGCGCGCGAATATGTAATGATGCGACGTAAGAGCGTCGGGGCGGAGCCATATCGCGCGGACGCCATCAGCCAATGAATTGGCGTGATTCTATAAGGCTTCAGACAATCGGCACATTCAGAGAATATCCCACTGCGCTTTCCGCAGTGTCTCGTTCCCTATTCAGAGAACATAGGTTACGCAAGTAACCAGAGACGTTCGACCCTTTTCAGTTCTGCTGGATGTAACCGATTGGCCGAGGAACTGAAAATGGAGACGTGAAATCAGACACTTTCAGCTTCCTGTACTGACGCTCGCGCAGTATTTGGATCACAGCTGATTTGTCAAATACACAGAGGTTTCAGCATAGACTGTAAGAGACATTTTCATTCAAAACTTTATGTGCTGCTAATACAGCATCTGTTTGTACAAGAATAAAGTTCAACATAAACCTATATTTAAATACCAATGAAGTGGGGTCTACATTTTTGTCAGTTTTGATTTGATAAACATAAAATTACACAATATAACATCGCCACTACATGAATACAATTTTTACTGTTATAAAAACAGAGATTTGTGAGCATTAGTGGAACTGAAGGCGTCAGAATAAACATGAAACACATGCTCGTTGTGTCTTCCGAGCTTGTGCAGCCACTCTTGAGAAGTGTGCCGGCTTCTGTCGTCTGCTCTGCTCTCAAATCGCTCTAGCGTTACTTTAATGCCATACATCACAGTGATGTGACGTTGCCACTGTCTCAAGTCGGACAACATTTCTAACCAGCATGCACTGCTTCAAGTCAGCCACCGATCAGTCTACACAGCGCTGCATGAAGTCGAACAAGCCTAAAGCCTATGCAACGCATAGCGGACAACTCAAAATCACAACAAAACTTGTAGGCGCAGGTCAGTGATCCCTAGCTCCATTTCTCGAACTCCTGGTCTGACTGAGAGATTTCACATCTCTTTTATCCATCTCAGATATTCCGCAGCAGGTGAAAAACAGTATGTGACAAAAGAAGTATGTCCGAATTCATAGTAGGCTACTCATAAAAGAGTGTGCAAAAAGTACCTGGATGACATAGTATTTACGGCGAGATTCTGAAGTGTGCAATCCTCTTCCGTGGCCTCATGGGATAGTTAAATGTCCATCTATCATCGGGTTGCGTTTCCCAAAAGCATCGTGAGTAAAATTGATTGTAGAGTGTTTTTTTTTTTTTACTATCTAGGTTTCTATCTTAGGTTTATGATGCTTTTGGGAAGTGCAGTCCATTGTTTAATCTTAAATTAAAGAATGCGTCTTTAACATTACAGTTCTTTTATATTATTAATGTTTTCATTTATTCGTTATAAATTAGCCTTTTTGCTTTCAGCTGACTGAGAAGCTCTAGCCTAGATTCTCACTTGCAGTCTCTGCAGTTTATCACTACGTAAAAAAAAAAAAAAAATGCATATGCTTGATGTCAAAATTAATTTTAGCCTACTTAAAAATAAAATCGAATAATTTGTATCACTTTATGAGCATATTTCACTGATAATCACGCTGCTCATCTCCAATTAATTTTCCAATTCCTTTTTCATTTTTCTGCTTGTCTACAACAGCAACAGTATCCAAGGTGGCAACAGTAACCATGGGGCGGAGCTTAGTGAAGGGTCAATTACGAAAAGAGCACAAAAAAGATATTAAAGTAAGCAAACGGGGTGAGAGAATAAAGAAAAAGAGACAGTCAGAAAAAAAACCTAGTATAAAAATTCTCTGCACATTTCCCCCCAGATCTATTCTTCAGAGCAGCACAAAATCAGAGCTTTCACCACCATGCATTTGTGTTTTCAGGCACACCTTGAAAAGTCATTTAATTTGCCTGTGGAGGTGTTTATATTGACAACTGACATGGTTCATGCTCATTTCACAGGTTGGATCATTGCTCTAACTGAAGCTACCGTGACATTTTCAGTAATATAATATCTGTAATATAATATCGGGGGGGGGGGGGGGGGGGGGGGGGTTATGTTTGTTTTTTGTCTCAGCCAGTTTAGAGTTTTTGAAGGCAGAATGTGCTTGCAGTGAAAATATGATGTGAGGTCTCAAATGATCTCTTCAATCATTTGAGCAAGGTGGGCCATCTTGGGTGATTAAGAGGTGTATGGTTTTTTTTTCCTGTTTCTATATAGAGACCAATATAAGTGGCCATATTCAATATATACAGTATAATGACTCATTGTTCCACTGCATCACATATCCATTAATGTAAACTTTTAAAATGTCTTCAGTGATTGCAGGATCATTAAATCAAGCTCTCATTTAAGTCAGCACAATGCAATATGTCAATTACACAACTTTGGTAAGAAAGCATTACCGAAAAAAATCTATGTAAATGTTCCTCTAATCATAATCAAACCTTATGAATAGAATGTGACAAGAATGAAAGATGATGGATCATTTGAAATGAAAAACACTTGCTGTGTGTATTCAACCAGCTAAAACACTTCTGCACACACTCGACGTAATCCTCAAGATTTACACTGGGGGGGAGAATTTAAGAAGATTTATCAAACGATTACATCTCCGCAAAAGATGGCGACATTCGTCCTGCTTGACTCTTGTGTTTCTGTGCTCTTATTCCTGTAGGTTATTACTGGAGTAGAAGCTGGAGGTCTCCGACACGGTCTTGGAAATACTGCGAGAGGACGAGCCATTGGAGGTGAACTCCCTGGAAGGGCTGTGAGTTGCCGGCCTCCCAGCAGCCGCTCTGATGCTCCCAAAGGTAACCTTGTGGCCATCTTCACACGGCTGCGTCACGCAGGACACGGTGCTCTCCATTCGGCTGGCCCTGTACAAACTGGTCTGGGTTTGAAGGTACCGGGTGGACTTGAGCTCTAGGCCCTCGTAGGATCCCTCGGGGACGCATGGACAGCAGCGGAATGCTTGCTTAAATCCGGCACGGAACCTGAGGATGCGTGCAAAAATAGGAGAATAATAGACAGATGTGATAATGATGAGTTTAAAAGTGAAAATTGACTAGAGGATATTATTACTTTGTCTTTCAAAGGCTTTTGTAATGGATTTTAAGCATCTGAGTGAGGCGGTAAAACCGTGATACATTACAGAATAATACATCACAGCATTGGGCTGTATTCTACGGTACAAAGATGGATCATTTCGAACAATAATGATATTATAGCAAATATTACAGCGACTCTGGAAAGAGCTAGATGCGACTGTGTGTGTGCGTCAATTACTGTGTTTTCACTCCAGGTGAAATTACCTGTCATTGAGGCAGCAGTAGATAATGGGATTGTACATAGTGGAGCTCATTGCCAGCCACATAATAGTCAGATAGACCTGCTGAATGAAGGGATGCTCAAACAGGTGCGGGTAGAACTGGTAAATCAGGAAATAGACATGATAGGGGAGCCAGCAAACAGCGAACGTACATACCACCACAATCATCATCTTCACCACCTGAGGGTTAGGCAAGAAGAGAACATTTCAATATTGGTTATACTGTATCCCTATAAATACAGTGTCTGTCCTTCAAGCTGATTTCCTGAGTTTTGCATGCTGCCCACATTGTACGGAAACTGGCAGAATGCTGTCAGACATCATTTTCTCGACATTAGCTTTCAGGTGGTCCAATGGCCCAAAGCCACCACCAGCAAGCAGCATGCAAACATGTCATTAAAAATGAAAATGAAACGTAATAAATAGAGAGCTAAAAATATGCATTGTGTAGTAGCCAAATTTCTAAAACAGCTTAAATTAACATAAATTATATTTTAATGGTCATTTTTCTCTGTTTAACATGTTTTCCCCAGCTTACTGTAATGTGAAGTGACAATAAGGCATATGCAGGTTGATTTCCCCAAAAAAGTGTAATCATTTGTGGCAACCTGACAGACACATTGGGTCAAATAATGTCATGAGTTTAGGTGTAACTACTTGTTGAGGATGATGAAGGAAAGTATTTGGGAAACCTAAGAATTTTTGCAGTTCCATTTGGTGCTACTAGTGGTGCTAAAATCACACACTACAGCTTTAAAGGTACACTCAGTAAATTTTTTTCATTAAAAACAATTGCACATTATAAGAAATGAATACTTCTTTTGAAAACTATGTTTAAAATGAGGTAAACTAGCATAAGAAGAATACAGTCATATCATATCATATAAGTTTTATTTCACATGTAGTGAGTTGCATCATGATGGTTAGCATCTCCAAAACTGCTTCATTTAAATTACGCCTTTTAAAGCTGGAGTAAAATCTGACAACAATGGTATTTAAAACACAAATTTGGCTTCTTTAACTCTAATTACACATACAGGCTGGTTTGGCTAATGTCAATGCACATTCACGAGTGAACTAACAGGCAACTGGCTTTTTTAACTGTAAGGCAGGACTACAGCGTTACATTTTTTCGCATTAATTTGTATACAAGTTGATGTCTCATCACCTTAAAATGTCTCCGGAAACATGCATTTCTACAATGGCATCAGTAATCACTTTTGTGTGATGCTGCATCCATGTTGTTTCGGCATACTTCCAAAATGTCACCCATACTGGCCAATACAACACCAAAAACAAAGAATTACTGAGTGCACCTTCAAATCACATATTTTTCAGCAAATGCATTTTTTTGTTTTTTTGTTGATTTGTCAAATTCCTACTCCTGTTCTACAACACTGGAGATTCCTGATTCCTTTTACAGCTTAAAGTGGGCCTGAAATCAGCATGAAACCCACCATGACACACACTGCCAGAAGCCAGAGTATGTTGTAGCAAATCACTGCAGTCACCAGTGGACTGTCACAGACTCTTTGATGTTTATGATGCTCAAACCTAAAACAGGGACAATCAGGCGCTCCGAGGTAGTCACATTGTGTCATCATACTGTATGTACCAGCAATATGTGCTGAGAAAATAGATTTAAGATATTTTGTGTAAGGAAGAAGAGGAAAATGTTAAGGCAAAACAATAGCAATAGAATGTAAAGTAGATCGTGGAGAGAAAACGGTACATCTTCACTTCACATGCTTCAAGTGTGGTGAATTGGACAGACATAAATACCGGTACACACACATACAGAATACAGATGAAAGAAGCAGACGGACCTTCTCCCTATGAGTTTCATAGTGATTATTTCATGTGGCCCTGTCTGACCCTTATCTCCTTGCGTGTGAACTGCTCTGTTAACTCTGCGTTCAGTGTCTGACCTGGACTGTGTGTGTAAGCAAGTGTCATCATGGGCTTAAAGGATGATGGAAAAAGGAGGAACAAGAGGATGATGTGATGAAGACCTTGCGTTTGGCATTCAGCTGCTCTTGGTAACGGTCAGACGAATCTCCTGGGATCTCACTGGCCCACAGAGTCAAACCCACCACCAGGTATGCACAGCCCATCACCAGGAGAGGGAGGAAGTAAATCAGCACTGCTACACACACAAAGTACCTTCAAAAAGATAGATAGATAGATAGATAGATAGATAGATAGATAGATAGATAGATAGATAGATAGATAGATAGATAGATAGATAGATAGATAGATAGATAGATAGATAGAAACAATTTATATATTAATATAACTCAAACATTTCTAGATGTAATAATTATTTTTGTACGCAATTTCAGCATTCTTATTCACTAACTGCCTAAAATCCTGTTTAACCAACCACTATGGGTTTGTGCTGCCCCCTGTGCATATAGAGTATATTTCTTTTTTTTGTGTGCTTATAATGGACTCAGTTTTTGGATCCACTTTTACTTTTTTTTTTATATGCAAATTGTTATCTATTTTATTTATTTGGTTTTATTTTTATCTCCCATTTTTGATATTCTTTAATATTTCTTTGCATATTAAAAGTGCAAAACCAAGACGAAGAGTAAAATGAGGGAACAAATTTGTAAAACATGGCCGCAAATAAATAAGTCTATTTCTTTGTTGTTGTTTTTTTGTTTGTTTTACGTGCGGGGCTCTGTAAAATGATTTATTTCAATTAGAATAAAATCGGCTGACAAATGCTAATCATACCTTTAGTAAACTGGATGCTAAATGCAAACAGCATTTGCAAATAAATGACTATCAGCAGGTGCAATTCAATCTCAGTGAAGTAATGTAGATAGAAATATATAATGTCAATGATTTTATTTTATTTTTTATTTATTTTTTGCCATTCTCAAAACATTCTTGCTTTGCCAAATCTCTGTCACACTTGAGTCATTTTGCCTGTCTGGAAAATCAAGGCACATTTCATTCCTTACCCCTAATACACTGGGTCTGGCAAAGAGCCAAGATCATGAATCAAATGCAGAATATCAGACATATAAAGTCAAAGATGAATATATTACTCCATATTAATCTCTCAACAGCAATTACAAAGTGAAACAGACTGCTTAATGTGTATATTATTAAATAAACCAGTAAGTGAAACACAGCAATCAAATTGCATCATATTTTTTCCTTCGGTTTACAGTCTTACTGTATTAAAATGCACCACGTGTTAAAAATCATATTGCTGACTTGCAAAACCATGGCCAAATGACAATACAGTGTTTCCTTTCTTAATGGAACTGCTTAATGTTTCCACATCCACAGATGAAAAATCACTTTTCTGAATGAATTGGAATTAATGAAATTATGTATGTGGCGTCAGAATGAGTGTTAGAATAAGGCGGGTTGTGGTGTCACTATTTTGGCTCATGAATATTAATTACATGTTATGTGATATTCAGGAATAGTTTATCCAAATATTAAAAATATGTCATCATTTTCTCACCCTCATATCATTCTAAACCTGTTTGACTTTTTATCTTCTGCAGAATGCAAGCAGAAGAACGCTCGAGTCCAACAACACTGTACCTCATCGACTTTCATTGTATGTATGTATACACCTAAGAATACGCCAGACTGAGAGATACTCATATAAGAAATGCCACCTGCCAATCTGAAGACAACACAGAGGGCTCTGTAATATTGTTGCTTCCAGTGATTCTCTCCATGAGGGAGCTGAAAAACAAGGCCATGATTAATTATACTACCATTGTTTCATATTCCTTAGTGACACAGGTGGAATGCTGTCATCAGAATTGTACTTGGCCCCATTTACCCACCCCCGTCCTCTAACTAACAGCTTCTCCATGGCTGAAGTTAAAGAACACAGCACAATAAGGTACAGCACAAAGGAATTCTGATGAGTAAAGCAAGGCTGTCCAGGCACCTCACATTGACCACAGATTATGTCTCGTTCATCATTTCCCTAGCAGTTGAGAGCAATCAGGAAAACAGGAGTAGCCTAAAAGAGAAGGCGAGAGACTGAAAAATAAAAGAGTGATCGAGAGAGGGTGAGAGACTGAGGGGCTGTTCACATGACACCGTTTTTCAACGAAAAAAAGGAAGACTTTTCATTTACACGTGCACACGTTTCAAAGTGCACGTTTTTGAAAACGGGTTTCTTTTGAATCTGTGAAAATGATGACGTCATGCACATGCGTATTACAATCTATAGTGTTTCATCGCCATCGAATGGCCTGGCAGTAGAATACAACGTTTTTAGTCGCTTACGCGGATCCGTGTGAATGGGGATCGTTTTGACAATAGTGTCGTCTGTACGCGGAAAACTCAAAGGAAAAACTTCTCCGTTTTAAACATATTGTTGTCGTGTAAACGTACCCTGAGATAGTGATAGACAGAGAGAGAAGCATCTGCTAATAATCAGTTAATTAGGATAGGGTAACATTTCTCTTTCTAGTTTCAGAACCTAAAACAGGTAATAGTGCCTTTTTGCCCCTGGACTAAGAAATATGTAAAACTTTTTTAATGAGGAAAAGTGATGGAGTGCACATTTAAATAAATTATGGAATAAGAAAGCATGCAGTGTTGAATCTCTAAGCATAACTGTTGAATAGACTGAAAAGAGTATAAATTGTAAGCAATAATTTGATGGCGGCAAAGACTGTCTTTATGAGTGAGTCAGTCAGTAACGAAGACTTTTATATTGAAAGGATTGTGAACACTGAAGAAGACGCAACTGACCAATGCTTTGATCAGGCATGGGAAAATCCCTTAACTGTTTAAAGGACAAGATATATTGCAGCGGACATTCAGATTTTTATTTTATTTTTATGAACATACTGTAGGACTGACCTGAAGGAAAATGCTGTATAAATGCAGGTAATAAACTAGCTCACTCAATCTCTCTCTCACACAATAGCTACTCTACAAAATACAGTAAGCTTCAAAGAACCATATCAATGAGAACAAAATACATATGTTTACGTTGCTAAGAGTGGTTGCTATAAGGGTGTAGTGATACACAGAACCGTTGGGTGAAGGGGTCATAGCCATAGATATACATAATAAAGGCTAGATGTCTCGTTCGTGCTGCTGGCCAATGGAGGTCGATGTCCGCACCTGGCGGCCATTTTGTCACAGGCAGCATGCTCACTCGTAACATTGTGTTTTAATGGTGCATGCACTTTTTAAATAACCATAACTTGCTCAATTTTCTACCGATTTTCAAACGGTTTGGTTTGTTATAAATGTTAGAGATGTAGTTATGACACTGCACACTTATGAATAATAAGTGTATCAATAAATAGTCATCCAGAATTATAGCCATGTTAATAACGTTTGTAAGAAACCAAACCGTTTGTAAATCCGTCAAGATTTCAACGAGATAAGAGTATTTGTGTTCGTGCTGATCACTCATCTTACATCAGGTACCACAGAGCCCGCCAGGAAGCTTGCCTGTGACAAGATGGCCGCCGGTGATGACGATAGAGACTCCGCCGCAAGACATCTAGCCTTTATTATGGATATCTACACTCTAAAAAACGCTGGGTTGTTTCAACCCAAATTTGGGTCAAATATGGACAAACCCAAATGTTGGGTTAAAAATGTAATTAAAAAATTTACAGTTGAAAGTGAAAGTTGAAGTTGGGTTAAAATTTTAAATAACATTTTTAACCCAACATTTGGGTTTGTCCATACTTGACCCAAATTTGGGTTGAAACAACCCAGCATTTTTTAGAGTGTATGGTCATAGCCGTGTTTTATCGTGAATAAAACACACTACAGCTATTGACCAATCAGAATCAAGGACTGGAACTAACCGTTTTATATTTATAATATAATTTTATATTTATATATAATTGCATCTTGATGTTAAATTGTTGCCTTTCAGTTCCGAAATCTCAGAATTCAAAGGCTTCACTCAAAAATGAAATTCTGTCTACATTTCCTCATTCTCATTTCATTCCAAACCTGTATGACATTCTTTATTCTGTGGAACACAAAAGTAAATATTTAGAAAAA
The DNA here is from genome assembly GCA_029959095.1 of Rhinichthys osculus. NCBI lineage: Eukaryota > Metazoa > Chordata > Actinopteri > Cypriniformes > Leuciscidae > Rhinichthys > Rhinichthys osculus. The sequence goes on along the minus strand of JARWKJ010000004.1, from coordinate 20,237,975 downwards.
ATGTCTTTGTTTTTTCTCTACACAATTAAAGTCAGTGGGGTATTATGCTGTTTTGGACCCCTTTGACTTTCATTGTATAGACAAAAAAGGTTCAAACATGCATCAAAATATCCACAGAAGAGAGAAAATCATATTTCTCTCTTCTCAAATGATGACAGAATTTTTGGATGAACTATCCCAAATGAACTCTTTTAACTATACAGATTTAATCTTTTCAATCAGTTTATTAATATTAAAAGTTATATCCAAGCAAATGTAACATTTGCTTTAAACATCTATCTCTACAGAACGTCTACCTCTATAGAACGTCTACAAGGTCATACAACTCAAGCACATCTGCACAGAACATCAATTTAGTACAGTTGAATTGTACAAAGTTTTGGCTCATAATTATCGATTACGTAATGCGGCTGCTGGATGGTTCAAGATTACGTAACGACAAGAAAAGTGAGCTAATTAATATTAATGAACTACGGTTGTGCCAAATAATGACAGCACAACCGGCCCATCTTGCCCCATCCGACTCACAACACTCATTCTGATGCCACGTATTCAGACTAGCAAGGTCAAATTCCAGAGAGAAAGTGATTTTTCATCTGCGGCTGGAAATTTCATCAACAAAATTGAGCAATTCCTGTATGAAATACTATAGTAGTTAAGTGGTGAATTGTGGTCTTAAGTTATTGAGTAAATTAGAAAGCCATATGTTAGAACAACTGGACAATTCACAGTCCGAGGTAATGAAGAGATATCATGCAGCAATATGCCAGCCAGACTGATTCCTTTCAGCGTCCTTTTTTTTCCTTGCGCCATGACAAAGTGTCTGACAGAACTGTGTTGGAGAAAAAGGCTGCCAGTTAGAAGTGATGTCTCATGCAGCATCACACTTCCAAATTGGTTTCCACCTTTCAGAGTGTCTGTTTATTACCACGAGTGAACAGTGTGAGGGACTATCATGCAGCAGTAGCTCACTAATGATGTAAAATACAAGTTCCAGCACCAAATTTAGGGAAATGGATCATAAAGAACATCACAATATGTCTGTGGTTATGGACCATGATAAAATAACATTTGCTTTTTGAACAGAACTAATGCCCAGGGTAGAATGCTTTTAGGTACAAATACAATCTACGTGGAGGACATTTGCAGTGGAGGGAGAAATTGGCAGTTATTTAATTTAAATCAAGCCCAGGATTTGGTAAAAGTTTGCAATGTGACTACCAGATGGAAACCTAATTATAATACACTCTCCTCTCACCTCTGCATGTCTTCTAACGTCTCCACTAAAACTCCACTGATCTCTCAGCTCGAGGGGAACATTTGTAAAAACAATCTTTGAAAATGTTCTTTCAGGATTTGGACATGTCGGTCAAATATCGGAAAAACAGGAAGGGAGAGAGACTGGAACATCTGATATGGTTTACATGTGTCGGACGGAGTGATTATACCTTATTTAGCATTGCTTTACATCATGTCGCTACCAACAAATGCTTGACCAATTATGGAATTTCCCAAATTACTTTGTGACAAAAATAATGTGGCCAATGGTGTAGATGGGGTGGTGAATTTTTTGTTGTTGAATTGAGCTATTTTAATAGTTTAATTGTTTGTTGGTTCTCTTTAAATGCTTACATAAAAGTTAATAAAAATAATGTTAAACAATAAATTAGCATAATAAAATTGGTTAATAAGAGTATTTTGAGAGTAATTAAATGTTATTTTTAAAACATTTATTATGGTGTAACATGTGTTCTAGACAATTGTTTTATGCATTTTATTAATGTTTGTAGGGAGAAAACAAATGCTAAAGAAAATGTAAAGAAATGTATACTTTTAATACAATAAAAGTGTTTTAAATGTTTCAAAAAGTCGATTTAAAATAAATGCTGTTCTTTTGAACTTTCTATTAATCAAAGAGTCCTGAAAAAAACATTATCCTGGTTTCCATAAAAATACTTAGCAGCACAACTGATATTAATGATAGTAAGAAATGTTTCTTGAGCAGCTAATGCATATTATAATGATTTCTGAAGGATCATGTCAAACTGAAGACTGGAGTAATGGCTGAATCAGCATAAGATACTTTAAAAACTTAAGATAATAAAAAAAAAATGTTTTATCATTTCAAACATTTGTAATTATTTGGCCCTTTTTTGCACATTTGCCCCTTCTACGGATCTCTCCTTTAGAATGGCCACTGAATGTGACTTTTTTTCAGCTATACGAGTTGTTCTGTCTTCAGACGCCTCATTAATATTTCATATTAGTTGATATTTGTACATTAAAACATGGCTAACTGCACTGTGAGTTCTTCTGTAAAATGTGAGTTTCATGGCAATTTGCTGAAATCAGTGCTGCACAGAGCGCACCCTGTCAGAATCCAGACCGAGGAGAGCTCAATTTCCCCCTTTTCTCGCAAGAGCTGAGAAGGAGAAAGAAAGAGACGGAGGGAGAGAGAGATGAAGCCTGTGCCAAGCCTGTGGGTCGCCCAAAAAGACATCTAAGTTCCAGGCTAAGCAAACTGTAACAGACTGGCCACATGCTGTTAGTGAGCTGTCAATTGAGGTGAGTATGGTGGAGAATGTGTTATCTGTGAACCGCTATCAAACAGAGCCAGAGAACACGATGAAAGGCTGCTGAGATAACATCATACATCGAAGCATTTTTTAAAATTCACACTGAATTTAATCTTTATAAACTTTTTTTTTTTTTTTATATATATCGTGATATCTAGCTACCTTATCTGGACTATGTAACTAGGTATTCGTAAGACTGTGTGTGTAAAACTGCCTCCAAGTGCGCTTTTGCAGTATTAAGTCTGGCTGTTTATCTATTCGTTTCGGATGAATAGGGTAATGGGGGATAAGATGATAGGCAGTATAATGCTGGCCCACCTCAAAGTCTCCTGTTAGAGTATGCGATTGTATCTCTTTAAAATCCTGGTTGTTTCTCCTAGACAGCAGTGAGATCAAATTGAAGACTTTTGCTTAAAAGTATGGTTATTCTGTCTGAAATTCTGGCATAATTTTCTCATTCTCATGTGGTTCTAAACTTTCTTCTATGGAACACATAAAGAACATATTCTGAAAATGGTTTGAGTATTTTTGCACACTGAAAGTAGGGATGCAAGATTTGCAATGTTTCTGATAAAAATAGTGATTTAAAATGCAGTTTAATGCGATGCTCCAGGTTCGCTGTGCTTATTTGTACGGTTGCACAATTTGGCCAAAATTATTCTGATGGACATGACTATTAACAATGAAAAAAAAAATATTATTAATATTATTACTAAATAGAAATATTACTATTGTAATATTTCACTGTAAAATAAAAAAAATGAGTATTGAAAAGAATATTAATCATTTAACTATAAAATTACAATAGTGATATTTCTGGTTGTATTCATTTCTTAATTTTAAAGCTTTCAAGCTTTTTATTTTTGGAAAGAAAACCACAGCCTTTAAAGCTTCTCTTTTTTGACAGCCGGTTTATAAGCGCTTCTCATTACAAGTTTGAGAAGATGGTTGATGCATGTTGTATTTCCAGATGTACGCTTAAGCGACCCAAAATTGGAAGGGACTCAAACTCAAAGCAGATTTAGAGATTAATTTGTGTGGAGCAGCATTTAAAGGAGTAGTTCACTTTAAAAAAAAAACTTTTGCTGATAATTTACTCACCCCCATGTCATCCAAGATGTCCATGTCTTTCTTTCTTCAGTCGAAAAGAAGGTTTTCAAGTCGAAAAGGTTTTTGATGAAAACATTCCAGGATTTTTCTCCATATAATGGACTTCCATGGGAACCAGACGGTTCAAGGTCCAAAAGACAGTTTCAGTGCAGCTTCAAACGGCTTTAAACGATACCAGACGATGAATAAGGGTCTTATCTAGCGAAACGATCGGCCATTTCAAAAATAAATAGAAAAGTTGAAGTTTAAAAAGCACAAATGATACACGTTCGTGAATCAAAATGAACGAATCTTTTTTCGAGTCATTTCGTTCATTTTGATGAACGAGTTCGAACAGGAGACACACGAACGTGTATCATTTGTGCTTTTTAAACTTCAACTTTTCTATTTATTTTTGAAATGACCGATCGTTTCGCTAGATAAGACCCTTATTCATCGTCTGGTGTCGTTTAAAGCCCTTTGAAGCTGCACTGAAACTGTCTTTTGGACCTTGAACCGTCTGGTTCCCATGGAAGTCCATTATATGGAGAAAAATCCTGGAATGTTTTCATCAAAAACCTTAATTTCTTTTCGACTGAAGAAAGAAAGACATGGACATCTTGGATGACATGGGGGTGAGTAAATTATCAGCAAAAGTTTTTTTAAAAGTGAACTAATCCTTTAATGCAAATCGAGATGCTCGTCTAAATGAACACAGTGCCACGCTTCACTCTGAAACACACAACACATATTATAAAAAATCGGAATCGTGATGTCCTACAACGGGACTCAAATTTCTTCAATATATATATATATATATATTTTGTGTCATACAGGTTTGGACAGACATGGGGAAGAGTAAAGGATGATGTTTTCTTCCCTATTGTGACACATATCCAAGTGAAACGTCTTCTCGAACAAGAAAAAAATGTCTGACGGGATGTGATTTTGTCCATAGGGAATTAATTGGACCATTGGAACATTGTGGTCTCATGCATGTGACAGGTTGTCCCATTTCATGGTGACTTTAAATGAAACCCAACCATTAAGTCTTTCTCTAAGCAGAAAATATTTCCTCTGGGTGGTCTGCGTGTGTATGTGAGAGCAAAAGTATATTGTATGTAAACGTGTGTGAATGTTATTTGAGTAACATACAGATAATTTGTCAGCACTTGAACATAACCATGTGAGCTCTTGTCAGGTATGTCGCATGTGAGCTTTCATAACACAGCGGACTATTTATACTCTGGCATGTGTCTGCAGTCTATTATAACACCCAGCACGGCAAAGCCATGAATAAGAGCGAGACAGTGCGTTGTCCAACACTTCAAAACAAATTCAAGGGCTGTAAAACAGACCTGATGTCATTTCTAATCAGACATCTATTATGTTAACGCGAGATGTCTCATCTCAGTTTGGCGCACTTAACCCATCAGTACTAGTCATTATGGCTTCATTATGAAAATAATAAGTGCTACAACCATTCAGACATGCTATCAGTTGCTGACTGGATGGCAATGACACTCAAAAAGTGGTTTTGAGTAGAGAGCATTTGAATATGAGGGGATTTATTCTCATTGAATGAATTTGATATTTACAATCAATCATTACAAGCTGTGTATAGTATGACTTTATTTATGTGTGTGAAATTTGTGTGAAGGTCTGAAGAAAGTATCTCATTTAAGACAAACAAGAAGACTGCAGTATTATGAGTCAAATCTTTAAGCTGTGTTGATGAATGGCACACAGCGTATAGTGCTGAAGACAGTTTGTTCTCCCGCTGAGTGCATCCAAACTCATGTGGCTCTGAAGATGATTGTGCTCTGTTTTTACTTCCTGCTTGGTTGTGAGATCAGTGATGTTGCTAGAAGTCACTGGTATACATTGCACAATATTTTTTTAATTTTATTTTTGGCTTGGTTTGTAGTTTAGAAATACCTCAATGTCTAGCTCTGAGACATTTTCTAAAGAAGGTGCACCGATTAGACCTTACTATTAAACATTTTTTAGCATAACTGGACAAATTAAGAGTAGGTATATCAAATTATATATTACATTTTCTATAAATTATTGAAAAACCTCTGATGCAAGGCAAGTTTTCCCAACTGAGTCTTATTTACTCCCAGAAAAGTTTTTTTTTCCCCAAATCTACTTTAACACATCAAGGGAGTTTTACCCCATTGACAATTATTTATTTATTTATTTATTGCATAAATCTCACAATATTTTGTGATGTTTATCCTCACAAAAAAACTATTTGCCAATGAGGCAAGAAATATAAATCTACTACAACATGTATTCCTGTAAACAAGTCCAAGTTTACATCTGGTTTTAAGATGGGTTATCGGCGCCGATCACAAGTGGTCAGTCGAGACGCGTTCGAAAGGGATAATGAGTTTCTCATTTTCCTAATCAGTTTCAGGACGGTTGAGCCTATAAGCCGACTTTTCACCATCTCTGACAAACAACAGACAGGAAGTTATTCATTTCCAATGGAGAATGAGCTGTATGGAGTTCTGACCTTATGTGAATGCTGAATTTTCATATCCAATGTGAGCTTATAGGGTACCTTGAAATATTTGAACTGATAGACAGTAGATTTGAGCGGATAGACTGTATGCAACTGTACAACCGGATGTGATTTATTCCAATCAAAGCGACTTTAATCTTTATGCACTTTTTCTGTAAATTTAAGGCCCTGTCCACACGGACACGGGTATTTTTATAACCGTGACTTTTTTTACGCGGTTCGGCCGTTCGTCCACACGAAAACGCACTGAAACCGAACATTTTTGAAAACCCCTGCCAGGGTGAGGATTTTCAGAAACGCCGGTTACAGTGTTGTCGTGTAGACAGTGAAACCGGGGTTTTTGCCTTGCGACGTCAGAGTGTGCGCCGTTATCAGCTGTGTTTGACATCAGATTTGCGCTTCTGATTGGCCAACGTGGCTTTAGGGTTAAGGTTTATATCGCCGCCTCCTGGCATGGCATGCTCTTGACCGCGCTTGATTGCGTGGTTTTACGTTTTCATGTAGACGGAGACCGAGCATGTGTGGACGGGATTTTTTTTAAAAACGCTGTAGGAAAAACTCCGGTTATAAAAATACCCGTGTCCGTGTGGACATGGCCTGACACGTGAATCTTTTTGACCTAAATAATTATTTTATAATTATTTTGTTTAATTATCCATATTAAACGTACTATGTTTTTCTTTCAGATGTATTGTGTGTGTATACATTTCATTATTCATTAATTTTTGCCATGGTGAATGAGCGAAAGCAGTAACGTCTACTTTTCGGCCAAGTTCATACCTCCGTGTAAACGCGGTCTTATTATCTTACACGATAGTGCTTCGCAAGTAAATTTATCTTGTTATAGCCTGTTACCTCTCAGTGGCCTAGTAGTGAGACACTTGCAATGCTTTTTATTGCCTTTTTTGCCTATCACATATTTTACTAATCATCGTTAATTAGGTATCATTTAAAAGCTTAAACACTCAATTCATCCTGGGAGACCGTTTTGAAATTGGATATTGTATTACTATGGAAATGGTCTTCTCAATTCTTTAGGCAGGCTCAAATTTGGTGATATAACTTCAAATCTCTCAGTTGTCCAAATGTATTGAATTAAACATTTTTTTAAATATCACACAATATTGTGGAATAATTTTTTAGTTCAGTAGGCCTACATTTGCTTTACAGTAAACAAACTTCTACAACTTGTTTACACTTTCAGTTTTTAAGTGCTTTTACTTATAATAAGTCCAGTGTCTTATTTAAAAAGAGACCAGCCTTAGGTATTCCAAAGCGTTCATGAATTACAACTTTAAGTTCAGATCTAGTATGGTCAAAAAAGGGACAGCTAAGGATATTTTTAGTGTAAAATGAGACAACAATAGAGATTTAGACCTGGTTTCACTTAGATTTAGCCAGTATTAGGCTACATTTAGGTAGCTTTCATAAACGTAAAAAAAAAAAAAAAAACCTTTGGTGTGAATCTTGTGACAAAACAATGGCAGTGACATATTTTAAGATATGTCAGTGCAAGTTGCTTTCAGTAAAAACAGCTCAAACATGTATTTTAGTCTGGGACTAGGATTAAGCCTTGTCTGTGAAACCGGGGATATAATCATAAATGTTCCTTGCAGTTTGTGAATTGGGAATTACAGAGAAATATGTTATACTGTACAAAAATTGATGTGTTAGCTTCCATTCCCTTGTTAGAAACACCAGCAAAAAGGTCTTATATCACATCTCAACTGGTGTGAAAGACACGGTAATGGAAGAGGGAAGTTTGGAAAAAATGTGAAATGAGTTTTAGTGAGAAAGCGAGAGAGAGAGATGTTGGGGTGCTTAAGGGAACTTCTCTGGTACCTTAGAAAGCTGACTCCTTCACTAACACGGAAGGACTAGCACGTCTCACTCACCGCAGTAAAGGCAGAGAGTAGGAGGAATATAACAAGTACACCAGAAAGTTATAAATGTTGTACAAAACAGAATATGAGGGAGAGGCAGAAATGAGGGATTGAAATGTACAGAGATGATCTAACAAAGAGACAGAAGAGAGAATGAGAAAGAGAAACGAGGCTTTTAAAGCAGGGGTGATAAATGATAGTAACACCACTTTTGTATGGTGTCTTTCTCTGCCAATATATCTAATTAAGAAAAAGGAATCTCTAATTGTTGAGTAGAAGTTTTTATTTAGTTTTAGTGTGTTACAATGAGTCAGTGCTGGAAATTGTTATTATTTTACTAAGTGCTCATTGTAGTTGTTAATAACTAAGTGGCGGCGTCAATGTTCTCTCCCAACGCATTCTCTCAGACACACGCTCTAATCTATCAAAAGAGCGGTTTAAATTACATCGACATATTTCTAATCTCAATTTACTTTTCAGTTTGAACTTGGAAATGAGCAAACACTCCACAGTACCTGAAATCTGAATCAGTACATCACATGCACTATTTATCAAAACAGTTCTCTGTTTAGCAGAGTTATTTGTGTATAATCGTATTTCGTGAGCTAAGCGGATTTGTGACATCATAACAGGCACATCTGTGCATCCCCCCCTCCCCACCACAACTGTCCTCACCGCATTTTAAAACAAAGTGACGCCCATGATAACTCTTTGCAGAATGATCTCGACTTCTAATGGACTCGCTGGACTTGAACCCTACCGGATGACAGCTTTGTGCACCATTTTCACAGCACATTATATCAGACCTCAGCACTTCAGCACATTCATTAATGTCAATCTGAATACAAGCTAACTTTTTGAGAGTATACCCCAGCACCGTATGGAAGAGTAACAGTCATTAGCGTATGCTCTTGTAAAGTCATTGTTTTTACCCTTGGGCAAGATTTCCAATTATGTTTGCTTTAATAGTCTTGCACTTTTTCCTTTACTCTCTCTTAGGACCATGACTTTCCTGTGTTTAATGTTTTCTTTAATGAAGCTCCTCTCTGTTGTTATATAAGTAAACACTTAGGGGGAAAGCAGCACTGATTTTTGATTACTCCAAATTAGAGAGTCATAAAGGTAATATTTCCAGCAATATCCGGGAACGTTGGTGAAATTCGATCTGGAAAAGAAATTCTCTGAGTCTGCACCTACAGCCATAAATCTCTGAAGCACATATTAAACCTAAATATTTTCCAATATCTGCAAAAGGCAGCATGGGCGATAAGTATGTGTTGATTAGTTAAAAGTGAGATGCTTACATCTTTTTGAAGTCCAGGAGAGTGTACTCAGGCCAGTCGATGTAGCAGACCACCCTGCCCGGCAGCTGGTCCGTGTCAGAGTAGTAATACTGGGGGAAGGCCAGCAGAAAAGCCAGAACCCAGATGACCCCGATGACCACCTTGGTCTGTGTTGCAGACATCCTCTGCTTCAGGGGATGAATGATGGCCATATATCTGTGGAAGAACAAGACAGATGTGCTGAAAGCACCACATCTGTTGTATACTGAGGTATTATTTTTAACAATCTTTCTTTTTTTTTACATTAAGCTTATTTCCAGTTGAAATTAAAGTGAACTATTATTTAATTCATACAAATTAACCAAAGAACCAAAAAAATACTAATTATGATTTTTTTTTTTTTTTTTTTTACAAATTAATGCCCATACTTTAGTGGTTCAGTAAATATTGTGTGTTCTAAATGTTCCTTACACTCTTAAAAAAAGGTTCAATTGGGATCTATATGGAACCCTAGGGTTCTTGACTCAATTTTAAAGAACGCTTTTTGCTTAAAAGGTTTTATATAAGGAGGAATGTCTTAAATGATTGCATAATACTTTCATATTTAATGGGTCGTTTAAACAATTTTCTAGTGATAAAGTTTAATTCATAACATTTAATTAAAACTAAAACTGATTTGAAAAAAATATATAAATTAAAACTAAATTCATAAAATAACTGTTTAAGGTTCCCTATAGAATCTTTCTTCTAAGAGTATAGAAAACCTTGTGTGTAAATGAAGACAAACCTGTCTGCTTGTGGATTTGGCTCTCACCACACATTCACTCTTATTTACAACCACAGTTATTTTCCCACTGTTATCTTCATTCATACGTTGCAGCTCGAGCTGTGCTTGAAAGCAAGAGATGCTGCTCTGCACTCTAAACAATTTAAGCAGTCAACACATCAGTGAGTTCATCACGTACACACACATGTCTCCGTCCAGCAGATCCTCAGTGGAATCTAAGATAAATCCTCTTAAATCATTTGCTCCAATATGGAGCTGTATCATTATAAAATGGAATGAAGCCCAGACAGTAAATCCCCCACACACAGCATACAAATATATTGAGTACCTACAATAGTGGATTTGTGCAGTTATTAGTTTTGGGTTTGTGCTATAGTAGGCTACAACAAGCAAATGTATCATTGTTATAAAATGAGCTCTGCAATAATAAATAGGATATGTTCCAGTTATCAGTTATATGGGCAGTGAATATACTCTTGAGGCAATAATTATTTCACTTTATTTAGCTGAGAGAAACCATGCAGCACTCCATGTACCACTTTCAGACTGTGAGATGGTATGAAGGTCAGGCTTTGTCACACATTTCTTTGTTTCCCTTAGAATCTGTGTCTGGTGTGCATTTTTCTTGTGGTTTTAGCCACACCTACAATGCCTTGAAAAATATAAAGACTCCCATTCTGAATTCCAACATTACAAAATGTGTGGTCTCTACTACACGCTCAGAAGAAAAGACACATACACTCACCTAAAGGATTATTAGGAACACCATACTAATACTGTGTTTGACCCCCTTGGGTACATGGTGGCCATAAAGGAATGAACATGGTCAGAAACAATGCTCAGTTAGGCCGTGGCATTTAAACGATGCCCAATTGGCACTAAGGGGCCTAAAGTGTGCCAAGAAAACATCCCCCACACCATTACACCACCACCACCAGCCTGCACAGTAGTAACAAGGCATGATGGATCCATGTTCTCATTCTGTTTACGCCAAATTCTGACTCTACCATCTGAATGTCTCAACAGAAATCGAGACTCATCAGACCAGGCAACATTTTTCCAGTCTTCAACTGTGCAATTTTGGTGAGCTCTTGCAAATTGTAGCCTATTTTGCCTATTTGTAGTGGAGATGAGTGGTATCCGGTGGGGTCTTCTGCTGTTGTAGCCCATCCGCCTCAAGGTTGTGCGTGTTGTGGCTTCACAAATGCTTTGCTACATACCTCGGTTGTAACGAGTGGTTATTTCAGTCAAAGTTGCTCTTCTATCAGCTTGAATCAGTCGGCCCATTCTCCTCTGACCTCTAGCATCAACAAGGCATTTTCGCCCACAGGACTGCCGCATACTGGATGTTTTTCCCTTTTCACACCATTCTTTGTAAACCCTAGAAATGGTTGTGGGTGAAAATCCCAGTAACTGAGCAGATTGTGAAATACTCAGACCGGCCCGTCTGGCACCAACAACCATGCCATGTTCAAAATTGCTTAAATCACGTTTCTTTCCCATTCTGACATTCAGTTTGGAGTTCAGGAGATTGTCTTGACCAGGACCACACCTCTAAATGCATTGAGGCAACTGCCATGTGATTGGTTGATTAGATAATTGCATTAATGAGAAATTGAACAGGTGTTCCTAATAATCCTTTAGGTGAGTGTACGTTATCAATAGAAAAAAATAACTGTTAAACATAATTATTTAATACATTTATCCTTATATAGAACCTTATTGCAAATTGAGTCAAGAACCCTATAGTTCTATATAGAATCCCATTGAATATTTTTTGTGTTCAAGAGTGATAGGGTTGAGAACAGAGAAGCGATTCTTATTCGAATGATTAAGATGTTAATATCCCACTTATGTTGTTATATATAGTAAATTGTAGAAACCAATCTTCACATTATTTTCAAAGGTGCATCACATTAGAGGCTGATTTAGCTTTTAAAACAGCAAATTTTGCAGAAAAGTATAAGCTGTTTGCATCACTGATTATTGAAATGATCTCAGCATTTGGCAACAAAATTGCATTTCTGTTTTAAAATTTTCCACATTTTTCTAAATTTTCAAAGAATTGTTAATAAAACCTATTGGTCAAACTTCAGGCATGCCAGTAATGGTGTCTTTTGTGATGTTCTATGTGAGCCAATGTTAAACAGAGCTCTTGATATGGTTGACCGGTTCAATTTTAATCCCTTTATTGGAAAATTGACCATCTCCTTCAAAGCGACAACTGGCCTCTCAGTGACTTCATTAATAAGTCTCTCTCTGGTTTGTGCAGAGAGTTTTGAGGAACAAACTTTTCTGACCAATAAAAATGTTATTTCCTTCTCCTTATTTATTTTTTTTTTTAATTAGTCTCCAATCTCCTGGAATGCCCTCTTAATATTAGCAGCTGTCTTTTAGATTCACAACCTGAATAATGATCAATTTATTTTAATAAGTTATAGGTTCAGGCCAATTGTTAGGCAGCTGCATCAGACAATTGTTTTTCTTCTGTGCAAATTCTGAGTCCCTGCATGGATTGTTATGCACACAGAATATTTTTGTTGTTGTTAAGAATACCAATGTCACATTGAAATCTGTCATCTTTTACTCACCCTTATGTTGTTCTAAAACCATATGACTTACTTTCTTCTGTGGAACACAAATAAGTGAATATGAATGCAAATCTTTCACTTCTATTAAGAACATGCAGGATATTGCCTGCTCTATAATAAAAGTTAAAGGAGAAAGATTAGTTAAAGTTCCAAAATGACAAAAAAGCACCACATAAGCATCGTGAAAAAATTGTGAAGAACAGACTAAAATCTGTTGTTATTTACTGGAATTCTTCTGCTGCAGCACTCAAATCAATTTTGACACCACTGACAGCAATCATATTTGGTTTTGACACATGCAAAAGCCCATGGTATCTGGCAATTAATAGTTTTAATGTGTCATTTTTGCGGTCTATGTGACTTTTGACATGCATTTTTAGAGCTTTGGGGGGAACAATTACCAGATCATCTTTTATTAGGCTTTTATGGCGCAGTTTTGTCATTTTGGAGTTTGACAGATCCAGTCCCTTCATTTTCATTACAGAAAAGAGTGAGCAGATATTCTTAAAAATACCTCTTTATTTTTTTTTCATACAGGTTTAGAAAAATATGGGTAAGTAAATGATTATAACATGTTCATTTCCGGGTGAACTATTGCTATTTGAAATCTAGTTCCATAAAGCATAAAAATAAAGCATCAAAGAAATAAACATACATTTTAAATTCATAATTTAGTCGAATGAGAGAACTTCCACTCCACTGATAATGGGAAAACCTTACAGCTGAACCACCACCAGGCGCACACACTTAAACTTACACGTGATAGACAATCCCAAAAATGTTAAGTAATGCCCTGAAGGATGGCATACAGTGCCAGAAAAGATGAGTGAGTAAATGAGGAACTGACAATGAACTCATGGCACACTCTCCAGCAGGTGAAGAGGTCAGACACAGCACCCATACATTCAAGCACATCTGTTTGACATAAGTGGAGCTCAGGGAAACAGATCATCGGTCTGAACAGCGGCACGGCTAAATCAATAACGACAACATGCTAGAGAGAGCGGAGATGGACAGTGTGCTTACACAATTTGATGCTTGCAGTGCTTTTCCTTCAAATTTAGCTTTAGTCCTGTAATTTTATTAGGAATCCTATTCCATGCCACACATGACAATTTGAGCCTCTGAGCCATGTGCCGTCTCACCAGCACGCAAATGCTCTTTAGCATGCCGTCACAGCGTGACTTTGAGGTGTGTGCACTTGTCAGCACTTTTAGGTCTACATGTGTTTAAATGCAAGAAATGAAAAGTAAAAACAGTTGATATGTGAGATGTTATATTTGGACAAAGAGGCGATGGTTTGTTGCTACTAAAGCATGTAACACAATTATGTCACACACTGCAGTTTAGCCCAAGTGATCTGTCTGCACAGAGGTGACAGCCCTGCTGCTGTTTGTGAATGTACACCCGTCTGCATGTGTTAACAAAGCAACAATGACTCAACCAGAGCAACAGAGCTGAAATCTGGCCAAGAAAAACACATCAGACAAAGTGCCTAGGAGAATTTGTATTGCAATAATTATTCATAACTGGGTTTTACAGTAATGCAAAATAAGAAGTAAAATCCATGTAAATAAATGTTAAAAATATAAATATAATTTATATATATATGCACTTACCGACCACTTATTATACCTGTTCAACTGCTTGTTAACGCAAATATCTAATCTGTCAATCACATGGCAGCAACTCAATGCATTTAGACATGGGGTGCGTCTCAGCAGCTCTAGCTTCCGGGTCGTGAATCAGTATATTGTTTGCACGAATTTGGGCACTGGACAGTAAGGACCCTCGCTCACTACACATTGGGACACAGATCGGTGTATTTCTGTATTTATGAACAACATCAGAATATCTTTCTGACATTATCCTAAATTGTTATTTAAAGTACATTATGATACATACATTGCTTGCATGTTCGTATACATGCAACGTTTCAGCTGTAAATAATAAAACCTGTAAATAAAATAACCTGTCTAGTGATGTATGTTTATGCTGAAATATAATTAAAAAATGGTTTGTTTTTTAAAAAACATCTATCGCGTGTCATTATATAGTGAGTTGGCTCTGATTTATGTTTTGCGCGTCAGAACTTCCATTAAGGGAACATGGTGAGCATTGATGATCCCTGTTTTTCGCGGTGCACTGTGAGACTTTTTAGGGAGCAAACTTTTCAGTGCATTAGTAGGATTTTACAATTGAGATAGCCCTTAAAATGGCCAACTCCCAGATCAGTGCCCCAACTACTGAAGAGCTGATTGAGACGCAACATGATCCGCTGAAGTTCAAACTGAGCATCAGAATGGGGAAGAAAGGTGATTTAAGTGACTATGAAAGTGGCATGGTTGTTGGTGCCAGATGGGCTGGTCTGAGTATTTAAGAAACTGCTGATATACTGGGATTTTCACGCACAACCATCGCTAAGGTTTACAGAGAATGGTCAGAAAAAGAGAAAATATCATTCACAGGATATTTTCTCTTTTTCTGGCCATTCTGATTTTCCGTGAAAATCCCAGTATATCAGCAGTTCTGTTGGCGAAAATGCCCTTGTTGATGCCAGAGGTCAGAGGAGAATGGCCAGAATGGTTCGAGATGATAGAAAGGCAACATAAACTCAAATAAGAACAAGAAACTGAGGCTACAATTCACACAGGCTCGCCAAAATTGGACAGTATAGAAGATTGGAAAAACGTTGCCTGCTCTGATCAGTCTCAATTTCTGCGATCATGTCAATATGGACCAAAATCAGCGAGGAATGTTTCCAGCACCTTATTGAATCTATGCCATGAAGAATTAAGGCAATTCTGAAGTCAAAAGGGATTCAAACCCAGCAAGGTGTACATAACAAAGTGGCCTGTGAGTATGTACTTACTAAAACGTATATAACGGCTTTGTTATTGTGCCTTTCGTCTGGACTTTCTTAAAGTCGTAATGAAAGTAGACAGATCTTTTCTCTGTATTGTGAAGTACATCTGAGTGAAACTGAATATTAAAAATAAAAAATGTAGGGCAGGGACATCTGGGGTTCTGCCTGGTTGTTGATTGGATGGAGGCAGATCTGATTATGAACTTGTAGTCAATTGTAAGAAAGGGGTGGAGTTTAAGCAGACTAAAGGGTTAAAGAACAATCTGTCATTTTTACCGTAGATTTTGATTAAAAATTTGATAAAAAAAATACAAGGTAAAAAAAAGAAAAGAAATGCATGAATGAATTGTTAGATGATGCTCAATAAAATGCATTTAGAAAAAATGGATAGGGCGAATTTTAATTTCATACCGACTTAACGGTTTCATCTAATATAAAATTATTTGAGGTTTGTCAGGAGCATTACATTTTTTTTAATTAAATTTTACTACTACGTTACATCTTTAGGCATAATTCAATTTTCCATCCTCATATTGCCCATTAGTTGATAATAATCACATCACTGCATGAAAGAAATCACTTAAAACTGGCTGAAGATAAAACATGCTCAAATTCTACAGAATTATACTATTCCTAGAACCACTTGGAGTGCTTAATGAAAAGCGACTCTGTAAATGTCTTCTTTATAGGAAAAATCAAGGCACTGCTCTCAGTTATTTGTTAGTAAACCTATGATTAATTTGCTGTCTATGCTTCAAAATATTTAGAGAATGTAAGCTTTTTTTTTTTCACAAGAATCTTTCTAAGATAAATAACCCATTAGTGCTCTGACAAGTATTTCCTCTAGAAGGACCTAAACACACATAGTGAAGTCTTCGCAAGAAGCCTGCCCTCCATCTCCACTAACAGGTCTCTCAGGTAATAGAATTTTAAAGAAGTTCATGTTTCTGCATGTAGATAAATGTAAGCAGGCATGTTTTTTTAATATTAGCTGTGCTGTGTCAAAAGGTTGGAAACATGACATCTTACAATTAGAACGGGGTTATGAAACTTCAGACATTAACTGAAATCTGGAACTTCTTGTGAATAATTCCTTATGCTGCTAGACATGGCAACTGATGAATGAAGAAACAAAGCAGACACAATCACCTCTCAACAACACAAACATTAAAGAAATTAGGGTTTCTAAATGATGACTATTATGAGTGGGATGACAAATGACCATCATCTATCACATGACATCACAGACAAATGACCTCTGCCATCTATGCTGTGATCATTTCTAATAGATGAAAAGAGCAATTTTACACTTGTGTTCGCATTGTGAAGGCAGAACTAAACATTGCTAAATGTTATAACATTAGCAACTATACATATCCATTGTAACCATAGTTGCTGGCAAAAGCAGGGTACACTCTTAGAAAAAAAGGTCCAATGGGGTTTAATATAGGATCCTTACACTCAATTTAAAAGAGCCATTTATGCCAAATGGTTTTATATGGAGAAATGTCTTAAATAATTTGCATATTACTTTTCATTTTTAACATGTTATTCCATTTTTACTGATTGTGGGCTATGTTTGCGAGCTGTTTAATTAATACAATTTAATTAAAATTAAATATTAATACAAATTTAATTAATTCATTAAAACTAAATCTATAAAATGATACCATGAAGTTGAACGCTTGACAGAATTTATTTAATATAGCGTCCTTTATATTTTGTACATTTTGTACAGCGACAGAACAGGCACAAGCACAGCCAGTCAACGAGAAACCCAATGTCGCGTGTCATTGTGTGAATGGGAATGAAGGAACTTACCTGTCGAGCGCAATTGCGCTCATTGAATATATGGAAGCGAAGACGGCGGCTATAGGAAAGAAGTTGTGGAATCGGCAGTAATAGAGTCCGAAATACCACTCGTTGTGCACGGAGTAAACAAAGTTTATAACGGTGTTGAATGCGGACATTGACGCTTCAGCGAACGCCAAGTTCACAAGGAAATAGTTCGTCACGGTTCTCATTCGTTTGTGCGCCAAAATGATCCATATTACCGTAATATTGCCCACCACGGAGACAATGACAATTGTGCTGTAAGCTACTGCCCAGAGCACTATCCTCCAAGCAGGTTGCACAAACTGGTTCCAGTATATCTCGGTTTCATTTTGTGCTATCGAGTTGTTTGTCCAGTTACTTTGGAAGTCATTGGAAGTGATGAGCGAATCCATTCCTATCGGGAAAATGTTAAGTGCGATTTAAATATTGTATCTTTTCTTTTATGCTGGATGTCGTAGGCTATTAATGTTCAATCGACCATGTTCCCTTTCGAGAAAAAAAGGTCAAATTGTTTAGTTTATTGCGCAAAAGGTGTTCCGAACAGTATTCTTCAATTGTCTTCTCTGATAAGGGAAGATGATCCCTGTGCTCCTTCAAACAAGGCAGGAGAACAGATAGCAACGGCTTGTTCCTTCACTTTTCCTCATCACGAAACCAATTTTAGCTCTTGGTTACACACACCTCACTCCTCTGAGCGTCACTGCCAAGTGCGCAGCGCGTGCCAAAAGAGAAGTCGCGCGCACACATGAGCAGATGCTGCGAACACGCGGCTCTGAGAGGAAACGAAGGGACGAACCCTTTCAAATGCAATTTTCTCTTTTTAATACGGAATTTATTCTATTCTGCATATGTAATTCAGAGCGCGCCAGGTGTGCCGCGGCGCGAAGATTGAAAGATGATTTTTTTTTTTGGTCGCGCGCAGATGCTGTGTGCACGAGGTGATATGAGTGCAATCGCACGAGTGCAATCTTTTTAATATGAAATGCGATTCATTCAGACCTTGTATGCAAGTTGAACGATGTTGTTTGGTTCTTTCAGACTGGACAGAAAAAGCCAAAAAATAATGGATAAAGCCAAACGTTCAACTTTTGACATTGATAACGGTGTAAATAACCATGCGGAACGTCTTTTACCAGTTCCTTTCGACATCAAGCCAATGATTTACCTACACCAAGACCAAGTCATTTCTATATGGTAATTCAAGAAAAGTTCACGGTCTCCCCCTGGTGGTTCCATCTGAATGCGCGTTAAACTTAAGCTCAATCAGCCAGTCTGTTAAGACCATGTACATGACGGACAATGTGAGTAAACACAACTTTTAATATTTTTCATTTGGATCTGGACAGAATCAGTTGGAACACTAACTGCAAGCCAACGTTGCTCTGAATGGCCACAAATCCCTACATCCATGGCATGTTCCAACATTCAGTGGAAAGCCTTCCAAGAAGCCTGTAAGCTGTTATGTTTGCAAAGGAAGGGATTAATGATTTTTTGCCATGTTCTAAACAAGATATGGGAGCATCAGTGTGATGTGTGATATGCAGCCTGACGTGCTGTTCCACTTCATCCTAAAGGTGTTCGCTGAGGTTTTGTGGAGGACTTTTTCTTCCACATCAGACACAGTAAATCATTTCTGAATGGATGCGCTTTGCAGAGGGTGTTTTCATTCTTTTGGCCATAATTTCACTGCCATCATGCACCATATGAACCACCACATGCATTATTCAAGAATGTGTCCATATAACAAAGGGATGTTTTGATACTAGATGACTCAGAGTAAGCCTAGGGAACTGCCATTTAAAGAGCAAATTTTCAGCATTTTAGTGATTCATTCAATTTCTTTATTTCTTTATTTTGGGATTTAAATTTATAAAGAAGGTTGATTGAGATTTGTGATAATCTGAGTGATTTTGCTGACAGGTTTTGTTAGTCTTGTTTCTTTCTGCTTTAGAAGTGATTGGTTTCTGTAGCTCTCTGTAATGATTTGAAATAAACCCCTTTATAGATCATCTCACACCAAGGAAAAGATTTATGGTGCTATCTTCTTTTCACGGTTAGAGTTAGTTTGATTTCTTCTTGTATAAAAAAACAATCCATAACTCAATGCAAGTACTCCACAGGCATGCAAATTTCATTGTTGTAGCCATCAATTCAAAGGGTTTAGGGGGGTTGGAAAGTCCATCACATGCATTAGCTGAATTTCAGATTCCTTCAAGAACCTCTATGGGACTTAGGGACGCATATAATTAGGATGTGCCGTGGCAACTCATCAATGTTAATTAACCATGTATCATGACAGCATCTGGGTTGCTGACAATTCCACCCACACATATGGGTATAGTTTTTATTTCCTTCTTAGCTCTTTTTGTACTGTTTTTGTTTTGTTGACTGTATAAGATATTTTCTGTTATTAAACCAGTCAAGATTATCTGAAGGAAACGGGTTCACTCAAAAGATTCAATGCATGCAGAAAATAGCCTATATCTTGGCAATCCTTTTAATGCTCTCATCTTTTTTTCAGTCCTGTGTGCACTCACTGCCTTCTTTTTGATTATAGCAACATGTAATATCCGCTGGCAAGGAGATCTGCTCAACAAATCAAGATTTGGCTGACCACTGGTTGTCCACAAGAAAGAAATCAGAAATATAATTTCACACACCAACTGTCATCCATGCGTTGAATTTAACATGAGGGGGGAAACAGTATAGCTAAAAGAGAGGGGCCACAAACTGCCCAACACCATTCATTTAAAAAAATATATCTTGACTCTTCTGTGCATGCCTCTTGATAAATCTGGGCATGCGTTTACCTGAATTCAAGGCTTTGAATAAAAATGAATAAGTGATTTGGTTTGTATTGTCCATCTATCCAGTGTTAACTGAATCTAATGTGGAATGGCAGAAGCAGAATAAACGCAAATAATATTTGTCAATATGTTCCGTTAAATTATTAAAATGTTTATTTTGCAAATCTGTGCCATATTGCACCTGGCTGTTCACCTTTCACATAGGTGTTTAATATAGTCCATGAACACCGCATAGGAGTTGGGCACGTCACGTGACCTGTCAGTGGCTGGCTGGCTTTGCCGTTGTGATCACGGCCATTTGACTGGTTTAATTTGCTTTAATTTGGGATAACCGTCCCAAAAACATCAATCATACAAAGTAATAGATGCATGAGATTATATTCATAATAAGAAAACAATGTATTTCCTTACAGCGAGAGTGTCATACAACGTGTTATAGGCCTACTCGTCGCAGTTCAGCAGCGGCTGACTGGATTGAGCGTCCAGCAAAGCGTCAGTAAACTAAACTCCCTGATCGATCACGGCCATTTGCTTTAATTTGGATAAAATTCTCTAAAACGCCAATCATGCAAAAGAACATAATCATATGCAAAATAAATGAACTAGAGAGGGAGGAACACAAAAACTGCCAAAATCAATGGTTTCTGAATCTGAAACTTGCCAAAGGCAGACTGCCTGACAACTGACGTATCCAGCTACTGACAGGTCACGTGACATGCGAGTGGAGGCTGTCAGCCAGCTGAACATTGAATCCCTACTAGTACACTTTTAAGAGTGAAGTTATTGAATTCATTCAGGCATGGGTCAATATAAATGTCAATGATATGGCAGAGACTGTGATGCTCTATGTATTTAATCATTTTTATATAGATCCATAGCGAAAAGCTGGAGGGTTTTATTTAGGACTATACTCTGAAGAAAAAGACTTTTGAAAAACGAAATTACAGCCACAAGCTACCTGAGAGATAGCCTAATCAATGTCTGTGAGCATGCTTTGTGTGTACACCTCGGAAAAAAAGGATTTTCCATTATGTAGGCTATATTGTCATAAGAAGTGAACAACAAGTAGGCTATACTTGTTGTTCACTTCTTATGAACTATAAGTTATAAGTTTTTCTATTTTAACTTATGAGCTATAGCCTACTTCTGAGGATTAAAGCTATTGTGACACATCTTAAAGAGATACTTTCTTTGGCATGTTTAAGAAGCTTTAGTTCTTCAAGCTAGACAGCCTAAATCTTTTATAAAACAGATATTATCTGTCAACTGGCTGGCATGGGGTTGTAAAGTCAATGAATGTGTCAAGATATCTGAAGGGATTCTCGTTTATACGGTTTCCATGGAAAGTATGTGATCTGTCTGTCTTTAAATCTGTGCTGGCCCTTTAAAAGGTTTGTTTAGGATGTTGTTTGGCGGGGCGGAAGTTATTATTGGGATAAGAGAACACCTTACAGTTGCTGATGTGTTTTTCAAAACAGTTCAGAGGAATCGACAGCCAAGTTGAATACTAGACGGAAGTGCTTATTATGTATTCGTACGGGTCTTAAAAACGGTCTTCTAGTGTCTCTAAGAACAAAGGTTCATTGAGCCTTAGCGGCATCGGCTAACATCTGAATGCACGGAATCAGGATAACTGAACTCAATTAATGCTGTCACAGTCACCATGCCGTCTTACGAAGAATTGAGAAAAACCAATCACTTCTATTATTTCGTTAAGTTCTCTCTAAATGTCTATTCAATGCTATTCTCGGTAAGTGTGCGTTTAAACTGAAAGATGTTCTAGGCTACTATTAACGTTAGCATTTCTTTGTTTCTCCGTTTCTCCCTCACCTCACTATAACACACACTTGCCTTGAATGAGTACCCTCATGGGTTTGTGTTGAACGTACAGTATAGGTAGTCGTACTAACTTTGACCGTGTCTACCGATTAAATTTGGGATGCATATTAGCCTCACTTCTTTAAAATTTCTCAGTTGAGATTTGTGGCTTAGTAAAGGAAATAGACATGCGCCGCTGGCAGATTTAAAGGCGCAAGACGCTGTTATTGTTGCTGCAAATGTATCACGATTCACGCGGATTTTTATTTTAAATGGTTCCTGTAAATGATTGGCGGCTGTAATAATATTAATATAGGCTTGCACTGTTGCACATAATCAATTTCTTTGCTTTCTTGTCCTATCGAGTCTAAGGCTAAAACTTGTCTATCATTCTGGATATAATCCATAGAGAAGATAATATACATTTCTATAGGGATGCAAAATTATTGCAAAAGTTGTTTATTGAGCATTTTTGTGACTAAAATATCAGATATTTATTGACCGACATTGAACAATATTAAACGTATTCTGCCCATTTTAAGGTTGACATAATCATCTAGTTTTAACGTGATCTAGCAAACATAACAGAGTTTGTTCATTTTGAAATATAAATAAATAAAACTATTAAGTTATTAACTATAAAAAAATGAAATGATACATCATTACATGTACAATATGGGGTCTTAAAGAGACAGCACCCTATAAGAGAGAGTGCTGTTAAAGGGTTAAATGTCTGGGATCCCTTCTCTAATGAAGGTTTTCTTTTTCTATTTTAATAATTTTTTTGAAAGAGTTAATTTTAATATTTATCCATCCTTTATAATGTGCATTCATTGTAATGTTGTGATGCCTACATTTACTTTTATTTGAATGTTTTTATTATATTTTGATATATTTTTTAAATAAAGTATTTTTTAGCAGTTATAACAGGTCATAACAGGAAAATAATTATTGGCTTATCATTATCGGAAGGAATAAGTTTTGTGCATCCCTAAAATCTACATATTTCTTTGTTTTGATGTCTGGATTTAATATTTTAGGTTTCATGTCTGTAAGTTATGTGTTGCTTCTCAAGAATTTGCAATACTTTGCTTAATAACCAGCAACCATTAAGATTTATTTATTGAATTCAACAAGGAACACAATATTCTTCTTGACTCACTAGCCAGAGTGTTATGTCTTCTCACAGGAAATGCAATAAGTCATTGCCTTATGGGAGTATCTTTACTATTAGCGAACATGATGATACAAGCAGAAAAGCCTCTCTGGATACTCTCCATTTCTTTCTCTCCCTTTCTTTACTCTTAAGCTTGGCTTGCAGCCTTTACACTTGCACATCACTAAAACACCATCATCTATCAATTAACAGAAAATAATTGAAGATGTCAGGAATCTGAAATTGACAGATGATTAATCAGCCAAACAAGACTTACTAAATTAACCCTCTAGAAAGAACAGTCAGGGAAGAAAATTGAAAATGAAGTGGTTTCGGTTAGCATGCTTTGTACTAATGCAGTCTTTTGTTAGGAGACAAATTGATATTAAGGCTGCTACATCAATCTTCTTTATGATTTGCGTCATTCCATTGACATTTTTTGTGCATTTTAGCTAAGCACTCTTGAGAATGACATTGCATTTTAGGGATTAATGTGAGGAACACAAATGATACAGTATATTTTTGGATTTTACATCAGATGACTTATCTGCATGACTTGGTTGTGGATTGAAACATTGATTTCATATCTTTGTTACATGTCTAATCGAATCATGTAAACGTAATGTTGTGGAATTATGTAAGCTGATGTGACTTGTACAGATGTTTTCCCAAACCAACCACTGCCCCTGTTCCCCTCAGTTGCTCGGTCTGTGCGTGCTATGTATTGGAGTGTATGCAGAAGTGGAGAGACAGAAGAATCGCACCCTGGAGGGGGTGTTTTTGGCTCCTGCTGTGGTTCTCATACTGCTGGGTCTCGTCATGTTTACTGTGTCTTTGATTGGGATGGTGGGATCTCTCAGGGACAACAAGACTCTGCTGCACATGGTGAGTGTTGCTTGTCTGAACACATATCTATGTGTGCCAAGCTTTACTAGTGTTATTTTTGGTTGTGACTTTAAAGGATAGTTCACCCCAAAATGAAAATTCTGTCATCATTACTCACTCTCATGTCTTTCCAAACCGTAAGACTGTTGTTTGTCTTTGGAACACAAATGAAGACATTTTTAATGAAGTCTAAGAGATTTCTGTCCCTCCATTGAAAGTCTGTTCACCCAAAACTCTGATGCTTCAAAACGTGCATAAAGAGATGGTTAAATAAATCCATATAATCCAACTCTTCTGAAGGGACATGATCGCTTTATTGAAAAAATCTTCAATTGTGTTTCAAAGATGAACAGAAGTCTTAGAATGACTGATGACTTTTATTTTGGATTACCTAACCCTTTAAATAAATCTTTCCATGCAGTTCCTGTGTGTCCTGTGTGTTTTGCTGGCTCTCCAGGCTCTTGCCCTCATCATTGCCCTGATCTTTGAAAAGACGGTAAGACATTGAGAGCAGAGAGAATGTTGTTACGGTTATACACGGTACGGTTACGGTATACGGTTTGTTGTTAATTAGTCCAAATCTTCTCTGTCTTTAGACAATCAAATTATTTCAGAAAAGTATACGTGAGGGAATCAAGCACTACTATGATGACCTGGACTTCAAGAACATATTGGACTACGTGCAAGAGAAGGTGTTTTATTACTATAAGTGGATTATACACCCACCCTAATATGGTCTACAATACATCAAGTCAGCCATAAATAATGTTCATCTTTCTAGCAGAAACACATAGTTTGTGTCAATTAAAATCCCTTTCATTCTTGTAATCACATAAAAATGACAGTTTTCTCATAGCAGATGTCGCTACACAGTCACCTGCATCATACATGGTCAAAACTTTTGAATGGTTCTGTAATCCAGCTTTATACACATTTTAATATGGCATTTAAAAAAAAAATGTTTCAGTAAGGACACATTCAGTTGATCAAAAGTGACACGACTGTTTAATAATGTGAAATTTCTACTTCACAAATGCTTTTCTTTCTGTTCTATCTATTCATCAAATAACCATAGCATTTTTTTTATCAGTATTCAAAAAAATTAAGCAACACAACTGTTTTTAACTTTAGTAATAATAATGTTTCTTGAGATACAAATCAGCATATTAGATTGAATTTTTTTTTTTTACGAAGCATCATGTGACACTGAAGATGCTTAAAATTCAGCTTTGAAAGTGAAAAAGTGAAAGTGACATGTGAAGGCCATACTCAGAATTTGTACTCTGCATTTAACCCATCCAAGTGCACACACATTAGGAGTAGTGAACACACACACACACACACACACACACACACACTGCAAACCTTGGACCACACTTCAAACGCACACACCTGGAGCAGTCATTTTGCTGTGGAGAAATTGTGGATTAGGTGCCTTATAGGTGCCGGTATTGAGAATAGAGCCCACGACATTTGGGTTACCAGTCTGACTCTCCATTATGCCACGAAAATAGAAAACCGTTATTTTTAGTTATTTTAGTTTTACAATTTCACAATATTACTGTTTGTACTGTATTTTTGATCAAACAAATGCAGCCTTGGTGAGCATAAGTGACTTGGTGACTTTTTTCAACCACAACAAAAAAAAAACTTTTCAACAATAGTGTATTTTTTATTTATATTTTATATTAAATATTTTATTTTAAATATTTATTTATAAAGGCATATCTATTGTTATGGGAAGAAGAAAACTGTCACTCAAAATTATAAATAAAATTTCCTTTTATAATGACTTGGTTTGTCTTTTCAGTTTTCTTGTTGTGGGGGAGATGAGTACAAGGATTGGGAAGTAAACCAGTACCACTTCTGCAATGGCACGAGTCCTTTGGCCTGCGGCGTTCCCTACACCTGCTGCATCCGTCAAAGTGTTAGTCATTCCATGTTCTTCTTTCAGTCATGATACATTAATCATGCATATGTCGGCCCTCCACGCGGCAGTCTGACGAGAAAAGCTTGTGCCATAGGGTGCTTTCATGCTTTTGCTAGTAATCTTTTCTCTCTGAAGAGAATGTACTTTTTTTTTGCAGGGGAATCAGTCTGACCCACAGGTCTGTGAGAATAGGGAGCTGATTTCTGAGCTTTTTTCTGGTCTTTTTTCTTTTTTCTTAGAGAGCTCTAGTATGCTGTTCTCCATGAGTCAGTGGAGAGTGCATCATGATGGAGAGGATTTAATTTGCCTGCCCTATGCTGCAGAGAGTCTCTTCTGCTGTTTATCAGAACCTCTTTTTCTCTCTCTCTCTCTCTCTCTCTCTCTCTCTCTCTCTCTCTCTCTCTCTCTCTCTCTCTCTCTCTCTCTCTCTCTCTCTGTCTCTCTCTCTCTCTCTCTCTCTATAAATATATATATTTCTCTCTCTCTCTCTCTTTCAGAGTTAATTGATGTTGATTGGGCACTAATGCACTGCTCTCCTTTCGGTATGACAGCTTACTATGCAGTGAGCGAGCACAGGCCTTTTCAAGCTAATAAAACACCAACATAGTTTAGACTTCCTTAGAATATTCTTTACATCCTGTCTTATTTTTTCCATTCTCATCCTAGGTAAGTCAGATTTAGTTACCCTTATGTGAGAGAGAATTTTCAGATCATAAATCTGTGATATTTGAGTTCAGATGTTTCCCTTATCAAGTAAGTATAATCCTAATGGCACAAGAAATGTAGTAAATAAAGGCCATTCAGTAAATAATCTATAGCTAGGTAGGTGCAGATGTTCAGGAATCTGCTGATTTCTGTAGCATTGTTTGCTGAGGTTTTGAGGGGGAAAAAATGTGTTGTGCTCTTATTGGTTGCTGAAAGCATGATCAGATTGTCCAAAATATTTATGGCATAATGGGCCTTAAAATTCTGTGTAAATCGGTGGAACTGACACTTTCTTAATCTTCACCCTGTACCCTTATTAACGAATCCCCACTGGTGTTCTCCATCTATTTCAAACCACATCATATTATAATATGGCATCTGGTAGCTGTTGCCGACCTGTTTTGAGAAACAGAGGTGAAGTGTCACATGGTACGGAATGTATGAGAGGAATTGGACCGTGCTTTTGGGAGCAGGCAGGTTTACAGTCTATTTGTAATCCGATTAGATGGGCTGCCTGTTCATCAGTCCTATTACAGATTCCATCACTGCAGTGACCCTCTGCTTTAATGGTTACATCAACATGATTATAAGTGTGTGCTGAAATTCAATAATGAATATGAAATTCATTTTAAGGGTCAAAGGTCATCAGATCACAAAATATAAAGTTCGCCAATACTCTCCTGCACCAACAGCGTCAAGCTGACCAAATGCCACTTCTCACTTGAGAAGGTTTTCAAAAACATAATATGCAAGTTACTAAATAGTCCCTGTGTGTGTGTGTGTGTGTGTGTGTGTGTGTGTGTGTGTGTGTGTGTGTGTGTGTGTGTGTGTTTTTATCAGGTCGGAGAAGTTGTGAACACACTTTGTGGCTACAAAACTCTAAATCAGCAGGTAAGTGGAGCTCTCGGGGGTCTCATTTTAAGTCCACATTCTTGTAATGGCCTGCAACCAGCCATCACTGACTGATTTTAAATGACTATGTCATTTTACGTAATACTCACTCTGATGCATTTGGAGAGAATCATTTGCTGGACCTTGACGCATGAAATGATCTTTAAAGGAGAAGCTGGGACAGGAAAACAAAAACCTTCGATAGCCATTTCGAGTGCAACCACCTGTAATGGTTCCTTCATTCCTTTGTTTTTTCCATAGATGAAAACCAAGCAAATCATATCAGAGCCATTACGAGCACCACCTCCATTATGCCATTACGATGTACTTTAGTTGTGATATTTTAATTTAGTTTCTGTCATAGAATCAGAGCATTACCTGCCGCCTGTACCGAATTTGTTTCTTTCTCTCCTCTGTATGACAGCGTGAAGCTTTAGATGGCATAATTCATGTACGTGGCTGCATACATGCTGTGAACCTGTGGATGGGGGACAACATTGGCGCTACTATTGGAATTTGCTGTGCGGTTGGACTGCCACAGGTTTTGGAAACATCTTTCCCTTCTTATGCTTCCTGTTTATTACTTATCCTGAAATGTATGTATCTCTTTATTTATTATTATTTCTTGGAGAAGCTGGTGCCCAGTCATGCCAAATGGAATAGTTGAAAACTTAAATTTTCTAAAATAGCCAGCCTGCTGTCTCTCTCTCTTTATGTCTCATCTTGCCCCTCGCTGAGTGCTGAGATAAGGGAAGAGATCACATTAAATGCAGCCACATGTCTGTGCTGCCACGTTCCTCCAATTATGCATTAATCCTCAAATTAGAGCAGCAGGACAGACCATTTACACAAATATGATGGAATGTGACAAAACACCTATCTGGTAAATTACGGTATTGCTGCATTAGTGATCTGCTTCTATATATGTGCACAGTAAACTGTATATTGTATAATATTTTTAATAAAAAACACCTAAAATGAAAAATATAAATTTATCACTCAAAAAACTGCATTTCGAAATTCTTGAAATATAAATCTTTTGTAACATTATAAAAGTCTTTCACTTTTGATCAACTTAATGTGTCCTTGCTGAATAAAAGTATTTTTTTTAACTAACTGATTGCTAACTGATTACTAACTAATAAAAAAAAATTATGACTTTTTTTTTTGCATGCATCATCTATCAAACCATCAAACTATCTGTTTTATCTGCAGATAAGGTGTAAAGTAAACCATTTTTTAGTAATCCATCTAAAAAAACACTAATGTTTCTTTCAGCTTCTTGGTATTCTCCTGAGCTGTGTCTTCTGGAATCTTTTGGTGGAAATGAGTGAGTCTGAAGACATGGTGGACTTTAAATTCCTAAAACGTGGTTTTGAGTACACCGAACTGGACCTCTCGGGTGCTGGATGGTGTATGTGTCTACCTCGTGACGAAGGGTACCTGCCTGTACCTGTAGCAGAGCCTGACACCTGGACTCCAGACCCCATCCCTTTTGACCTGGAACAAGAGCAGCCCAAAATAGCCTTTAAACATTCCCAACTAAAGAGCCAAGGATTTCTGTCAGGTGTGGGAATGGATGAAGTGGACAATCGAGCTTAAGAACCACAAAGAACAGAAAGTTGCATCTTAAGCATTTTGTTTTTTTTAATTGTTATTTGTATATAAAAGGTTTGCCCTTGCACTGTGTTAAGATAAAGTGAGTTAGTTGCACTATGTTGGTAAAAATGTTTTAGGCATGAAAAAAGGAGAGGTTTGTATAAAACATTTGGTAATTGAGGGAATCAAGGTAGGAGATATCCACAGGCTTGTATTATCAGAATTTTAAGAACATATCACTTCAAATGCTGTTTACATAGTCTGTTATTTTTCACCATTTTAATTCATTCTGTGTCTTACGGTATTAAGGGAGTTTGTCTTGTTTTATTGGTCATATTGTCATTTAATAGTTTATAAGGTGCAAAAAAAGGATTCTATTAATTAATTGTTGGCAATCAATTTTTGAAATGTTTTTAAAATAATTTATTATGTCCTTTAGGCCTATATTTCAATGAGTTCAAGGAAATTGGTAGTTTTGGAATTCGTCACAGATTATGACTGTTGTGACTGGCAGATGAAGCTGGGCATTCATCTCTTGTCTATGCATTGTTTCTAAAATCTTTTATATTCATGTTTTTAATTGTTTTTATATTACATTGTCATGAACCCAACTCTCAGAGAATAGAAGGAACATCGGAATATTATGGATCTTCTTTTTCTTTTAAAAGAGCATGTGGTTTGTGTAATGCCGACATTTTTCATTAACGGTAATAAGTACCAATGAAATTATTATTTATTAAAGTTTTGCCTTAAGTACATCAGAAGCTTTCTTACCTCAGGCTATTCTGGAATAGCCGCATTGATTTGCAGGTAATTTGTAGGTAGGATTTTTTAAGTTGTTGAAAAAGGGAGTCCTGGCATTGTTTAACACTACTTGAAGTTTAATTTGTCTTGAAGTAAGGCTAAAAATGAATGTTTAGTTGTCATAAACTGCTGTTTTCAATGTATAGCCCATGTTTTATCTTTCTTAGGTGTATAAAAAGATTGAAAAAAGTTTGGCTTGAAGGATGTCATAATTACGACTCTCTGCCATAAATGTACAAAAACCCACCTTTTAGCTGTAGGTAGTCATTCTGAAATGCCTCACGATCGCACCCCTTTGCTAATAGACATTTTGATGATTTTGTTAAAGTTGATTGCTGCGCTCCAGCTAATGTAGCTCTGGTTTTGTAGTAAGATTAATGTGATTTTCAATAAAGTTTGCTTGAATTAACCTTTTAAATATGCCTGGCTGGTTATTTTGTTGAATAAAACACCAAAGTCTCTTGAGCCTGGTGTGATAAGTGGAGATGTGAAAACCTCTGGGCTTGTGGGTTCTTGGAAACTGGTCATCTGAACCCTCGAAAATCTAAGCCGTTTTCTAGTGTATAATCACACTTTCAAATTGTTCTGAAGAGAGAATGTTGCATAATGACGTCCCAGTGGTTCTGTAAGACTATTGTATTTTTCAAAGAACTCAAATTGCATTTAAGGACACTGATGGCAACTTGGCATGTTTTTATTGATTCTTCTTTCTGTGCATCATCATAACACATCAATTATATTAATTCCTGTGCAGAGCGATCTATCTTCAACCTCTCTCCCATTATTTCCTCAATGCTCACGCCACTTTACCCTTCATGGTTATGGCCATCAAAAGGCAGCATGTGGAATAATTATAGCTGGTGTCTCAATGGGAGGAAATTAACTGCTGCACCGAAAATAACACTTCATGCGCTGAGCAGAGAACAAAATGCATCCACACTGGCGTAATTATGATAATAATAACAGTAATTAACAATTGTTGACTTGAGGGACGCTCAAGGATGGCTTCTCGGTTCTTTGAATGAGTCCATCAAAAGAGGATAAGGCAAGGAGATCAAGTGATGCACTACAGATGAATAGTCAATGCTCAAGAAGTTGTTCTTTCCCATTTGGGATCTGGAAAAGCTGATTGGGGTTGGGGTGAAAAAGGAGTAAAATCCAAACATTCAAGTTAAGAAGCTTAGAGAATCTGGTTATTTACTGAACTCTTAATAGTTAAACAGAGCCACTGTAGTGAGCCAGCAATAGAGATAGAGTGCCTTGCAAAAGTATCCATACCCCTTCATTTTGTCACATTTCTTTGTTGCTGCCTTAAAATGTTAAACCATTTTAAATTACTTTTTTCCCCCATCACATCATTTTTTTACTCCATACACCATAATGACAAATCAAAAACAGATTTGAAAATTTATTAAAAAAGGAAAAACTGAAATAAGTACATTGCATAAGTATTTGTACCCTTAACTCGGGTACTTGGTTGAAGCACCTTTTCAGCCTCAAGTCTTTTTGGGTATGATGCGACAAGCTTTGCATTTAGTCATTTTTCTGCCATTCTTCTCCTCAAGTCCTCTCAAGCTCAGTCAGGTTGGATGGAGACCGTCGGTGGACAGCCATTTTCTCCAGAGATGTTCGATTGGGTTCAAGTTTGGGCTCTGGCTGGGCCAATCAATGACATTCACAGAGTTGTCCATAAGCCACTCTTGCATTGTTTTAGGGTCTGTGTGCTTAGGGTCATTGTCCTGTTGGAAGGTGAACCTTCTGCCCTCTCCGAAGTTCTGAATGCTCTGGACTAGGTTTTATCTAACTCTATATTTTGATGCGTTGAGCTTTCCTTCTACCCTGACGAGTCCCCAGTCCCTGCCGCTGAAAATCCCCAAGAGCATGATGCTGCTACCACAACTTTACATTGTGCAGGTGATGAAACGTGCCTGCTTCCCTGTTTGGAACTGAGGTACATCAGTCCATAGAATCTTGTTTCTCACAGTATCAGAGAGTCCTTATAGCGGGTGTTTTTGTGCAAATTTCAAATGTTTATTTTATTTTATATATGTCTTCACTGAGGACAGACTGAGTGGTGCCCAGATAAGTGGTGTGTTTGGGCATTTGCTCTGATCTGCATTTTCAGCTGTTAGACCTTTTATTGAGAGGTGTGTGCCTTTTCAAATCATACCCATTCAATTGAATTTACCACAGGTTAACTCCAGTCGAAGTGTAGTAACATCTCAAAAATTATCCAAGTGAAACTGGAATGCTCCTAAGCTAATTGAAAGGCCTGGTTTCACAAACAAGGCTGAGACTAAGCTAGGATTAGGCCTTAGTTCAAAGGATAATAAACGTGCCTTAGAAAAAACCTTACTGGTGTGAATCTTGATACAAAACAATGACACAGACATATTTTAAGATATGTCCGTGCAAGTTGCTTTTAGTTAAAACAGCTCAAACGTGCATTTTAGTCTGGGACTTAAGCCTTGTCTGTGAAACCGGGGGTAAGTGTCCCAGAAAAGGATACGAATACTTATGCAATGCAATATTTTCCGTTTTTTTATGTTTAATAAATTTGCAAAGTTATCACGAATCTGTTTTTTGCTTTGTCATTGTAATGTAGATTGATGTGGGGAAAAAGTAATTTAAAGGAGTTTAGCATAAGGCTGCAACAAAACAAAATGTGGAGTACGAATACGTTCCCAAGACACTGTATAAACAGAGGGAAAATATTGTTTTTCTCCTCCCTAAGATTTTAATGTGGTTCAAAATTGATGTAATTAGGCTTATTGGTGGATAGTTAGGAGTGACCTGAGTATCAACATATTCCAACTCTGAAAGCGTAATACAATATTAAAAGGTAGAAGCTGTTTGTTTTTGTCGCGAGAGGGAATACGGCTCATTCCGGCTGCAGCTTAAAATGCTGTCTTTTCTTTTTATCTAAGTAATGAACCCAGCGCATCTATCTCTGAGGGGATTGTGAATCACAGCAAGCAAGGAGATAAGTGTAAGAAGTAAAAACTACAATAGGGATTTGGATGTTTGGGTTAAAGTCTGGATCTGAGGCCGGCGTCTTTGAAATAAGCAAAGAATAAAACATTAAAAAGCTGCAGGACATTCAGTCGCTTGTATTGTCGTCAGTGAAATGACTATAGGGTAGGGCTCGTGATGGGCCCAGTGTGGTTGTAATACAAATGCCCCTGTTGACTGCAGGTAATTTTGATCGTGTAACTGTCTTTAGAAACATTGCCCATTTCAAAGATGCTATAGCTTAACTTGGCCATGGGCCGATGAACACTTTGAATAGGAGGGTATTTCTTTCTGTAAAAAGAGAAAAGAAAATGTTCTTCATAACACTAAAAGATCATTTTATCTGAATCTAATAAGCATTATTGTTTTAAGAATCTTTAACTGTCATCAGTGAGCATATTATAAAAGAAAACAGATTGAATATTTTGAAGCACAATTTATTTGTAATTAATAGCCTTACAGTAACCATACACAACATTCAAACATTTAGGGATGGAAAGATGTTTTTCTTTAATGTTTTTGAAAAAAGTATCTTATGCTCATCAAGGCAACATTTATTTGATCAAAATACAATACAGTAAAAACATTAATATTGAGAAATATTATTAAAATAGCTGTTCACTTCTTACTCTTCTATTTTAAAATATTTTTAAAATGTTTTTCTTATGGAAAAGCTGAATTTCAGCCTTTCAGTCTTGAATTCCAGTCTTGAGCCATGATCCTTCAAAATTAAATAATTCGAATATGCTGATTTGGTGCTCAAGAAACATGTATTATTATTGTTAGTGAAAAAACAAGGGTAACACTTTATTTTGATGGTCCCTTTTGAACATTCTACTAACTATAACTTTGCAACATGTCAACTAACTCTCATTAGAGTAGACTGTCAGCTTGATATCTGATAACTCTTTATTGTGATGGTCTCAGACCTTCTATTGACTATAAGTTTGCAGGTAGGCCTACATGCCAACTTATTATCTACTAATACTCTACTAACACTCTAATGAGAGTTAGTTGACATGTAGGTGCAAGGTTACTTATAGTCAACAAAATGTGTTAAAGGGACCATCAAAATAAAGTGAAACCAAAAAAAGTTGTGCTCCTTAATATTTTTGTGGAAACCATAATATTCATTTTTTTAGGGGTCTTTGATGAATAGGTTTACTGTAAGGACATTAATTATAAAGCAAAAACTAAAAAAAATATATATATATCTATTGACTATCCTGCAACAGCTGCTGTCACCACAAGAAGAACTTTTAATGTGCCCCTGAGTAAAAAATTTGCAAAAAAGAGGGTATTATTAAACTAAAAGGGGTGGTATAATGCCCCTTTTTACAAGATTCAAAATAAGTCTCTGATGTCCCCAGATTGTGTGTGAAGTTTTAGCTCAAAATACCCCACAGATAATTTTTTATAGCATTGTTTAATTGTATCTCTTTTTGTGGGTGCAAAATGCGTCGTTTTGTGTTTCCCTTTAAATGCAAATGAGCTGCTGCTCCCGGCACTGAGGGCAGAGCTTCAAGAGGTCGTGTGTTAACAACTAGCAGATATGCATTAAAATGTCAGAAACCTGCCTTTTATGTTCAAAAAACATAATCGACACATTATCTTTGGACAATGATGGAGAGACTCAAGAAGAAGTGACAACATGTAGAATGCAACAGGACGTGAATGGTTAGTTGATGAATTTATGTAACATTAGCTGATTTGAAGTTAAAGGTGCTGTTGTTGAACATCTGGTAAAATGAGGAAGGAGTGACCCGGAACGTCGTAATCCAGGTGTGTTTTGTTTTATTTAAAGATCTTTTTAATTTATCGACGTGATTGTCGGCAATTCATGTGTAAGTAGGTGTAGTTTGATGTTTTCTTTACAAATCAGTTGCGAATGCCACTGAATGAATGTGATTTTACCACAGTAATTGTAACATTAGCGCGATCCTGTGAGTAAAAGCCATAGACTGTAAAAAAATATGGACGTAGTATCCGTGACGTCACCCATAGGTTTCTGAAGAGCGTTTTTGATGCCTAAAGTGGGCGGGGCCGACCGTCGCCATCTTGGCACCGCGTCACCTCTCGTCACTCCCGGATAAAATAAACTGGAGCAAGGCAAGTAGAGGTAACTGCAGGCTGGAGCAATGGGCGTGGCAAGAGGTAGGGGCGTGCCCCGTGCCGTAAGGTCTTTACAATTGGACGCGAAAGCTTCCTGATCCGCATAAAAGCGAGCCATAAACTTAATCACTATTGACCAACAAATAATTATACAAGACCAAATACATTTATTTCACTGTAAAAATATCAATAATGATATTGAGAAGATATTCAAAAGTACGTTACCTTCGAAACCTTCTGAATGGCGCGGGTTACATGACGTCATCACCACCGCGACTTTTTTAGGATCAGTCATTAAAAAACATTCATACTGTTTGTGAAAATTGCACTTTTTGTAACGCATCGCTTGAAGATATTGAACCTTTATTTTTGTATTGCCCTTTTTCTATTTCTTTTTGGACTGACTTTAAAATAGATATGACAAACAAATTTGTCTTAATTTAGAACCTCATGACATTTTACTTTGTTTCCAAAACCTGTATTTTTCTGAAAAACAAAATTATATAATTAAATTATTTTGACAAAGTTTTATTCATAAGACAAAAATAACTCAAAAGAAAACCCTCATATTACCTTTTAAAACACTGATCTCACAGTAACCTATACTTTGAAACCCTTTCAAACATGAGATCACAAAACAAAACGTTTTTGAAAATATCTAGAACTGCCTTGATATTATAAACTATTATTTTTGTATTTATTTATATTATGTTCATTTTATACTTCAGTTGTTATTGTTATTCTCTGGTTCACACATTTTTAGCTGTA
Organism: Rhinichthys osculus; assembly: GCA_029959095.1. Classification (NCBI taxonomy): domain Eukaryota; kingdom Metazoa; phylum Chordata; class Actinopteri; order Cypriniformes; family Leuciscidae; genus Rhinichthys; species Rhinichthys osculus. Next base: position 20,202,047 of record JARWKJ010000004.1, on the reverse strand, counting down.
TTTACAATGCCTTGTATTCATATTGTTTTTTTTTTATTGCATTATACTTGAAATGTCTGTAGTTGAACTAAATAATAAAAGAAAAGAAATTAAATTATTCTTTTAAAGATAAAAATGTCTCCTGACACTATTAGTCATACTAGTTTTGTACTTTCAAGTACATACGAACTAAAAGTAATGTTATTTTTATAATAATGGTACAGGAAATGTTTTTGCTGTATACAGGCATGCATATATACGTGTTTGATCAAACACTCACCATATAATAATAAAAAAAATCACCATATAATAAAAAAATGAAGTAAAAACAGTTTAATAAACTTCTAAGTGGCATTAATCAATTAAGCAAAACAAACACCATTTTATCCAAAAAACATTTATTCAGTTCAGTTGTCATTTTTACAATATTTGTTTTTTTAATTCATCAAAGGCTTGTGTTCAAAGTCAAAACTCATTCCTCTATTACTCATTCCTCTATTACTCATTCCTCTATTACTCAGAACAGAAGCCATCAAATTCTCTATCTGAATAGAACGCAGTAAAGACCCCCTTCTTTCCATTGCTGCAATATCCAGTGGTGTTTTTGTAGAGGAATCCACAGGCATCACATCTGGTGAGCTTAAACCCCACCCTATATTCCTCCCTCACATCCGGATTGACTGACTTCCAGTCAACGATACCTACAAGATAAAAGAAAATAATAATTTTGAATGCAAAAAATCTGAAGACTCACCTCAGAAAAGTCAAAAGCCACCCCCAGAGAAATGTACAGGCCATACTGAAATTCAAAGGCTACTTGTTTAGACCTTTTTTATTTGGTTTCTAAATAAAAAAAAAAAAAATGAAAATGCTGAATGGTTTAGAAATGAACCACCATACAGCAGCTGAGAACATTTGAACAAGAACTGTTCAACTAACTTCTGAACATGAACTATTGAGCTATGTAAAAGACCTGTACACTTGACTGTATCTCCCATCACTAAGACCACTTGCGCAGAGTGAATCAAGAAAAAACACTTGTTTCAGCTTTGGACGCAAAATCTGAAAATGGTTGTTAAAAAACACAAAATATAGAAATCAATTTGACATGGATAAAAATGTTTTGATGACTTGCACAAAGCATCCAGTGTGACTTGATCCACGATAGAAATAGAATGCAGTCTTTTGTGGAAGCATCAACCTATCACAAATAAATATAATACAAAATGGTGCACAATGTTTATTTTGCTCTGAAATCTTTTTGCCTGCTTTGAAAGAATGCTTACAACATATATGCCACATAAAATGTCAATAGCAATAATACATCGAAACAGTCAATGAAAATAACTACAATATTACACTGTGGAAAAAAATATATAATTGCTTACAGGGATGTAACATGGGATCCGCACAAAGTGGGGGAATCAGCGTTCCATTCACTTAGCTGTTAGACGTCTCGACTTGGATGCCCTAATAACAGAAACATACACATTTCTTCATAATAGCTTTTTGCATTTTATTCACGCTACAAGGCAAAGCAATGACATTTTACCTGCAATTTGCTAAGGTCTTTAATTTTCAAAATCTATAAGAATCATAAACATCAAACACAATTTAAAATAGTAAAATTAATATATTAGCAAAACATGTTTGTCATAAGTTTCCAATTATGATACGTAACATAACCGTTCACGTTATTATCTAACCTTAACAAGTTATCTGTAACAGATGTAACCGGTAACAGGCATGCATAGCATATCACAACTGAACTCATACTTACGTTCATGGCGAACCGCGCGAGGTCTAAAAACACTGAGAGCACAGAACGGACATCGATATAAATCGCCGACTCTGATGTCTTCGACGCAAATGCAGTCGTTAATGCTTCTCACTGTAACATGTGTCTGTCAACAACAATTAAATAATTACCAAAGCTGAAAGATGTAAAGCAAAGAGAACAACAAATTATTTAGCATATGTGAATTACCTCTGCCATCTTCTCTCCGTCTAAAGGAAATGATGTTTTTTTCAGCTAAAGGAAATGACGTTTAACTATGGTTACTGCTGATTGGCCAACGCAGTTGCCAGGAGGAAACTCCTTTGACCAATGAGAAACCTCTTGCCACGCCCCTACCTCTTACCACGCCCCTACCTCTTGCCACGCCCATTACTCCAGGCTGCAGCTACCCCTGTCTCGAGCAAGGGGGTAATCCATCGACCGGAAGTTGAAGCCGGCCGGGTGCCGCCATCTTGTAGCAGAACTTCACTTGCGTTAGCATTTCCATTGACTCCCATTCATTTTGGCGTCACTTTGACAGCGAATAACTTTACATCTGAGGCGTTTAAAGACTCCATTTGTCCATTATTTATTTCTAAAGAAACACGACAATGTATAAAGTGCTCCATTACCTTCTATGTTACATTATGGCCCCGTAGAAACAGTTTTTGTAAAAATAGGCTAACGATTGCGTCATAACCACTCGACTCTCTGTCGCGCTGTACATAAATTACCGTACAGATAGGAGGAGAAGCTCGCAGGCAATCGGGGGGACGTCCCGTCAAGGGAGAAGCCCAAAGATAATGAGTACATAAAAGCAACGGAATACTTACTCCTGCTCACTTACACCAATGAACTCTTTGCTCAAGTTCCCCGTCTCTGCAAGATTAACGTTGGCAATTTTCACGCACAGCTACTAGAAGATTTACGTCTGTCAGACAGGTTGCTCACGTCATCAAGCTTAGTTTTAGTCGGTTTGAGTCTGCGCGTCAGGAACGGAAGTGCTCAAGAATCGCTGAGTTCCAAATGAGATGGCTCTGTCCACTTCTTATACTGTCTATGGCAAAGAGGCGAGACGTGGGTGGAGCTGAGGTGCTAATGCTATATGCTACTGGCCTCGCGCTAAAGTGACAGCTGTTTGAAGAAGTAAAGCCAATAGTTAAAGTTAATGTTTTTGCCCTTCGAAATACTACAATAGTAAAAAGACGTAACTAAAAGTGAGACTATTTACTTTACTTTTTTATCAACTTTATTAATCCCACAAGGGGCAATTAGTTAGCAGCATGTATACAACAGTACATAACACAGATCACACACATTTCTCACAACAGACAAGCAGTCAATTATGTGTATCGTGATGCATTATTATTCTGCTAGTTAAAAATGTATTATCATGCATTGCAGACAGTAACTTACAATATTGCTCTGAGCTTGTGCATGTGATAGTGATTCGTGCGCATACATATCAGTCAGCATGACATCGCACGTCAAGTTCGTAAAGAGCATTTATTCAGTCCATTAAAATCTGATTTTGGCTGCCTCTCAATTTCTCAGATGGGTTAAACAAAAGATTTTATCTCAGAAGTTCAAGTAAATTAACTAGAAATCCGCGCTCATTTAAATGTGTGCATCTATTGCATGGATGGAGAGAAAGCAGCAAAGCACTGTCACTTGCAGGATTTCATCTGACAGTTCTTTTTATTTTACACTAAAAAGTTAAATAAGCATATCTGTTCCGCCGCATAACGAGTGTGGTCTCTATATCTACAGACGTTTTTAAATCTAAACTCCAAAAAGCAATGAAATTGTCAGACATCCAGATTAGTGCATGCGAGGGAAACAACTGGAAATACAGCGCTGGTTGTTCTCTCCATACTCGACAACGACGGAATCCAACGGCATGCATGGGCGAAGGTATAATACGTGTATTAAATTGTATGAAATAATCCCGAAAAAAGCACAAACACAGCTGAGGGTGACGCTAACAGACAGCAGACAAACGACTAGCAGTGACAGCAGCAGCAATCCGCCTGTCACTCAAGTGGCCACGCCCTTAATTATGCAGAACTTTAAGCCTTAATATAATTTAAACGGATGAGTTGTAAAAAAATTCACCCCCCTCACAGTCGTCATGAAGAGCAAAATTAGCTATATAGACCAAAACAACTATTTGGCACCAGCCACCAGGCTGTAAACATATTTTTTTTCTGCTGTGAAGTTGGGCATTTTAACATGGGGGAGATGCAGATTTGACTCACTTTTGCTGTCAGCCTCAAGCGGCCAGTCGATGAATTGCAGTTTAATTCACTTCCGTGTTGGTTTCAAGAGTGAGAGATGGGGAGGTTGCCGCTTGGTAAAAGCCCAGTGCCCACAACCCCCCCCTCCAACCCTCCCTGCAAATCGCCGTCCAAAGCCACGCCTCCTGAAAGCATGAACGCGCACAGCCAAGAAGACCGGAGATAACGTTACTGCAATATCATGTGTCATTCACCAGTGAGAAAACTTTATAGGAGGCTACTAGTAACACTACAAACTTGAACAAATTCAAGATGCAGCAAGTTTTCAGTTTTTTTAACTAGCAAAACAGGCTTCACGTATGCAAACACACATTGGCTGACAGGGAACACATGCTATAGGACCGTTCGGACCGAACGCAACGATTGAACGAACATTTTATGGTCCTACGCCTTCCACAGAGAATTACCTATGGCACCTTTAACTATCTTCAAGTCATTGATTAGCATATTCTGTCATGATAATTGGAAACTGTTGTAAGATGCCTACAGAGTGACATGCTATTGCATTTGTGTTACGTACTGTATTGCAATAAATGAGAAAAAACAAATGCGACAGCTTGAGCAGACTCCCAAATGTGCTCTACTATAACAACTCTTTATCTTCTCATGGACCCCCTTCGTTGCGTGTTTCCAGGGGCAGGGTTTATGTACATTTCAGGGTTCGTGATGTCACTAACCCGGGAGGAAGCTTGTGTAGTCCCTATTAATCATTTGTTGTAGTCCTTAAAAAGTGATTTCTGTAAAAGAAAATATCTCCCTTTGCTTTGAAATTTGAGCGTTGTAACTTTGCAGATTTTTTAAATGCTCAAACAGCATTACACAATAACTAAAGTTAGAAAAGTCAAATCGTAATCAACCACCCCTTTTAAATGAACCTAAGAAGATAATGAGGGTACAATCTGAACTGTAAATGACAGAAAATGGTGCTTCCATTTCTCAGTTAGACTAGCCGATTTTCTTCCCTTCTCAACTTTGCATCACCTGTGCAACTGCAAGGTTTTACAGAAAACCTGCATCTTTAAGGTCAAAATATTTGAATCAATCGATACAGATTTTATCCTAAATTAGTGCAAAAGTGCAAGAACAAAAGTTTCATTTTTGCATTTCATATTTAGGTTCGCTGGCATTCGTTCTTCTGAGGTTTACTAGAAGTGTAATAGCTATTCACTGTGCCTGCCTTGCCATTGTCCCTAAGGTAATATGCCTCTCATCAGCTCCTGACTAAAAACCCCATATGGTGTTATCATAGAACGAATCAGACTGGGACTGCCATGCTCCGGACAGCAGAATGAATCCAATCTCGGCAATGAATATATCATTGAGTGTCCCTGATTACTCACAAAAATGCAATGTAAGATTCTGTCATGAGGTTCCAGTATGCCACACAAAGAAAATAGCTTTTCATATTCATCAACAAGCCATTTCTGCTGGAAATATTCTTGATTGAGAGCTGTCCATTGAATGATGAGTGAGTTTCTGCTGGCAGTAATCGGATGTATCCCTCATGGACTGTCAATAAGGACCTTGTGTGGATGATGAAAGAAAGAGTGACAGTGTCATGCCTGACGTTTAATTGTGGCCTCCAAAATTATTTGTATACATAATCTACATTGAAAAATGTATGAATTTTGTATTATATTTATGCAATGTCTAACACACTTTTCTATATGAGCGATGTTGTACAAAACATTAATTGCTTTTATACTACGGGGGCTGTTGAATGCTTAAATCTGATTGGTTGATGACCGTTCTAAGGTGTGCAATTATTTTCAGGGAAACTATTCATGAATTTCTCCGCTCTCTATCTCCCACTCAAACGCACACACAGAGTACAGACACACACTTGCACAGAAACGTGTTGTCAGTGCTGTTCTAATGATCAGATTTGAATAGTTTAGCAACTTAAAAGCTATATGACATTTCACATTAGCAAGGTAACAGCGCTGTTCTTTGAAGTAGATAAACTTACAGTTTCACACTTAGCATGTATAGTTCTAGTTGAGAGTTTGTTTGCAGTCGAACTGTGGCACGATTCATGTGAATGCGAAAGCAACACGGACTCGGGTAAGCACTTTTTAGCCGATGACGATGTATTTAGTTCAATAAAACGGATGATAGTGTTGATGACTTACCTTGGATACCTTGTGAATATTAGCTCAGGTCCATTAAATAATATACAGATACAACTTTTGATTTTATTAATGTATTAGTAAATGGTCAAATGAACATTAACTGGGATTAATAAATGCTTTTGGAACCGGGGTGCACAATCCTGTTCCTGGAGATCTAACTTCCTGTTCAGCTCCAACCCTGATCAAACAAAACTGAAGCAGATAAATTAGATCTTCAGGAGCACTTGATATTTACAGGCAGGCGTGTTGGATCTGAACTCTGCAGATAGATAGATCTCCAGGAACAGGATAGAGCACCCCTGCTTTAGAAGTATTTTTCAGTGAGAGTGTTAATTAATGTTAACAAATGGAATCTTATTGTAAAGTGTTATCGATCATTCTACTAAATGGATTTATGTTTTACAAATTATGCTTGATTTATTGTGTCAAAGGTTACAAATAGCTTCTTTTTTTTTTTTTTACAGCCCAAAGACTGAAATGACTGGAAAAGGTCTCAAAGACTTTATTACCAGGATCAGTCCAGGTCAACAGGAATCGCAAAGGATGAAGTATTCTGAAGGATGAGGTCATCAACCAACGAGCTGCTGGACACAGGTTATCTTGAGTCTCTATTTGTTATTGATTTTGTGTGCGTGTGTGTGTGTGTGTGTGCTTTGATGGTCACAGAGCGTTGAGTTTGTGCACTCAGTTCAGCATCTGCTATGAATTGGATTTTTCTGAGTAGTCAATAAATGTCAAAGCACATATCCTGACATTATCCTGTCATTTGTGTTTGTAAAAAAAAAAAAAAAGCCTGAGGCCACAAAATCGAGTATACCAGCTGTAGGACAGAGGGCACAGAGAGGAAAAGAAAAACATTTTGGTAAGTATGGCTTGTTCTGAGATATTGGCAGCCAACTTCATTTGACTAAGGATGTGATGCTAAATATATTCTTAAAATATCCATGTTTTAAATGTTTCCTCAAAATAAATAGGTGGTTATGCAAATAAAATGTCATGAAAGTCATTGTAAGACTTGTATTTCTTCAAAATTGCGACCAGTTCAAAATGTTTTGCACAGGATTTGGTGAAGGGAAACTCTCCCTTACAGAGTGAATAGTCTCAGTAAATGAACAGATGTGAACATGAGAGTGCACAGTGAGTCAGTAATGTCCCTTAACACAGCTCTCAATGGTCCATTTGCCTGAGTCCCAGTTATCTACTTTTCGACCTTGTCACCAGTCCATACCATTGACTCACACTTTGTGGATGTGTTAGCATGAGTGGGTGTGTCTCTGTGTGTATGTGAGGAGTGATTAACTGAGAGAGGGTTGCAGATTAGTTCTGTAACATGTTCAGGTTTTGTCCCGTGTCCCATAGAGCTGTGGTCCTCAGTGATTTCCTGTATTGATTAGTCCTTTTTATTCGCTTTTTACCTCTCCATCGGTGCACTGCTACTGAGATCAGGTAAGAATTTAATTATAAAAACAAAAATTAATACCTCATTAAAAGTTACTACATGTAGCTCTATCTGAAGGAAATTTTGGTAATCTATTGAGCAACATGAAATATGGTGTTAGGGTTCTGTGACATAGCTACATATGCTTTTTATGTGCATTTTGGTTGTTTGGGTGTCTCCGTTGCCAGTGTAAATCATTGTGTATTACAAAAGGTAAGACAGACTGTCTATCTATCTATCTATCTATCTATCTATCTATCTATCTATCTATCTATCTATCTATCTATCTATCTATCTATCTATCTATCTATCTATCTATCTATCTATCATTAATATTTTTATTCAGCAACGATGTATTAAATTGATCAACTGTGACAGTAGACATTTACTATGTTACAAAATGTACTTTTAAACTTTCTATTTATCAAATAATCTTGAAAAAAATATATCACAGATTTCACACAAATATTACAGTTTTTCTCAATCGCTTTGGTATTTTTTTTCTTCGAAACAGTCTAAATTATCTAAACTCTAAGTTCAAGTCACAACTGTTTGCTGGAACATCAGAAATCTATTGCATGTTTGGAAAATGTAGTAACTCACCCAAAATATTAAATTCATGCTTCAAGACCTAGTTATTGTGTCTGTAAATTGGCCTATGCCACCAAAAAATAAAGTGTTTTTTTTTCATTGTTTGAGCCATACTGGTCCAAATGTTTCTTTTTTTGTTGACAATGTGTTGATAATTTGTTGATTTTCCATACTATACAAGAATGTCAGTTTTGTCTAGCTGAATGCTCTGGTGTATCACACTGAGATTTTTAGATACCAATTTCAACAGAAGGTAAACATTTACCAGGAAAAGTCAATACTGTAGTACACAAAAAGAAAATTAACATTTTTACACATTTTTACATACTCCATCATGTCTTACCCTAACACCAATTTTCAGTTTATGTGTAACACATTTCTACAAAAATAAATGTACTGCTGTAGCTGCTGTTGTATAGGGTTGTGATGTTCATCCATGTTAAAAAATAGTAGTGATTGTGCTGGGAAAACTCCATGTATATGCTTCCAAATTTTATTGGTTGATTAGTGAGATTGTGATTTACTATTTCAATACAATGTCAGGATATTTGCCAACAGACATTACAAACATTCCATGTCAGATATTTATGGAATATACATGCATGTTTAGAAGATTTTGATAGCTAAATGCATAATTTTGAAAGTGATGGCTCACACGATGAAAGAATGTTTAGAAGTCGTGAAGAGTTTGACAATTTCATGTGCCAAAACACATGCAATTTGCTTAAATCAATAAGAAATGTGATGTAAACAAGAAACTAATTGTTCAGAGATATGAATTTATTGTTTTGATTATAAAAACTCATTTGAGAATTGAGCCAAAGCGATTGAGAAAAACTGTAAGCAACACAATTGTTACCAGCACTGATAATAAAAAATGTTAATTGAGCACCAAATCACCAGCTGTTTTCTATTTGAATATATATATATATATATATTCAAATATAAAAGTTGTTTTAAATTGTAGTAATACAATTTCATAATGTTTACACTTTTTACTTTTATTTTTGATCAATTCAATTCAGCCTTAGTGAGCAAAAAACTTTTTAATTTAAAAAAAAAAAATCTTACTGACTCCAAACTTTTGAATGCTAGTTCAAAAGTAATTAAAAAGCTCATGCTGTGATGAACAACGACATTTTTCTTGATTCATTTAATGAATGAGATAATCAGCAGAATTGATAAATAAATCACTTATTATTACTGAATCAGATTTCATTTAACTTGATTAATATATTCATGTTTCTTGTCAATGGCTGTCACTGTACATCCCTTTTAAAGGGTCCTGTGAACAAGACCTATTTCATGCGTTTTAATCAGTGATTGACACTTTTTTTTCAACTGGGCTGTAAGATTCAGATAAGTATTTGAATAGCTTCATCTCATGCTGGCAATGAAAAGTAAAATGTTTATGGTGAATTAAGGCTGTCAATACTAAAAATTCTGAGTGTTGCTCATAAACTAATGAGCAAGTGAAACAGTGTGAAGGGAAATTACCAATTAATTTGTGAATGTTGTTCTGCATAGACTGAGGGAAAGTGCCCAAAGTGAAAGAGAATAGGGAGGTTAGCAAAAAGAAATTAGAGCGACACATGCAGGAAGAGAGAGAGAGGATACTGGGCCAGTTCTGTAAGTGGGCTGAGTACAAATGGGGACCAATTGATTGAGCCTGTGAGAGAGGATGGCCGACAGCATTTCTCTTTCTCTCCCTTTCACCATTGTTCTCTCTCTCTGGCTCTGCTGGCCACTGGGTGTGAAGGACACCAATATGACAACTAATTATCCAGTTTGGAACCCAACAGAGCTAATCAAATGCAACACCATGCTTCCTTATGATAATCTACAAGTTTATGATTCCTCTCCTGAGCAAGTTCATGCTTATCTGAGCAAGAATTATAGTGCAATCCTTTGAATAAGTGTTAGAGAAGTAAGAACATTTGGGGAAAAATATAAATCATCACGGCGCATAATATATTAGCTGTTCATTACTTTGGAGGCCCTCAGTCAATATCCTGCTTTAATGATCAAAACAAGTGAGCATGTTTTTTTCTAGTATATACATTTTATTGGTTTAAGTATGCGCTACTGTGCAAAATTTGGGGGGGCGGTAAGAGTTTTTACAAAAAAAATGCTCACCAAGGCTGCATTTATTTGATCAAAAATGCAGTAATGCGGTAAAATATTTTTACAATTTAAAATAACTGTTTTCTATTGAATGTATTTTAAAATATAACTTCCTGTGATAGCAAAGCTACATTTTCAGCAGCTATTTTCAGTGTTGGCTGTTGGGTGTAACTCATTACAAGTAACTTGAGTTACGTAATCAGATTACTTTTTCAAGTAACTAGTAAAGTAACGCATTACTTTTTCAATTTACAACAAAGTATCTAAGTCACTTTTTCAAATAAGTAACACTAGTTACCTTTTCACGTTTATTGACTGACAGAAATTTATCTCAGATCAATTTAGGGATTGTTCTTACGTGTGAAAAAATAAAGAAAAGGCAGTGAAAAAAAATATTTTATTGGTAATAAAGTAACAAAGGCAAAATTATTTAATAGAAATAACTGCTATTTTGTATGTGTGTGGGAGAGAATGTGTCTATGAGTGTATTCTAAGCCATTATTTGGAACCTAAAATAAACCTAAGAAAAAACATCTGTGAGAAACACAGATGCATAAGAAATAACTGCTATTATACCACATTTTACAAATGAGAGTGGAAACATGCAACATGGATGCAGACAAACTCACGAAGACAGTCATTTAAAAATGCTGTGCTACCATACTTAATACTAAGAGAGAGTCAATGTGAGCGAAATGAATTGTTCATTGGGAAAATTAATCGTGATTTGCTACACATTAAGTTTAAAATATTGAGTCCCTGGTTAAATTATTTTGTTAAAGCGACAGTAATTCCTATTTCCATGGCGACGTATCAAGCGTCACCACGTGACACTTTTTGGGGCTACGTGCCTGTCATTTACAAAACGTAAATCCATCCATTTCTCCCGAAAGACATGAAAGTGAGTGGCTGATGAACAGAAGACTTTATAGTTACCTTAGGCTAAAATGTGCATTTGTTGTGGGAGAAAAAAAACATGTCTCAAAATATACAGCACATACAGCAACCATCTCCTCACTCCTCACTATCACTATCACCTCGCTAGCTGTCTGTCCCCTTAACACACTGCAAAAAATGCGGTCTCTGTAGACACACCAGGCTCCACAAACGTCAACAAAAACAAACTGGGCCAACCCGCACCACGAAACATAACAAACAGTGTTCCAGCCAATAACCGACAAGAAGGATTTGGGGCTGGGGTTTGGCGGGTTAGTGCGCGGATGAGGAGGAGGGAGGGTCTAGCTAGCCTCCATTTTGTTTGACAATACTTCGAACGTCAACAAGAAGTGACGTCACCCAACATCGCTTAGAGCACCTTTAACATTTTGCCAAAAATTTAGCTTTTTTTGTTGTTATTAAAAAACAAACAAGCAAGTCCAGCCCTGGTGAGAAAATGTAACGCACAAGTAATGTAATGCGTTACTTTTCATAAGAAGTAACTAAGTAACGCAATAAGTAACTTTTTTTGGGAGATACGCAATATTGTACTGCATTACTTTCCCCAACACTGGCAATTAAAGTCTTCAGTGTCACATGATCCTTTATTATTATCATTATTTATTATTATCAATGTTAAAAAGTTGTGATGCTTACTATTTTTGTGGAAACCGTGAAAAAAAAAAGATTCTTTGATGAATAAAAAGTTCAAAAGAATGGCATTTATTTGAAATATAACTCTTTTGTAACTGTCTTTACTGTCACTTTTGATCAATTTAATGCATCCTTGCTGACAAAAAGGATTAATTTATTTAAAAAACTTCTGAACGGGAGTGTATTTTCATTTCCAATTGCACAAGAGCTAGATTGATTAGAAGCATAAACAATTTACACAGTGTGTAGTGTTCACAAAAAGCCTATTGCACATTTATTGTATTGTATCCAGAATATCTTTAAAAGCCAACAGGTAGCAGTAATTCAGTTTCACAGTTGTCATTAAATCTCAGTAATTCAGCTCCTAAAAAGTAGAAGTTTCATTTGTGCTCATTATTGTAAGTGTATATCAAAATAGTAACCAGTGAGAAAATGATTGTGGCTTTATAGTGAATGGAAGAGACTGGCCTTTAGTTAGACATGAGTTTTCCTCTAGTCGTGTAATTATGTATCTTTCCATCGGGCATTTGTTCTGTTAATTATTTCACTATTGATCTGTGATTGGCAGAGATTCAGGAGGAAGCTCAATGCCCAGTGTGTGCCACTGCCCCAAGTCATGCCCCTGACCTTCTGTTGTGCATGATCAAAATGATCATAATGAAAATCATAACGAGAGAGTGTGATGATTTGAAATATTTTCAGGATGTTACACAGAATTACACATTTGCTTTGCAACATTTGACATATCACAGACTCAAAAACAGCAAACACCTTTTTGCATTCTGTCTTTGCCATATTTATCAATATTAAATCTTCTTATCTGCATTCTCTCAGGATGGACCATGATCGAGGAATGGGAAACAGTCGTTACCGCTATGATGAGGAGGAGGAGGGTGAGTAGCCCTAGGCCTGAAACCAGACACACACACACACACGCACACATGCACCCACGCACCCACGCACGCGCAATCAGCATGACAGTAGTTACATGTTGTGCAGTGAGGTTAGTTTGGGACATTTTATCTTAACTCACTGTTTGGTTGAAGAAAAAATGCAAAGAGAAAAATCAAACAAATAAAAAATAAAATAAAAATAAAGATATTATTTAAAAATACATTTTTAAAAATAAAGGCTCCAAAAAGAATTTTCACAGCGATGCCATTGAATAACCATTTTGGGTTCTCCAAAGAAACTTTCAGTGAACAATTCTTAAAAGAAGCATTCTTTTCTTCGTGTAAAGAACATATTTATGATCCAAAGAACCTTTTTCCACTATAAAGAACATTTTGTGGAATGGAAAGATTCCATGGATGTTAAAGGTTCCCTTTCGAGGGAACTCGCGATGCGTCATCGACACTTTGGTAACGCCCCCAGCGTGAATCCGTCTGAGCATCAATGTCAACTAGTCCAATGGAAAGAATGAGCGTCACGGGCGGGTGACGTCATGACCAGGAAGGCATAAGAGCACATCCGGTGAAACGAGGCATTAGCTTCTGTGTCTCAGCAAGCGATCTGTGTTACTCTGTCTCTGTCTATTTATTGTTGTCTGTTCGATATTATTGGGAAGAGTTATGGCGAAACAACTTTACAAACTCTGTGCTTCTCCCTGCCCGCGTTATTTAACGGGTGGGGACACACACGAGCTTTGTGTAGTTTGTTTGGGAGTGGAGCATCCGGTGTCAGCCTTCGAGGGGGCTGATTGCCAGCATTGCGAGATGCTTCCGCTCCGCATGCTCCGTTCTCGCCTGGCGCTTTTCGAGGAAAGTGGCCAGGCTCGCGATCCTCAGGGTGCAGGACCCGCTTCTGCCGAGGCAGCGCGGAGAATGCATTCCTGTGGATCACGAATAGGATCTCTTTACGGGGTTGGAGACGGGTCCGCGGATCTTATCTCCTCCCTTTCCACGAGGGATCCAGTGCTCTCTCGCCGGTCTCGGAAGCCCGCGCTGCGGTCTCTTCCGCCCGGGGAGAGAAATCAATGCTTCAGTGCTCTACCTCCGAGGAGGTAGATGTGCTGGGCATTGAAAGTGACACAATCATGGGGGAAGTGGATTTGCCATCTCTTCCCCAGCGTATGAGAATTATATATAGCCTATATATATATATATATATATATGATAGTTTATATATTATATATACAATAAAGTGTATATATATATAAAGAATGTATATATAAAAAAATATATATAATAATGAGCTGGTGGAGGTGTTTACTAAGGCTGTAGATAAATTAAATATTTAATGGCCAGCAGAAATAAGGGGGCACTCGTCCTTAAAATAAATTGAACGAGTTTCCTTCCCTCTATTTTTCCACCTCCATCACGGGGTCTTCCATTTTTCCCGATCTGCACAGCGAGCTGTCTAGATCATGGAAAAAGCCTTACTCATTTTTTAGCCCCACATTCATGTATATTCAGATATTTGGGGGTTAAGAGAGTATGGCTATGGGGAAATACCCCGGGTAGAACAGAAACTTGCGAGCTATGTCTCCCGGTTCAGTATCGTCCCCTGAAGGCGTCGGCTTCTCTCACTAAACCATTAAAGAAAACTATTTTTTAATCTAGTGGGAAAAAGCATATTTGGCAGTGGGTCTAGCATGAGCCTGCTTGCACACTATAGCAGTGCTGCAAGCATATCAGGCTGACCTGCTGTGGTATTTGGACAGAAGTGAGGGAGTTTGGCCCGATGGGGTTTGAGAACTCTGTCGGGCCTCAGATTTATCTCTCAGGGATGGCAGCCCTTGTGGTCACTGAGAGACACCTCTGGCTCAATTTGATGGGAATCATGGAGAAAGATACAAGATAATCTCTCCCTCGCTATGTCCAACCCCCCGGGGCTGCTGGGCGTGAGCAGCTCCAGCCGGCTAGTTTCTCATACACAACACAGCAGCCAAAGCCTTCAAAGCAGAAGCCGGATCCGAGGACCGTTCTTCATGCTGAGAAGGCTGCGGCTCAAAAGAAAAGGTCTGGCGCCTCCGGCGTCAGACCGGTGAGGGCAGCCCCAACCGGGGTGGAATGGTGTACACCTCATTATACGGTGCCCTTTCCATCTCTGTGCCCTCAGGGGACCGTTCTGCCAACCCCGCCACCCTTGGTGCTTCGGGGCGCAGCGTTCTCCAGCGAGCTTCTGGCGCAGCGTCAACTCGACGTTGCGTCGGACTCGCGCCCTCTGAGGGGGGTTCGAAAACAGTCAGTTCGGGTGGTTCCTGCCAGTATGTTTCAGGTCCCCGAACTGGCTGTCTTTATTACACCAGAGGCCAGCCTCGAGGGGCTGGTTCCCTTGGTAGATTTTCTGGCAGCGCGGAAGCTACTGCCAAATATATCTCTATGGGTAATGGTAATCTCTCTGGTAATGGAGCAAGGGGTAAAGGCCCTGTTAGCAAAGAAAGCTATAGAGCAGGTGTACTCACCCTACATTGCGTCGGGTCTTTACAGTCGTTATCTCATTGTTCCAAAAAAGGATGGAGAGCTGCGTCACATACTAGATCTTCGTCTGTTGGAGTGTTGGTGCTGGAACTCAAGTCCAAGATGCTGACACTCAAACAGATCGTGACTCAAATCAGATCCGAGGACTGGTTTGTCACGATAGATCTAAAAGACGTATACTTCCATATCTCCATCCTCCCTCAGCACAGGAGGTTCCTGAGGTTTTCTTTGGGGCAAAGAACACCAGTATCAGGCACTTCCTTTCGGTCTAGCTCTATCACCCCGCACATTCACGAAGTGTGTAGACGCAGCTCTGGCCCCGCCAGGCTGCAGTGTATACACATTCTGAATTGCATAGATGACTGGCTGATTCTAGCGGAATCAGAACAGTTAGCGGTTCGGCACCGAGGTGTCGTTCTCGCTCATATGCAGATGTTGGGGTTGAGGCTCAATGCCAAGAAGAGTGTGCATTCTCCAGTACAGAGAACCACTTTCCTTGGTGTGGTATGGGATTCAGTGACAATGCGGACCACTCTGTTGCCCGTTCGTGTAGCTGCTATCCTAACAGCCACAAAAGAGCTGAGGCTAGGCCAGTCACACACTGTAAAACAGTTCGAGAGACTGTTAGGTCTTGTGGCAGTAGCGTCCAACGGGATACCTTTTGGCCTGCTGTACATGAGACCTTTGCAGTGGTGGCTCAGGACCAGAGGGTTCTCCCCGAGGGGAAACCCACTTCGTATGATCAAGATCACGCGGCGGTGCCTTCGTGCCTTGGTTATATGGAGGAAACACTGGTTCTTAACCCAGGGTCCGGTGTTGGGAGCTCTTTGCCATCGAGTTGCTATCTCGACAGATGCTTCCCTCACCGGCTGGGGAGCGGTATTGGAAGGCCGCTCAGCTCAGGGCTTGGGAGGAGTCATCATCTCGCTTGGCACATGAATTGCCTAGAGATGATGCTCGTCTTCAATGCGTTGAGACATCTCCTCCCAGACCTGAGGGGCCATCATGTGTTGTTCTGAAACAGTGACTGTTAGGCCTCAGGGCAGCAGCGTTCAATGTGGTAAAGAAGCCCTTTGACCTGCTGTACGTGAGACCTTTACAGTGATGGCTCAGGACCAGAGGGTTCTCCCTGAGGGGAAACCCACTCCGTACGATCAAGATCACGCTGCAGTTTCCCCGCGCCTTGGTTATATGGAGGAAACTCTGGTTCCTGACCCACAGACAACACGTTGGTGGCCTATTATTTTGGTCCCTCAGGAAATTACGCTGTCTGAGGGCAGTGTATATTCCAGGGGGGCCAGAATATTGGAGCAGACACCCTGTCGAGGCAGGGGCTGAGGCCAGGGGACTCCACCCCGAGGCGGTGGAGCAAATATGGGAGTTTTATGGCCAGGCAGAAGTGGATTTGTTCTCGTCTCAGCATACGACGCACTGTCCACTCTGGTTATCCCTCACTCAACCAGTCCCCTCGGGGCTGGTTGCTATGGTGCAGACGTGGCTGAGGCTACGTCTGTACGCATTTCCCCCTGTTGCTCTGCTCCCAGGAGTTCTGGAGTGATTCCGCCAGGATGGAGTAAGCCTATTTAGTAGCACCACCCTGGCCGAGCTGAATTTGGTTTGCGGACCTAATTTTTCTCCTCGACGGACCTCCCTTGGAGGTCCCGATCAGGAGAGACCTTCTGTCTCAGGCAGGGGAGGCAATATTGCACCCCCGGCAGGGGATTTGGGAACTGTGGGTTTGGCCTCTGAGGGGGCCCAACTCATAGAGAGTGGTCTCTCAACCGAGGTTGTTGAGACCATTCTAAGCTCCAGAGCTCCCGCTACGAGGAAACTATATTCACTATTTCGAGAGTTTTTCACTTCTTGGTGTTACCAGCGTCAGTGGGATCCGGTTAACTGTTCAGTAAACACAGTATTCGAGTTTCTGCAAGAACACTTTGTATCAGGTCTATGTCCTTCCACGCTTAAGGTATACGTGGCGGCCATTGCGGCTTTCCACGCCCTGGTGGATAGTACATTTTTGGGTCGAGACCCCCTGATCACTCGTTTCCTTCGTGGCACTTTGAGGCTGAGGCCTGCAACTTGCACTAGGGTGCTGGCTTGGGACCTTGCAATAGTTCTAGAAGGCCTATCTGGGGCTCCCTTCGAGCCCTTAGATTTGGTCTCAGAGAAGTTCCTTTTTTTTAAGACTATTTTCTGCTAGCTATTTCGTCCCTATTAGAGTCAGACCTTCAGGCCGTTTCGGTCCCCACCTGCCTTGAGTGCACCGGGGATGGCCAAGGCATTCTTACCCGAAACATGGATATGTTCCAAAGGTGCCTACCATTATTCCGAGGCCTATTGTGCTGCAGGTTTCTGTCCTCCTTTTACATCTGCGGACCAGGAAAGGCTGAACCTCTTGTGTCCAGTGCGAGCAGACGGTTAGTAAGTGGATAGTTGAGGCTATTTCACTTGCATACGAGTACTCTGACCAGCCGTGTCCTTTGGTGGTCAGGGGTACGAGGGGTATGGCGTATGGTCTACGAGGGGTATGGGGGCCTCTAAAGCCTATTATTTGGAGTTTCTCTTCAAGACGTATGTGATGCGGCAGGCTGGTCCTCACCGCTCACATTCGTCAGGTTTTACAGTTTGGACCTGGATGCTGCCCCAGGTTCTCAGGTGCTTAGTGCTTAGTTCCAACAGACTGACACTCAGGTACTTGGAATTCTGGCGTTTTGGGTATTCTCGTTCCCATAGCGTCGATGACGCATCGCGAGTTCCCTCGAAAGGGAACGTCTCAGGTTACTACTGTAACCATAGTTCCCTGAGATAGGGAACGAGACGATGTGTCACCCTGCCATACTTCCTGCATCCCTGCGATCGGCTTGCTTCGACTTTTTGACTTTTTTCACCGGATGTGCTCTTATGCCTTCCTGGTCATGACGTCACCCGCCCGTGACGCTCATTCTTTCCATTGGACTAGTTGACATTGATGCTCAGACGCATTCACGCTGGGGGTGTTCCCAAAGCGTCTATGACGCATCGTCTCGTTCCCTATCTCAGGGAACTATGGTTACAGTAGTAACCTGAGACGTTCTTCATGGAATCATCAATGCTAAATTGCTAATATTTTTATTTTATTTTAAGAGTGTAGTTATAATTGTCAGATATCTTCTAATGCATATACATGTTTACTTTTGCCACCTTTGATAAACAAAATGGGCTTATTAAACATAATAGTTTATAGTTTAGTTTATATAAGATTGTAGAATGTGTGCTTCAACAAGGTTACACTTAAACATGTGCTCCTATCAATTGCTGAGCACCTCCTAAATATGGCTACAACAAAAACTGGGCCAGAAACAGGCTCCTTTTAACCCACTGTCTTTTTCTTCCCATTATCTTTTCAAGATTTGACAGACCCACTCAAGAAAATAAAGTGTCACAAATATCCTGCCATTTTGCCATCTCAAATAGATAGAAAATGAAACATTGTACAAAGCACATTATGTTCAAATTAGTTGAGTTATTATTACTGTGCCAACAGCTAAAAATGTTTTTCATATTTTCGCTCGCTTTCACTTATTAACCTGACAGTTTTTTCTTCCTCCACTTCATACTTCATAAAACATATGTTAAGAAGATGAGAGAAAATTGACTTGAAATTACAAAAGCCAGTGTTCCCTAAGGGAGAAAATAATATATGGCATGTTGCTTTTGACAGTGAATCTTGTGGGGCCGTCTCCATCTTACATACACTAACATTTAAAAGTTTGGGGACGATACATTTTATTTTACTTTTATTTTTTTAAAGAAATCTCTTTTGCTCACCAAGGCTCCATTGTATTTGATCCAAAATACAGAAAGATTGTTTTCTATTTTAATAAATTTAAAAATGTAATTTATTCCTGTGATGGCAAAGCTGAATTTTCAGCATCATTACCCCAGTCTTGTCATGTGATACTTCAGAAATCATTCCAATATGCTGCTTTGGTACTCAAGAAACATTTCTTATAATTATTAATGTTGAAATGCTATGCAAACACTTGAAACCTTTTTCATTATAATAAAAACATAACAATAACCTTTATTCATATTTTGCTGGATTAATGGATCCTTCCAATAATTGCTTTGCTCTAATAATTTGATGAATGGCAGGATGAGAGTGAATTTAAACAGTATGTTTTTATTATGGCTAGACATTCTCTTGTTGTAAGTGTCTGTGCTTTGACAGAACTGGAAACACTATTTCAAATAAATAGGCTATTTATCGATCCTACAATGTCAGTATTGAGGGCTACACCATCAATAGTTACACCAGATCATGCCACTTTTGGTCTTGAACATGTTGGCTTGAATGAGCAAAACATTTTCTATGGAGCATGAAATTACTTTCCAAAATCAATGACATCCAAGACATCGAACAATATGTTGTTAAGCTTCTTCTCATAGTGTGATCTGCCTTTCTCAGATCATCAATCCATCTACATTGGTGTTCCGGTCCCCCGCGGTTACCGTCGCAAACGCAGGCGGAGACGGTCGTCCATGTCGAGTCACGATGCAGATGTAGAACGAAGACTTCGGCACGACCATCACAGACAAGAACACTATGATTGTGATGACAGAGACCGATACGATCTAGAGGCGGTAAACCTGGATAATCCAGAACTCAGCCTGCCACCAGACATCAACAGAACCAGTGAGTCCTCGATCAGTTCTGAAACAGAGCTTGAAGTCCTTCACATTAGTGATTTATAAAGTGTGTCCTCTATATTACATCATATGATGATACTTGTGTCTTGTGACTGAGCAGGATAAAAAAAGGAAACATTTCAGACCTTTACTTACTTTTTTATTGCCAATATGATGACCCAAAAGACTGGTGACCCCACAAAAAACAGGTAGTAGAATGTAGATTACAATGGATTTTATATCCAACAAGTGTAAAAGATGGGAAATGGTTAAATTCAAATGCCCTGTGAGGTAGTAGACTCAAGGAAATCTGAAAGTGAGAATGCAAATTCAAGAGGACTATATAGGGAGCAATATTGCCGTACATTTCTGTGTGTGTGTGAGTGAAATAGAGTTGTACCTGGTTTATCAGATATACCCCACACCCTCACTCTCAATATCATGCTGTGCCGAGAGCAGGATAGAGTCGTCACTGCAAAATAGAAGACCATGAAAAACAATTATGGTGATGCATCTCTAAACGCTTGAGAATAAACAACTTACGGGGCATCAAAGTTTGCAGTCAGCACAGAACAATGAAATAAGCAAACAATCAGAGAAAGTGCAACACTCCTTCATTTTGTACTTCTATGCTAAATTAGCACACTAATAATATACTTATGTACAAAATGGGTATATTTGAAGTCAAAATAACATGACATGCACTTTTAAATATATTTCTATTTAGCTTTAATTGATTTGTATTCAGTTTAAGTTTTTGTAATTTAAGCACTTCAACTTATTTTATTTCAGTTAGTTGCCAAGGCAACATTTCTTTTGATAGTTTTAGTTAACAATAACAAAACTGATGCAAACAAACGGCTATTTGTTAGCAACTTATGTTGTAAAATAAATCACTTTCGATGAATACAGATAATTTATGACATGGGACAAAACATGAATGTTGAAACCATGCCGAATTAGCCGTCCTGCTTGGCCTACAAATACACATCATGTCTAAGCAGATTTATTACTGAAAATCTCCCATTTTTTAAACACTAATGCTTCTGACATGGGCTAAAAAGGCCATAACCTCCTTTGCTGCTGACATGTAACTCAATAGCTGTTTGAAATAGCACCTTTTACTCCACTAATAATTAATTAATTAATTGCGGGAATTCATTCGGCATGACCCTCACAGTGCATTGTGGGTATTCTCTAGTCGCTGAGTGCATAGATATATACAGTTGAGTCAGTGTACCTTTTGGGATTGAATGAGTGCACTCGATAATGTCCACTAGGTTTCGGACAACACTACAAATGGCTGTCCCCTCAAATAGCACCTTATTTATGGGTATAGGGGGCGATTTTGGACACTTTCCTGGCCTCACTTACAGCTGTGAATAATTAAACATTTTTGGAATTAAACTTCAATTGTCAACAGCTTCTTAGTAATCACCTGTTCATGTATAATATTGCTGAATTATGATAATTGAAGTGTCCATGACAGCAGGACAATTTGCATTCTTGCCTCTTGCCTTTTTAATAAAACTCCTGTTTCATGTCAGTTCTGTGTTCTCCGTGTTTAGTCTAACAATCTTCACATATAATAGACTGGTAGCTGATAGTTTTGAAGACACTTATGCTCTCATAAAAGTTTGACTTCCAAGCATGCACACTGGCATTAAAAGAGACTCTTTCTCTGCTCTTTATTATGCCGCCACCTCTTTCACATCTTGACATCTATGGGCTTCTGTTCTCCACGTGTCTCTTCTTGAGTCATATCTTTAGTCCTCAGGAAGCCTCTGTGTGGATGAAACAGGCAGCAATGATCAAACCATAGTAACAAATAAAGATGTACCTAACAGGTGTTAGAGCTGGGAAATGCTGAGCAAAGAAATGAAAACACAAAAAAAGACCAGAAAGGCCTGGACTTTGCAACATGCTCCCTGGCATCACCTCAAACAAGCCCAGAAAAACAAGCACAGTGTGGATTCTCCGCTTCAATCACAGCTCACAGATTTAGTCCTCACCCAGAAAATTAATGAACAATGGCTTACACTGTGGTATTCCTCCAGGCACAGGCAATCATCACAGCAATGTATCAAACATACACAGTGGGGATCCTTGTTGTTTCTTAACTTTTGAGCAAATACTTTCACTGTGTGTGGTGCTGCATTCCACTGCACTTTTTATTTTTGAAGGCCATCTCATTCTGATCTCTGACTGAGCGAGACCCAAGCAAGAAAGTTTTCAATCACTTCTTTTCCTATTCATTTCACAGTGTCCCCTGCAGCAGAACGACTGCGCTACATTTTAGGGGATGAGGAGGAGGCCATGCCCACACCCACTCTCTTCACTGAGATGGACACGCTGCAACACGAGGGAGACGAGCTGGAGTGGAAAGAATCAGCAAGGTATAAAAACATACTCACAAAGGCATCACGAATGGCATCAGTCTTGCACCAATTGGAAATTCAAAATCATTTCAATTCTGTGGCTCAGTGGTTTCAAACCAGTTATGTATCCATAAAGACACCATGCACGGTAATTATCATTTGATCATTATCATAAAAGTAAAACAATTAAAAATATTTTCTTTAATTGAAATAAAGCTGAAATAAAATATAAAAATCAGATGAAAAACTTTAACAATTAGAAATGTGGCCTTGATAACTAACTGAGATAATAAAATGAGTAAAAACTAAAACTGAACTAAAGCTAAAACGGCAATATAATTATAAAAAAAACAAAATGCAAAAGCAAAAAAATGACAGCAAATTTTTTTTTTAATGAAAATGAAAACAAAATAAAAAGCTAATTTTAAAATTCTAAAATAACTACTGATGTGATTAATTACTTCTAGTGAATACACTGAGCTGTAAATGAAAGATTATTGTTACAAATACATCTATTTATGTATTTGTTTATTTTGTCAGAATGCACAAATATTTGTCATTTGTAACCATTATAAATGGTGCTTTAGATTTTTAAAACTAAACGTTTTAATGTAATATGGTTGGATATAATGCAACATTTATTTTTGGCCTATGGTCAATCAAGTTTGATTTATGGCCCTTTGTACTAAAAGGTTTGGGCACCTCTGCTCTAGTGAAACAGAAATTACACATTTCACCTTAAAACAAACAGCATCCTCATCGGAACGACATCAGAACCGACTTACATTTCCTTTTTTCTCTGCTTGACTTTAACTTTGTGTGTGACTGTGCATATCTGCAGGTGGGTGAAGTTTGAGGAAAAGGTCGAGGAGGGTGGGGAGAGATGGAGCAAACCCCACGTTTCCACGCTCTCCCTGCACAGCCTGTTTGAACTGCGGACATGCCTACAGACAGGCACCGTGCTGCTGGACCTGGAGGGATATTCACTCCCACAGATTGTTGGTGAGCAATGACGCTCTTTATTCTGGATGCTTTTCATCTGATGGGAGGCTACTGATGTACTCTGAACAATCTAATCCTTTGTACAACAAGATATCGTCTTGCATACTGAAGTGTAATTCATAAAAGTGTTTCTTTTTCATTGTTTTTTTTATTTTGATGCATCAATGTTTTTCTACAGTTTTTATGCATTTTGGTTTGCTACCAATGTACTTTTAAAGCAAACCACTTTAACTTTTGTCTCATGCAGATGACATCATCGAACGTCAGATAGAGGAAGGGTTGATCAGTCCTGATCTGAGAGATAAAATCAGCTTTGTTTTGTTGAGAAAGCACAGACACCAGACAAAGAAGCCAATCCATCGCTCCCTTGCGGATCTGGGCAAGTCTGGCTCTGGAGGACCCAGTGAGTCTTCAATCTTTAAATTTTTTGCATCTTAATGTAGAATGCAGCCTAATTGCTTAAAGGGATAGTTCACCCAAAAATGAAAATCGTGTCATCATTTACTCACCCTTAAGTTGTTCCAAACCTGTATGAGTTTCTGTTGAACACAAAGAAGATATTTTGAAGAATGTTGGTAACCAGACAGTTGACAAAAGTCATTGACTTTCAGAGTAGAAAAAAAAAAATGCTATGGAAATCAATGACTATTGTATTTTGTGTTCAACAGAAGAAAGAAACTCATACAGGTTTGGAATTATGACAGAATTTTCATTTTTGGGTGAACTATCCCTTTAAAGGGGTCATATGACGGTTCTAAAAAGAACATTATTTTGTGTATTTGGTTTAATGCAATGTGTTTACGTGGTTTTAGGTTAAAAAAAGTCATTATTTTACACATACCGTACATTATTGTTGCTCCTCTATGCCCCGCCTTTCTGAAACACGTCGATTTTTACAAAGCTCATTGTTCTGAAAAGTGCTGTGTTCTCTGACGGAAATGTCACGCCCCTTACCATATTTGGAACATCAGCTCCCAAAGCAATAATGACAGGTGATAATGTTGGTACTACCGTATCAATTCGAGCCCAAATCTGATCCGGAAAATGCAGATGACCAAGCTGATCGATCAAATTTGCTCAATCAGATTGGTAAGGTTTTATTTCATTGGGGACATTTTACTGATTATAATGACTTTTTTCATGTGTCGCGTCGCACTACGGAGGTGAGAACACTATGTAAACATAAAACCATGTCTGCATTTGTGATCGTAAAAACGACAAACAAGCGCTATACTGCTCAAAACTCGCTTTGAATAGTCAGTAGCATATTCTTAAAATACGAAAACATACTTACTGTGGCTGTGTCTGAGTCAGAAGCGCCAGACTGTACTTGCAAAGATGAAACGTTAATTGCCCCACTTTTTAGAATAGCATCACAGCTGGCCTTGTAAATCTCCCAGGTTCTGTTGTTGTCCCCCGAAAGTTGTCCCCGGAAAAATGCGCAACACACAGTATAATATTTTGGTTGTACTATTCTTGAACAGTGTTTTAAATAAAGCGTAACCACTGTTTTCTAATTGTGTCCTCTTTTGGAAGGCCAAACAAAGTAGTTTGGCTTTCGCAACGAAAAACCCAGCGTCTCCACGGAATGGCTGCGCCGGCGGCATCTTTGCGTGTAGCCGTGCACTTTTGGGCGGTGTTATGAAACTCTGCCCCCACAGACTTACGTAGATTTGTGGGGGCGTGTTTGAATGAAGCGTTTTAGGAGGGTGTGGCTGAGACTTAACTTTTATAAAGAATATCTCTATGGGTTTGAGACTTGTAACTCTGCAGATCTTATACATGCACAAACAGCTACATAACACACTAAAGATAAAGGAAAACAAGAAATCGCATCATATGACCCCTTTAATGGTCTTAAAATTACAGTTAATCCAAAAATGATCCTTATCTACTCACACTTATATTGTGTAAACTCTTGAAAAAACTAAATAAGTTTATCAGCAGAGCATTCAGGCCACTATCTTCCATATAACGAGAGCAAAGTGGATGTAAAGCTCTAAAAAGGAAAAAATAAAGGAAGCACAAAAACACAAAACTTCATATTACTTTTATGTTTATTTATTTTTTTCCTTTTTGGAACTTTACAGCCACTGGTCACCATCCACTTTCGTTGTTTAGACTGACAAGCCCATTGTTAAATTCAACCTGAGCATAAATAAGATCACATGGGCTTCAATTGAGTGACATGAGGGTGAGTAGGTCATGATAGACTTTTGGTGAACAATCCCAATCCCATTTAAATTTTTTCAGTGTGTTCTTTCATTGCTCTTTTTTTACACAGTTCATTAACATCAGCTTATTAGAAAAATATTGTCTGCTGTTTAATAGGTAATAAAAAGAAAAAAATTTATGTTGTTTGTCTCTCATAGCTCGGAGCCCAGCCCGAACTCCTGCCACTGGAGCAAATTTTAATCGCTCTACAGAAGATCTGCGTAGCAAGCAAGCAAACTATGGCCGACTACGTGAGTCTTTGCGCCTCTTTTAATCCTTTTTTATTATTATTGCAGTGGTGGGCCGTCAGGGCCAGCAAGGCCTTCTCTGCTGGCCTAAACACTATCAGAATCACTGACTTGCACTTAATATATTTTTCCATTAATGAGTATTAAATTATTCCCAATAGTCCATTCTTTTCTCTTGGTTGCGCTGCTTCCAGTAGTGCATGTTTATGTTAGAGCTTTTATCCAATCATATTTCAGCCATCATGTGTTGCCATGGCCAAAGAAATCTGCCTGAGGCCTTCAGAATCAATAATGCGGGCGCCTGTAGCTTAAAAGGAATGGCAATGAAACTGTTGCTTTAACCATTCAGATAATATTTAATCAGCCAATCAGATTTCGATTTGACTGCAGCATCTAGTATTTTCACGTCTTTTGATTGGATGGTCAGAGCGCTATTGACTATTGATTAGACTATTGTAACCCTTGAAGGACAAGACAAGGGAGCCTCCGTTTCTGAACTTATAATCGGAACGCAAGAACCACTGTACACTAACGCACAACACAAGCCAAACTTACTCGCTCGTTTCTCTCTACCCGGCCTTTTCCGAACTCACCGCATTAACCCTATAACTGCCGGTACAAAATAAAAACAGCAATTTCACAACAATTATAGAGAGTCTGTGTGCTGCTACACTATTAAAAGTTATTAATTCAGGTAGGACACTACTGAAGGCCTAGGTGTGAAATGCACGGCCCGCCACTGTATTATTGCATATTCTGCTAATGCCACAGCTGGTTGAAGAGCTGGGAAGAAAATAAAGCTAGATTTAAGTTCAGCAGTCCTTTATTTACAATTTACTTAACACAGCACTCAGGATTCTCTGGATCTAAACACGGATGGAACAACCAACTTTACACTACCAAACTACCGATAAAAGACTGACAGGAAGCAAGCTCATTTTATACAATACCAAAGCAGTCAAAGCAACGATTAACAAGTGTCCAACTAAATCAGTAACCTAAGCAGCAAACAGGTGGAAAAACGTACTCTGTTACTAGCGTAACCTCGGTTCCCTTTCGAGAACGGTCACTTCATATTGCGTAGCTAATACGCAGTGGGGACACAATATAAAACGCCGCACCATTAGCAACTGGCTGCATCCAACTGGAGCCTAGGGAAACACCACGAGGCTCACAGAACAAGCCATAATAAAAATATATATATATAAGTGACAGCAAACGGACCTGAGTTAGGTTTCATGAATAAGGGGCTGGGGCTCACTTATAAGAGTCCTAGGACAACTTGTGCTTATGGACAGTAACATGTTATACTGACATGTATAATGGCTGCCGCACAAATGTCATTAATTGTCACACCACTGTACCAAGCTCACGAAGAGTGGGCTCTAGCGCCTATGGGACAAACCTGGCCCACAGAAGCGTATGCCAGGGAGATGGCATCCACTATCTATCTGTACAGTCTCTGCTTCGTGATCGGTAACCCCTTGGTGCAACCGCCGAAGCAAACAAAGAGCTGTTCTTACTGCCTAAACGGCGCAGAATGCTCCAAGTACACTTTTAGAGCCATAACAGGACAGAGCAAATTAGCCTCCCCATCGTTCTCTGAGGGTGGAAGTGCTGATAATGTAATAACCTGAGATGAGTTGAGAGCACCTTAAAGGGATAGTTCACTTTGAAATTAATTTTTGATATGTTTTAGCTTACCTCAGGGGAATCCAAGATGTAGGTGTCTTTGTGTCCACAGTATTTTCAATTTTGTTATTGTTCTTGTCTGTCAGTCATATAATGCAGGCCTATGGGGTCCACCTCAAAGAGCATACTCAGAGAAGTCCAAATTAAACATGATTTAATGACTTGTAAATGTAAGTACACATTGATGGCCTAAGACACGAAACGAGCGGTTTGTGTGAGAAAACGAACAGTATTTATATCGTTTTTACCTCTTGTAATCACAGTCACGTCCAAGTACTCTGATGGCGCGGGCGCCTCTGTCTGTGCAAGCGCCGGCAAGCGCCGGAAAGCCCCGGAAGTGATCTCTTGCGCGTGTACGTCACTCATTGTTTACACAGAGATTTCGGACGTAAAAAGAAAAATCTCTCTTTTTTTCTAATTTCTTTCCGAAATCGTCTTCCATTGCGATTTCCTGTATATCTAAATATGTTTAGATCTTCACAGTGAAAGGTAAAACGTCCGAAATCTCTGTGTAAACAATGAGTGACGTACACGCGCGAGAGATCACTTCCGGGGCTTTCCGGCGCTTGCCGGCGCTTGCGCAGACAGAGGCGCCAGCGCCATCAGAGTACTTGGACGTGACTGTGATTACAAGAGGTAAAAACGATATAAATACTGTTCGTTTTCTCACACAAACCGCCCGTTTCGTGTCTTAGGCCATCAATGTGTGCTTACATTTACGAGTCATTAAATCATGTTTAATTTGGACTTCTCTGTGTATGCTCTTTGAGGTGGACCCCATAGGCCTGCATTATATGACTGACAGACAAGAACGGTTTGACCTAAAAATAACAAAATTGAAAATACTGTGGACACAAAGACACCTACATCTTGGATGCCCTTGAGGTAAGCTAAAACACATCAAAAATTAATTTCAAAGTGAACTATCCCTTTAAGTACATAACCATGCCTTGGCTTGAGAGTGACCCCGGAGTCATCTATCCCAAATTCCAGGCAGGAAGGGCTCAATGAGAGCGCCTGCAAATCTCCCACTCGCTTGACTGATGCCAGGGCCAGCAGCAGAGCAGTTTTCAGCCAAAGTGACTGCCACGCAGTCAAAGTTTGTACTTTGGTGCGAAGCACGTGTCCCCCCCCCCCCCCCCCAGGTAAAGGGGGACTGGTTACCCGGGTGTTGTGTGTTTGAAACATACTCATTTTGTGCTTTATTTGGGTCGCTGTGAAAGCAGCGTTTGTTTGTAGTGGCGCGTGCAGTGCAACGGCCCATTGACTACAATATGAAAATCTCCAGCAGCCTGAGCTGAACAGGGAGCTGTGAGATTTAAATGAGCTCTTTTCGAGGGCGGTCCGGCTAGAGCGAGACTCAGACCCTCTCTCTTTCCCCCTGTAGCTAGGAGGGCTTCGGCGGTTCAGGGTCCAACACGGTAGCGCTTATCTTGAGTGATGACGGGTATCAGCCACAGGGTGGGGCTGAGAGACCCGAGGCGCTGGTTTCGCTGGCTGAGGAGGTGGCGTGCTCTTGTGGCAGCTCGAGGCAGAGCTGGAGCGCTAATACAGGAAGTGTCTCATAGCTTGAGAAGACTTCTCCGCCTCTGTAAATCTCTCAGAAAACCCTTTCACAGCTGGGCCGAAGAGACCGGTGCTGGAGATAGGTGAATCGAGGAACGCCGTCCTTTCCGCCTCTTTGATGTCCGTGAGGTTCAGCCAGAGGTGGCGCTCAAGCACGACGAGGTTAGCCATACCCTTTGCTGGTTCCCCTGAGCGGTAGCCTTAGTAGCGTGCAGAGCTAGGTCTGTGGCGCTGCGCAGGTCACGGAACGCCTCAGGGTTCAGGCCAGACTCGTCCATTGTCTGGAGAAGCTTGGCCTGAAACACTTGTAAAACCGCCATGGTGTACAGAGCTGATGCAGCCTGACCGGAAGCAGAAAAGGCACGTCCAGCGAGGGCTGAAGTGTTTCGGCAGGGCTTCGAGGGGTGTACCGTTCTAGATCTCCAGCCAGCAGCAGTGGGCGGGCACAGATGGGCAGCGACTGCTTCCTCGAGCGGTGGCAGCTTCTCATAACCTTTTTCCGCTGCGCCGTCAACAGAGGAGAGCGTAGCGGAAGTAGAAGGGCTTGTGCATGCCGAGTATGGCGCGCCACGACTTTGAGAGTTCATCGTGGACCTCAGGGCGCTGGTTTGTGGCGGGGGGCCTGCAGGCGCCCTGGCAGGAACCATCCATCCAGCCAACTCCTAGGCGGCTCCTCAGGGGAGGCCCATTCGAAACCGAGGTCTGAAATGGCCACAGTGAGGCGTCCGAATTAGTCCTGCTAGTAGCTGCGCTAGCAGCAGACTGTGAGAGGGCGGGGTCAACCGAGCCCGACCACTCTTCCGCAATGGAGAGGCTGTCGTGTTCTTCATCCGATCCGCCGAAGGAGACGAGACCCGCCGCTCGAAGGGAGGACAGGACAGGCGAAGGATACTGAGATGGAGAAAGCGAGGCACGCAGGGGACGTGGCCGACGTGGGCTCACTTACTTCCATGTGCTCGGGCTGCCGTTGGCTGCGGCGCTTCTTCTTCCGTGGCTGAAGTAGTGCAGGGAAAGGAGGAGCGGTGTCGCCGTCTCGAAAGAGCTAACTGCATTCCGCAGCATTGAGATGGGCAGGCGTACGCACTACGCAGTGAGAGCAGCCCGCGGCAGAGAGTGCAGCTTCAGCGCGGCCGGGTCCCAGGCACGTGGCGCACTCCGTGTGCCCATCATCCTCGTGTATAGATGATCTGCACGAGGTGCATGAAGAGCGAGGCATCTGTAACAACGCTCGCTGAAATTTCTCTTTGATAAAACTGAGTGTTGCAGTGGCGAACACAACAGTAGCAGTAAAAGGATATTATAGCGTTTTCCGCCGGATGGCCACAGGAGAGCAGCGACAGAAGAGAACGGCTTCGAGGTGAGTTAAAGGCACTGTCCGCTGTTTGCAAGGGCTCGCTCTAGCTGTCTGGCTTGTTTCCACGGTAAAGGCTTGAGAGGAGTCAGAGATGTGAAGTGAAGCTGAAGGAGAGAAAATCTGCTAGATGGCCAAAATGGGCACTCTTTATAGGCTTAAGCCATGCCCATTTAGGCACGCTCTAAAGTGTTGGGCGCCAAGTCATGGGCGCTTGGCCATAGGATGTGCAGTTGCCGCAGCACAGCCAATGGGCGAGCTAGACGCTCTGCTGTGTTCGCTGTGCAGCTGCACTGCGTTTGAAATTATTAGCTTCAATATTTCTCGATGAAAGGAGTTCCCCACTGTGTATTAGCTACGCAATACGAAGTGACCGTTCTCGAAAGGGAACTGGAACAAAGGAAACATGTGCAAAACACAGGAAAACAGCACATAACCCTGAAAGGAAACACTTTACAATAAGGTCCCATTAGTTAATGCATTAATTAACTAACAATGAGCAATACATTGTTACGGTATTTATTAATCTTTTTTAACATTAGTTAATAAAAAATAGGACTGTTCATTGTTAGTTCATGTTAGCTCACCTCAGGTCCACTATATAATATTAACAGATATGGCTTTTAATTTTAATAATGTATTAGTAAATGTTGAAATTAACATTAACCAAGATTACTATTTTTCATTGTTAGTTAATGTTAACTAATGTTAACAATTAGAACCTTATTGTAAATTGTTACCCATATTGTATTCATCTAGAAAGAATTGATCTTGGGTTTGGTTAAAAGCAATTAAAGAGTTAATTCTGCTTAGGATAATGTGGTTGATCAACATTTTGTGTTTTTAATTTGCATTTTTATAGAAAGGTTTTTCATTAGAGCTGTCCAGAAAGAGTAGATTTTTAATTAGATAGTGAGTGATGCTAGATTAGTTGTTAAATAGCTAGTCAGCTTTATATCATGTTGGAGTAAGACTTAAATATGTATAATTTTGAGGAAATATTTGTAATTGCATTTCTGTGTATATTTGTACCTGTGTCCGCAGGCCACGCTCAAAGCAGGAGCATGAATGACATTGCAGACTCACCAAGCACAGACCAGGTGAGTCACATGTTATCACAATGTGTCTTTATCTGTAATAGAAAGCCCCAATTTGACAAGGCACGATAGCGATTATATTGTTCACAATAGCATCTTCACAGATTTTTTGTATTTGCTTTGATACTATTTTTAGCTGCCGTGTCCAGTTTTTCACACTGACTTGACTGACAAATTCAGACAGATTCTAGAAATCAATGCTTCTTCTGCTTTCTTTATCATCAACATATTGGAAATTGATGAAGAATTTAAATCAACACAATGTATATATTTTTTTCTTAATATAAAAAGGTATAATCTTAGAGTTGACCATGATTTCACCATGTTTTGAGGTCACAGAAAGAAAGTTCTGTAGTCCTTCAGATTCATCACCAAAATGAGAAATTCCTGCCATTATAAACTTTTCATATTTTGCTGGAGACATTTTATAAATTGTGTCTTTAAGAAAATTGTATTGATGTATTTGATAGTTTATTTTGTTGAAACTGTGCTTGTACTAAAAAGTAAACTTAGCAGCATATATGATAGAGGTTGCTGTGTGTGTGTGTGTGTGTGTGTGTGTGTGTGTGTGTGTGTGTGTGTGTGTGTGTGTGGTTCTACCGATCTGATGAGATGTGCATTGCCGTGGCCTGGTGTCTAGGTCAGTATTGATCTGCCATTGGTAAAACGTGCCATCTGACCGTGTGGTCCTCGTGCTAAGCTCTCACATGCAGAGAGATACCCGGGAGCTGCGGTCTGTTCCCTTTGGAAAAATAGTGTCACTGTTTCCATCTTTTTTTCATGTGCACACAATGTACAAGGCTATAGCCACCAGTTACAACACTCATTTATTACTGTCCTGCTTTGTTTATGAAGATATAGCCTATTGTAACAGGAAAGTGTTAATTATTTTTGTCTTTTAATTGTAACTCATATCTTTGTGTGTTAGTCTTGTTCTGTGATGAAATAGAAGGGTTAGTGACAACATGAGGGTTCTGTGATGGAATAGAAGGGTTAATGACAACATGAGGGTTCTGTGATGGAATAGAAGGGTTAATGACAACATGAGGGTTCTGTGATGGAATAGAAGGGTTAATGACAACATGAGGGTTCTGTGATGGAATAGAAGGGTTAATGACAACATGAGGGTCCTGCAATGGAATAGAAGGGTTAATGACAACATGAGGGTTCTGTGATGGAATAGAAGGGTTAGTGACAACATGAGGGTTCTGTGATGGAATAGAAGGGTTAATGACAACATGAGGGTTCTGTGATGGAATAGAAGGGTTAATGACAACATGAGGGTTCTGTGATGGAATAGAAGGGTTAATGACAACATGAGGGTCCTGCGATGGAATAGAAGGGTTAATGACAACATGAGGGTTCTGTGATGGAATAGAAGGGTTAATGACAACATGAGGGTTCTGTGATGGAATAGAAGGGTTAATGACAACATGAGGGTTCTGTGATGGAATAGAAGGGTTAATGACAACATGAGGGTTCTGTGATGGAATAGAAGGGTTAATGACAACCTGAGGGTCCTGCGATGGAATAGAAGGGTTAATGACAACATGAGGGTTCTGTGATGGAATAGAATAGTAAAATGACAACATGAGGGTCCTGTGATGGAATAGAAGGGTTAGTGACATCATGAGGGTCCTGTGATGGAATAGAAGCATTAGTGACAACATGAGGGTCCTGTGATGGAACAGATGAGTTAAATCAGGGGTTCTTAACTCTGGTCCTTGAAGTCCACTTTTCTGCAGAGTTTAGCTCCAACCTTGATCAAACTCACCTGCCTGTAACTTTCTAGTAATCCAGAGGACCTCAATTGGCTTGTTCAGGTGTTCGATTATGGTTGGAGGAGAACTTTGCAGGAAAGTGGACCTCAAGGGCCAGAGTTGAGAGCCCCTGAGTTAAATGACAACAAGGGTCCTGTGATGGAACATAAGGGTTAAAGGACAGCACATGGGTCCTTTTGTTCTAACAAAATTCTTTTATGTTATTTTTTCTTTACTCACTTTGATTTCAGCTGAAGAACAAGTTCATGAAGAAAATTCCAAGAGATGCAGAGGCATCCAATGTTCTGGTGGGAGAAGTGGACTTCTTAGATAAACCCTTTGTTGCCTTCGTTCGGCTGTCTCAGGCCACTACTCTTGGGGGTCTGACGGAAGTCCCAGTGCCCACCAGGTAACAGTTTTGCACATTAAAAACTCACATTATGTCTGTAAAAAGATCATGGAAAAAGTTTAATGAACTAAAGCTTTGACCATATATCTCTTAATGGACAGATTCTTGTTTGTGCTACTTGGGCCTCCTGGTAAAGCCAAATCTTACAATGAAATTGGACGGGCCATTGCCACTCTCATGGTGGATGATGTAAGTTTGATTGATTTGTTATGCAGTTAATATTTTTCATATACAGTACGTTCTTATCTTTAATGTTCAATTCTTCCAGATAAACTTGTATCATACATTGCTCTTTAAAGTGATCAAAATATTTATTTCCTCTGTTTTATCCACAGCTCTTCAGTGATGTAGCATATAAAGCCAGGGACCGGGAGGATTTGATTGCTGGAATTGATGAGTTCCTGGACGAGGTGATTGTACTTCCACCTGGAGAATGGGACCCCAAAATTCGCATAGAACCCCCCAAAAAAATTCCCTCAGCAGACAAAAGGTAAAGCTCATTCTTCTTCTGTGTCTTTGTTCGGCCCATATGCTTCACATCTTTACATTCCTCTTTGTTTCTCTGAAAAGGAAGTCTGTGTTTTCCCTCAATGAGCTGGGTCAGATGAACGGGACAGCAGGCGGCGGAGGGCCTGCTGGCGAGGATGAGGAAATGCCTGTTCCACATGAACTTGGCGAAGAATTGGCATTTACGGGGAGGTGAGTGTGTGAATACGCTGACTGACATAATTAGGCACCATCCATCCATCCATTTTAATTCTGCCTTATATTTGCCACCTCAATTCAAATTCAGCTTAAATTCAGGAATTTAATTAAAATTTAAATGACAACCACAATTTAGTTCTGAATTGCGCACAGCCCTGCCAACTGAGTGTACGGCACATTTACATTTGCCGGTTGATCATAAAGACACAAAGTTCTTGTACTTCGACCTTGCATAGTCTCTAAAACACTTTGGCTGAAAGACTCTTGGGTATAGCTTGAGTTTCAAAGTGTTCTTGTTTTATCTGTCTCTACAAATAATTGAAAGATACTTCAGAGCTCCAAGGTTTAAGAGAGTTTGTATCTTGATCAATATGTCGAAAAAGGAAAATGTAATGTTCTTTTTGGCACTTGGGCTAGAGGGTATGTGAGGACTTAGAGATAGAAAATTGGTGCCAGTATTCGGTGCTAATATTCAAGATAGATTTTGCCTCTGTCTGTCTAATACAAGCTAAAGAGGACAAGTCACTGATGAATAATGGATTAAACATCTATGTTTACGGGGCAGGTTCTGTGGTGGCCTTTTCCTTGACATCAAGAGGAAGATGCCCTGGTACCTGCGCGACTTTTATGAAGGCATCCACATTCAGTCCATCTCTGCGGTACTCTTCATCTACCTGGGCTGCATAACCAATGCAATCACCTTTGGGGGGCTTCTAGGGGATGCCACAGACAATTACCAGGTACACTTCGCAGTTTTCTACTCGACACTGAACATGACAGTTTGCTTAAAGTTGCATGTCATCATCTTTTATGGAGCATTTAACAAGCACGCTTGTGACCTAGCTTCATCTATAGCCCTTTTCTTTTTGGTCCCTCTCTTTCTCACCTTGTTTCCTTGTCTCTCTCTCACTGTTTAACTGTCTGTCAGGGTGTGATGGAGAGTTTTTTGGGCACCGCTCTAGCTGGAACGGTATTCTGCTTGTTTAGCGGTCAACCTCTCATTATTCTCAGCTCAACAGGCCCCATCCTCATCTTTGAGAAACTGCTTTATGAATTCAGCAAGTGAGAGCCATTCGCACCAATCCATCATAATTTCACAGTCTATTATTGAGGACAAAAAAAGTACAGCCTTGATTGCTCACTTTCATCAAGTGAAAGACCCTCATAAATCTTCTCTCTTAGTCTTCACTGATGCAAATAATGTCTTGCTCTCTTGTGTTCACTGCTTTAGTATTTACCTCTCTTTGTTTTTTCTTACCACTTTCTTTTCCTCAGGAATAATGGGATTGATTACATGGAGCTTAGGCTGTGGATCGGAATGCACTCCTGCGTGCAGTGTTTGCTCCTGGTCGTCACAGATGCCAGTTACATCATAAAGTACATGACGCGCTTCACAGAGGAAGGCTTCTCCAGCCTCATCTCCTTCATCTTCATCTCTGATGCCATCAAGAAAATGGTGGGATCCTTTAAATACTATCCCATCAACACTGACTTCAAACCGGACTACGTTACGGCCTACAAGTGCGAGTGTGTGGCGCCAGATCCGAGTAAGTCCATTCTTGGCGTAGAGCACATCAGTTCTGAAATGGAGAACTAAATGTGGAATAAATTGGATGTAGAGCAAATTTACCTTAATTTAGTGTGTCAGGATTTACACATGAAAAACAAATGGTAACAATTTACAATAAGGTGCAATTAGTTAACATTAGTTAAGGCATTAGGAATCATGGACTAATTTAAAAATATACTATTGTTCATTGTAAACTTATATTTGTTCAAAATACTTGTTAATAAGTTCAAATTGTCTTTTTAATTTTGTTTGGTTTTATTCATTTTAACTGTATCAAATAACTGTAAAAATTTTTTTTTTTTTTTTTTTTTGAAGTATCTTAAAGCTGCTAAAGTTAATGTGCTTACTGGTATCATTTAAGAATGCTTAACTGTGTTTAAAATCGACAAAAAATTAAAATTCATGTAAATTAAAATTAAAATCTATTTTCGAAATGCATGTTATCGATCATATTGCAAATGTTTCATCCATGTTTTTTTTAATTAATTTTCAAATTAAAATAATTTAATTTTATCAAAATGTAACTCAGTCTGGAAATTCAGCTTTGCCATCACATGAATAACAAGAAATTACATTTTAAAATAATATATAAAATAGAAAACCATTATTTAGAAGTGTTTTAATATTTCACAATATTACTGTTTTACTGTATTTTTGATCAAGATCAAATAATGATTGGTGAGCAATGAGCATAAAGAGACCTCTTTCAAAAACATTTAAAGAAATCTTACCAACCCCAAACTTTTGAACGGTATATTGTATGTACTGTGAACATTATTAAAATGCTGTAGAGGTATGATTCAATGTTATTTCATTATACTTTAAACATTAGCTTATGGTAACAAATCAAACCTTATTGTAAAGTGTTACTGAATACATTTCACTTTGGAGTCACTGCACTGTCAATATGCATACATTCATATGTCAAATATTAATTTCTTGATTTAACAAAGTTCCATTGGGTGTTTAAAGAGAACTGGCTGAGTGCATGTGATTATTGTAACTTATTTGTGTTATGTTTGTTTTTGCTGCAAACCCCAAACGTGACTGCTGATTGATGTGAGTACTTTTCAATATGCATGAGTTTCACCTGGACAGTTTGTACTTAGTCTAATGCCCTGCAGTAGTGAATGAAAACTAGCAGTGAGGTCTTTTGAAAGTAATTCAGGTGTGCTGGATTGTTTCAAAAACCAAATTAAAATTTTAGTGGGGCTACACCTGCAGTCATTTACATTTGCCAAAGCTGGCTTTGATCCTGGATAAATCCTTCTAACAAAGTGTTTTTCAGATTTCCATTCGTTCTGCTCATTTTCCTCTCTGATTCTCCCTTTCTCTGTTTGTTCAGTGGCACCAATGATCTTCGATGTTGTAGTCCCAGTGCCAGATAATTCCTCTGCTCTCTTTGGTGTAAGTGCCTATTGTCTTCACCTCACTCACATCTGTGTTAACATTTGTGTTAGCATGACCTCAGATTAGATTATAGCCTTTGAATCCACTGTATTTGCACTAACTATCACTGATTTTATAGCCCACAATGATATTTTGTGTTTTTGTATTATGTCATGATGAGCGAATCCAATTAGTTTAATTAAAATGCATCCTTTGTTACTGATCTTGTCTGCTGTATTACTCTGTGTTTTTGGTCCTGTCCTGTTTTATTCTCTCTTTTTCTCTTTTTTGCCATTTATCCACCACACAACCCTTCCATCCTTTGCTTTGTCTAAATTCCTCCCTCCTATCCCTGATTTGTACCTTTTTTTTTCTCTGCGTTTCTCCCATCTTCTCAGTTAAACGTAACAGCTCTGGACTGGACTCAGTTGAGTAAGAAGGAATGTGTGAAATATGGGGGCTCACTGGTGGGAAAAACCTGCAAGTATGTTCCAGATCTTGCTCTCATGTCCTTCATTTTGTTCTTCGGGACCTACACTATGACTGTCACTCTGAAGAAGTTTAAATTCAGTCGCTACTTTCCCACAAAGGTAATACCAGTGAAGATTTTTTGCCCTTTTTCTTAACAAACTCTTGCGAAAACAGATTTTTACACTTGCACTCTTCCATTTTCACTTTGTCCTTAGTAGCTATCTTATGGTGCTTTTCCATTACCAGTACCAGCTCGACTTGACTCGACTCGCCTTGGCTCGCCTCGACTCGGCTTGCTTTTCGCTCCGTTTTCCATTGCAGAAAGTACCGCCACAAATAGTACCCGGTCGTCATAGCGACGCATTTCGTTCCCCCATCAAGCTCTCGCTGGATCCTCTCTTCGGCAACCAAACAAAGGAATGTCTGCACCTCCTCGTTTGACCACGGCGTATTCTTCAGAGTTGCCATAATAATAGTAGTAAGTTTAGTAACTATCTCTGGCCAAACTATTCAAAAATGGCGGGGTTATTCTAGATACTCCATTTGGCGCGTGCAATGATGACGCAGATTCTCTGTGACCAATCAGCAGTCGGCATTTTTTTCACGTCACATTTTAGTATCGGCTTAGCTCGCCTAAGCTCGCTTAGAACCTCGCCGGAGGTGGTACGAAAAAAAGTACCCGAAAGCAGGTACAGGTACAACTTTTACACAGTGGAAAACCAAACAAAGGCGAGTCGAGCCGAGCCGAGGCGAGCTGGTACTGTGTAGTGGAAAAGCGCCATTAGACATGTAATTTCCTCTTTTTGTCAAAAACTTGAGTCTGACTATATCTTGTTTATGAAAAGTTGTCTGTCTCTAACTTTTATTCTGCATTTTCCTAATTACTGATGGGATTTAGTAAGACCAGTAGGATCTTTCATAGTGTTAGATCAATCAAAAGAGCTTTATACCTGCGTACCATACCTTACGTATGGTAACCCTCGTTCCCCGAGGAGGGAACGGAGACGTGACGAATGGGGATCTCGCTCAAGAGCCTATCTACTTTGAGTGTAACTAAATGAGTCGATGCACATTGGCATGCGATAATTGCACCAGCTGCTGTGCATCGCGGAGTGAGCATATAATGAGCGTCAGGTGCATCGCATCCTTGTTTTTCCGCTGAGGAGCCGGACTTGTGACTCGGCTGTACAGCGGAAGCTCAGCAACTGTGGCAAGGGGACGTACGTCTCCGTTTCCTCCTCGGGGAAGGAAGGTAACCATACGTAACCGAGATGTTCCCCTTCATCAGCTCACTATGACGTACATAAGAAGTGATTCTGACGAATGGGGATATCTACCAGAACGCCACTGCTGCTGGCCCTTCCAGCGCTCCGCTTGAGCCTCCTGGCCTGACCGTAGTTTGGGCAGAAAGTAGGAGCTCTAAGCAGAGAAGGTCAGTCATTGCTGTTCCGCAAGACCCACTCAGTGTGACTTATTGGATAACGCTGGTAAAGCGTGCCCTTGGGGAAGGGAACGCTGCGGAAGTCACATCCTACGCCGGAGGGAGACACTGTGACGGTTACACATATGGACTAGCCAAGCAGGGCAGGGTAGTAAAACATATGGTAGTCTCTGGGGTGGGTCCAGCTTAGTTATAGGGGGGAAAGAACACCAGCAGAGACGACAGAGCGGGCTCTGTTGAGGGAAAGACACGGGCTCATCCGCAGAGGAGCTGATCATGGAGGAATACACATATGGGGTCACTGCAGGGATCGCTACATATGGACTCCCAGCCTAGCAGAGGTTCCACAATGCATACGAGTGTAAGCCCGGCGTCAGATGCTCCGCAACGTCTGACTGCCGCAGGGGTGACGGAGGAACTCAACAGGGTTAGCCATTTCTGGGGAACACTACTGGAGCAAATAGACGCACGTATCCGACACTAAGAATGGGTCCTTCGCGCTACTATCGAATATAGCGAACGTGTTAGGTGTCGCCCAGCCCGCAGCTCTACAAATATCTGTCAGGGAGGCGCCTTGAGCCAGTGCCCAGGAGGAAGCTACACTTCTAGTTGAGTGTGCTCGCAACCCGAACGTGCAAGGCATCCTCTGCTTGGAGACAGCATTTCCCTTCTGCTGGCCTCCGTAACAGACGAAGAGCTGATCTGAGGTTCTGAAGCTTTGCGTTCTGTTCATGTATATCCGCAAGGAGTGGATGGGACAGAGAAAAGCCAGAGCTGGGTCTGCCTCCTCCAAAAGCAGCGCTTGCAGGTTCACTACCTGGTCCCTGAAGGGAGCGGTAGGAACCTTGGGCACGTATCCAAGCCGGGGTCTCAGGACAATGTGAGAGTTGGCTGGCACGAATTCTAGGCACGATTCGTTGACCGAAAATGCTTGCAGGTCCCCTACCCTCTTGATGGAAGCCAGAGCAGTCAGGAGCACTGTATTTAGTGACAGGATCTTTAAATGGTTAGTTCACCCAAAAATAAAAATTCTGTCAGTAATTACTCACCCTCACGTTGTTCCAACCCCTTAAGACTTTCGTTCATCTTCGGAACACAAATTAAGATATTTTTGATTAAATCTGAGAGCTGTTTCACTCCTCCATAGGCTTCTTATGGGATCGAAACTGGCCGGCCCAAAAGTTATGAAAGACATCGTGAAACTACGCAAAGTTTCTAGGTTGTACGTCACACGCATCACACACATGACCAGCGTCGGCCAATAGTGAGCCTACGTGTAACGTGCAACACAGAAGCTTTGCGCAGTATCACTGCGTGAAATCTCACGGCCCACAGAGAAGGAAATGAATAGTTGAATAAAGTCGTTATTTTTGTTTGTTTTTTTGCGCACAAAAAATATTCTCGTCGCTAGATAAACTTAAGATTGAGCCACTGTAGTCACTCGGACTATTTTAACAATGTCTTCCATAACTTTTGGGCCGGCCAGTTTCGATCCCTTAAGAAGCCTACGGAGGAGTGATCCAGCTCTCAGATTTAATCAAAAATATCTTAATTTGTGTTCCGAAGATGAACGAAAGTCTTACGGGGTTGGAACAACATGAGGGTGAGTAATTACTGACAGAATTTTTGGGTGATCTAACCCTTTAACTCAGCTGACTGCCGTGGTTCAAAGGGAGGTCTCTACAGTGTGCTGAGCACCAGAGACAGGTCCCAAGAGGCTATAGAGGGGAGGCGAGGTGGATTCAGTCTCCTCGCTCCCCTGAGGAACCTGACGATCAGGTCATGCTATCCCAATGACTTACCTCCAACTGCATCGTGATGTGCGGTGATAGCAGCAACATACACTTTGAGGGTGGAGGGAGGCAGCCTTCGCTCCAACCCATCTTGCAGGAAAGAAAGCACGACTCTGATCGGACATCTTCGGGGGTCTTCCCGGTGGGAAGAACACCATTCAACGAACAGGTTCCACTTCAGTGCATAGAGGCACCTCGTTGAGGGGGCTCTAGCAGAAGTGATGGTGTCTACCACCGGCTGGGGTAGGTCACCTAGAACCTCCGCGTCCTGTCCATGGACCAGACATGGAGTTTCCAGAGGTCTGGACGCGGGTGCCATCGAGTGCCCCGTCTCTGAGAAAGCAGATCCTTCCTCAGAGGAATGGGCCAAAGAGGTGCTGTCGCGAGGAGCATGAGTTCTGAGAACCAGGTATGGTTGGGCCAATACGGCGCAACTAACAAGACCTGCTCCTTGTCCTCCCTGACTTTGCACAGTGTCTGTGCGAGAAGGCTCACTGGAGGAAACGGATACTTGTGTAGGCCCCGGGGCCAGCTGTGCGCCAGTGCATCCGTGCCGAGGGTCCCCTCGGTCAGGGAATAAAACAACTGGCAATGGGTCGAGTCCGGAGAGGCAAACAGATCTATCTGAGCGGCTCCGAAGAAGTCCCATATCAGTTGGACCGATTGAGCATGCCAGGGATGTGAATGGCACTAAGCGACCTCAGATGCTTTTGACTCCATAGGAGGAGATCGCGGGCGAGTTGCGACATGTGGCAGGAGTAGGGATGTAGCAATTACCGGATTCCACAATTAACCGCGCTTTAAAACGTCACGGTTAATTAATCGTAAAGACTATGCTACACCGAGTGTTCTGCACGGAACGGAACTTTTGCAACTAACACAAAACGAAAACAAAGTTACACCAGCGGTGCACCAGCTTAATGCCGTGCTCGTCAACCTCTATGGCAGAGGGACTAGCAGCGACACTCTATTTCCACCGAAAAAACGCCTTAAGGGCCTGTTCACAGATCGCGTCTTTTGCGCGCTCAAGTTCGTTATTTCAAATGTAGGCGCACGGTATGCGCACTCATAAGGGAAGCGACGCGCTCGTTTTTTTCCAAGCGCGTCCGCGCCGCATCGAGATAAAAACATCTCTACTTTTCATAATGCCACAAAAGCACCTTAGGTCTAGTGACAAGAACCAACACAGCAACGACAGACGCCTCCGGTGCGCAACCGCCCTAGCACTTTGGAAAAAGGAGAACGCGGCGTGCAACTTTCAGCTTTCAGTGCAACGTAAAAAAACAACAACAAAAAACAGCGGAATGTTTTTGTTGCGCAAGTCTGTGGAAAACAGAATGTGACGTGCTCTCAAGAGTTTCAGTCAGTGAACATTTAACTTAATATCCTATTGCTTTCTCCTGTAAATGTTAGGCTTTGTAGTTTTAATATGCCCGGTGTAAAACACTAACATAAGATCAGGGCCGTGTAGACTTCTAGGACTACCAATTAACTGCATTTCAGTTATTAATAACACTGCATGAGAGATGTTCTCAGTTTCTTTCTATAATTTTTACTTAAACTTCAAACAAACAAACCAAAATAATGAGATTATAATAGATGATTTTCTAAAGGCACATGTAAAATTTGGATTAATAATTGAAAAAAGAGTATTAAAATAAGTACAATAATATTGGAGTGGATAACATTTGGACTATATTTGTTTTCTTTTAAAAGAAATACATAGTTAATATTTAGCTTACATTTAATTCAATAGAGCCAAATACTTTGTTTATTCTTATTTTCATTGGGATTTATTATCCCTTTATTTGTTTTTAAGTCAAATACCAACAAGATATTGTTTTCATGTTATCAAGTTTTCTACCTCAGGTTTAAAATAAATTTAGAACAAACTAAACACTTAATCATTTTGTGATCTATTTCAATCAAAGAGCCCTGCAGCCATTGACTTAATTTGTTATTTTTAAAAGAAAAATGCTGGATGTTTACAAAGCACTTCTCTTTAATTCCAAAGGAAGTGATTGATTATTGTTTGTCATTTTATAATTTTGTACTGTGTTGTGGCAAATAACACATTCAAATCTAGTGTTGAGTTCATGTGATATTATACATATAGTGTTGTGAAATTAATTGATGCATAATAATCGTGATAATCGTTAAATCGTGATTATTTCACAGACAATAATCGTACTTACAAAATCTGTAATCGTTGCATCCCTAGGCAGGAGCGTAGACCACCTTGGCGGTTGATGTACGC
This sequence comes from Rhinichthys osculus, assembly GCA_029959095.1. NCBI lineage: Eukaryota > Metazoa > Chordata > Actinopteri > Cypriniformes > Leuciscidae > Rhinichthys > Rhinichthys osculus. The sequence continues at coordinate 20,158,683 of JARWKJ010000004.1, read as the reverse complement.
AATGGTCGCAGTGCTGTACGTACGGACCAGTACGCGCTTGCCATGTAGCAGCCCCTTGAGGCGGCCCAGCACAAGGCGTACTGTGAGCAACTCAAGGCAATTGATATGCCAATGCAACTGCATGCCCATTGTACGTGGCCCCCCAGCCGGTGGCAGAGGCATCCGTGAAGACCACAGCATGCCTGGACACTTGTTCTAGGGGAACACCTGCCCGTAGAAACGAAGGGTCTGACCACGGGTTGAAGGTTTGGAGGCAGTGCGGGGTGACGTGCACCCGGTACGTGCCGCTCTGCCACGCTAATCTCTGGACTTGGCTGTGAAGCCAGTGCTGAAGCGGTCTCATATGCAGCAATCCAAGCGGCGTTACTGCGGCTGCGGATGCCATATGCCCCAGGAGCCTCTGAAAAAGTTTGCCTCGTTTAGTTACACTCGAAGTAGATGGGCTCTCAAGCGAGATCCCCATTCGTCAGAATCACTTCTGGCGTACGTCATAGTGAGCTGACGAAGGGGAACTTATATTAATGGCACTTTAAAAATAAATTGTTTTAAAGAGTATAGCAGAGAATTATTCCATATATTTTATTATCAACACCATTAGTACAAGAGTAATGTGACTACAACATCCTTTATGCGTTCTGTTACAGGGCGCTTGACTGATTTGGTTGGATCTCTTAAATAGGCAAAAGAATAGTTTGGAAAACTAATAAGTTTGTAGTAATTATTACAGTAAAAACATAATCAGTGTATTATATTTACACTTCCAAATATATATAACAAAGCTTGATCACACGGTATAAACGCATAACCGACACGGTATAAATGACTGTTGCAGTCCTTAATACATTCTTTATTGCACGTATATGGTGTCTTATACAGTATAGTGACATTAATTTATTATATCACTATGTCTGAAATTGCATACCGTCTAAGTATAGGTGCTACATCTATATTTGAACTTACTTCGCGACAGTTAAAAAAGCATGTTCTACAGAGTATGAATGACCTACCAGCATCAGTTGCATCACTTTACTGCCATTCATAAATCCTCTCCTGTGGCCTTATGGGATAGTAATGTAATTGTATTTCCTTTGTATTTTTATTATCTACCCTTTAAAATACTTTAAAGAAGCTCCTTTAAAGGCGCTATAGAAGTTATGATGATTATTATTATAGTGTCTATCAAATGCGTACTTCAGATTCAGAATCTCGGCAAAGTAGTAGGTCGTCTGGAGACTTTTTCGCCTACAGTTTTAAAAAATAGGTATTCAGACATACTACTGTACAGTTTTGGCATACTTTTTTGCATACTATATAGTAGGGAAGTATTTGATTTTGGACGCAGTGTATGTGTTTGGAATGGAAGGATGCATCAGTCTCTCAGTCTCTGAGTGCAAGCATTAAATAAATAAATAAATAAATAACTCTTTCATTTCTGCATTCAAAACTGTGCAATTCATAGAAAGGTGGCAGGCTTGCAGACCAGTATGTTATATGTATCTCTTCAACGGCATTGTGCTATATTTCAGCAGCTGCAGCTATGTGTTTTATTTATTCTTTTAATATGTTTTGTTTCTATCAAGCTGAGGAAGTTAATTAGTGACTTCTCCATCTTCATGTCCATCATGACGTTTGTGGGGCTGGACATGCTTATAGGTTTGAAAACACCCAAACTCATTGTGCCCACAGAGTTCAAGGTGAGAGTAACTCGCATGTTCTGAAGAAAGAAACTGATCTTGATTTTTGTTGTGACTATAAAGCTTCCTCTTTAGTTTTTCTCAGAGGTGTATTGGTTATTTTATTTTCAAATCATGTAGCCCACACGCCCCGACCGGGGTTGGTTTGTGATGCCATTCGGAAAGAATCCGTGGTGGGTTTACCTGGCAAGCTCCGTCCCTGCTCTCCTCGTAACTATCCTCATCTTCATGGATCAGCAGATCAGTGCTGTCATTGTAAACCGCAAGGAAAATAAGTTAAAGGTATCCATGCAGTGAGAAGGTCCATAATCACTCCTGTTCTTTTCATTTCCATTGACTTCCTTACATTTCCTTATCTGTTTGTTACAGAAAGGTTGTGGGTATCACCTGGATCTACTGTGGGTGGGCATTCTGATGGCAGCCTGCTCTTTTATGGGCCTGCCGTGGTACGTGGCAGCCACTGTCATATCCATCGCTCACATTGACTCGCTGAAGATGGAGAGCGAGTCTAGTGCTCCAGGGGAACAGCCACAGTTCCTGGGTGTGAGGTGAGACAGACATGGCAACCATAACAGGTCTCAACACTGATAGTTTCTGATTGGCTCAATACAGAAAAAACAAAAGTGATTTTTAGCTAACGACATTAAGTATTTCCTTTAATAAAAGCCATAAATTATAAAATGGTTATTGAGAGTGGGCTATCAAAACTTGATTGTCATAAAATCTAATTTACATGAGCAGATGGACCACATTTGTCACAAAACCAGTCACAAGTCACACGGGTATATTTGTTGCAATAGCCAACAATACATTGTATGGGTCAAAATGATCGATTTTTTTGCATCCTCAGATTACAGATTTTCAAATAGTTGTATCTCTGTATCCTAAAAAAACATACATCAATGGAAAGCTTATTTATTCATATAAATCTCAATTTCATAAAATTGACCCATGTGACTGTTTTTTTGGTCCAGGGTCACATTTATATCCAAATGGTAATTAATGTACATGGAACAGAAGTCAAACCTCAAAATGTACCGTAGATGGTTGGGAACACTGAAATACTTTTATGTACTGTTTACATGTCTGGTGTTAATCGACAATTGTTATGTTTAAGTAAAAAATGCCTACTAAACACTAAACGTGTTTGCTTAAGTGGCTACCAAAGTAACATAAGTAGCTTGTAGCTACATTGTTATTGTGCACGGTATAGTTACAACACAAATGACACAAATACATTGAATAAATTGTGGCTGTTCAGTACATATATCACAGTTCTCCACTCTCTTTTATTTTTGTTCTGCTTCTCTTCCAATTACAGAGAACAAAGACTGACAGGAATCCTGGTGTTTGTGATGACAGGAGTGTCTATCTTCTTAGCGCCCATTCTGCAAGTGAGCTTGTTGAAATGACAGAGATAATTAATACTGACTTGACCTAACATTTAGGGTAGATTAGCGATTATTATCATAAAAAATGTTCACTGAAGATGTCTGTATGATCTACTCTGCTTTAGCTGTACTATTTTTTTTTGAAATATTTGTTTGTCTTTACTGTCACTTGTGATCAATTTAATGCATTCTTGCTATATGATTGTACATCTTACTGACCCCAAACTTTTGGACATTTACATTGTATGTATTTACTTAAAATACTCTGAATTTCTAAAACAGTTAAAGTGAACATAGAATATCGTCCTGAAAGTCATCTTCAATTGGTCGGATGAAATTACACTTATGGCCATGGCATTCAAAAACATTTTTTATTGGTATTATTCATGTGACTTTAAATGCAGTTGAAATGTTTTTAAAGGTCAAGCATTCTTAGAAAACATTAATAAAACCAACCATTAAAAAAAGGTAAGGAAGCATTTGCCTTTTTTTAAAGGCAAATGCCCCTGCAGGAAGTGGGGTATTCTGTTAGAATTAAGAGCAAAAGCAAGCTACATCTGTTTCTCTGAAATTCATTTTACTTCCATAATCTGGTGAATCTGAAAAAAAAAGGGTAGGTTTTATCCATCAATAAATTGATTGGATTGTGTAAAGTGTCCTTTATACTGTACCAGAATGGAGCCAGACTGAGAATGTGAGCTCTCTAAAACAATGATTAAATAGCTATTTGGCTACTGGTTACCATAATCCAATAGCCCGTATCACCAAACAAGTGACATCAACAGAAAGGAAATCTGTTTCAGAGGAAGAACAAGTTTTGGCATTTTGTTTAAAGATTACATTTTTATAGTAACACTTTACAGTAAAGTTTCCTTAGTTACCTACTTTAGTAAACATGAATTAAGAATGAACAATACTTCTACAGCATTTATTGATCTTAGTTAATGTTAATTTTAACATCTACTAATACATTATCAAAAGTTGTATTTGTTAACATTAGTTAATGAACTAACATGAACAACTATTTTATTAACTAACATTAACAAAGATTAATAAATACTGTTACAAGTGATTTGCTCATTGTTAGTTCATGTTAACAAATGAGACCTTATTGTAAAGTCTTACCCATTTTTTTAATTAAACAGGAATGGTTATTTTATTATAACTGTTATATGATTAAATAGGGTCCGTTTTGTTTTCATGCTGACTTTAAGTGTAACTGCTGTTGCTTTCGCAGCTGAAGTGTACTTTTTCTGTTTATAGTTCATTCCTATGCCAGTCTTGTATGGAGTGTTCCTCTACATGGGTGTTGCTTCTCTCAGTGGCATCCAAGTAAGTGCCATTAGGGATATAACCCTTTTCAACCCCTCCTCCCTCCGGAACAGATTTAATAGCCAATGTACTTGCAAAGTTTTAATATCATAGCAAACTTTACAAGGAAAACATCACAACTTGTACTTTGAGTGTGAGTGTAACACTCATTTGTATGCACTCTACAACTGTTTAGTGATTAGAAATGAGTGATTTCTCCACTCTGTGACAGTGCAGGGTAAGAAGAGTGTGGTGTTGTGGGAATGGATATTTGCATGCTGGCTGGGTTTACTGAGGCAATTTTGAGCTGCATTTTGATGAGGCTGTCAGACTGCAGTGAGAATCCACCCTCTTGTGTAGCTTGGCAGTGGCCAGGTGCTTCTTTGCTGTGCTCTAGTAGTCTAGTTTAATGTCAGCTAGAGAACAAGAGGAGGACAATGGCAAAATTATGGATCTTGAACGGAGACTGTAACTATACTGAATTAATACAAATGTATTTAAGTTAATAGTGCTTTGAGGCTAAATGCCTGAGAGCTGATGTTGTCTTTAAACTTTAAAGTGTTCTTTTTTATGTGACAAGCTTTGGAATGTGAATTACTAATTGTCTTAAATAAGTGAGGGGGAAAAAATTTGACTAAAAAAGAGGGAAGAAAAAATCAGTACATGTTTAAAGGAAATGTATTTACTCATCCTGTCGTTTCAAACACGAATGACTATGTTTTCAAGCTACAAAAAGGACACAAACACGTCATAAAACGCTTGCGCTACATTTAAAGTCTTCTAAAGCCATTCGATAGTTTTATGTGAGGAAAAGATCAAAATGTAAGTTATTATTCACTAATAATCTTCCCCTCAAGTGAACTGCAACCAGATCATTGAGTCGTTTGAGAAACCAGATCCATCCAATTTGTGAACAAATCATTCAGATCGATACATTTTGTAAAGTGAATCAGATTGGTTTGACGTGTCCTTTTGGAACTCAACAAGCCTGGTCCTTATTCCCTTTCATTAGATTGAAAGAGTATTTGGGTTGGGAATGATATGAGGTTGAGTAAATAATGACAGATTTTCCCTTTTTGTCCACTGTGTATCTAATCAAACATTTGGTCTTTTGTAGTTCTGGGATAGGATCAAACTGATCATGATGCCAGCAAAACACCAGCCAGACTTTTCATACCTGCGTCATGTGCCGCTGAGGAGAGTCCACCTGTTCACACTGGTGCAGATTGTGTGCTTAGCTGTTCTCTGGGTCCTCAAATCCACATTCCTCGCTATCATCTTCCCGGTCATGGTATGGTAACATATTATATTGCCACACATAATCCCGTAAGCACTCATGTATATCATGACTCATAAAACAATACAAGTTTCAAGCTTTCTGGATGTAAAGGATCACTGTACTTTGTATGATTGCACTTTGTAGTTCAATCACACTGTGAATAGGCCACTCTGTTTATCAACTGAAATTCTGTGATTAAGCATGTAATTCACCTATCTAGGTTTTTAAAGACAATGAACATTAAAGTTACAAATAAACAGTTTCTGTCTCTCGATCCCTCAGATTCTTGGTCTCATGGTGGTACGAAAGATGTTGGACATGGTCTTTTCTCAACACGATCTGGCATGGGTGGACGACATCCTGCCTGGGAAGGAAAAGAAGAAAAAGGATGAGGACAAAAAGAACACCAAGAAGGACAAAAAGAAAGGCAAAGCAGGGGATGTCGGTGAAGAAGAAGTAAGTGTTTTAGTAGCCTGAAAACCCAAGCTGAGAGTGCAGACTGGACTAAAGTCATCTTTTTGGTCTTCACCCAAAAACGGTCTATATTTCAGATCCACTATTGCATTGTGTTTCACTGGTGCCACCTTCTGGTGGAGAAAAGCCTTTGTACTGTTCAAAGTTGACACATTCTGCACATGCAGATACTTATCTTTCTCCATTCTTTGGCCCACAGGACAAGTACCAACCTTATACAAACTGCTCCCCCAGTGATTCAGACTTGGATCGCAGGTACTGTGTGCTCAAACTACACGTTCCCTACCGTGACCTCCTACAGGCGCCAGACTCGAACTCAGAGTGGGCGGCACGATGCCAACCAGGCAATTACTACCACTGATACTTACTTTATTAGATTTTTTTAAAATGAGCATTTCCTCTTAAATACACTTCCACTCACTACCACTCTACATTTAATAATACTAAATATTGCATTAATATTTACATAGTAGTAGATGCTAGTTGAGAGGCAGCTCAGAATATTAAATGTATAACTGCTAAGACCAATAAAATGTCATGCAATCCCCTGTATACAGTATTTTGCCATATATTATTTGAGTATTTACCTATAGATTTTTCCCTTGCCATGCGCTTTGAAGCAATGCAGATAGAATCGTTTTCATGCATCCACCAGTATTTTACTTTGCATGCTGTTATAAATTTTTTATTTATTTATTGTTAATCATATGTTTTTACTTTCATTTTACATTTTCACACCCAAAGAAACGGCATACATAAATAATAATTACTTAACTTGCATAATTAGATGTGTGTACAGTTTCAGTTTATTTACCTGAAATACTGGGAAAGATGCCAGTGAGAAAAGTTATTTGAATATATTAATGTACCCTACTTGGTTTACTTTTTTGGCTAAAACTTTACATTTTTAGTAGATATAAAGTGATTAATGTAACAATGTATTTTACTTCATTCAAGGAATTTTGGTTGTTTCTTTCTCCTGTGTGATTGTGGTCCCAATAAGAGTGCTTATACAGAATAACTCAGTGCCTGTACCAGTTTTTTGTTTTGTTTTGTTTTATGAAGGTTTCCCAGCCACTATATCCAAAACCCATTTACGTATCCAAATGCATTCCTCTGTATCACTCTGATGTAGAAATGTAAAATCTGCTGGGTTTCATGTCTGCATTGCTGTTCAGGGGGCATGGTTTGGATGAAGTCTTCACTTTAACAAAGGTTGAATTTACATTGAATCATTTAGCAGATGCTTTTATCCAAAGAAACTTACAAATGAAGAGAACAATAAAAGCAATCATGTTAACAATTGGGCAACAATCTGCAAGTGCTGTGACTAGTCCCAGTTAGTCTAGCACAGTACACGTAGCAAGTTTAAAAAAAAAATGGATATATAGAATAGTAAGTGTTAGTATTAATGGTGATTTGTTAACTTTAGTTATTGCATTAGATATTTTATTAGGTATTATATAATTTTTTTAATCTAGGATATTACTTTATAAATATACCATTGTTCATAATCGTCTTTCTTTATAACAACACTTTTTGTATTTTCTATATGCAATAGCTTTGTACTACTGTTCAAATGTTTGAGGTCAGAAGTTTTTTTTTTTAAGTTAACACTTTTCTCAGCAACGATGTTAAATTGGTCAAAACTGACAGTAAAGACTTTTACATTGTTACAAAAAAGATATATATACACATATATGCTGCTCTTTATATTAATAAAAAAAATCCTGAAAATATTAAGCCGCAGAACTTTTTAATATTTGAACAAATCAGCTAATATGAAAATTCAGCTTTGCCATAAGAGGAATAAATTACATTTTAAAATATATTGAAATAGAAAACCCTTATCAATATTACTTTAGTTACTGTATTTGTGATCAAATAAATGCTGCCTTGGAGAAAAAATAAGACTGCTTTCATTTAAAATAAAAAATCATACCGACCATTTTTTTAACATTCCTGTCAAAAAATGTAATGTTACTTTATATATTCTATATTTGAATGTTAAAAAAAATGTAAATTGAAATGTCTAATGTAAAAAAGAACATAACCAAAATTATTTTGATTCCTAATGCATTCATTAATGTTAAAGTAGAACCTTATTGTTTATGGCCCAAGTAATTATCGCATTTAAACACTTCAGTTATCTCCTTAACGCATAATATGAAACACTATAGGACATCATACTGAGCCTTCTTTCTGATTTGGGTGTGCCCTGATCCCAAATCTTTCCCCTGGAACATTTGTGCAGTCACACCGTCTCTGTCACCTGCATCTATAATCTTAATACAGACTCCCTGCTCCCCATCCTGATACTCAGCTCAGCTGTACCTCCATCCCTGCCATAACCCTCTCCTCCTCCTCCTTTTCCTCCTCCTCACACTTGTAACTGGAAGTTGCCATTCCACAGCATCACTCTGCACCTGAAGATCTCCTGTCCATCGTCCCCGTCGATGCCACTGGCCAGAGGGATGTCTTGCCCCGTGCCCCAGGTGAAGATTGAGATGGAGTCCGACTATGAAGATGCAGATATTAACCCTAGAGGCAGACACAGGGATCACAGGGACATGAGCAGCGAAACAACACTATAATGTCAAATCTCCAGTAGTGGAGCTGTGAAAAGTGTGGAACATTGGACGCTCCATCTCAGCTAGTTTGAAGCTACTGTGTTGCTAATACATGTTCATGTTTAACTTAAGATACAGAGTGGATCAGACAACACTGTATAGCACAACTGTGACATGGCATAAGAAGTCAGTGGTTGAATTATTTTAAAGGGTAAACATTGAGCCAGAGTGTATAATTTATGCTATGTATGCATCAAATATGGATTTTTGTTTCTTATTTTAAAAGCCAAAGGAATTAAAACGTGCTGCAAATTCAGTAAATTGAACGAATTGTTATCAATATAACACCATAGATAATGTGAAAACTAGATCAGCTTTATTTTCAAGATTCCAGTATCTTTGATAATATGATTGATTACAGAGATTTACAATTATGATTTTGTTTTCCCCGTTAAATGCTTATACCTCTGGGTCTAGTAGTGTTGCCTTTCTCCGAAGTCATGCTTTTCCTTGCTTTCCCTTTCTTTTCCTGCTTATAACACTCAAAAATCAAAGTTGGGGAAAGAAACAACCAAAAAAAGAAAAAAAAAGAAAAAGATTTTGGCCTTTCATTTTGTTTGTTTGAACGTTTCAGAATGCTTGTGTGTGCAGTGTTAGGTGTAAGCGGGATGTTTTGTCTGTATTTTTATATTCTGTGCATGACTATGTGAAACTGGGCAGGTTGCAAATGATGGATGATGTTTGCTGATGCTGATGAGATTTAACCTCTGGAGGAAAAAAATAACTGTTTTAAGATGCAATAATTCTGTCTCCTGACAACTTGAATTCTGGTTAAGGTTTAAAAATTAAGACTAAAAATATTTACTGAAATTATGTTTTTGTACATATGAGCCATATACATTAGAATGTGTTTTTTGTTTTTGTTTATTGTACATCAACAATCCCATGTATATATTAATAATTCATCCTAAGATAAGATACGGACTAAAATACAGTAGCAGGCTTAAAACCACTACATTTACAATCAACTGAATATTTAATCAGGTCATTTGCAGTCAAAATTACCCAAGAATATAAAACAACATTTACGCCTTTGGTACTGATTTTGAAAAAGGCACACTGGACGAAAAGCATATTTTATCCTGATTGCCAAACTACCGAGCAAAGGTCCATAAATTAGACAAAAACAGCACTGAACAACATCATGTTAAAGAACATGACACATTTCTACTAGTGTCACCATCAGGGTCCATAGTGAAGCCATCGCTGAATCCGTTACTCTCCACTAGCGTGGGTCTCTTACCACACATAGGGCAGAGTTTGTTCCTCTCACGTGAAGCTCGCATCCATATGATCAGGTTCCAGCGTGTGCCTGAAGAGATAGGCAGAGCGCCGTGCATGTGCTGGCCCCTGTGAAGCAGACCCTCAGTCACGTGATGCTCCACTTCCACACACTCCGTCTCACTCAGAGGCACCTAAGACAAACGCACAGTCAGGACACTGTAAATACATCTTTATCGTACATTACTAGGCCGCATGATTGTGATGTTTTATCCAAAACTGTTAGTGTCTTTGTAAAGTGAACTAATGTGTTCTATAATCATGAAATAAAATCTCTTCTTGAAGAAATTATTTGCTTGCTCTTTTAGGGTAGTTGAATGGGGAATGTGATAATAATATTTCATTTCAAAAGCTTGTATGCATTAAACAAAAGACTACACTAAACTTTTTGATGCAAAGGATCCCCTAGTTTGAGGGAACCCTTTCCTAAAATAATAATATAATTATATATTTATTGACTGATTTATACTAGTTTGTGTGTGAAAAAATATTAGGGATGATATTATAAAGACAACGTGGTAAATAATTGTCATTTATAGTCACTGCACTTAAGCCATACCAAATCATTAAAATGCCTATTATAAAATGTATATTTGAATGTATTATAAAAAAATTAATCTTGAAAAAAAATCAGAAATTAAGTATTTTGTTTGTATTAAGTTGACAGCATCTTTTTATACCCATAATTAGAGTATTTAGAGTATTGACATATTAGGAAAATATAAAATTCCAATTGAATTATAATTTTGCTCTAGTTATCGTTACAAGCAGATTTTAAACAGATTTTCAATTTCCAGGGTTTCTACAGGTATCTTCAAATTAAATTTAATGCCTTTTTAATGCCTTTTTAATGCCATTTTAAAATGTTTTAATGCCATATACGACCCATGACTAACCACATATATATATATATTAAATGTTTTTTTTTCTGGAACACATAGATGTAAGGACGGGTCGCATGACTGGTGGTGTTTCATTAGTAATATTATTATTAGTGTTTTTGTTGTTATTAATAATTGCTCACACTTGCAATAGAGAAGATTTGACACATGGCACCGACAATTCAACCAAATGCAAAGTATTTATTCTCTTCCTCTTCTACCTGCACCGTCTCCTCCTCTAATGGGCCCTTCTCTGAGCCAGCATCCTCTAACCTGGCCTTTTTAGGGGGCTTTCCTCTCAGGGCGAATGAGAGGATGCTTAATTGCTTTTTACCTGACATCTTTGAAAGACAGATGCAATGATTAATGCATCCATGGCCCAGATATAATTATAAAATATGACATGATTTTAAAAGTGACCTATAACATCGACTATGCAATACACTTTAATTAATTTAGTGTTTATAAAATTATTAAGCCTATTTGGAGAGAGAGATGTTTATAATTTGACAATATGTCAGTCATCGTGTGATAACGAAAATATGATTAGGCCTAGACTACTTGTTCTGAGCAGGTGTTGTCAGTGAACAGGCTGTAAAACTGTTGTCTAAGTTACAGACACTCATGAAAAACTCATGCTAATTATCTGGGAAACGTTTCTCTAGCAGCAATCAAGTTGCCATTGTTTGTGTCAAACAAGTTGTGAATTTTTTGTAACATTAAAACAGGAGATCATGACTTATCTTGAATCTTACCCAGATACAATAGTGCTATTTTCTAATTGGCTAATGTGTAGACCCATTCTTTTTTTTTGATTGGCTGATAAGTGGCAGGCTCGACTAGTAAGAACTGCATGGAAGACGCGCTTGATTCCTGTCGGTTCCATAGTGATAGCGGCGCGGCCAGAGACATTTGGGGCGCTGCTGCATATTCAATATATTATAAATAGTTTTTCAGCGTGAGAAATACAATGTGTGGCGGGAGTGCGTGACAAAAGACCGAAATGAGTGACTGTCACGCTCAATGAGTGACACTTGAGAGCCCTGCGTCAAAGAGTATAGAAGAACAATATACGTTCTTTGCCTGCGTTCTGTTGTTGTGGCTCGTGCACAACACTTCTCTCGGACGCGAGCTTCAATCCGTTGCGGAGAGACTCTCGATTTTACTCGCTACTAGCAACATATATTAGATCTCATTAAACGAAAAATTAAACGCAATGTACTATTTAAATCTAACGCCGATTTGTGGCCGTCACACTGCATATGGGGTTTTACAGCGCTGATTCCCATTGTCCACAACTTTAAATGCTTTTTTTACAAACGCCGCAAAATCCTTCATCATTTTTACCACTAACGGGCTGCAACCATGTCTTAAAAGTTTTGTTTTCCAGACACTTTGGCTGGAATTTGCACTCATGTTTCCAAGGTTCAGACCTGACCACCGCTGTACACCAGACCCGCGTCACCTCTCCGCATCACGGCACTTTTGCTCCGGCCAGAAGCAATTACCAAACTGGTTCCGCGTATTTATCACACAAACGTACATATTTTGCGACAGCAAATACAAATTATTAATTATGGAGGCTATATTCAAATAAATTTATATAAAATTCTCTTCAAAACTATAAAAAAATTTAATGCCTGTAAGAATCAAATTTAATGCTTTTTAATGCCTTTTAAGGCCTTAATTTTCGCAAAATCCATTTAAGGACTTTTAATGCTTTTTAATGCCCCGCGGAAACCCTGATTTCAAAGAACCCTGTCTGGGAAATCTCAAAAAGTTGTCTTATAAGCACCTGTCTCATGCCTCCAAAGAACAGGTTGCCCTCTGTAAAGTCTTTCCCCAGTGATATGTTTAGAGTGACTTCAGCGTTGTCATAATGATAGCAGAGTTCCAAATCTTCACGCATAGCATACTTGACCACGAAAGCCTTGTGACTGTCCAGGCAGCTTCCTCCACAGTCGCTGTAGAGCAGAGTCGTGAGTGGACGCAGATACACCTCCCTCAGTGGGGTGATGAAGCTCTCATCAAAGCCCAGTTCATTAAGAAGAATCTGAATTTGTTTAGAGATGTTAAATTATTATTACTATTATGACTCGACTGGCATAAAACAAAGAACAATATTAGTCTGCATTTTGATGGCAATCTCAACCACATGAGAACTGGTTATGTGTATATTGATAAAAACTTGTACCCCATTATTGTTCATGGTGTTCGGCCTGCCCTTTGGGGCATCAGACTGTTCAAAATGCTCCAGCTCTTCTATAAGGTCATTGCAGAATTCCTTTCTGAACACTGGGAATCTGAAGACTCTTGGTGCTGCAAAATATAAAGTAAACAGAATTTTTTTGTTGACATGATTTATTTCCCATGAGTTGATGGTCAAACGGTCTAAATTGGAGCATGAGTAAAGAAGCTCACCTGCTTCTGTCTGGATGAGTTTCAATAGTCCTTCCACGGTTGCATCACTTGAAGCACAGTATTTGACCAGCTGTAAAAGCTCTGGGGCCAGGAATGATTCCTTGCAGGGGATAAATGGCATTACAGTATATCAATGAAAGATTTTTAATCGTAGACTACCCGTACTGCTGATTCTATGTAACTTACATTTAGATGATAGACATGTTGATGTAGAGGTGTATAAATCTCCTTGATGGTAGCTGCTCTCTCTGCTGATTTCAATTTATGATTCTGGCGTCTCTCAATTTCTGCATGAATCTATAAATACACGACTGAGTAAATAAGCACACTCTGACAGCCTTGATCTCCAACGTTACCGCAAGAGTGATTTCTGCTCTCGAGAGCTCACTCACCTTTCCAATCACGTCCCTGAACTGAGACTCAGACACACAGCCCAGGGATCTGAGGATCTTAAGCAAATGTCAATGGTGTTCAGAGAGAAATGGCAAAGTATTTAACATGAAGGCATTAGCCAGTGTTGTCACTTACATTTTGATAATCATTTCTGAACTGGCTTTCTGAGACGAAACGAACATGAAGTTTGTATTCCTCAAGAAAAATATTATCTCTGAAAAAGCAACTGCATGTGTAAAATCTCTCCATGGTGTTTTATTGAGATTTGACTACTCCGAGTCTAACTGCATACTGCTATATATTTATTCAGACGAAATATTTACGACTTTTGAAAGATTTTAAGCGAACAAGAACACATTTCGACCAGAGTAACCAGACCTCTTTGACCAGTTTGAAGTTGAACTGTCAATCTGTTCAGAGCTCCGCCTAACGTTACTCAATGATTGTTTTGGAACAACCACAAATATGTCCGTAAAGAAACAAACAGTTTCGCAAACCCTCTGATGACACTACAATTTGTCTTTCAAGTATATGAGTATAAATATTCTAGGCAAATTTTGTATGAGTTCGTATCTGAAAAGAGCGATAGCTATATACCAAGAGTGATAAAAGATAATGTTAAGTTTACTTCCTGGTACGTCACTCAATTCCTTCCGTCCGAGTATTGTTGTGTAGTGTATGTGTGTGCACGCGCAAGTACAAGGCAAATCGCTTCTGTTGTTTTGAATTTTAAAATTGGACGATTATTTAGCTGTACCATCTGTTATGTATTTAAAGCCTGGGACCGTGTATTCGCAGCAGAATGTTGAGTGTGGACTCGTTGCCAGTTGCCGAAGAGGAGGTGGTGGAGTCCAGCTCAAACAGACTGGGGGACATTTACACTTTTGTTGCCGAGGGCTGTTATCCTCAAACCATGAACCCTATTCGCAAGAAAAATCTCAAAAGATATGCTCAGAAATTTATGATTGACGGTGAGAGCAAAGCTTGCAAATGTTACATTCGGAATGTCAGTAATCTGTTGTTAATCTTTTAGTGTTTTACAGTAACGTTATTTCCTGGAAACAATGTTGTAAAGTTTAACTTTGGCAGACCTGTATGTATGTATACCTATATATAGGCCTGTTATGTGTTAAACTTGGTATACTTAAAAAATAGTATAAAAAATTAACATTATCCTAGATTTAAAATTCATCTGTCTAGGAATTGTCAATATATTCCCATATAATTATCACCAGACATAATCACATAGTTTTTACCCTTTTTTGTAAACTTTACACTACATGCTTTTTTTTTTTTTAAATGGCTCTTGGTTTCAATATATAAGCTAATAATGGGGGTTACTGAAACTATTTACTAGCATAGCCTTCATATTGAGTATTTGTTGAATACAAATCTCCTCCTGATGTTTGAGTTGATCATTTTATCCAGTCTATTCTAGTATATAAAACAGTCTTTAAAAGCAACATAAGCAACGTTCCACGCTTTTTTAACGGTTTAGTTGGTCTTACTGAGTGATTAGTGATTTATTTAGATTTATTACCTCTCTAACCTTTCTCTATCATAAATTCTATAGATGGCCGGTTATATTATGTGGGACCAAAGAAAGAAGAAAAGCGAGAAGTAGTGATTGAGGCAGAGCGAAAGAGACAAATATTCCTGGAGTGTCACTTCAATGACATTGGGCATCACCTGGGACAGAAGAAGACTGTTCACAGGATTCAGAGTAAATACTACTGGCTTGGCATTGTCAAGGATGTTGTGGATTGGGTATGATGTGGATATCACTATCCTGATACTTTTAGGAATGGATGTGTTTGTCACTCTCATATTATTTATCTACATGTGTTTACGTTTATCTACGTCACTGAATCATCTTTTTCAGATTAAAGTATGTGAAACTTGTCAACACACAGAGCGGAGTAAAAACCTAGCCAGAACGGTACGACCCATAAAGGTGGATGGTCCGTGGGACATTTTGGCCATTGAAATAATCGGTAAAAGTTTGTAAGAGACTTTTAAGATGATGTCTAATTTGTTAGCAGGACAAATTTCTAGAGCGTAACCAAATGTCTTCACTTTCTGTTTTTGAAAACAGGTCCATTCCCAGGAACTGTACATGGAGGGAATACACACATTGTTATTATTACAGATTACTACAGTAAATGGGTAGAGGCCTTTCCTGTACAAAAGAAAGATGGTCTCTGTATTGCACGATGCATTTCATCGTCTATTTGCAGGTGAGGTTACATTGCACCATTAATAAAGAATAAATATGCTGATATGCTAAAATGTTTTTTTTTTCTCTCCAGATTTGGCCCTGCAAAGACAATATTTTGCTCTCAAAGTGCTGACTTCTGTGAGGAGGTAAAAACTTTTGTTGAAATACCAAACTTTTATGCAAAACAGGGGATTAACTCTATTTTCATAGCATTATTATTATTCATTATTTTAGGTTACAAAGCACCTGTGTGACCGATGGAGCATAGCATTAAGAGTGGTGCCAGTAGACCAGCCGCAGAGGAACGCACTGTATGATCGCAGCAGTAATCTGCTGAGAGATGCCATAAAACAGATGGTGGTGGAGAAACAGGTAGAATGGGATGATTTTCTTGATCCAGTTTTGGCCATCTTCAGGACATCAGTCAACCCTACGACAAAATTTACACCACACTTTTTAATGTTCAACAGAAAAGCCAGCATATCTAGTGAGGTAAGAGAATTAACTTTTAAGATATAGTAATACACTGACATGGATTCATGTTTTAATACGGTAAGCAAGAAGTTACAGACATTTCTATTTCTGTTCATTTTTTTAAAGACAAAGTTTGATGCTCTTAGTTGCTATCAGGACCAGGTGGAGGATACGCTTAATGAAGAGGACACAAACTCTTTTCTTTCCACCATGCAGGAGCAACAGAATAACATCAAACAGCTGGTAAAGTCTGAGCATTTGTTTGTGTAGCTAAAATCTTCTCCAGTCCCATTACTAATAATAGATCAGTTAGACATGTGTCCAATTCTCCATAGTGCATGTGTAACTACTAGCATTTATTCAAAAGGATGTCTAAAAACACTGATTTTAGTGCAGACAAGCTTTGAAATTAGTTTCCTGATAATGTTATTTTTGTCTATACAGGTAGTTACAAATATGAATGTCGCCTACAGACAAGAAAAGAAAAATGCAAAACGCAAGGCTAGAAACATGCCCTCCATAACTCTCACTGTGACCAACCCATTGTTCAGCGCAGAGGAATCGCCCTCAGCAAAAAAGCTTAAGGAAAGCCTCTTCTTGTCTTTTCCTGTGGAGACTGTCCTAACCACAATACAGAATGTATCTGAAGCCAAGAATATCCTCTAACAGACACTGATGTGCACTGAAAATCTTTGATGGGACTGATCACTATCCGCAAAGTGTATTTGCATAGACTACAGCTCAAAGACCAGTAAGGTGGTCCACAGAGAGCATGTTAAGTAGATGAACTCATGCTTGTTTTGTGTTTCAGCACATAATGTAGATGTAAAGATTAAAATATTGTGTTTCAGCTCAAGGCGTTCATTGACACTGATGATGGTCTTAGATTGTGCGTATTATTTTACAGAATAGTATTTTTTACAAAGTGAGGTCATTATGTTAGTCTTTTACTGAACTACACACCCATGTTTGTTTTGCCTAGGTGACTCATGTACCAGAAGACACTTTTTTTTCTGTATTTCCTTTGGATGAGTCATCTGAAGTACCGATATTTCAGTATTATCTGTAAGAATGTTGTTTAAACATAGGTTATAATATTATGTGCTCATTACCACAGAAAATAGTTGTTGTTTTGCCTAACTTTTTTTTCCTCAAATGGTGGGTCTGAATTTGCAAATACATTTCTTTACATGTGCTTCATCATTTTAAATTGTTATCCAACAATTGTTTTCGTTTGTAATAAATGGATTTGTTAATCAGTTATTCAGTCAGCTCTGCGGCTAATGTGATACATCTCGTGCAACATTCTGTTTGCCTTTAAAATAACAGTTGAAACGAAGGTGCAAGAATGCAGCCACGGATTGCAGCTGATTTCATAATAGGGCTGACCTCAGCTTGTTACTTGTGTCATCATTGGGACAGCCTGCAAAATGGCGACATGTCTTTAAAGTGAAGCCGTTTAATGTTGCAACGCTCTGTTCTCGTTTAAAATTGTGTATTCGCACATCCATTGTAAAACATTTTTGTTAAATTTATGCTAAAAACTGACAGCTGTGGTTGCTAGAACTTTAAAAAAAAAATGCACTGACAATGTTATACTGTATGTATAAGAATTATGGGAGACATTTTGGTGATATTTTAGTTTCTAACTGTAAATATTATATTATGTTAAAACACCAACATATTTGAGCCAATAAAATCTGTTTTTACTGTGTTGATGACAACAGTGATGATCTAACAGAAATCCATGAGGTGACTAAAGTGCAGTGCTACTTTTCAATACATTCTGGTTCCCCATAAAATAAAAGGTTATTCATACTTTTTATTTGAAAAATAAAAATAAAAAATCCTCTTAAAATAAAATAAACTTTGTGAAAAAGAACTACGGTACACTTTAGTATACTTGAAAAAAGAGTGTGTTATGAAAAATACATTTTTTAAAGAATATACTTAAATGCAAACTAAATGTGATGTTTTTGGACACTTAAATGTTAATAACAATTAAATGAACAGACATTCTAGTTTAAAGTTATATTAAATGCAATAAGTTGAACTCAATAGTGCCTTTTAAGTAGGACTTAAGTACTTTATAATTTCATAAATACTTATTGTCTGAAATATAGTTGTGAAAGTGTACTGCCGAATGTACTATACTAACTATGCTATACTAAAATATAATGTAATTTCTTTTGAAACTTGTATTCTATTTGTAATTATACATTTGTAATTTAGTATTTCAAATATTAACTTTAAATATCACTACAGTTAAAATTAATATAAGCATTTTAGTATAGGCTATTAACACATCAACATATAAGAGTACTTCGTTCCTCATATAAACAACGATTTAAAATGTACTATAAAGTAAAAATTTTATTATGAATTTATTACAAAGTGCACTTTTTAAATGCGTACTAAAGTGTTTTAAAGAACAGTCATAATAGTGTAATCTCTTTAAGCCATTTATTTGATAGTACAGTTTTTTTTAAATATAAGATTTGACGTTACTTACACTACAAGTGCACATTCAATATATGACCCAAGGGTATTTATTGTATTTTATATTATATATTATATTGTAACTTAGAGTTTGTAGTTAATAGTAGTTTTTCACTGTAGCACTTATTACTTACTTTCCTTTCAAAATGTCTAAGTGAATTAGTGAAATGCTCAGTTTATGCTCGACTTTTGGAGATGCAATATATTGGATGCACAATAAAATACAATAAACAATAGAATACGGATACAATTATGATATCCATTTTAAAATTTGCCCTCACGCGCTTTCCATCAAAATATGTAAATACCTGTGTATTTTACCAATGTGACCAGAGCACTCTCTGATTGGTCAGTTGTCACAGAGGCGGGGCTTCAGTACAGTATTATTTCCCCCCCTTCCTGTCATTGAGCTGCACTGGTAAGGAGAGACGATGGATGTGAACTGGATATTGTGCGACTAATATGAGTTTTATTATCGTACCGGGAAGGTTGATTTACAAAGGAAATAATGAGCTGCTTTTTAGACGGAAAAGGGATTTACATATAACGTTAGATATTCTATGCTGCCCTAATGAATGAGTCTGTGCTAGTGCCTGGTGTCAAGCTGCGCAGGCCAGCGAATCAACTTTACAGGCGCAGTACATTGACATAGAGTTTGTTTCACGCGCGCTCCTTTTATCAAACCAGACGGTCCAGACCTGTCAATCTGGTTTCACGCTGTGTCATTTACCTACTCTATTGAAATCATTTCCATAAAGAATTTTGCTGCTCACGTTTACCTAGGAGAGCTAGTCTGTGTGGTGCAGTAACCTCTTCAACAGGTGTAGGAAAATGAGGGTTGCTGTGATTCTCAGTGGCAGCCTGGTGTTCACTCTAGTGGATATTATGGTCACTACAATATTGTATGTTCATGGATCAAGTCTTGATATATTTTCAGATGAATTAGAAGACTTTGACATACACCGCTCAACACTGGACTTGTGGGGAACTGTTCTCATACGGGTCAGTCTTCTTTTCGGGGGCTCTATCGGGGTGTTCTTTAACAGGAACGATGGTCCACGGAGGGTGTCAAACCTGGGGACGCTGGTTGCCCTCATTTGCCTTACCAATATGACTTATGCTCTGGCCAAGTTGTTGATGTTTTCTGAAGAGGGAGCTCTGATGTATGACCCTTGGTTCCTCAGTCTGTTCTCCTGGACTTGTGCATCAGCAATAGGCATCATGATCTCATGGAATCTGCTGTCACAGACTCCCAGTGCTGTGTCTGACCGAGAGGACAGCGAGGAGACGGAGGGGTTGGTGGATGGCATTGAAACAGAAGATGAGTCCAGTGAGAAGAGCAGGAAATCAAAGAAAGAGTCTCCTCATTCAGGGGCCACAATCGGCCGTCTGTTGTCATACTGTAAGAAGGACTCGGGTTTGCTGGCCATTGCTTTCTTCTTTCTTCTCCTATCTGCTGTGTGTAAGTTCACTCTCAACAGTTTCTCACAGCTATATTCTAAGAAATGTAATAAATGAAGTAAACATGTCATAATTCCATGATCAGACTTGTGTTAACAGTAGGCCTTGCTATAATTGGCCCAGCAGTCATTCTCTATAAACAATCTGATGAAATGTATAGTAACTGTACAATTAGGTTGTATACATTAGCATTAGTTAACACAATATTTAATATGAACTAACAAAGAACAATGATTTTAACGGACTAAAAGCGAACACTTGTATATTTAAAAATGAACACCAACTTTAAGTAACATTAATAAATGCTGTAAAAAATATTTAAATATACTTATATATAAATATAAATATATACAGAACTATAAATATAAATATATACAGAACAATATACTTTTTTTAAAGCATGTTTTGAAAAGAGTCTCTTATGCTCACCAAGACTGCATTTATTTGATGGAAAATACAGTAAAATGTTAAAATTATGAAATATTATTACAAATTAATTTTCCGCAGGCATTACTTCAGTCTTCAGTGTCACATGATCCTTCAGAAATCATTCTAATATGCTGATTTGGTGCCCAAGAATAGTTTATTACTATCAATGTCAAAAACAGTTTTGAGGAAACCATGAGACATTTTTCAGGTTTCTTTGATGAATAGAAAGTTCAGAAGAACATAATTTAAATTTATTTTAAATGCTTTCAAAATGATCAATTTAGAGCATCCTTGATCAATGAAAAATCTTAGTGACCCCAAACTTTTGAACGGTAGTGTGTATAACAGTTTTTATGTACCTTTTTCAAGTCACATTTTCATCATATTCACCCCAGCAGTTGTGGATTTCTAAACTTAACGGTCTGAGTACTGTTAGATTGCACATCATTGCAGTGTAATGCTGTAATATTTACTCTAGTCATTACATGCTTGTGAATGCCAGGATTTGTCACACTTTGATGGTTGCACATCTAGCACTTTATATTGTTTAACATATTGTTCTCATCTCAAGTACTTTTCAGCGCACAGTTAATGTTTTATTTTCCTCTCCATAGGTGAAGCTTTTATACCTTATTACACGGGGCAAGCAATAGATGGCATAGTTATCCAGAAAAGCATGGATAATTTTGCCAAACCAATGATTACTCTCAGTGTGTTGGCTTTGGTCAGGTGAGCAATTCTGGATTTGACTTTTCCCTCAATTACTCATTTTTATAGACAGCACTATAGAGATCTCATGAAACACATCAAGTTTTTTTTTTTTTTGCATCTTAATCCATGTCATATAGTGTCCTTTGAAAATGTATCACTTTTTTTGTTTTTATAGCTCCATAGCCATTGGGTTTCGTGGAGGAGTCTTTTCTGTTACGTTTGCCAGGTTGAACATTCGACTTCGGAACCTTCTCTTCCGATCACTAATGCATCAAGATATTGGGTTCTTTGATGCCAACCATACAGGTAATATTACAGCTCCAATCATATCTTTTATCAAACATATTTCCTTATATTTGTACCAAAACATGTAGGCCTATAATTTTCCATACTGAGCTTTTTTCTTACATTTGCATACTCATTTGTGATTGGCTTTGTCTTCTTTCCTTATAACTATTGTGTTGATTCTTTGTGCAGCCAACAGAAAACATGTGATGCTGCATTTTATTTACAAAGAAACCAAAGCCTAAAACATAAGCTTACCTATAACATTAATGCTATTATTTTGCTGCCTTAAAGAAATGCAAATTCAGTGTTGTTTTTAACGTTATGCTATCAAAAGACCATTGGACCAGTGAAAAAAATTCAGTGCAGAACACATAAATGATTCAGCACTCAATGGTTTGCCTTACAGGTGACATTACCTCTAGACTTACCTCAGACACTACTCAAGTGAGCGACCTCATCTCACAAAATGTGAACTTGTTCCTGCGTAGCTTTGTGAAATCTGTGGGCATCTTCATATTCATGTTTGGAATGTCCTGGAAGCTGTCTGTAGTCACCATCATGGGTTTCCCATATATAGCTGTGGTCTCCAAACTGTATGGAGAGTATTACAAGGCAAGTTATGCATATGCAAAAACTTAGCTTGATAGAAATAATAGAAAGTGGTGCATTATAGTATATAGTAGCTTATGCTGTTTCATTATTCACAAATGCACATTATACTGTATATATGTATATAATAGCATTTCATGCACTGATACAAAAGATGTACTCGTACTAAAAGATTAACATTACACATTTGTGATGTTCAACAGAAATTAACCAAAGAAGTTCAGACAGCACTGGCTCAGGCCAATAAAGTGGCCGAGGAAACAATATCAGCCATGAGAACAGTGCGAAGTTTTGCTAATGAGGACGAGGAGGGAGATTCATACTACAGCAGACTGCAGGAGATGTTCATTCTTAATAAGAAGCAAGCGGTTGCCTACGCCTGCTTCATGTGGTCAAGCTATGTAGGTATCCTGAAGGTTTAACGAAGCCTTCAGTCTTTGTCCTCACAGAATCCTTAGTTATACATTCTAATGCTGCCTGCACATGCTATCGGAATTATCGTAAATATGAGTTTTCTAGTTTTGAAATCTGTCACCCTGTCAAGTCATATTTAGCTACCACTGGGAAGTTTGAGGATAATTTTGATACCCAAGTTCCCGAGTTGGGCGTGCCATAATCTTTAAACATGGTTGCTGCTGTGAATGGTAATCTTTATTAGCCTTGTCTTCCCGTCAATGTAGTGCATATTTACAAATATGAATAATCATTTGAAGCGTATTGTATTTTTTATACACAAAATAGCCTGTATTTGACCAAAGTTCCAGAATTGTCAGCAAACTGACTATCTAGATAGCACTATGAATGTTTATATGGTGGTCAATGAATGGGACGCTAAATATCATTTTGGCTTTAATAAGATTTTCCCAATAAACAATAATCCTGTGGCCATTTGCAGAAACTGATAATAATACTAGTCTTACAAGTTAGTCATCTATTTAAATTCTTCAAGACTTTTTAAAGTCAGTTACATAAAAGGATAGACTGGACTAATTTGAATCCGGAAAGTAAGGATGATTAGCTCTTAATAATTGCTAGTTGGTCAGACACAATCTTAACTCAGTGGCTTATGTACAGTAACTGGCGTCCTTCATGATTCCTGTTCTTTCCGACAACAAAGCACTTGAATGCGACGAGATCGTAATCACAACTTTAGAAGTGGGACGTAGGAAATTTCAGATAGCACGTGAAGGCAGCATCATTTATTTCCCGTTGCTTTTTGCAGCATAATTTATTTCCCTTTGCTTCTCCCTTTGCTTCACAGTTTGTCTACATTTTTGCCACATTAACCCCCGGTTTCACAGACAAGACTTAATCCTAGTCCCAGACTAAAATGCATGTTTGAGCTGTTTTTACAGAAAGCAACTTGCACTGACATATCTTAAAATATGTCAGTGCCTTTGTTTGTCTCAAGATTCACACCAGTAATGTTTTTTTTTTCTTTTTCTAGGGCGTGTTATAAAAGCTACTCAAATGCCTTAATTGAACTAAGACCTAATCCTGGTTTAGTCTAAGCCCTATCTGTGAAACCAGGCCTTAAAGTATTTTAGAGGTTCAAGTCCACATTTACACTCGTTTTCAATCTTTCTTCTTTCTTCATTTCTTTAGATCTCTGAGCTGGCCTTACAAGTCGCAGTCCTGTTTTATGGAGGCCACCTAGTGGTGACAAATCAGATGAGCGGAGGGACCCTTATTTCCTTTGTCATCTATGAGCTAGAGCTTGGAGAGGCCCTGGAGGTACTTTGATTTTACTTTTAAAATGTACACGTGTGAATGAAACTCAAATGATGAATCTGAAACACTCTGGTCTTTTTACAGAGTATATCATCGGTGTACACAGGTCTGATGCAAGGCGTTGGCGCTGCCGAGAAAGTGTTTGAATATATTGACAGGAAACCTAAAGATGGCCTTGACGGTCAAGAAGCTCCAGAGACACTTGAAGGCCGGGTGGAATTCAAAAATGTGACATTTGCATATCCAACACGACCAGAGATGGAAATATTGAAGGTATTCTTTGTTGAAGGTAGACTTTAATTGTGCAAGGTATTATTGCAAGGTATTATAAGTGTAAATATATTTTATTTGGAGATATCTTGCCATTTAATCTACTAACAGGAAAATATAACCATATCTTAACAAGGCATTATGTGGTAATGCTAAAATTCTAAAAAAAAATTTTATGTAAATCCAAATGTTTGTTGGTTTCTGGCCACATAAAATATGTTCTGATTCATTGGCCATGATAGTGTCATGTTGAGCAACTTTATCACATTCAGTGTAAATGGATAAATAGCTTTTTGCTGTAATCCTATTGCATTGCACCTATTTAGGACACTGTGTAAGGGCTGATAAATGTTAATGATTTTGGCTAAAAACACAAAGGCTAAGCATCCGAATTATGTAAAGTATAAAAAACCTATGAACTGCAGAATTATTGATATATATTTTATCATTATTCTACCCCTGAGCATAACGCTTAAACTCAGGTTGCTATGGATGACTTAAGTTGGGAGCAGCAAAGACTGTCCTTGCAAATGTTGTATTGCAATTACTTTAAATGCTACTTTTATTTGTTTTACTTTTATACCGATATGCTAGTGAATCAGTAACAGAATTCCTAGACATACATGTAAGAAGGAAACTGAACCCACATTTTCTTCTCAGAATGTATCCTTCAGTCTTCGCCCAGGGCAAGTAACTGCACTAGTAGGGCCCTCTGGTGGTGGAAAAAGCTCATGTGTGTGTTTGCTGGAGAACTTTTATGCCCCTCAGCAAGGCCAAGTGCTAGTGGACGGCCGACCTGTGAACACCTACCAGCACAAATATTATCACTCTAAGGTGGGATATATTCTGAGGTTGATCTGTCATTCTACATTTTGAATGCAATGGATACATTATTTTGTAAATACAATTTTAGAAATTTATATATTTTTTTATTTATCTGTAATAGTGTTGTTTTCAATGCAGCTTGTAGTACATTCTATGACCATAAGAGGGCAGCAGTTGTTGGGGAAGTGGCCTAGCCAAAAGCAAATTAGAGATGTTAGTGCTTTGTTTTTTTTATAGGTGGCACTGGTGGGTCAGGAGCCTGTTCTGTTTGCCCGCACTGTTCAGATGAATATCTCCTATGGTATACCTGAAGCTCCTATGGAGGCGGTCATCAAAGCTGCCATTAATGCCAATGCACATGACTTCATAACTGGCCTCTCCAGAGGCTATGACACTGGTTAGTTATATATTATATTATATTATATTATATTATATTATATTATATTATATTATATTATATTATATTATATTATATTATATTATATTATATCATATTATATTATATTATATTTAGTGCTGTCAAATCGATTAATCGAACATAAAAGTCTTTGTTTATATAACATGTGCTGTGCTTACATATTATTATATTTATTATATAGATGTTTATGTGTGTTTACACACACCCATTTATGTATGTGTAATTGTGTGTATATATATATATATATATATACATACATACAGTGTATATATATATATATACATACATACATACAGTGTATATATATATATAAATACACACAGACACACACCCATTATTATATCATAATATTTATATTAAAAATTTTCTAGTCTCTTCTGCCAAGGCTGCATTTATTGGATAAAAAAACAACTATTTTAATATATTTTAAAATGAAATTTATTCCTGTGATCAAAGCTGAATTTTCAGCATCATTACTCCAGTCTTCAATGTCACATTCAGAACATTTTGTAACATTATAAATGTCTTTACTGTAACTTTTGATCAATCGTTGATGAATAAAAGTATTGATTTATTTAATTTATTTTCCCCAAAAATATCAAATAAAAATTCTTACTGACCCCAAACTTTTGAACGGTAGTGTTTAATGTTACGAAAGGTTTCTATTTCAGATAAATGCTGTTCTTTTGAACTTTCTATTCATCAAAGAATCCCAAAATAAAAATGCACATAACTGTTTTCAACAATGATAATAATGAGAAATGTTTCTTGAGTATCAAATCATCAGAATGATTTCTAAAGAATCATGTGACACTGAAGACAGGAGTAATGGTGCTGAGGAAAAATGCTGAAAACAGCTTTGATCACAGGAATAAATTACACTTTACTATATATTAACAATGAAATATATATATTTTAAATTGTACAATATTACTGTTTTTTATTTTATTTTTAATCAAATAAATGCAGCCTTGGTGAGCAGAAGAGACTTCTTTTAAAAACATTCCAAATCTTGCCGATCCAAAACTTTTGACTTGTAGTGTATGTGTCTTTAAACATATTCAGATTTAACACAAAATCTTCCATATCTGCCTTAAATACCTTATGCAGTGCTATAATGACTATAATAGATATTCAAACACTTCATTTTGATTGGATGTTTTTGACTTATTTGACACATGTTTTGTATCAGAGTTTGGCTCATAATTCATCATGCTGCTCTGCCCTCTGTTATAGGGGTCGGAGAGAAGGGCACTCAGCTGTCTGGTGGGCAAAAACAGAGAGTTGCAATTGCTCGGGCTCTCATCAGAAACCCTCGCATTCTCATTTTGGATGAAGCCACAAGTGCACTGGATTCAGAAAGCGAATACATAGTAAGAGCTGTTGATCTTGAGAGGCTGTTATATAAGGCCGTGGCTCAAGTGAACATACGTATTTTTAGTCTTGCATTAGACTTCATTCATGTTACTACTTTGTTTTAGGTTCAGCAGGCTCTGAACAACTTGATGCGAGCGCACACAGTTTTAGTGATTGCCCACAGACTGAGCACAGTCGAGAGAGCGGACAACATTCTGGTGATCGACAAAGGCTCTGTGGTGGAGCAGGGCCCTCATGCTGAACTTATGGCCAGGGGAGGCCTGTACTGTAAGCTAGTGCAGAGGCAGATCCTGGGGAGTGAAATAGATGCAGATGGTCACAAAATATCGCCAGCCCCACCTCAAGTGCTGGAGGAAGGAGATAAGGAGAGCGATGAGGACTGTAGTGACACTGAGTATGAAGCACGCTACTAAGAGAAAATTGACATGCTTTACCTAATTATTGGTATGAAGGCCTTAATCCTAGATTGATTTTATTATAAATGTAATCGTATCTTGGGATATATCACATATTTTGCATGTCAAAGAGTGTGTTTACTAGACTGGGGTACTGCCTTGCATAAAGCTTTAAGCAATACATACTTGATATACTTGATGTACTGTACATTTGTTTCAAATGTAAATATCTGAGATCATTTAATTATGTTATTAAATGTAATTATGGAAATAAAATGAATTGATGGACAGATCATTGTTTTTAAAAAAAAATAAAGGTCCCACATACTAACACAGTTAATATTGCATAGTTTATAGTAGCTTTTATTTTTATATTTTCAGCTTTCATTTGAATTTTACTTTAAGTTTTAGTAATATTATTACGTGCTTTTTTCATTATTATACATTTTTATTTAGCTTTATTTAATTTTTTTCAGTTTTAGTTTTTTAAATTTGAGCTCTTCAAATTCATAGATAAAGAGACAGATAAAACTCCTCTTGCACAGATGTAAAGACATATCAGAAACGTAATTATAATTTTCAAAAGTTTGTGCGCATCAAATTCTCGAGACCTTGCGCTGATGTGCCAGTTGACGTCACGCATCTCCTCCTGTCGTCTTCCGGCTGAAAATAACAGCTTTGCCCAGTCCCACCGCAGGAGACGGAGAGTTCGAAGTGTGAAAGACACCGCTGTGCCAGACATGGCTGGCTTTGAAAACAAGTTGAGTTCTTACACTTTAACTCAGTTAAACGAACTGCTCGAAGATGACGAGAAGCTCAACAAATTGATCGACGAATCGGAAGAGGTAAGTTTATTTTTCTCGTGAAGACCGTCGCGAAGTTACCGCGGCGAGTTGATTTGTAATCTGGAACAGCACCATTTTATACAGAGGTTCTGCATCGTAGGCCGTGTTTATTTCTATACTTTTATATTCTTTGTTTTACAATTACAACGTCTTTAAACTAGGAACTATTTAAATTTGAACGTTTCTGCGCGTGATTTCAATTTGGTTTGTTTTTGACGTCGCGGACTATGACAAAGTGTTATGTCATCCGTTAAACAATACATTTTCAATAAGACAAAGTGACCTTGTCACGGAAGCAGAAACGGTTCAACCTACCGTATACAATAATGCCATTGAGTTAGGAGCATACATTTCCTCTAGAGTCTCTGCTTTGTTTTCCATCTCCCATCAGTGATGCAAGTCATTTTCTCGTGATCCTCTTTTGCAATATATTACTGGCATTGGTCATATGTATTTCTGTTTTTATTTGTAGTAGCATTTCATTTCTCTTTAGCATTAGTAACGTTACAGTAAGTGACAGTTCTTTAGTAAATGTTTTTTTTATGTTTCTTATAGGCAAGGTGTATGATGTGCTTGTTCCCTTTTTAAAACCAACTAAGTCCCTGGT
The DNA here is from genome assembly GCA_029959095.1 of Rhinichthys osculus. NCBI lineage: Eukaryota > Metazoa > Chordata > Actinopteri > Cypriniformes > Leuciscidae > Rhinichthys > Rhinichthys osculus. The sequence continues at coordinate 20,129,771 of JARWKJ010000004.1, read as the reverse complement.
GATTTTATGTATAAAGGAAAAGTCTGTGGCAATGTAGTACGTTACACTGTGTCTTTTATTCCACCATTTGCCATAATCATTGGATTTTTAACCAGTTTGTCATGTCAATTATAATTGTTGATGCATAACCATAAATGTATTCACATCATACTATAAGCACTGCCAATGCACACAGTATCAGTACCAGGTCTCTGACTCTCCGTGTAAGTTCAAAGTTTGCTCACTCATGTGTTTGCATATTCTCAATTAGATCGTATTCTGGGCATGTTCACAGCTTTGAGTTGATTTGACCTTTCAGTTCATGGGAAGATGTGAACCTTGACTCAGTATGTGTCACAAGAGGATGTTTGATCTGGGAACACTGTAACTTGGTGCTATAAAAGGTTATTTTTTTATTTACCTGGCTAAAGAAGTTATTTATAAAGGACTCTCTTAATCATTTACCTATTGCTTTTTAAATTAATATCTTTCTTAAAACTAGCCTAAGCATTCTTTAAAAAAAAACTCTTGGCTTTCACTTAACTGAGACAAATTGGTTAGTACTAGAATGGTGCTCCAGAAGCCAAATATAGTAACAATTCATATTATGTAGAACGTTATTATCTGCCACATGAATACAATGGCTGTGGATTCATATATGGGTCTACATGTCTTTTAGAAGGCTGTGTTAGTTTAATGTGATGAATACCTCCCCTTATTCAGATTTGGAATGGACTAGCATTATGTAATCAGTGAAGAGCACTAATTTGCATTTCACAAGCTAGGATTGGTGTATTAACCGGATAATTGGTTTCAGTATTATCTGTCACCATCTACTTACGGTAATGTTAACAGATGATTTCTGCTTCCTTTGATGTATAAATTCCTTTGAACAGTTTCTCTAACTGTATATTATTTTGGGTGCTTGTTTGGGTATTTTATTTGTATCCCAATCATGTAATATGTAGGACATCCTGGCACAGGCTGTATAAAATCTCAGAAGAACAAATGCTTTCTAACCTGCCATCTGACATAGGCAGGTGTTTGAGAAACATGTGAAATCTGTCACTTCTTCCTGTTATGCACTCTGACACATGATACCTAAACTGAAACTGCAGAAGTTCACCTGTTGAAAAGGGAGGAGTCATGACAGTTAAATACTGTTAAATGTTCCTAATGTCAGTCATAGTTTCTTGAGTCACCAGAGGTGGCATGTTGCAATTGTATTGTTTTTTCTTGGAAATGGGATGTCTTCTCTGTGGACTTGTTTTGTATTGTGTGATTCTATGATGTACAGCTAACTACCCTTTGCCACCGACCCCTATTTTTATTCATGCTTTTGGGCCATAACGTTCTGTTGCAGTAGTAAGGACGTTGTGAACATCCGGTATACAAGTAGAGGCTTAAGGCGAAGTGACCTGAATATCAAAGTCCTACTGATTCTAATCAATTTCAGCATAAATAATTTTAAGCCTCTTAACTGATTCTTAGTGGTGAATCTCTTTTATATGCATGCATACTAATTTATACGAGGGAGGCACATACCCATTTACACCTGTTTTTTTTAATCCCATCTCTTTTGTCTATTTTCAACCACTCCTGTCCTGATTTCTTTGAGGGGAGGGTCAATGGGTGGGTAAATGTATGGACTTTTTCGTAACTTTTACACGTAAGCTCTTTTACGCATTGGGTCAGAAGGCCATATTTAGGCATTTAAAGCAAAAATAACTATATTTTGAGATGTAGTTATCATGAGATAAAATTACTTGTATCGTGATTTTGGTCATTTTGCCATCTGACACCTTCCTGAGTGGAAGTTTTAAAGTGCCCCATTATGCTATTTTAAAGGTTCTGAATTTTGCTTTGGAGGTCTCCTTCAACAGGTCTACGTGCATCAAAGGTCACAACACCTTCATTTTTTTTTTTCATAATATTGATTGAACATCACCTCATTTCTCAAAGACTCTAAAACGACTCGTCAGAAGATTTAGTCTTTAAACCCCTTCTTTCCATGACGACACACTAAAAACAGTAACGATGGCATCCAATTTACCATATCAATTTGAGTGCGAGTTTTAAAAGTAAAGTAATGGAGGATATGTCATAGATTTAATCTTCATTTTCCACTGCCCACATACCATGTTATTTACACTTATCTTGAAATATATCCTGACAGTTCACTCTGTCACCTGAAGCTGCAACATGATGCTGCGAGAGATTTATGAACAGTCAAGTGAAAATATTTACTCTTGTTACAGACTACAGTGACATTGCAAACATTTTTTTTTCCTTTCAAAAGGCATGACACAATACATTCTCTTTCTGTTTTTTTCTGATTGTCTATTCATTTATAGTACTGTTTAAAAGTTTGGGTTCAGTTAAATGTTTTTGAAAGAAGTCTCTTATGGTCACTAAGGCTGTATTTATTTGATAAAAAAACTGCTATAGTATAATAAATGACAATTTAAAATAACTTCTCTATTTAAATACATTTTAAAGTGTAATTTATTCATGTAATGGCAAAGCTGAATTATCAGCAGCCATTACTCTAGTCTTCAGTCAGTCACATGATCCTTCAGAAATCATTGTAATATGCTGATTTGGTGCTCAAGAAACATTACTTATTATTATCAATGTTAAAAACAGTTGTGCTGCTTAATACTTTTGTGTAAAAATAAGATTTTCAGGATTATTTGATTAATAGCATTTATGTGAAATATTTTGTGTAACAATGTAAAAGTCTTTACTGTCACTTTTGATCAATGTAATGTGTCCCTGCTGAATAAAATTATTACATTTAAAAAAAAAAAAAAAAAAAATGTACTGACCCCAAACTTTTGAATGGTTGAGTATTTAAATGTATATGTACTCACCTTTTATTGAATTAATTTGTTCCTTGTGTGTTCTCAGATTAAAGGAATACAACAGAACAAGGAGATGACCCTAGCTAGTAACCGTCTTCTGGCTGAGCAGAACCTTAAACTCCAACCCATGCTTGACCATCAAAAGAACGAGCTTACCAGACGTTACCGGAGCCTACAGGAGCTGTTTGAGGCCTATCAGCTGCGCAACTCCACTCTAGGTAAAATACTGCGATTAAAACATAACTTCCTTTTGTCTTTCTGTGTATTGTATGTCCCTCTCAATTACACAGCTCGACTTTTACTTGCACACGTCTTGGTTTTTCATTTTATATTATATTCTGGTTAAAATGTCCTTTATGTGCATGGGACTATTTTTACCATATGCAAATTTGAAAAGCGGCAATGGAGACAATGTAAATGTTAGCTTCCTCTGGGCTTTAAGTCATATTGTTGTTGTTGTGGCATGTGGACATATGAACTTCAACTTAGTCATCTTTTCCAGCTATAAGATACTCCTTGAAGGGCCTGTTTTTCAGGTTTTACATGTAATTTTCGTAAACCCTTAGTCTCTGTCCATCACTTCCCCCTATATTTCTCTTCCTCATGGAAAAGGAAGGCAGAACTAAACGGTAGCAGATGACTGTCACAGCTGAGAAGGATCTGTGACTTTAAAGAGAACAGGGTTTTCAGTATCCCTCCACACACCCCTCTGCACGGTGTGTGCTGGTGTCATGAATAAAACGCTGTCACTGATTATCCTTTGTGACGCAGCGGTTGCCTGGAAGCTGATTCCAAACAGCATACTAACACTCATTTCATTTTACCATCTGTACACTCAATGTCAGCTGGCTTGGGTTTTGAAATATAGTGTATTCTGGAACTGAAGTATTGAAGTATGTTGGATCTGCTTTTCCACAAGCTGAGAAGATAAATTCTAATATGGTGCACATGTAGTGTTATTCACACAAACACACAAAACACCATCATAGTAACACACTTGACACTAAAGGAATGCAATAAACATTCATATAAGAATAGGGCTGGACAATAATTCAATATCAATATGCTGTATATCGCGATATATATTTTTTCAATAACGGTGATATGATTTTTGAACACATTTACGATATTTCAATATACTTTACAGGCATGGGCTACGTTTACATGTGACCAGATAATCCATTAGTAATTGGATTGACGGCTCGAACGGACTGAAAAGCCTTCATTTACACACCTTAATCGATCCGATTGAGCTCGATCCGAATGAATTTTCGATCGAATAGTGAGCGGTGGTTGGTTTATTCCTTTTCTAATACGATCGAGAGGACATGTAAACACTTGATCGGATTGTAAACCGAAACTGAAAGGACTGCGCATGTGCAATGACGTTGAAATGGCGCATGTATTACGTGCGAACAAGCTGTTTTTCCTGTTGAGTAAAGTGTCATAAATGAGCGTCCCGTCATTCTATAATTCTCATTTCACTCAGCATCTGTGAAGTGGAGCAGGACAACGGCCCACCAGTCCTTGTTTCAGACTCTCATCCACCACAGACGACTAGTTTTGGGCGCGTGCACTTTTTATTTTTTACAGTCTGTGGCGGGGAGGGGCATTTTAACTGCGTGATAAATATAAGTAGCGGCACAACAGTTCATATGTTCATTGTCTCCAAATTATCACCAGAAATAGATAAATATTAAGTCTGCTGTTTAAAACAAATAAAGAATCAATGTAGGAGAATAGTTATTATGTGCAAACAGCGTTAAACTCTATTTGTGCAGTGTGCGCATGTCAAAAAATCAATTCCGATTTGAAGCTTAAAGCTTGTGACCCGATCACTTGTTTAGCGTTCATGTAAACACTATTCAGATTCATCAATCGGAATGAATTCAGGGTGTCATCAGGGATGTAGTGGAGGCTAAACGCACGTAAACGCCGTTTACGCACCTCCCAATATTCGGAAATAGCGTTTACCCACCTCCAAAGTGCGTTTATCCACCTCTAAATTGCGTTTATCCACCTCTAAATAGCTATAAATTAAGCTTATGTCGTTTTAGTTTCATATTGTTAATTATTAGTTTCATAGGTTGTTAAACCTAAGACGAACTCTTTCATATTGCGCTGCATTACTGTCAGTGTTGTTGACTATTACTGACGGTGGTTGCGCTGTTGACGCTCGCGCAGCCTCTCGAGCAGAAATCTACACAAATGAGCGCACACACACACTCAGTTAACAACATACTGCCTTTAAAAAATCTAAATGTGGAGTTTTTATATTTTTAACATATGTTTAAGCAACCTCAATTATTTTTCCTGAACACCATCACGATTGAAAATGTGACATTGATTTCCTACAACAGTTCAATAAACAGTTAAAATTAAGTCACTTACATTTTAGATGCAATATTGGCTGTTTTTGTTCTGTTTCAGCAGCGAAAATAGTTCCAAACAAAAATCACAGCAGAACCACGGCGCATCTCACAGGAACACTCACTGTTTTCATTACTGAATGATTCAGCATTTTGAACGAATCGATTGAGTCAAAGATTCAATGACCCATTCATAAACTGTCTCAATCTTGAATGAATCAGCCGTTTGAACAAATCATTTGAATCATGAATGATTCAATGACTCACTCATTAAGACGGCCGCCTGCCGCCCCCTACTGGCGGTTTCGTGTTATGTTTAAAAGTAGATCATTCTTTCCAACGTTTCTTATTTGTAAATTTAAATCAATTTCATAACATTATTTTATGCAATTGTAATTTTTCAGTGTACATGATTTAATTTGATCAGCCCTATAATGTCTTATTATTCGAAATAATTGAATTTATTGATCAAATTTAGGAATTTAAAATGAAAGATGAAGCATACATTTAATAATATTGGGGAGGGGATGCCCTTTAAAGGTGCAAATATTACAATATGCCGATTTAAATATCAAAGCTAATTGAACACTGATGAGAATATTGTTTCAGAATAAATAAAAAAAATAAAAAAAATCCTGACGAGAAACTTTTTTACTCGGACAAGTGAATGACAGATTTACTTGTCCTAAGGTCAGGACAAGCGTATGAAAAGGCTTAATGTCGAGCCCTGCCTAATAGCAATGTCATCAGGACATCAGGATACACATACGCAGTGGCCCACCTTACCGGGTGACCACGTCGTGGTCCACCAGAATTTATAGTTTACCCACCTCTTTTTTTACCACTACACCTCTGGGTGTCATCAACACTCAAAATGTCCCTCAGCAAAAAGTTTTTTTTTTCTTTTTTTTTTTTCTGTAGCAACTGAGCACTTTTCTTATTCTTTATCCTGGCTGAAGCACTTTTTTCAATCTATAAGAATAATATAATCAACCTATGTTAGCCTATAGTTTAAAGTTAAAGATATTAATAATTTGAGTCTTATGTTTATTTGATGGTGATTTGACATTTCTTGTTTGTATGAAGGCTAAATACAAATAAAATATTAACAATAATTTATTTGTACCATTTTTATTTCTAAAATATTATAAAGTTTTATAGGAGGAGGTTTCAGAGACTTGGCAAATTAATCTTTCAGAAGTTTGTAGGTACAGACATTCATTGTGGGCGTTCTTGGCAGTTTTTCCTGAGGCTTTTATACTGTTCATATCGATATCGGAATTATATTGTATCAACCGAAATTAAGAAATATATTGTGATATATAGGGCTGGACGAAATGGCCAAAATTTATAAGAACATTAGAACTAGGAAGAAAACCTTAATCTCAAAACTATTCAACCCCTTCATGACAAGCATCTTTAGTACTTAGTAGAGCACCCTTTTGCTGTTATGACCTGCTGCAAACGAGATGTTTAACCAGACACCAGCTTCTGGCAGTGTTTCTGAGAAATCTTAGCCCATTCCTCATGAGCAATGGCCTCCAGTTCAGTAATATTCTTGGGTTTGTGTGCTGCAACCGTCTTCTTCAAATCCCAGGTGAGTCAGGTGACTGTGATGGCCACTATAGAATCTCCCAGGACTACTTCTGCTCCCAAGCCTTGGTGGGATTTGATTTTTGGGATCATTTTCCTGTTGGAAGCTTAAGCTTCCTCGCTGACGGCATCACGTTTTCTCCTAGGATTTCCTGATACTTCAATTAATCCATCTTGCCTTCCACATGCTGCAGGTTTCCAGTGCCAGAGGATGCAAAGCAGCTCCAGAGCATCATGAGCCACCATCATGCTTAACTGAAGACAGTGTGTTCTTTTCAGCATATTCTTCATTCTTCTTCCTCCAGACATACATAGGATCCACATGGCCGAAAAGTTCCATATTGTTTCATCTCTCCACAGAACAGAAACGTCTGTGGCTTATTTATATGATTTTGAGCAAGTTGGAGCCCACTTTTCTTGTGCTTTTGGGTCAGAAGTGGTGTATGTCTTGGAGTTCTAGCATGCGCTTAGTACGCGCCTTACTGTGCAAGCTGAAACCTCAGTGCCTGTTGCCACCAAGTCTTGCTGCATGTCTTTTGCAGGCACTCAAGGGTTTTTCTGAACCTGCCTTCTCAGAAATCTGGTTGCAGCCAGTTACTTTCTGTCCCGTCCAGGTAGTGTAACCACTGTTCCTTTAACTTTGAACTTGCGAACTATGCTGCCAAAGGTGTCTCTAGGAACATTTAGTGCCTTCGCTATCTTTTTGTTTCTTGATTTCCTGATTTTTTTGGACCATTCATTTGACTTGTCATATTTCTAACATGCAGTCAAACGTGACACTCAACAAAACTAGCCAGTTCAGGTTATATATCTTTACCTTGAAATAAAATGACTCATACAGTGAAATAAATAACTCTTCAACAGTTAATAAAAGTTAAAGCATGCCATGCTCTACTTGACCCTATGATTCACCCGTAGTTCAAGCCAGGGTTGCCAAGTCCACAGTTTTCCCTACACCAGACATTATTTGTAGCACACCACCCATCCAATAATCTCTTTGCTCTTAGTTTCATTCTGATAAGAAACAGTCTCAGCCTTTAATTTCTGTCCATTTTATCACAACATGCAAACAATATATGGCATTTTGACACTCATAAATGTGAAGTGCCAGATCGCTGCAGCGCAAGAACATCAAAAGGTATGCTGAAAGATACAGTTCATTTTACTGAAATGTCTCGTAATTGTTCAATCAGTGCAGTTGAATATAACACTTTGGGCCCTGTTGTTAATTTTAACATCTAATATTATAGCAATGTACAAAATTAGAGGGTTCCCTGCAACATTAGTTGGGAGTTTTCAGGGGGTTTTTTTCTTAAGAAAATCAAACGATCGCTATCTGCAGATATCATTCAGAATAATGGGCTTATCGGTATTGGGGGAAACTTCTTTAAAAATGTTTTTTTTTTTTAAATCTTAGCAACAACAAACTTTTAAAAAGCAGAGTAAATGTTAAATGGACTGCATTTATATAGCGCTTTCACAGACCCAGTGGCCACCAAAACGCTTTACATTTTTGCCTCACATTCACCCATTCACTCACTCAATTCATACACCGACGGGCGACGGCGGTGTCAGCCATGCAAGGCGCCATCCAGCTCGTCGGGAGCAGCTGGGGTTAGGTCTCTTGCTTATGGACACCTCGACACTTGGTCAGGTGGAACCGGGGATTGTAGACAACCTACATGAACCACTGAGCCACTGCCACCCCAGTATATATATGTTAAGACATTTTAGTAAAATATTGCTGTTTACTAATATAGATTGTTATATTGAAACATGAATTGTAATAAATCAGCATCATTCTTGTTTAAATTATCATTCATGTATTAAGTTTAAAATTATATGTAATTAAATTATATTTATATAAACGTATTTTACCTAAATTTTTCTTTGTTTTATCATTATACATTTTTTTCAAGTCTATTTGGCAACAGTGGCTGTTTAATTTTAATTTTCAAAAAAAATATTTAAATGGAAATAGTTCACTCACCCACATTCAGTATTTTGGTGTAAATACATATACACTCAACACATTAGGTACGTACCTTGGTTTTGAAGCACAATTCGCTACGTTATCGGTACAGCAAGGGGGAAAAAAACAAACCACGATTTTTTTTTTTTTTTTTTACTTAAACAGTGGTATACTGAGGAAAAAAACAATGTCTTTAAATAAAAAGTTCTGTCAATATTGTTGCAGCCGGAAGCAACACACATTGTAGTTTATGGTGCTGTTGTAATTGGGGGGAAATATTTGAAGTGCTTACACTTTTGGATGCAAAATATGTTATCAAAATATTTTAAAATAAGGTTAGATTTATTGCGCTCCCATTCTAATCCGCTCCATCTATTTGACACGTATGTGCGCGCTGGGACTCATTGAAGTCTGCGAAGTTATATGTAGATTAGCTTGCCGTCAGGATAATCTTCAATGTGAAATGCAATACTTGCGTGAATTTGTAACGTTTACAGGCAAGCGTAAGATGCAAGTTGTGCTCTGCGGAAAACGCATCTCAAACGCATTGAACAGTAGGGCAAGCCATGTAGTTTTATGATTTAGTTTGATGCGCTTAATATAAAGCAGATGTTGGAAGCAATTAATATAAAGCAGATGTGTTCACAACATCAAAGTATATCGATATAATTTGTCCCATCCTTGGAGGGAAACTCGTAGAAGTTCAGCACGTGCAGTTAAAACAACTCTGCATTCATTCGGTACACATACGTACTGAACTGAAACGCCCATACCAAAAATAGATAAAACCAAATATCTGTACCCTTCACCCATAATAGATACATACAAAAACTTGTATATTAAATGTAATCAGTTTTATTTAAATAAAATATTTATATTTGTTTGTTTGTAATTTTATTAAAAAAAAATATATATATATATATATATATATATATATATATATACATACATACATTTTACATATATATATACACTCACCGGCCACTTTATTAGGTACACCTGTCCAACTGCTCGTTAACACTTAATTTCTAAGCAGCCAATCACATGGCGGCAACTCAGTGCATTTAGGCATGTAGACATGGTCAAGACAATCTCCTGTAGTTCAAACCGAGCATCAGTATGGGGAAGAAAGGTGATTTGAGTGACTTTGAACATGGCATGATTGTTGGTGCCAGAAGGGCTGGTCTGAGTATTTCAGAAACTGCTAATCTACTATGGAGGGATTATTGGGTCAGATTGAAAACTAAAGGTCTAAAACTAAAAGTCTTAAACGAAAACCAAAAGTCTAAGTTTGAAACTAAAAGTCTAAGTCGAAAACTAAAAGTCTAAGTCGAAAATGAATTTGGTATTTAGGATTGGGCATTTGGTATTTAGGATAGGGCATTTGGTATTTAGGATTGGGCATTTGGTCATTTAGCCATTTAGGATTGGGCGATTGAGGATTGAGGAGTGTATGCAAATAAGGAGGCGTGGCCCAAATACTGGAGGCTGGGTTTGAAATGGCTGGTGCAGATGCACCTTATGGACAGCAGAGGGAGCTCCAGTGCTAAGGAGCACACTGTAATGAAACCAAATGACAGCGTTGTATAGGGGTACTGGAACGCCAGGAACGGTACATGTATTCCTATTGAACCGAAACGGTAGCCTACGGGCGTCACGGTTCGGTGCACAAATTTACACGGAGAATACACGGTATAAAAATAAATAAAACTCTAAATAGCGATACATTTCGCTCTATTCGCGTTTGGTGTGAACGCAGCATAATAAACAGGCTGCGACGTCAAGATTGCAATGCTGGAGTGTGTGTGTGCGCGCGAAAGAGAGAGGGGAAGGCGTGGGCGCGAACGAACTAGGTGTGTGTGTGTGTGTGTGTGAGAGAGAGAGAGAGAGAGAGAGAGTGTGTGTGTGTGTGTGTGATTTTGGTTGGGTGACAGTTGTAGGTTACAGTTTGACAAGATTTTAGAGTGTGACAAAAGCACAATGTTGTATTTTATTGCGAGTGTACACAAATATACACACTTTGCAGTTTGAATTTTGCAGCACACACTCCAACATTGCAACCTGAACCTTGACGTCGCAGTCTGTTTATTATGCTGCGTTCACACCAAACGCGAATAGAGCGAAATGTATCGCTATTTAGAGTTTTATACCGTGTATTCTCCGTGTAAATTCGTGCACCAAACCGTGACGCCCGTAGGCTACCGGTTCGGTTCAATAGGAATACATGTACCGTTCCAGTACCCCTATACAACGCTGTCATTAAGTTGAAGTTATCACATTATAAAGTACAGTCCTCACTCCAGACTTGCTCACTCGCTCTGTTTGGTTTCATTACAGTTAGTGCTGCCACTAACGACTAATTTTGTAACGACTAATCTTTCGACTAATTTTTCGATTAGTCGACTAATCTAAACGACTAATAAAAAAAAAAAGTGTTTATTTCGTTGTGTCCATTTTATTTTGAACTCAACTGAAGGGCCAAAACATAAAATGTCACCTGTTCAAAAACATTATGTATTAACAATCTAAGCATTAAGTATCTGCATTTCCATTAGGCTATACCATATTAGTCAGAGTCCTAATCTAATCCTCTAATAACAAACATGTATATTACTTAAATTAGCTCTTTGTTCTGCCTTAAAAAATGTACAGTAAGCTAATAATGTATTAATTTATGTACATTTCTGAAAAGCATAACTGATAACATCACTCTGAATAGTAAAGTAGATGCAATGCATTTTCTGTGAAAAGCGCTATACAAATAAATTGGAATTGAATTGAAAGAGTCTGGACTAGCCCACTATGAGTCGCGCTGAAAGCAGGCAGGCACGCAGTTATGTAGCTCGCGTTTACACTTGCGTGCATGGCGGGCCCGTGCCGCTGTTCGCGTGAATGTGAAAGCAACACGGATTTGGGGAGCCGCTTGTTCAGGAACATTAGTAACCTGCCCATGCGTTTTAGCAGATTATGATGCATTTAGTTAAATAAAACACATGTAAGGGATGATAGTGTTGATGATTTACCTTGGATACGCGAGAGTTGAGTCTGCAGTGTATTCGCGCATTGCGCGTGCAATCAGGGGAACACATTTGGAAATCCACTGTCTCCTCAAAAGAGTCCGTTTGAAAGACACAATATATTGACCCGCGTTCTGTTTTCTATCATGCGCCGTGCACGTTTGCGATGGCATAAGATGCACGCAAACGAACAGGGTTCGATAGAATTGAGTGTGAAACCAGACCAACGCTGCGGGGGGCGCCGGGAACAATCGCGCTCGCGCTCGGACTCGGACCCGGACCGCAGCAAACGAGCCCACTGTGAAAGCTCCGTCACCTGCCTCCGCAATTTTTCATATCAAAGCAGTGAAGGCGGGCGGGAACGTGAAGGAAAATGATAGCAGATAAACCAGCAGGGCGCGCACAGACTGGTGTGTGGAGGTGAATTACAGTGAGCCGTTTGTAAAGACCAAAATAAATAGCGGTCAATAGTAAAACGACAAGTCGACTAAAAAAATTGCCGTCGACTAATTTGCATGGTCGATTACGTCGACTAAGTCGACTAATCGCGGCAGCACTAATTACAGTGTGCTCCTTAGCACTGGAGCTCCCTCTGCTGTCCATAAGGTGCATCTGCACCAGCCATTTCAAACCCAGCCTCCAGTATTTGGGCCACACCTCCTTATTTGCATACACTCCTCAATCCTCAAATGCCCAATCCTAAATGGCTAAATGACTAAATGCCCAATCCTAAATCCCTAAATGCCCAATCCTAAATCCTAAATGCCCTATCCTAAATACCAAATGCCCAATCCTAAATACCAAATGCCCAATCCTAAATACCAAATGCCCAATCCTAAATACCAAATGCCCAATCCTAAATACCAAATTCATTTTTCACTTAGACTTTTAGTTTTCGACTTAGATTTTTAGTTTCAAACTTAGACTTTTGGTTTTCGTTTAAGACTTTTAGTTTTAGACTTTTAGTTTTCAATCTGACCCAACAATTCCTCCATAATCTACTGGGATTTTCACGCACAACCATCTCTAGGGTTTACAGAGAATGGTCCGAAAAAGAAAAAACATCCAGTGAGCGGCAGTTCTGTGGGCGGAAATGCCTTGTTGATGCCAGAGGTCAAAGGAGAATGGCCAGACTGGTTCGAGCTGATAGAAGGGCAACAGTGACTGAAATAACCACTCGTTACAACCGAGGTATGCAGCAAAGCATTTGTGAAGCCACAACACGCACAACCTTGAGGCGGATGGGCTACAACAGCAGAAGACTCCACCGGGTACCACTCATCTCCACTACAAATAGGAAAAAGAGGCTACAATTTGCAAGAGCTCACCAAAATTGAACAGTTGAAGACTGGAAAAATGTTGCCTGGTCTGATGAGTCTCGATTTCTGTTGAGACATTCAGATGTTAGAGTCAGAATTTGGCGTAAACAGAATGAGAACATGGAACCATCATGCCTTGTTACCACTGTGCAGGCTGGTGGTGGTGGTGTAATTGTCTGGGGGATGTTTTCCTGGCACACTTTAGGCCCCTTAGTGCCAATTGGGCATCGTTTAAATGCCACGGCCTACCTGAGCATTGTTTCTGACCATGTCCATCCCTTTATGGCCACCATGTACCCATCCTCTGATGGCTACTTCCACCATGTCACAAAGCTCTAATCATTTCAAATTGGTTTCTTGAACATGACAATGAGTTCACTGTACTAAAATGGCCTCCACAGTCACCAGATCTCAACCCAATAGAGCATCTTTGGGATGTGGTGGAACGGGAGATTCGCATCATGGATGTGCAGCCGACAAATCTGCGGCAACTGTGTGATGCCATCATGTCAATATGGACCAAACTCCCTGAGGAATGCTTCCAGCACCTTGTTGAATCTATGCCACGAAGAATTGAGGCAGTTCTGAAGGCAAAAGGGGGTCCAACCCGTTACTAGCATGGGGTACCTAATAAAGTGGCCGGTGAGTGTATATACGTGTATATATATATATACGTATATATATATTATATATAATTTTTTTTTTTTTTTTTTTTTTTTTTTTTTTTTTTTTAAAGATGTGGCTGAGCCTTATGGTGTAGCAGTATTGAATTTAAAATTGAGAGGAGTTTTCCACTGTGAAACCCCTCACTTTTCACTTCCAGCCCCTCACATTAGATGTTTGCCCCCTTTGAGGTCCAGCTCTTTTTTATTATTTTGGCATAGAGGAAATAAACATGGTGTACTGTCATCTGTATACAGATGAAGAGAAAGATAGTGGCTTTGGTGAAATGTAGGTTACCCACTTTCCCAGGCTGGGGCGGTTGGTTATGCCCCAGATAAGGATTTACTGGCTCAGCAGCAACAGCAGCAGTGCCAGTGTCAGTGCATCTGGACAGGGTTGCCAGCAGGCTGGCCAGTCAGCCATTCCCTTGACCCAGATAAACAAAAAAAGCCCTAGTTATCAGGCTAAATTGTGTGGTGAGGTTCCTGTGTACATTAACTCACTGCCACCACTATTCCGAAAGCCACACCATGACAACAGAGCAGCTATGTGGGGTGTTTCAGCGTGACGGCCCATTCTGATGCTGCGGTGTTCTGGAGGAACAGTGTGGCTTTGTGCCCTGAGCAATGTCAGAAACAGGGATTGGAGAGGGGAAGTCGAATGCTTACACAAACACGGACACACACACGCAGACAGTATTTTCCGTCTTTCTTTGTTCTCTCACACACTTGCACAGAGCACAAAGTAAGTTGAATAGGCTAGCTGTAGACTAATAGCTGTCTCATGACCTGCAGGATGTTTGGAATGAAATAAAACATTGCATTGTGGGATACAGTATTTCACACAGCATGCTTTGTTGTATAATGTTTATTTAGGCAAATGCAATAGGTATTTTAAGCATACCAAAACATTTGCATATTGTGCCCATGCTATGTCTATTGTAGTATGCTACTCATACTGTAGCCAGATGCACTTCTAGCATGTGCATGTCACCAAAGTCTGACTGAGAAGTTGAAGAGAACAGCTAAACTGACATGGTTCTTACATGGTTTATTTGCTGTACAATTTATGTTTAAAATGGTAAGTAAAGCAAAAGTAATAAAGTGGGTCTTTGTTACCTTCATGTCTCTAAATCATCCAAAACATCAGGGGCTGTTTCATCCAGTGCTTAATGTGATCAAAATAATATCCCACATTAATAGAACATTAGTGTCTGTGTTAGTGTATTAAACACAAGCCTCTATTTAAAAGTCTCTGCCCTCCCTTGCTTTCCTGCTCCATTTTAATTTGCCTCCTACAATGTCGGAATAGTTTTAGGTTGTTTACTGTCAGTTTCTGTTTGTTGAAGCATGTACAGTACACTGAATCATACGGCTGATAAGTCTGTGCCAGCTTCTGTTATATATAGCAGTAGATATTTCTTAGATATTGAGCTGATCTGAGGTCAGTTTTGAGTGTATAGATCAATCATCAGTATCAGCTGATCGTTTAAGAACAAGCAGTGAGTTAATTAGATTGTCATTCAAAAGAGGACAGAAAAAGGCCTTTGCCTTATTGATTATAATGGGAGAATTCTTTTTTTTTTTACATCACTCAATGAAATAATTAGTGACTACGTTTACAAGCTGTCAATATTCGGGTTATGGTCGGGTTAAGGTCACTATTCGGGTTTCTGAAACATTCGGAATAACCCGTTTACATGCGTGAGCAGAGAGAGTTACTCCTGTATACATGGAAATTGTAATCAATTGGCAATATCCCGATGTAAACGGCTACGCACGGTTAGCGTCTGGATGTACGGACAACCTTAAGATGCAATATGCGTCATTTCCGATTCTTCTTCTTGTATCTAAAGACAACAACAACAGCAGCAGCACGCGGATAATGAATAGTTCGGGGCAGATAGCGATCGCCTTTGTTTGCGCTTTGGTGCTGGTTTCCTCCTCGCTCCAAAAGCATGGTGCTGTGCTGCGTCTCGGCATGTTTACCTCTACTTCTTGTTTACTTCCGGTATACTGCACGCGGGTTTTTGTATGCGCCAGACAGCACATACAAGAAGTTCCTCTACTAAAAAGACCAAGATTCCTTGCGAATAGAACATGCACAGGACACAAATCAATGTTCCTTTTGATGGGGATATGCTGATACGCATTTACATGACCAAATATTCGGGTTAGAAAAGGGGTAACCCAGGGATCATATTCGGGTTTTTGCCGGTGTTTACATGGCCGTGAGCGACCGGGTTATTGCTAATGTTCCGGTTTTGAACGGGTTATTCGCTGTTTGTAAACGTAGTCAGTGTTTAGTGGCAGGAAAACAAAAAGCACCAATATTTCGGTGTCTGCAATTGTGAGCTTTATTGACAAATGGTAAACGACAGCTACAGTGTTTCATTTGATACGACTTGTAAAGAAACAGCATTACTGGGCAGGGTCCAGTTAGTAGTTCAGTTGTAATGTGGTGAACATGGCAAGAGCAGCCTGTTGAGTGGTTGGAAAACATGTAGCATTATGGATGGTATTTTCATTGTAGCATGAACTACAACACACAATGACACTTTTGTAAGTTGCACCTGCCAGGAAAATAAATGTAAATAGATGTAAATCAGTGAAGGGAGCTGGACTGATAGTCAAACGTGGCCATAGGTAATAAATCGCAAGCTATCAAAGTGTTGCTTGTGATGTCTGACAGGCTTGATTTATGATCGAATCAAAGCTTATATTGATGTATTTGTTCTGTAAATTTATTTAATTAGTATTATTATAGGTTTTGTGATTTTTAAATGGTGTAACATTTATTTTCCTTTGTTTTGAGCTATGTCTAACTGTTAAGTATAGAACATTACACATTTCTCTCTTGAGAATGATTAATGAATGGCTGTTGATAATGATTAATGAATGGCTGTTATGTAAAATGTTATGTAATTTAATCAGATAATACTTTACATTAGTTTCTGACGCAAGCGTTTGTTGACCTCTGAGAATTGCTGATAGACTCACGGAGTTGTACAGTGAAATCTGATGCTGCGGCTCCTGAGCTAAAAGGTGAAACACACCCTGTTGATGCCTCGGCTAATTTACTTAAGGCACGCACACAAAGGGTGCTTCTCAATTCTTATTTGTGCATCCTCGTTTCCTTTCCTCGCTTCCTTTTGTTGCGTCTCAGCTCCACCCCCTGCCGGATGCGGGGGAAGGCTGCAAGGAAAGAAAATGAGGACGGAGGAATTGAATGAGAGTTTTTTTTTCGTATATATATACTTTGGAATACTTGACCACTCGAGCGTCACTTCACTGCGTCATCAGCAGCGCTCAAAGGATCTGCCCTTATGTTGTTGAAGTTTGGTTATTTAAAGGTGCAGTGTGTAGGTTTTAGCGGCATCTAGCGGTTTGGTTGCGAGTTGCACTAATGGCTCAGCCCACTGCTCACCCCTCCCTTTCGAAGAAGCTACGGTTGCTAAAACGGGACGAGTGCTGCACGATTAATCACATCGCAATCGTAATCGCGATGTCAAGCCTATGCGATTATGTGACGCAAAATGCTGAGATTTTATGTAAAGTAAACAAATTAGGGCTGTTAACCCAATTAACGCAGCATCTGTTTTTTTGTGTCATCCTTTGGCTAGTGTTACATGATCCCGTTCTTATTCGTGCAAATGCTTTAAAGTCCAAACCATTCATGCGCGACAAGTCAAACAGAGAGAGCGCTGCCTGTGAATGTCCGACTGTGACTCACAGAAAGACGCGCGCTCATGCGCATGCACAGACCGGAATAGCCTAGTTATCTTTCGCGCTTGAAAGAACAATAACACACAATTATGCCAAAATGTCGTTTGTCGAGTATCTTCATAACATAAGAGCAGTCTTATGATGGACGTAAAGAGTTGTGAGAGAATGAGGCGCGTGTGAGATCCGCGTCTCTACAACGGCTGCTCTTAAAGGACCAGCAGCCAAAGCTTTCTGTCAGTAAAGTTAATCAAAAAACAAAGGGAACAGAGAAAATTACTCACTGCTCTTGACCAAAGAACTTGTGTAGCTTTTAATAAGGATTAGTCTATATATAATTTATGCAGTGCAGACTGTTTGATAACTTTATTCAATTTCTGTATGTCCTACCTGACAGGAAGGGCACAAGTAAATAAGACTTTTTATGGGTTTATGTGCATATTAAGTTCACTTAAATTAAAAGCTGTTATATTTTTTGAAGCCTAATAAATGTTTTTAAAAAAATTATAGCTTTCAATTGTGGAATCACTGTAATGTTGGATGGCTATAATTAATGTTTTAAATGGGGGTGGATTAATTTTTACCCAGACCTCAATGGCTTATTGATCATTATAGATGGTATCAATCATTTAGTTGTTGTTGCTAGTTTGAGTTGAGAAATACACATTTCAGAATTATCACACATCTGTGTGTGCATTTTGCTTTAGAATCAAGCAAGTTGACTCATGAAACCATTTGTTATTATATCGCAATCGTAGGGGTGGGCGGTATGACCAAAATTCTATTTCACGGTATGACTCATTTTATTTCACGGTAACGATATATTTCACGATATAGATATTTATATATGTAGTTATTCTCAGAAAAATCGACAAAAAGGGCTTTGTATAATAGATAAACCCAAATACTTTAGAAATGAAAAGTACTTCACATTGTTTTCTTTTTCTCTTATTTGGTAAATTATTTCTTTGGTAAACTATTTAGATAGCTAAATATAAACAAAACACACTCATCAACTTTTAGATAAACTGCCCCCAACTGATTGATATTAAATACAACTCATAGGTGCAATTAAACTTTAAATAAAGTGTTTCTGAATAATTTTTCAATCTCATGTTATGCTTTACTTCATCAATCAGTTTATAATATCTGAATATTTTATATTGAACTATTCTATTCTTGATAAATTAGTTACTTCCTTTTAATTTTGTAGGATAGTAATACTAGTTGTTTAAATGTGTTCCCCGCCCGGTACATTTTTGCCATGTCTGCTTAGGCTACACTGCGTTTTTAAGGGGCTTGTTTTGCTCTTTTTGTGATATCTGGCAACCCGTCACCATGCGCTTTAATCAATAGAAGTTCAGAAGTGACTAGCAGGGGAGCAGCAGTTTGAAAACCGAACAGCAGCTACTGTTAGTGTTGACTAAGTAGCCTAGTTTAAATTATACACACCTTGTAACTGCGTCATTATTTGACCATAGCCCGGTGAACACCGCGCTCCCTCAGTGCGTGTGCATCTTCTGCATCAGTAAAATGCGATCGGTTAATTTGAGTGTCAAGTTGTAATCACGGATCGAATCAAAGGAAGATTTTATCAGCTGATTCGGTGGCCAATTGTTTGGAGTTAGAAATATATAACTCGCGATGCATATTTAGTAATTTTGCCTCCGATAGGCTACAGGATTATATATTCACTTTAACAAGCAGGTTGTTCATTACCACGGGCGGCAAACTGTTTGCGTGTTTAAAAACTATACATAAGAGACGGAAAGATGCAGATAATTATACATTATTTAAGGTTATTTCTATTCGTTACGATATTGATAACTGTTGTTGTCCAGCTTTCCCCGTTGCGAGCATGCTCTCCTCTAGCCTAGATAAAGTTTACAAAGCCATAGTCAGGTGAGGATCAAGGGTCTTAATATATAAGTTAATATAATAATCAGCTGATTGTCTCAGAAACGTTACCAGCACATTTCTCCCCACATAGCAAACCCATACAGCGAGTAGAGCTGGGTGGTATGACGGTATATATCGTTACCGCGGTAGAAAATGTCAACCGTAACAGATTTTTTTATTCCGTGTGTACCGCGACATGCAAATAAGTGGGCGTGGTTAACTCGCGTGCAACGTGCGTGAGACTGAAACACAGCGAATTGTAAAAAGAAACACGGAGAAAGCAGATCAAGAGGATCCACAAAGGAATAACATTTTCTAAAGGGTTGTTGTTGTTGTTAACGTGATATTTTCGGGGGGAAAGACGCAGCAGTTAACTAGAGCAGTGCAGCACCCATACAGATTAGAGGAGTGCACGCTCGCAACGGGGAAAGCTGGACAACAACCGTTCATATATCAATATCGTAACGAATAGAAATAACCTTAAATAATGTATAGTTATCTGCATCTTTCCGTCTCTTATGTATAGTTTTTAAACACGCAAACAGTTTGCCGCCCGTGGTAATGAAGTACCTTGTTAAAGTGAATGTATAATCCTGTAACGTTAGCCTATCTGAGGCAAAATTACTAAATATGCATCGCGAGTTATATATTTCTAACTCCAAAGAATTGGCCACCGAACCAGCTGATAAAATCTTCCTTTGATTCGATCCGTGATTACAACTTGACACTCAAATTAACCGATCGCATTTTACTGATGCAGAAGACGCGCGCGTGCACACGCACTGAGGGAGCGCGGTGTTCACCGTGCTATGGTCAAATAATGACGCAGTTACAAGGTGTGTATAATTTAAACTAGGCTACTTTGTCAACACTAACAGTAGCTGCTGTTCGGTTTTCAAACTGCTGCTCTCCTTCTAGTCACTTCTGAACTTCTATTGAAATAAGCGCAGGGTGACGGGTTGCCAGATATCACAAAAAGAGCAAAACAAGCCCCTTAAAAACGCAGTGTAGCCTAAGCAGACATGGCAAAAATGTACTGGGGAACACATTTAAACATATCTAGTATTACTATCCTACAAAATTAAAAGGAAATAACTATTATCATGAATAGAATAGTTCAATATAAAATATTCAGATATTATAAACTGATTGATGAAGTAAAGCATAACATGAGATTGAAAAATTATTCAGAAACACTTTATTTAAAGTTTAATTGGACCTATGAGTTGTATTTAATATCAATCAGTTGTTTAATATCAATCAATTTAATACACCATCAATCAGGGCAGTTCATCTTAAAGTTGATGAGTGTGTTTTGTTTATATTTAGCTATCAAAATAGTTTCCCAAAGAAATAATTTACCAAATAAGAGAAACAGAAAACAATGTGAAGTACTTTTCATTTCTAAAGTATTTGGGTTTATTTATTATACAAAGCCCTTTTTGTCGATTTTTCGAGAATAACTACATATAAATAACTATATCGTGAAATATATCGTTACCGTGAAATAAAATTAGTCATACCGTGAAATAGAATTTTGGTCATACCGCCCACCCCTAACAGCGAGGGAGAAGATCCACATGAAACTATCCAACTACATATTTTTTCTAACAGGTTAGTTAAAGTTTAGCTGGCTAATACGAGCTGTTATGCTGTAGGGCTGTAGGGCTGTGGCTGAGCTGGTTAAAGCGTAAAGCATTGTTTAAACTCGACGCGTCCGCATGAGCGCAAAGGTGCGTGTGGCAAAAATGACGTGATTGTAACAGCGCGCGCGCCTCCGCATCTCCTAGACACCATTTACTACACACAAATTAATACATAATATTGAATTAAAATAATGTTTTTTTTTCTCTGGTTTTGAAAACTCTTCGTGATCGACTTAAAATGCTTCCAAGATTGACTTGTCGACCGCGATCGACAGGTTGGTAACTCCTGTGACGTTACTATTTTACGGTCAATAGTACTAATCAGCTGATTGTCAAAGCCATAACACAGTGAGGGAGAAGAACTAAGTTACATGAAACAATCCAACTACATATTTTACACCACTGACAACGGAAAAGTCATTACTCGCGGTGTTTATGTCTAGCTTTCTGCGGCTTCTCTTTCAAGGTAGTGACGAAACGCGCTCTGTAGCGCTGTTTGTTCGCTGTCGGCTACGGTAGAAACATGACGTCACAATATGTCGACCTTCATAGAAGGGGGTGCCCGTGGTTATGTAGATATAAATGTCTCATTCTTAAGGTAATAAAAACATAACGGTTCATTGAGTAAGGTCTTTATACACCACTGAACACATAGTTATGGATCTTATATTGCATTTCTGTCAATAGATCCACAGAAATATTACACATTGCACCTTTAATAAATTAGTAATAAATAGTAATAAAGCATGATACCCTGTTGAAATATGTGAGATGTGTGGTTTATATAAACTGCAAAGGTAAAGTATAAATTAAAATGATTGTGACCGACGTAAAGGGGGAGGAGAATGTATACGTGCGTCACGTTTAGTCGATAAAACACTTCCGCAAAGCATGCAACTGTGCATCCTCACTCATGAAGCCTCCTCACTCCTCGATCCTCGCCCTCTCGCGGTGCAATTAAAGAATTGAGATGTCCTTCAAAATTGCTGTGCTCGATCGGTTTCCGGGTCATAGGATGGGGGACCGAGGATCGAGGAGACGAGGAGGGATATTGAGAAGCACCCATAGTCTTCAGATTTATCTAGCAGCCTTTGATGTTACACAACGACTTAAGCCAAAAGGTGCCGCTTTCCTTCAAAACAGATCTTACATGTCCCTAACATGTTTAATACCTTTTCAGATTAAAACTATTTACCTAAATTCCCTTGCATTACCACTTTAATATCATATAATATCTTGCTTACATTTACAATGATGCATTTGGCATACGCTTTTATCCAAAGTGATTTACACAGGAATTAAAGTTCTCCATCGCTACGATGGATTTCCGTTAGTTGCAGCGAGTCTAAGACGGATTTCCATCAATTGCAGGGTTCCTGCCTGTCCTTATGTCTTAAATTCACTTTTCATAATTTTAAGGCCGTAAATATGCTTACTTTTCTCAAATAGTGTAATAAATGTCTTAATTTCAGTTTGAATAGGTCTTAAATTAAGGAAAGATGAGGTGTATTCACCCTGCTGAGGGGGATGTGATCAAAGCCTGGAGTGGAGCGAAAGCACGTTCCTCTCTGCACTCTAAGCGTTCTTTAATCACTCCGCTCATGGAAAAACTGCTCCGTGTTCACTCCATTTTAAAAGTTATTCTAATATGTTAGTTTTTTTTATGTTTGTGAGAGGATGTGTTGAGAGACTTTGTATTTTGTACTTTGTGTTGTCTTTGTAAAAACTGCGGAAGGGACAGAGGTCAAAACAAATTTCCCTTTGGGGACAATAAAGTATATCTTAGATCATGAACGTCTGACTTTAAAAATACTATATGTAACATTTATAATACTATATGTAGCGGTTTGGAAAGTATTCTACACGTTTAATAAATATAATTACTAGGGATGTGAATTTCTGCCAAAAATGACATTCGAAAATCGAGGAGCAAAAGTCGATTATCGTTAAAAAAAAAAAAAAAAAAAAACGCGCACTTACAATGACAGAAAGGGAGGCCAATTTCATCTTTAGCGATTTGTCATCAAACAAACTGTTTATTATTCGAACAATTAACATGTTTTCGTCGTTTTTTTAACATACCGGTAGTTAACATAGAAGAAAAAAACAATAAGCACGACAGTGCGTTTTTGCATCGCCAAACCAGATGCTCGTTAGATAAAAAAAAAATAATGTCATAATGATTTTATGCAAACCTGCCTTGTTACTGCAAAAGCCTACTTTTTAAACAAATTAGTTTCAATCAAAACTATTCGTGTGATGCCACTGCGCAATACACACATTACCACGGGATGGCGGGTGTTCATTTCATAAACTGTGGACAATGGTAGCTTATTTAATGTAGCCTATAAATGAATGTATATGTCCAAAAAACGGATAATGTCATCATAATTGTAGTGCTATCATCGAGTAATAATCTGTTTGGTTGTAAAATGTATTACCTGAATGAAATGAACTTGAATGTATCGTCCTGTGGAATCATTCATTCACAAGCATCATACGAAGATGTTCAACTAGATCGCTGGCAAAAATATGATGCATTTGCAGATTTGCTTTCACTAGACTGTACTGTAGGTCCACGTCCACTTCATCCAACGCTCTTGATGCTCTTAAATCTTCCTGTTACGACTCCGTGTCGAGTGTGAATTAAAGCGCTTCAGACGATTCAGTGCGTGAGGAACTGAACAGATCATTCAAACTGATTCGCGAACCGATTTAGACAGATCTGCCAACTTGTTTGATGAAGTCTTTGAACAGAATCGACTCAAAAGAGTGATTCATTTGTGAATGGAGCATCGCTCATGCCCATAAAAAAGACACAGCGCGCTTGGAATAAACTACGCATTTAACAACATGTATTGCATTAAAATAAAGTAACGAGAGGAACGTCGCCCAACGTAGTGAAGTAAATGTAGCCTACTTTGTTACTACCATAGACGGTTACTAGACAGTAAAGGTTAGTCTATCCACCTCTGCTGGGCGCAGAGTTAACGGTCACGACAATGCTCTTCTTCTGTTGTTTGTTTACACTATGTATAAAACACTGGTATCCTAGATCGTGCAGGAGGGGGTTTCATTCATGTTAGTGACACCTTGTGCCCCTGACAGGAAAATACGCTGCTGCGCGATCTAGGACAGTAGGCGCGCCGTCAATTATGTCACATTGGAATTGCGCGAAAATGTAACGATATTCGAATAAGCAATTTTATGATCGAATTTCGAACGCAGTTCGACTATTCGAAGATCGCGACTCTTCCCTAATAATTACACAATTTCCAAATGTAGTGAGTGCCTATAGAGAGAAATGCACATTTTATATGGATTACATAAGAGAGTAGTCTGTTTCTATTCGTTTTGATTTGGTTTGGTTAAAAGCAGACATTTCAAGCCTATGTCCAGTAGTCCAGCCTGAAGTAGCAGCCTTTACGCTGAGTTTCGGTTCATTTATGAGACGCGCTCCAGTTCACGTGCAATGCAATATCGTGCCGGCGCCTCCATGTCCTGATTATATTGTCTGCTATATTTGCTTCTCATTTATTAAATCTAGGCAATTGGTTGATGAAACCGATTAAGATACAATTTATACAAAATAAAATACACTTTAAAGAAAGGCTTTATACAAAACAAAACTTAATGAAGTGGTCAAAATCATGTCTGACCCACTCCATGTTTCTCCCGATATATTGCGCATCTAATGATCCTATCTTACTCATCCCCAGGGCCGTACCCACCATTGAGGTCCCCGAGGTCAGGACCTCGGTAATTTTTCGAAGTGCATATGAAGGTTGTGAAATACATAATGTTAACTCTACTTTGGTGCTGCAATGATATTGCATATCGCCACGATAACCGACTTCATCTGAGCTGCTTTAGGGGGCCGTTCACATGTTTGCGCTCTCACGTTCGTTATTTTAAATGTAGATGTAGATTTTCTTGTTATGGAAACCTCTGGACTCAATGTCCTGACAAGCCGGAGTTTTTGCAACCTCCACAAACACAATAATTTACCATGACGATGATCAATTGAAATACAAAAACTACCGCAACACACAGACTGTCGACCGCTCTCACTGAATACCAGCCTACTCTGTCTGCACTAAGCCGAGGGGGCGAGGCTCCCTGTCGTGACGTAAAATGACGCGAATTGAGAAAAAAGCAGTTTTTACGAGCAGTCCAAGAAATGCTCACTTTATCTACTAAATTAGTGCCCTTATGTCGTTTTAAAACATTTTAAATCCTGCATTAACTTTTCATATGGTATTTTCATACAAGGTTATATGTTAATTTTTTTTTTTACCTGCAATATGCTCTTTAACCCCTGTTTACATTGTATGTTTTGGCTAATTGAACCCATGTTATTGCCAGCACACTACTCTACTGCTTGAGCTACAGGAAGGCAGTTTTTAATTGGAATCATTTTTCAGACTTCTTAATAATAACACATTTTTCTTTTCTGTCCCCTCACAGACCACATATCTGGAAACATGCCTTTGGACACATTGCTTGCACTCCTACAAGCAGAAGGGGCCAAAATTGAGGAAGAAACTGAGGTACCTCACTCACCTTATCTTACTCATTAAACTTACTCTTTAAAGATATCTGCTAGGGATTGTTCGACATCTGATGGACTCATTAGATGATGATCATAAAGGGGCGGCAGTGGCTCAGTGGTTCATGTGGGTTGTCTACAAACCGGAAGGTTGGTGGTTCAATCCTCGGTTCCACCTGACCAAGTGTCGAGGTGTCCATGAGCAAGACACCTAACCCCAGCTGCTCCCGACGAGCTGGATGGTTCCTTGCATGGCTGCCGTCGCCCGTCGGTGTATGAGTGAATGGGTGAATGTGAGGCAAATTGTAAAGCGCTTTGGTGGCCATTGGGTCTGTGAAAGCGCTATATAAATGCAGTCCATTTACCATCATTGCTATTTTCTCTCTCCCCCCCCCCCCCTTTTTTTCAAATCAGAACATGGCCGATTCGTTCCTCGATGGTGCAGCCCCCCTGGACACATTCATTGATGAGTATCAGAGTAAGAGGAAACTGGCACACCTGCGGAGAGTCAAGATAGAGAAGCTCCAAGAAATGGTGCTGAAAGGACACCACATGGCTCCGGCTACACCTCAGCCCTCTCGCTCTCAGGACCTTCCCTCCTGGCCAGCTGTTCTCCATAGAGAGGTCAATGGTTCCCCTATGCCGTTGCCCCGCCGGGCTCCTCCTCTTCCCCCTGTTAAAGTCACTCAAACTCCTGCTGTCCAGCCTGCCACAGCCGTCTCCTACTCTCCTACCTCTCCGTTCTCTCCCACTACTCCATACCCCCCTATTCCCCCCAGAGCTGGAAACACACCACTCATTCTTAACCAGGGATACCCCAGCATGTACATGGAGCAATACCCCCCACCCGTGCCCCAGAGACCCTCTCCACGCATGGCACCCCAGCCAGGCTTCATCATGCAGTGAGCGTGGGACATTACAGTCCGTGGATGAGAAACAAAGTGCACACTGGACATTCATTCAAGCCGTTTGTTGGTCCTTCAAGCTGCATGTTATAAAATATTGTGCGCCAAGATGGGAGTCTTGTCATGTGTAAAATGAACAAGACTTTTCTGCAATCAATGGGGCATCTGCAACAGGATCTTCAATTTGCACTTTAGACTACTTTTGTATTTGATTAGTCATGCCTGGTTATGGAGTCGTACTGTTCCCGTTCCGCCCTCTTCAGCAGCGTTAGATCAAGTAAAGATATTTTACATGAGCCTCAGGTGCTCCCATACATGATAAAGACATCAAAGTTCAAGAACAGGGCTTCAGTTAGGCCAGTTGGACAGATATGAAGAGCCAAGGTTTGATGTCTTAGATTCTGTTTGCGTTGTCAAGGTCATGCTAATATGTCAGTTCAACCACTCTTCAGACATTTCATACCTGAAAAAGCTGCTTTAACAAAAACGTAATGCCTATGCAAACAGACTGAGACCGGACTGTGCTGATTTTATTAGGTGAAAGAATCAAACAATTTTTTGCTCTCCAGGTTTTCTCAGACCTGCAGCCAAAGATGTTATTTGTTTTTCAGTGGATCTAGTTTTGGGCTGGTAGCAGTAAAACCGTGTGATTTAGTAGAGGTTTTGGGTTAAATGTGGGTGAAAATTTGGTACTAATGTTTTGGATAAGATTGGGTGATCAGAGCTACAATGGAGAGAGGACCTAAATGCATCTCTGATACGAGCAAATTCGTGCTGATGTAGGGAGCTTGTTGGCTAGAATTGGGAAAAAGTGAGAGTGAACGGTAGTGTCATGAGAAAAAAATGCTCTCATGAGTTATTTTTAATCATGTAAGTGTGAACATTTCTGAAGCATATTTGTTTGTATTGACATTACCATGCATACTTAAACTGATGCTCTATGCATAATTTACCATTTTAATGTTTATATCTGACACCATAATCCTTCTTGTTTATTTTTGCCATCTAGTGTAAAGATGTTCATTGGAGATGTGCTTCCTTTTCCATAAACCCCTCATAATAAGTGATATTTAATGTTTAACTAATATAGCTACGTTTATTTAAACTTTTTTTTTTTTTTTGCTTTTTTTTTCCCCTCGTAACTTTACTGGTAAAGTTGGACTTACCTGTGTCATCAGGTCTGTTACATATATATTTTCTGTCCAAATATGTAGTATTACCTTAGTCCATACCTTTTTTCACGCTGGATCTGTTTGTAGTAATGTTGTGGTTTTTCCGGTATGTTCATGTGTCTCAAATAGTCACTTTGTGCCTATGATGGGTAAGATGAGGACTTGTTCACTGTGTGAGGAGTGTTTTGTGCTACATATTCCTCTTTGCCTTCCCGTTCTATAGCAAATTACTTAATGCCCAGAATACACCTTTTTTTATATATAGATATATTATAAATATATGCTGTTTACACAGGTACATCCTTACAAGTGTCCTTTACCTAAATATCAAATTTATATGTTTTACGTATAGAGCCATAATTAAGTTGCCTCAAATTCAGGAAGTTGACATGATAGAAACAGGAAGAGGAAAACATTTTTGTGAAGTCCTCTCTTAATCACCGGTGCTGCTACATTGGATTTAATGAGCTGAACCCAGATGATGTTAGTATGCAGGCTCTGTTTGAATTAAATCACTCCGTGTTTGTCAGACTCGGGTTTGGGTGTCTGCTTTATTATCTTGATGCTGATGAGCACCAGATCGAGAGGTGGAATTAATTGGGTTCCTCGTGAATCAGGCTGTGTTAGTGTAGACATTGACTAAATATCTGTGAAAACCATTATGTACAATGACAGGCTTGCCAAGCATCTGGAAAAACCAGTTTCCACCCTTGAAAATTGTGCTTGTTTGTATGTATAGAACATGGTCTTGCTTTGTCTTAGAAATAATGATAATGATTGCTTGGTTTGCAAAAGGTAACTTGGCTGTATGCTTTTGCTGGCAATTTAAAATAGTGTTTTTTTACTTTCCTAATGTAAAATTCGCAGTCTATTCTGTTAGGTATCGTCTATTGAAAGAGGTAGACATTGGAAATTGAACTGACATCTCTATTTTAAAGATAATAAATGATATCACATCACTTTTCTGTGAGTTTAACCTTTTCATGCATTTTATTCAGGAATGAAGGTTACATTCTTTTTCTTTGTTGAAGATACAATATAGCTCTATGGATAAATCTGTTGGACCCTATCAAAGAATTTGACTCCCCCTTGTGGATGCGAGTACACAATGTATTGTCATATTTCCTCTAAAGCAGTGGTTCTTGACCTGTGACATCTTTGGTATTTTTGCTGTAATTATGACAAAGCTGCTTGTCTCAATTTTTTTATTAACATAATTGGGGGGGGATCTGACAAAATTAATTATTTTTACATTAATAATAATGTAAATTGCAGCCCAAGAGACCCATTGATTTTACACAGTAAATGTAGTGTTTATACATCATTTCAGTATGTATGTATGTATGTATATATATGAGTTAAAACCAAATTGAATGCCAAAAAATGGTGAGAAACATTCCATGATTTTAATTCTGATTCTTGTGAGTTTATTTGTTGAAGATTTATGAGCGAATGGCATTTAATGGAGTCAGATCTGTAGCACCCAATCAGGACTTTTAATTTGGACTTGCCTCTTGCTACTGGTGAAGTTTTATGCTAATCAAAGAACAAAAACTAAAACAAAATACTGTTTATTAGATTGAAATAATGATCTGACATAAGTTGCTTTCATAAAATTAAGATTGACCCTCTTAATGCAGGTGTTATGTATAAAAATCTATTTATACTGTGTGAGCAAAATATTAGATGTAGTATAAGACAACTAAATTAAATAATTTACATTGTCATTATACTGAAAGAAACTTAAAATATTATGTGGAAAATATTTACTTTTAAGTTGACAGCATATCAGAGATGAACACTTTTCTACAAATATTTTTCTGTGGTATAACGGTTTGAGAGCCCCTGCAAGTGATCATCACTAGTGATCATTCTGTAGTGATCACCACTTTAAATTACCTTTGACACAAAGCGGAATTCATAATGCAAATGTTAGTTTGACAATTTTTTGCCTATTCATGGCCTGAAGCTTGCAGCACAAGGAATGACACAAAATAGAAAGGAACAATGTATATTATGATGTTAATGATAATGGTGACCCAGTAAGAACATCCTTGACAAAAATGAATGATTGTACCCCCTCAAAATTGCCATAGGCCTACAATAATCTGTTTAAAGCGTACACATACACATCACATTAACTTTAATGGACTGCTTTCTCTTTTTAGTTTTGTGCTTTCCTCCCAAGAGCATCGCCTCCGTAACACCCTGACCACATCCAGCTCTGAGGGACCCCCAGCACGAACCATTTAACCATCTGCTTGGCACGTGTCAAATATTACGTGCTACGTCACGCCGACGCCATCGCGTCGAGAGCCACAGCTCCGCCATATTGCAGGAAATCCGTCTGAGGTTTAGAGATTAGCGTTTAATCTGAGGAGCTGGGAACGAGAGTGTGATTGGAAGTTACTGCTAGCCATATGGTTAGCTCGAGTGGGCGGGTAGATCGCGCAATCTCTGTTGTCATACGACAGGACATATGTTTATTAAGACAAATCGGCGCAGTTCGGCACGTTATTATTATGCCGAACTCTCTTTATGAGTGTGGGGCTAGACTGGCGAGTTGACATTCTGACTCTGAAAAGTGGAAAATCGGATTAACGTTCAAGATTGCGCACCAAACCCTAATCATTTTGTGTCGCTGGCTCCCGTTGCTACGAGCCCAATAAATCTTATAGAGAAAGGCTGATAGCTAGTTAGGTTAATGTCAGCAGGAAAACACCAAGACCGGGATCGGTGATTTGTATTTCTGTCAGCGAGGAGGAGAAGCGATCGAGTCGGTGTGTGTGTGTGCTGGCGATGTTATTATACGTTACTGCCCCGTGACCCATGTACTGATAACCAACTGTTGTTCAGTGTTGGCTAAATTAGCTGTGTTAGAGCGTTAAACCTGCCCGTTTGTCTGAATTTGAACAGTTCTCGGACCCATCGGAGTCGCTGGCCACTTTGCGATCTCTTCTTCCTCGGACTGGCACCAACAAACACGGAGAATATCTTTGTTCATTTACTGGCTAATAAATCCTGACTGAACTGTGAGAAGATGTCGACTAAAGAGCCGAAAGATCAGCTGTCGACAACTGAGCGAATCGTTAAAAGTAAGTTTGTGTTTCATGAAGGCTAGACAACTAACGTTAGTTAGTTACAGTTATTTCTAATAGATTTACCGCTGTGGTATTTTGGTGAATCACTTGATTCAGCATTCATTTGATTCATCCGAATCATTTCTTGACAGCTATCTCGGTTCTTTTGTTGGGGAGAGAAATTGAAAGAACTCTCAAACTCTAGTTAATGAAAATATGCCAATAAATTGAATTAAGAATATTTTGTAGTCTTGGCTCGAGTGTGTGTGTGTGTGTGTGTGTGTGTGTGTATATATGTGTATCAGTGCTTTCAAATAGGTAGATTAAAGGGATAGCCCCCCCCCCCCCCCCCCCCCCCAAAAAAAAATACAAATAAAATTGTCATCGTTTTTTCACCCTCATGTTGTTCCAAACCTGTAACGTTATGAGTTTCTTTCTTCTGTTGAACACATAGGAAGAAATGTTAAGCAATGTTGGTAATCAAACAGTTGACGGTAGCCATCGAATTCCATAGTATTTTTTTCCTTCTATGGAAGTCAATGAGTGTCGTCAACTGTCTGGTTACCAACATTCTTTAAAATATCTTCTTTTTTTTGTTCAGCAGAAGAAAGAAACTCATATAGATTTGGAACAACATGAGGGTGAGTAAATTATGACAACATTTTCATTCTTGGGTAACAATCCATTTAAGATTATCTATCCATTTGATCCATAAGATAATTGCAATACAGGTAATTGCTTTTCAACTTTAATCAATCAAATTGCTCATCAAAGCATTTAGTATTCACTGTAGCTTAAAACTGCCTGGATAAAGCTGTGGTTGTTTTGAAGGTCGACCAAGAATGTAACCGCAAAGCTCAGAGAGTGACCCATACATATAAAATATGAGTATTTCTGTCTGGTGGATGAAGTCAGAATCATTGCATTATGGTTATCTTTTTTCTCATCTCGGGTGACTTGTGTAAAGCAAACCTCATCTTAATATTCGGCAATGTGCTCCTGTCAGCCAGTCTTAGCAGGAGCTTATCGTTATTTGTGGTATAAATAATATGGAGTAAATTGAAACACACATGCTTCATATTACCTACTTGGATCAGCTTTGAGAACTTTCCTTGTGAACACCATGCGAATTAGAATGAAATAGTGGGTTTTAAAATCAAGACACAAATCTCCTCTAGGTTTATGAGCTAATGTTTTACAAGCAATAGACCCTAGCCAGGGTTCTCTTTTTTTCATATTGATATTTAATAGTTATTAAAAATTATTGGGTTTTTAAAAATATTTTGTGAATAAAAATGATCTAGCAAGGGACAGACATATAGGCCTAGCCTGTGCAACACTGTAGTTTTTTTTCAAAACACTTTTCCAGAGGTTTGTGGATATTTTTTTTTTGCAAAGACATATTTCCAGTGTTGCGTCGTCAACTGAACAACCAAAGTTAAAAACTTTACAACCTGTTGAACAGACTTTACACCTATCACTCAATTTTGTTTTCATTTTTTGTGAAAAATGAAATCCTGTTTCATCTGTCAAACCGTAGGTATAACAGTATAATTCAGTATAACATGGCTAGTTATACTGAAACAACTCTATTGAACACTTTTTAATTCGAAACAGATTTTAGACATGTTTTCAGTTTGATCCATCTGTGGGTTTCTGGAAAATATTGCGAAGGAAAACAAAATAATTTTTCCTTTTTAACAATAATGATCTAAATAAAACTCACTGTATTCATGCTTCATTTTGGTTAGTTTACCCAAAAAGGTCAAACCAGTTTAACCTGGCCAAACTACATTTGATAAGACATCTGTGCTCATTAACATCAGACCTGTGCCCTTTCCATGGGCATTTGCTGCTTATATTTGAGTCACATAAAAATATTGTCACAGAAGCTAAAATGTTGTCTTAAGTTTCTATTCTCCATGTTACTGGTCTGTCGAATATGTGTCTTTGCTTCACACGTACATATGGGTTTGAAAATATTATTTTGTTGGTTTGAGAAGCAAGAAAATTTGAGACCCACTAATAGCACATCAGTTGGTCAGCACAGGAGCCAATTTGCCTTTCAAATGTCCAGGTTTTGAGTGAACACTTGTAGCCTGCCTAGTGTCTAGATGTATGCTGAGCTGGAAAAGCCCTGAATCTGCATGGCACGAATGTTATCCTGAAGGCAGAGCCTGTCCATGGTGAGACTGAAATGCAAAGCGTTTGGTTCAGAACTGTGCCATATTCAAATGTTTAAAACTATTGAGGATCTGTGTGTGAGACCCTTCTCTCCACATATGTAGCGTTGTCTGTTTAGAATCTGTGAAAATGTTAAAATGATTGGTGCACTCACTGAATTTGTGTTCAAAGAAAGTTTAAAGCACCTTACAGAATGTTGTAATGTAGCATACATGTGTTGATGTCGCTCCATTTCAGCCTTAACCCTCATTCTCTCTTTTGAGCTTTAGAGTCAAGATCTTTTTTGCAGCGCACTCTTAAAAACAAAGCTTCTAAAAGTTTTTTTTTTTTTTTTTTTTTTTTGCAGTGATGATGTCATAGAAGGAACATTTTGGGTTCTCCAAAGAACCTTTCATACCTTTTTTCCACAGACATGGTTCCGGTAGAGGTTCCCAGCCTTTGACCGTTCTCAAACCTTTCCGTGCATTTTCACTGCAGAAAATGGGGTTTCCGGGCCAGAAAGATTGGTTCAACTCCAGCCCTAAATACTTGCTGGTTTAGAACGGAGCCGGGGAGCGGGGGTGGTGAAATGCTGTTGCTGTCTACGGCAGTCTCGTTGAGCAATGTAATAATGTTGCGTGCGAGAGAGCGAGTGAATTAACTGTTTCAGTTCAATATATCTCCAAAAATGACAGCTGATAGTAACAGCAGAACAGTAGTGCCGCACTGCCTGCACAAACACCAGGACGTGCACTGTTTGATTTTAGACTGTTTAGTCTGTTAAAAAACAACATGTAGCATCGTCACATTACCATTCATTCCTCAAGTCTGTGGAAACACGGGGCCAGTTCGCGACAGGCTCCAATTCACCTGGCCGAGAACAGGCTCTGGTTCCAGAATGCGAATTATTCTGGTGGAAAAGAGGTAGTGAACAGTGTGTTTCTTAGTGTAAAAAATCATTTTAATAACCTAAATAAACTTTTTCCACTACAAGGAACTTTTTGTGCAGTGAAACGGTGGATGTTCATGGATGTTAAAGGCCCACTAAAGTGCCTTGAAACGTGCAGCATTATTCAACGTGTTGACGTAATTTCCACTGAAACACGAAGACGGGGTAGGACTTATCGAACAGCTCCTCCCCCTTTTTTAAATAACCAATAGCGTTTAGTTTACAGCTCGGCCAGACCCGTTTCTTCTTAAACCACAGTTTCGTTTTAATCTCTAACCGGTTTTCCTCTTAATCTCCTCAATATCGCTTTAAAATATAGCATTCTGTGTAGAATCAAATGGATTTGTGGTATGCGGCGACTCGCAAATATGATCCGCTCTGTGCTATGGTGTCTCTGGACCGGAGCAAACTGTGTGCGCGTTGCGGCGGTTTGCTAGCCTGGTTAAAACCAGACCATTCTCAGTTGTAATTGAGTTATGGTTTGGCAAAGCGTCATAGACAAATCATTTCCAGAGGGGCGTCACCAACTTTGCCAGACTAACTTTCAGAGCAAATCTAAATTTGCCGGAAGTTGTCTGGGTTTTCCCAGGCTAGCGGTTTGCGACACTAACATGAAACCAGACTTCATTCGTCCCGATGAAAAGCATATTTACACCGTCTGAATCACTCTGTATCCCCTATATATAGTGCACTATGTGCCATTCACCATGTAGAAAATAGTAAATGTGTGAACAAGTGACCCATTTTAGCCGCAGCCTCAGCGTCTATTTTTTTAAAGTGTAGGGGGCGGGACGCCTTAGATTCTAGAGAGCATTTTATTGGACGGAAAATCTGAAGACGTGCAGAGTGTTGCCATCATAATCATTGATCCATATTGGCGGAAGTGAGAGACTAAGTTTTGAATATCTTCTAGCACACTAGCTTATAGATAACAGTAAGGCTAACATATTCATACTAAAACCAAAAACTTCAATTTTGAATGCATGGGGACTATAAAGGTTCTTCATGGAACCATTGATGCCAATAAAGAACCTTTTTTTTTTTTTTATAAAGAGTAGGAGGAGTCCCTAAATAAACAGACTCTGAACCTGGAATCCCTGGCTAATAAAGGCTTTACCTAATCTGTTCTTAGTGCTGGTACCCAGCTTACCGTCCCTATTCCCAGCCTGTGTTGTGGACCCAGGGCTGCTTACAGTTTATTTATACTTCTCTACAGTCAGAGTATAGATAATGTTTGTTTATGTCCTTATGACAATGAGCTCACATTTTTCAAGTCCTCAACTCTGGTGAGGTGGAATTGTTCGCACTCGCCCCTCTTTACATATTATCTCCTTACTGCGTTTTTTATTTATTGGGGCCAACTGATCTGCTGTGTTCTGCAAAGAACAACCCTGTTCAGCCATGCGCTCATGAGTCATGTCTTTCTTTTTTTTAAGCTGTCGGAGCCATCATTCTCACTCCCGAGGATATCATAATGATTGAAATGTTTGGGTTATGTCTTCATTCCCAAAGCGAGAGTGTTAGATTGTCTTTTACCATAGTATTCAGTCATAATTTCCTCTCAAATAACATGTATTGAGTTCTCAATTTACAATTCATGCCTTTGGCAGACAGTTCTATCCAAAGGAAAGCAACAATACATTAAAATTAAATGAGATCCCATAACTTTCTTATATTATGGCTCAACTTTTACTTCATATTTTCACACAAGGGTTTTCAAACTTTGGGGATCAAATACGTTTAGATTAAGGAAACACAATATTGTTTTTAGACTTAGAAAATGTATTATTATTACATGTTAAATCTTATTTTGGAAATCATTATATTAATCATTTTGTTGTATTAGTTGACAGCCCTAGTTTTTAAATATTATTCAAAAGTTTGGGGTCAGAAAGGTTTTTATTTAATTTATTATTTTTAAAGAAAATGAATACTTTTATTCAGCATGGACACATTAAATGATCATAATGACATTAATAACATGTATCAAAATGACAGTAAAAGAAAGAATATGAATGTGTAATTAAATTTAAATAAAGTAATTGCTGTTCTATTCATCAAAATAACTTTCTATTCATCAAAGAATCCTTACAAAAATGTAGCGCGGTTTCCACAAACATATTAGGCAGCACAGTCGTTTTCAACATTGATAATTATAATAAATGTTTCTTGAGCTGCAAATCGACATTAGAATGATTTCTGAAGGATCATGTGACACTGAAGACTGCGGCTGAAAATTTATCTGGCAACCACAGGAATAAATTACACTTTAAATAGAAAAAAGTAATTACATTGTAATAATAATTCACAGTATCACACTTTTTACTGTATTTTAATCAAATAAATGCAGGCTTGTTGAGCACTTATTTAAAAAAACAAAAAATCCTTACTGACCTCAAACTTAACTTCACAGTGCGTAGAAAGATGTTGTCTTTATAATATTATTTTTCATTCTTTTCCACACTCAATCTGTCTTTGTAAATGAACATATAAAGCTGTCATTATATTTTAGTAAATGTGTCCCTCACAAGACCATTGTATTTGAGGGTCAAAAAGTTTGAAAACAAATTGCATTGATCCCATTGTCAGTCACTGAAATAAAAACAGTTGCTGCTCAGAATTTAATTTAACAAAAGGCAAAAAACCCTAATCAGAATGTATTTATATTTGTCAGAAATGATGTCATGTAGTGAGACCTCAGGGTGAAGCTTCATCATAGAAATATAGAAATCAAAGAGGCTGAACTTTGGCCATATGAAGAGATCCATGCTGGGAATTTTTGTCTGTGAACAGAAAAAGTTTGACTCCTTGACATCTTTTTAATGAGGCTATTGCCTCAGTTTCAGTCTCTTTGTACAGATACGCTGCTGAATTGTTGTGGGATCCAGTGGCTTGATTTGAATCCCTAATGGTTGAAGGCTCAAGACATCATTAGCTCTTGCATTCTGGGCACGTTTAATAGAACCGCCAGATTAACGGGAGCGTTGTCAAAGTCTGACTCGGCGCACTTCGCGGTACCGCTCGACGGCTGCTTGTTCCCTCTGAATGCTTTCCCTTTAGTTACATGTCCCTCGGCCTCAGCAATCACACCGTAGTTTGTAGCCGCCTTTCCATAACATTACGATCAACTCTGACTTCCTCCATAACATATGGGCTCTTACTGGCTATCGATCAAGCAGACATTCAGAGCCGGAGGCTGAGCAGCCAAAACACACTGGCGGATGCATGCAAATGAGGTCGCAGTGGAAGTAGCAGCGTCGTCAGCCCTGGCTTTTGTGATAGACTGGGGGAAAACGCTGTGCCACGGGCCCTTGGCAGTTCACACAGCTTCCTGTTTTCTTCATAGTGTTTTGAGAACCTCAGACATACTCATCACTTCATTCAATAATGAACTCTTCCGAAGGTACAGACACAAAAGACCGATATTAGCACGATATTGTATGATGCTTTTGATAAATCGATGCATATTATCTTCTAAAACATCTGTTTACATCACAAGGAACCTTGAATCATTTAAAACTCCCATCTCATTATTAAACACGCCTTGAGCCTCAGCCATCTCTATGCCAACTTCTGCACTTTCGCAGAGGGATTTGGAGGAGTTAGATTACCCGGCAGTTCAGTGCAGGTGAGGGATTATTGCGTGACATCTCGGGATCCTTTCACGTCTGTGAAGGTTAAACCTGAGAGCTGAATCAATAGAATCCTCGTGATACCATAACTTTTCTTATTAACCCCAGCAGCGGCAAATGTCATGATGATGCAGAGAGCAGCACAACTAATAAAGAGCAGATCTGAAAATACACCGTCCACGGCCTTTTTTTTTAATTTTTTTATTTTTTTTTTTTATGCATCTTTGGGAGCGAGAGTCACTTAACATTTTTTTCATCAACAAATATGTGCAATGCAGGATGAACCGATAAGTGTATTATTATTTTCTTGGTATGACTGGTAACTGATAAATGGCTAATAATAATATAAAATAGTATTTTGTCTTAAAATAATTTAAACTAATCCTTCGTTTTAAATGCTAAAAAGTCAATTTAGCATCATAACGGTCGGTAATAAATATTTACCTTGAGATTTGCTAAAGATTACATTTAACTGTTATTTGTTTATTTGTATTGGATATAAAGTAAAACAAAATGTTGGAAAAAAATTATCAATTGAATAATTAAAACTATGTAAAGAAATATATTTTAAATTTTATATATATATATATATATTAGGGCTGTCAAATGATTAATCACGATTAATCACATCCAAAATAAAACTTTTTTTTACATAATATATGTGGGTGCATTGTGTATAATTATTTTATATATATAAATACACACATATGCTTGTATATATTTAAGAAATATTTTCATGTATATACTGTATATAGATTTATATATAATTTATATTATATATAAATATAAATATTTTATATATAAATTATATTTTTTTCTTAAATATACATGCATGTGTATGTATTTATATATATACAAAATAATTATACACAGTGCACCCACATATATTATGTAAAAAAAACTTTTATTTTGGATGTGATTAATCGTGATTAATCATTTGACAGCCATAATCATACAGATTAATATATATATATATATATTAAATATAGTCCCAAGTTGTGATGAAATGAATGTAGCAACAGATCTTTTCTTCTGTGTTGTGATGTACATCTTATTGTAACTGAAAAAGAAAAGATGTTTGGCGGATACTTGGTTGAATGCATCGGTTGTTGTTTGGATTTAATAATTATTAGAAATGTTTCTTGAGCACCAAATCAGCATATTAGAAGGATCATGACATGGAAGACTGGAGTAATGGCATCAGAGGAAATGCTTTTTAAAATGTATAAAAAAAAAATATTTTATCAAATAAATGTAGCCTGGCAAGCATAACAGACTTTCAAAAAGCCCTGAATTTAAAAATTTCTGAGCCCAGACTTTATAACAGTAGTGTATGTCTATTATTATGTCTATTATTTCCATACTTGCAGCTACTTAGTTAATGCTGAAAAGACTGATATTTTTCTCTTCTTGTACCTACAGCAGTGCCACTGCCCCCTCACCAGCGGCTGACAATAAAGGACCTATTTGTGGATGGCAAGCCCAATCCCGAGGTACTGAAGAACCATTTGCTCAAAGAGGGACGTGTGGAGGAGGAAGTTGCGCTGCGCATCATAAACGACGGTGCCAACATCCTACGGCAGGAGAAGTGCATGGTAGAAGTGGAGGCACCAATCACTGGTAAGAAAGCAAGTGCATATCTTTAGTAGGGCTTGAGGGAGATGACCATCTGTCTTGATTGGAGTGAACTTTGTTCTGGTTTGTGTTTTTCTTTTTTTTTTCTGCTGTGGCCTAACCTAGTTACTAAGAAAAATGCCCCCCCCCCCCAAAAAAAAAGTTTTTTTTTTTAGTTTTCCTCATGGAAACTTCATGCAATGTTTCAAATATATTCATAATTACACTTCACTGGCATCAGTGTGTGTACATTTTGCCAACAATAAAATAATACATCATAAAACTATTAGTCTGGTTGATAAGTAACTTTTCAAGTAGGCTTATAATCCATCTGTGAAAACAGTTTTCATCGGGCACATCATATCGGCATTGCTTTTGAGTTCGTTGCAGAGATTGAGTGTTACAAACTGTCACTGTGGTGAATCAGCTGTGGCAAACTGACTCGTATGTAGATCAGTGTCAGTGCCGTTGGTTCTCACTGACAGATATTGTCTGCAGATCAGCGGAGCGCAACACAGGAAGCAGTCACAGATTCTGCTGCGGATTGTGGTCAGTTTTGCTTTAGTGAACACTAGGAGGGATGTGTAAAAACGAATCAACTAAATGGAGGGTTACCTGAATGACAAACTGCCCTTAAGGAAGATCTGTAAATTTAGTCTGGTTTTGAGAGCTCCTGGCCCTTGATTGGAAATTCAGGATGCTACTTTCCCATCTACTGTATATATTCCTCTTTACAATTAAACAAAGTAGGGATGCATAATTTATGTGTTTTCTGCTGATATTAGAGATTTTTAACTCTTTCCACGTCAGTGTTTAAAAAAAATATTTTTTATAAAAGCGCTAACCAGCACCAGTGTTTTTGGTCATTTTCACAAAAATGTCATGGCCCCCAGAATATTTAGTTGTATGAATATCTGAACATGCAATATATCAAAAGAAAGAACAGACCCTATGCTTAAAAAAAAAAAAAATTCTTTACCAACACTTGAATATGGGTAAGCAACGAAATAACGAAAACGTAAATAACGAAAGCAACATTTTAAAGGGGTCATATAATGCCATTTTTGTACAAGCTAATATGATTCTTTAGGGTCTAAATTAAAAGTTTGTAATATACTTTAATTAAAAATTCTCATTAGTATTGTAAGAAAACACTTATTTTACCTGGTCAAAAACAGCTCTGTTTTCAGCACGCCGTTTCAGTGCATATGACTTTAAATGATCATGAGCTTTGCTCACTCCACCCCTCTGTTCTGTGCGTACACCGTTTGTAACACAATAACACAATAACCATAACGGTTGTTCGTTATAAACGTGGGATTATGAATTATATTGAGAACGTTGTACATAGAAAACATGCTGTAATGTACCCTGAGTGTAAACCGACGCATTCATCGTGAAGCGTGCAGCTGGCGATTTGCAAAGATTAATATAAATATTAATATAAAGATTAATAAAACGTTACTCTCACTTTAGTTCTTCTGAAGGTTCAGCAGGAACACGAATATCTGGTACCGATCCTTTATTCAGGTGCAGCTTCTCAGCAAAACCAGCTTTACACTGATCCTCGTTTATAAAGCAGTCCACTGAGAAATGATTCGGCAAACATGAGAGCATTGACGTTGCTCGTGGGGAATATATCCTTCGAAAACAAACTCAGCCACTGCGTCTTCAGCGGTTTGGATTTAGGAACATTAAAATGACTGCTGTGTTCGTTATTACACCCAAGAACAGAACACCACAATCGCTTAGACGCCATTCTGCTCATAGACAGTGCTCCAGCATATCAACAATGACCGCGCCGATCCGCGCGGACTATGATTGACAGGACGAGCGAGGGCGGGTCTGTGTTGAATCACTGCTGTCAATCAACAATCGCGGGAGGGGCGTCCGTTTTATTGACGTCACAAAAACGAACGGCTCAATTTGAGGCAGGGGAAAACATATAAGGAGATTAAAACAAAAACACTGGATGGATTTTGATCATTATATGATGGTTGTGTACAGGCACTGCCAACACACATTTCAGTACAATCAACTTGTAAAAGTGCATGTACCATTATATGACCCCTTTAAGCAAAAAGCTGATAAAATCGTGTTTTTGTCAAAGACTGCGCCTGGATCTGATTCAGTACCAGTGTTGGGGAGCAACTAGTTACATGTAAAAGAGTTACGTAATTTAATTACAAAATAAATGTAACTGTAATCAGTTACTGAGAATTTTTTTTATTAAATTACAGTTACTTATGTTAACGATTACAAAGGGGGTTACATCTGAATATTTTCTGTAAAAAGCTAGGATATGTTGAATAATATAAATGTGTTGCTTTGCCTGTTTTTGATGTGCACGATGTCTCCTGCTGTTTAGTAAAGCGATGCTATTCTGATGCTTTTGATTGATTCTCTTGTTTGAATTTTGCAGTGCACCACATCTGCTAATTACATCAATCCACATTGCCGCTGAAAGCTTTTGGCTACAACCTGTCTGAGAGTTGCCACCATGGCGAGAAAAATGCATTCCAGTGGGAAATTGAAAAATCTTTTCATCCAGAAATCTGTATTTAACCTCAGAACGATCTCAAACTAAAAAGAGGTGCTAAAGTCTGTTTTTGTGGTGACTGTACTTTAAAATTAAATTGTTATAATCTTAATTCAAGTGATGAAGGATTTTGAAAGATTCTGAAAGAATTTAGAAAAGTAATCAAATGTAATGAGTTACATTTCTTTAATAAATAGTAATAGTTACAATACTTATTACATTTTAAATAGGGTAACTTCTAATCTGTAACCTATTACATTTCCAAAGTAACCTTCCCAACACTGTTCAGTGCGATGATCAAAACATAGATGGAGTATATCGTGTCCATCAACACCCCCAAAGCTTGCACAGTCCTATTGCACTTCCTACACATGCTGTTTTGTTGATTATCGCATTATTTTTCATATGCATCTGCTTACATATGAGATTGTTCATTTCTTCTTCTTCTTTGCCTGTGTTTTGATCTGGAGATATTATACTCATTCAGGAAATGCTTAATAGAGACCCCTACCTTATAACAGTGATAACACGGAAAGCCATACAAATGTGTCATTGGCAGGGAAGCTTTTGCTCATAAATGACGAGTTAACTCGTCAATGGCAGGGAAAGAGTTAAATTTATCGGTACAGCAATATTTGATATTCAATTATGCATGTTTGTTACCCCTATTTGGCATACAGGTTACCTTTGTTGTCATCTAACGCTCACTTCAAGTTAATTAATCTTTAAAAACACTGATAATACATACAGGCTACATTATAATGCTGCCATGCCCTTTTAAAACTTGACTTTATTTTTTATCTTTATTATTATTATTTTATTATTTGTTAGGAAACAAATGTTATTTGTAATTTATCAGTTATTGGCCATAACATAAAAATAATGATCATAATTTCCCATAATTTCAGCATTGATGCATCCTTAAAATAAATGTGCATGACTGTAACTATGTTGGTTTAAATATGATGAATTTAAACTTTTAACTGTGTGCACAATGATTTTACGAGTGCACTAATTAAAGCCACTAAAAATTAAAAAATTAAAAAAGGGCAAATCTAGGCTTTAAAAATTAGTCAAGCTCACTAATTGGCTAGTCAGTTGTTAGACAAGTCAACCACTTTGATCCATCCGTAGTGACTCTGATCAATGAGAAAATGCATAAAAGGAAATTAGTTATGGGTTTTGCTGCTTTTATTTGACAGATAGATGGAATGGTAATGTACAGATTTAACAGTAGAATCACTATCTGTATCACATCTGGGTAATCTTACATTCAGTTCAGTCTCATCAGTGACAAACAGAGCCTATTAAACTTACTCAATTACTTGATTAAGATATTATGCTTCAAGGTTTCATTCTTGGAAACATTGTGTGCATCATGCCATGATATTTCATGATGCAGATAAATCAGAGCTCATCTGTCCTCTATAAATATTGCCGTCGTTGAGCACGAATTAATAGATGTCACAAACCCCTCTGGCTCTAGATACATTCTGTTTTATAAATGGATGCAGCCTCTGTATTTTTCAGATATAGTGTCGTTGTTGCTAAGTGACAGGGCGGTCTTGTACATGTGGCCGTTGCTGGCTAGATTATGCAGGTAGGATGGATTTAAGTGAAGTGTTTTCTCTATATCCAGTCCTACACTTCCCTAAGGCATTTTTTCATGTGATGTGATACAGAAAAACGTATACTGCTTTGTTTTAACCATTGCCATTGAACTCAAAACGAGGCAGGTGTTATGTATCGCTCACTGAACATGTACCATGTCAAGCATTTGTCTTTGCTTCCTTTTCCCCTGTAGTATGTGGTGATGTTCACGGACAGTTCTTCGACCTCATGAAGCTGTTCGAAGTTGGTGGTTCCCCTGACAACACGCGCTATCTGTTCCTGGGCGATTATGTAGACAGAGGATACTTCAGTATTGAGGTGAGTGCATGTTTATGGACGGAAATCATCTAGAATGAGAAGCTCACACAGAATCTGCACCTGCAGAAATTGGATTGACAGATTTTCACTGGAATGCCTTTAATTCGCAGAGTTCTACATGTCCTCCACCCTTAGTGTGTTTGTTTTTTCAATATTTAGGCTAATTCGGTCATGCTTTTTAGCTACCAATAGAAGTGTAGTAGTCTCAGCTTCATTTATAGGTGCAGTAAGCATTTCTGAGAAACACTGTTGATATTTGATATCAAACCAAAGAAACACACCTCTCCCTTCATTGCTCCCCCCCCTAAAATGCACAAACACGGAATGTAAGAGTGGACGTCTCTTTATCATAGCAGAAGCAAAGCAAAATAACACTTAATGAAAAATAAAGCAAAGATGATGAACAAACGGCAAGGAAGAACAAAAACAAAAGTATATACAAGCAAGAGTTTGTTGTTAGTCGCCAGCAGCACACCAGTTCCAGACAAACAATGACACTCAAAACTGTCCTGTTACGATAGCTAACATATCAACAACAGGTTGTTCTGTGAAACAGCAAAACAAATGTTTCTCCTGTATGGAGCAGAAACTTCAGCGTCTGTTTTCAGGCCTTCCCGCTTGGGTCTCTCCAGCCCTGGAAAGCTTTATTGAAATGCGGGTCCTAAAGCTTTTGATTTTCATTTAATGATTGATTTAATGATTTTGAATGAAGTTTCTTAATATGCTCACTAAGAATGTATTCATTTGATTAAAAACAAAAACAAAAAAAAAACAGTGATATTGTGAAATAAAATAACTTGTTTCTATTTGAACTAGTAAATTATGTCTGTGATGGCAAAGCTGAATTTTCAGCAGCCATTACTCCAGTCTTCAGTGTCACATGATTCTTCATAAATCATAATAATATGTTGATTTGGTGCTCAAGAAACATTCATTATTATCGTAAATATTGAAAACAGCGTGTCGGTTAATATTT
This sequence comes from Rhinichthys osculus, assembly GCA_029959095.1. NCBI lineage: Eukaryota > Metazoa > Chordata > Actinopteri > Cypriniformes > Leuciscidae > Rhinichthys > Rhinichthys osculus. Next base: position 20,085,220 of record JARWKJ010000004.1, on the reverse strand, counting down.
TTGTGGAAACCAAGATACATTTTTTTTTTCAAGATTCTTTGATTAATAAAAACTTCAAAAGAACTGCATTTATTTGAATTAAAAATGTTTTGTAACATTATAAATGTCTTTACTGGTGCTTTTGGTCAATTTAATGAATCCATGCTGAATAAAAGTATTCATTTCTTTGTGGAAAAAAATCTTACTGACAATGTGTCAGTGCAGAAAAACGAAATAAAAGTCAGATTTCATCTGGGCATTCCTCAAGTGAGTCTTATTCTGCCCCTCTTACTCACTCTATGCACACTGTGTCTTAACCCTAACCATATATTTATGCTAACGCCAGTGTTTTTGCCTGACACTCAAAGTATTTAGGTATCTGTGCATATACCAGTGGGAACTGTATGTGCGTGCATGGCCTGGGTCTTTTTTACTTGGCTGAGAGTCTGACATCTTCTCTGAACCATCTGTTAAGGCATTATCAATGACACTGCCACATTACCAACAGCGCATTAACTACCACACATAAGCACAAAAGAGTAGCAAAAAGCAAAGAGGATTATGCCATAGTATTTCCATTAAAGATTTGTTGGACAACAATAGTTTTTAGTCGTTTCCTGACTAATCTGTTATCCTCGGATGCTCTGATATGACACTGTATTATGATTTCCCATGCTTTAATGTTGACTTACAGCTGTGCATGCTTATAAAACACTGATGAGATCAAGTAAAAAGAGCTGAGTTGAAGTGAACAAGGTGGTTTATTTTTATATGTGTGCTTATTTTTAATTTTTTTAATACTACTACTAATACCGATAATATTAATTATTATTATTATTATTATTAATAAACAATATAATTATATAATATACAGGGCTCCAGACAAACATTTGAGATCAGAAGCACCAGTGCCACTAAGCGCTGGGGGAATTCATAATCATAAAGGTAATTTAATCATAAAATTACCATTGTTTTGCATTAATAAGTGCAGTTTCAAATAACATTCCGTTTATTTCTTGGAAATGCACAATTGACCATAAAGGACTGAGCTTGAGTTGAGATGCAGAAAATTGAGAAGTAAAATTTACTTTTATTAACAACAGTAACGTGCAAAAACCACATTTTATAGGGAAATTTGTAAATATTCTTCTCTTATTAAATGTACCATTGTTCTTCTATTGTATCATACTGATCTGACTGACAGCTTCAGTGATTATAAAAGGAGCACTTTCTACTTGCTTTCTGTAGAATTCAGTTGCAATTTGAATGGGGTTTTTTTCATGAGAATTTCAGTGCAAATATTTTTAATTGATTATTGATGATTTGATATTTTATAATCGTGATTTAATGTCTAAATATAAATGCAAAAGCGAAACTTGTGAATATATATATATATATATTAGTGAGTAAAAATGGCCAAAAAGCCAACAAGTGCTCCTCTGCTTATACCACTACTGGTTATAGTGGGAATTTCATGTCTTTTTCTATTTTTAAATAAAAGTTTGTTTGCCACAAAGTGTTTTCCTACAACTTTTATTTTTACAAATGGAGACAGTCTTTGAAGGATGAAAAAAAAAAATCATGTTTTTGTTCATCACATTAACAATAACATTTAAATTGGATCATATTTAGAGCTTTAAAGTGCTGGAAAAAAGTGTGAAGCACTTAAAAAAGTTCTTGAATTTCTCTCGTAAAAGTTTGCAAGAAGCCTGAAATGAATAATGTTAAAACATATTTAACTGTTTCTGCCACAATACCATGGCTACAGTTTGCATTACTACTTTTAATCCATGGTGAATGTTGGTGATTTGTGGCCTGAAAAGCCTTCTATAACTTGTTTGTTCATGGCACAATGTCTCCTGGTGTCGTAGCTGTTTGATCTGATAGCTATATATGGTGTGTGCTGAATTTGAATGCTTCTCACTAGATTTCGCAGCGATGTTATTAATTCTGTGGCAAATTCAAACGCTGTAGTAACGGTGCTGCTTGCTCGAGATCGGCCCGCCAGTAAACCTGTTCTGAGCTTGCGTTGCTCTGTCTATTATTGTTCCGAGCTGATAAACGGTCCGTGCTGCGCAGCTCAAACAAGTAGCACTCTTTCGTTTAGTTTGATGTTTCACATATTCAACAGAAATGGCAGCTCTTATCAGTTGGGCAACCAGTCCGACCTCTAACAAAATTTAGTCGCACCGGCAGGAAAAAAAAGTCTGAAGCCCTGATATACTAGTTAGCTAACCAAAGTTGCATTGCGTAATGTAAAACGGTCCACTTTGAATCTTCCAGTTTCCTTAAGCCTCTACTTTGATTAGGTTTGGTGAGTGCAGGGGCTGTGAATGATTTAGAATACAGAACAAAAGTATCAGAGACCTTGTTAAGCTGTGTGGTTAAATGGCCTCTCTTTCTGTCTGTCTCATTTGGACGTGTCACTGTCTGAGTGGAGCTATTTGATAACCTGTCAGACACTGTACCCTTTCATAAGACATGAGTCATAGAGCATTAAAGCGTGGACCGCTCTGCTTGTCGCGATTCCCCGCCGAATCACTGATGTTACTGACGCCTCACACTTTGATCCTGTGAAGAGTTCATTAACTTGACATTCCTAAGGGTCGCTCACACACAGTGACTTGCATGCAGTTGTTAATTTTCAGTGAAATTTGGTGATTTCAGGTGACATGAGCGATAGGTACCGCTAGAGAAGAGCAGAGTTGAACTTTATTAAAATGAGTTCAATAATGAGTTTATTCATTTGAATAAAATAAAAAGCTCTGCTCAACACAATTGTGTGTGTGTGTGTGTGTGTGTGTGTACTCCTGTTTAAAGTTTGGGCTCAGAAAAGATTTTTTGAAGTCTCTTATGCTCAAATAAATAAATAAAATGCTTATACCAAAGCAGTATACAGTAATACAATATACAGTAAAAGCATGATATTGTAATAAAATATTGCAATTTAAAATAACTGTTTTTCTTTTTTGTAATTCCTGTGATGGCAAAGCTGATTTTTCAGCAGCCATTATGCTATTCACATGATCCATCAGAAATCATTCTAATGTTGATTTGACGAAGAAAGAGAACATTTCAAATAAGAAATATTTCATATTTTGCTGCTTAATGTTTTTGTTGAAACCCTGATATAATTTTTTTTACATGATTCTTTGATGAATATAAAGTTGAAACGAATAGCATTTATTTAAAATGAAAATCTTTTTATAAATGTCTTTAATGTCACTTTAGATCAATTTAATTCTTCCTTTTTAAATAAGTTACTTTATTCCAAAAAAAAAATGTTTTACTGATCCCAACTTTTGAACATAATTTCTGATGTGTCTTTATTTGTTGTGCTAAAGATATAAAGCCTTTACATTTATCTGGATGCTCAGGATGTGTTCTCTCTGGTTATATATCTGTGCTAAAATGGGCTCAGAATTGCTCATAAAAGTATGAGCAATCCTTTTCATTTAGCCTGTCATCATCTTTCTCTTCCATTATGGTGGGCTATTTCCTTTGATCCGAGATCCGTCTATTATTAATGCGTCCCACCACCATGACCAGCCACCACACACACACACACACACACACACACACACACACGTGGAAGGTCTTGGTGTGAGCAGCCCCACCATCACACTGTTCAGTCTCCACTTGTCTGGCACAAAGCTCTCTGCCCTTTTGTCTTGTCTGAGAGAGAGAAAAAACCCACTTATTAAAAAGGGATGTAAAAAATCTCCATATTTCCATATTTGACGTGTCGGTAAGTTTCCGAAACCTCTAGATATGCTTTCTCTAGTTGTCTCGGCCATTGATGGCATTCTTTAGTAAACTCCTCTTTATATTGTTCTTAACAACATACTGTACAACCATTTTTGTCATCCTTCCATTTCCATTACATCATTCCAAGCAGTTATATCATAATATGGCCAAAATATGTAAGTTTCAATTTGATGATAAATAGTTATTCATATAATTGTCAATATTCGCTTTGATATGATAATTCTAATATGTTAATGTTAATATAGTAATGTTAATATCAATATTCATATTGATATATCAATGTATTATTATTATTATTGTGCATATTGAAATGAATATTTAAATAAATCTATAATATTGACCTTTTTAATGCAGTGAAACTATTATTATTGACCCCATGTCTCTCACAGCAGAGAGTTTGACAGTCTTGAAGTCTGAAGACTTAAATTTTTTTGGTGAATATACACTTAGATATAAAATTTCAACAATTAAGTAAACTTATCGACCCTCTAGTTGACTAGTTGACTATCCTGATCCATCCCAGTTATTAAACCAGGCGATAGCCTTAAGCAGCATTTCAACTTTAGGGAAAAAACAGGTTCCCCTCTGTGTCGTCTGCCACTCAGCAATAATAGCCTTCGTTCAGGTCCTCCATCACATGGCCACTATTACCTGCAATTTTCAGCTCATTATTCCTCTTGCGTAGGCTCCGGTCCCGGCTCTCGCACCCCCCTCTCGCACCCTCCTCCGTGTCTATTATTTCACATGTCATTTAAATGCACACCTGTCGTCCTTGGTTACCTTGGTGTCCTGTTCTCCCCACGTTGAGTGGTGTCTGGGATTTTGCATGCAAATGAAATGGGGAGGGGCTGTAGATGATAAATACATTTGAATCATTTTAATTAGGCTATAAAGATTGTGTGCATGTACTCTGTACTGTACAGAAGATCAGGCATCTCACTCGAACGCACTGTATTGCCAAGGTTTTGTGTTGTCGGCTGCCAAACAGTCTATACTTTAGTGTGAATTTTAGATGTGTAAAATGAACCAAACAAACCTGTTGTTAAGAATAAAGTATCATTGGGAATAATTACCATGTGACCACTCACTCCCACCTTTGCAGTCCCTCGTGCACCCGTTTGGCCATCTGTTGAGCACAGTGAAAGGACACTGATTGTGCCATAATCTTGCCATTGGGCATTGAAAACACTATCAGATTGCCTTAAAGGGGTCATATAATGCCATTTTTATACAAGCTAATATGATTCTTTAGGGTCTAAATTAAAAGTTTGTAATATACTTTAATTAAAAATTCTCATTAGTATTGTAAGAAAACACTTATTTTACCTGGTCAAAAACAGCTCTGTTTTCAGCACGCCGTTTCAGTGCATATGCCTTTAAATGATCATGAGCTGCGCTCACTCCGCCCCTCTGTTCTGTGCATACACCGTTTGTAACACAATAACACAAAACCATAACGGGTTGTTCAGTATAAACGTGGAATTATGAATTATATTGAGAACGCCATACATAGAAAACATGCCGTAATGTACCCTGACTGAGTGTAAACCTTAGACGCATTCATTGTGAAGCGTGCAGCTAGCGATTTGCAAAGATTAATATATTAATATAAAGTTTAATGAAACGTTTCACTCACTTCCGTTCTTCTGGAGGTTCAGCAGGAACACGAATATCTGGTACCGATCCTTTTTAGCTAAGCTTCTTAGCAAATCCAGCTTTATACTGACCCTCGTTTATAAAGCAGTCTGGTGTGTGAAATGATTCGCGCAAACATGAGAGCATTGACGTTGCTCGTGTGGAATATTCCCTTCGAAAACAAAACTCAGCCACTGCGTCTTCAGCGGTTCGGATTCAGGAACATTAAAATGACTGTGTTCGTTATTACACCCAAGAACAGAACACCACAATCGCTTAGACGCCATTCTGCTCATAGACAGTGCTCCAGCATATCAACAATGACCGCGCCGGTCCGGTCCGCGCCGCACAGACTATGATTGACAGCTACCTCATGTGCGAGGGCGGGTCTGTGTTGAAATGCTCCCGTCAATCAACAATCGTGGGAGGGGCTTCCGTTTTATTGACTTCACAAAAACGAACGGCTCGATTTGAGGCAGGGGAAAACATATAAGGACATTAAAACAAAAACACTGGATGGATTTGTATCATTATATGATGGCTGTGTACAGGCACTGCCAACACACATTTCAGTACAATCAACTTGTAAAAGTGCATGTACCATTATATGACCCCTTTAAATGCAATGATAATGATTAAAAGCATTCCTTTGCACCCTTATTTGAATGAAGAGGCCTCACATTGTATTGTAGGCATCAATAAAGGAATGTTTTCCCCAGTTTATTAATGTAAAAGACATCCGGTCTTCACCTTCATTTTCCTCGCATAACTATTCCATCTGACATTTATAGTCAAGTATCTTCGGGATTATAAATGTCTCTATCTCTCTTTCTATCTGTCTTTAGTGTGTGCTGTTCCTGTGGACATTGAAGATCAACCACACCAACACCCTCTTTCTCCTCAGAGGCAACCACGAGTGTCGGCACCTCACAGAATACTTCACCTTCAAACAGGAATGTGAGTGCTGTGGGAATGTGCCGTCTAGGGGTGCTGAGAGCTAAGTGATGTGTTGGCTCGAACCGTCCGCAAGCCTTTTCCTCACTTTCACTGATGTTCCCACTTTGATGTCTGAAAGCTGCATTTTCAGCCAGCTGTCACCAGTTGGCACTTTAATTTTCCTTGCAAATAGTATAGCATTACTCCTGCAGTTACTGGGATAGTTCACCCAAAAATGAAAATTCTGTCATCATTCACTCACCCTAAAGTATGGAAAAAAATACAATGGCAGTCAATGGCTACCATCAACTGTTTGTTACCAACATTCTACAAAATATCTTACAGATGAAAGAAACTCATACAGGTTTGGAACAACTTGAGGGTGAGTAAATGTTGACAGAATCAAAAAATTTTGGGTAAACTATCCCTGTGAGTTTTCAAATTTGATATAACTTATTAGAGGGGACCCCATTCTGTAGCATTTTAAAAAGCGTATTTACTTGATCCATCCATCTTCTTCCGCTTATCCGGGGCCGGGTCGGTTAAATTTACTTGATATAATTTCATTTATTTTATATAAATATATATATATGTATGGGGCCGACGGCTAGTGGAGACTATAACTTCCTTGTACTGCTTTGCCTATGGCTAACATCACATCAGTGTGGTTTTGTTGGAGTTGGAGGGCCAGCAGGGTCTCATTTATCTTGTTTCTTCAGAGAAACACTTTAGCAAAATAGTACTTTAAATTGAAAATAAATTGAACAACTTATTTTTCACTTAATTTAGGTTAAAACTACACAAGGCATTATTGCATCATGTTTGGCTGGAACATATTTACTGTTTCAATCTCCCAGCATGCCAGAGTCACACAATATGGTCACTGCCTGCTGACACCATTGCTGACTGTTTTGGATCAAATTTAGCATGTCTTGACATTTGCTGAAAAAATTTGCAATTGTTTTTGAAAAATGCATGTTTTTTTTGTTTTGTTTTTTAGCTCCAGGTTTGCCGTGATTTTTGTAGATGTTTTATGATTTATATATCAATATCACTATAATCATTTTTATTGTGATTTGTCATCACTAAATAAAAATGACTTTTTATTTACTTTATCACTTTACTCAGAAACACCCAGCGCATACATTAAATTAGTTACACCTTGTCTACGCCGTACGTGAGACAATTGACTCCTATGATTACAAAAGCATTAATAAATAAATTGTTAATAATATTTCAATGAAGGGTGAATTTGCCAATTTTTTCAAGGCCAGACATCACTGTTGGCCACTAGTGTATATGCTTGTCCACATATTTCCAGCGGATGACAAAGGGTTGTGAAAATCAGACTCTTTATAGGACCTTCAGGGGCCGTTCATACAGAACGCATTTTTCCATTTCAATGTGCTACTTTTCTATTGCTTTTCTATGTAAACATGCGCTAGATGGACGTGTATGAACGTTGCGCTCGTGTCTTGTCTCTTGCAGCGTCTCGTGCAAAAAAATCAGTTTGTGTGAACGAGCCTTAAGACAAAACAGACTTGTGTCCTTCACTGTCTGAAATTGGTCCCTACTCTGACTAAGATCTATAGCAACCTTTTTAAGACTGAATGAATATCCTCACTGCTGTGTGGCGGTTCATAAAGAAGTACTGTCTTTGTTTAACAGGCTTTACGTGCTCTGGTTTCTGCAAACAGCACTTTGTCGCTCTGAGAAAATAAGCTAGTATTAGAGTAAGGTTTGTAGAGCTCAATGTCTGGTGCCAGAAAGTGTCCAGGTGTGAGTTATTAGTATGCTAGATAGTGAAGTGGCTAGAGCTCATCTGGCTCACAAAGAGACAAACCTGATGAGCCGTTGTACACTCCTGATTTATGAGAGAGTAATGTCTTTTCATTGTGAAGCCTCTCATTAGCATTCGTTTACAATAATTTATTTAAAACCTTAATTCAATGCAGCATGACCAGCCAAGATCTCAAATAAGAGACGCAAGGAACTGTTTAGCTTCTTTTTAGGGTTGGGCGTATTCACGCTCCAGTTGCTTACAAATACAGAGACATATTTATTATCCGAAAGTATATTTCTACACAGGGATTCCTTCTCTCTCCGTCTGACGCGTTTGGCCTGGGTTTGCATCTACTGAGCCAGGAGGTTATTACAGGTCTCCTAAAGCCAGTGTTGGATCACATGACCAACCTGGACTTAATATCTGCTGTTGACAGCTGAAGTGTTCATGCTCTTCTTCCCTTTATGCCATAGAAGCAGCTAAATTGTTTTATTTAATTTTGAAACACCTGTCACTTGTAATATATAAGCTAAAGGGCTAGCATGAGCTAGTATTCACTTTTTTGTTTTGTTTATAGTGTAGGTTTGTAATTGGCAAATTACAGACTGTTTCACAGGAATGGCTACAAATTGAGTGAGCTTGAAAGACGTTCACTACCCGAATAGAGGTTCAATGCAATTTAGTTTTTGGTAAACTAAAATATACTTTAACGTCAGTTCTAAAGACCCTTGTATGTCATGTATTTAAATTACAAATGATGAAGTTGCCATTTTATTACGTTTTCAAATATATTATTGAATAGCACACTACAGTTGAAATTACTTTGCGTGTGATCAAAATATGTATACTTTAAAGCATGACTTAAAGCATAATCATTTAGAATATACTTTAAAGTATAACTTTTAATGTGACATTACAAAGTATGCATACGTAGCCTTTTATTTAATTAACATTAACTTTTTTAAATATACTTTTAATAGATGTACTCTACAATAAGCACATTCATTACTTTTTTTCACAAGTGAATGCCGGCCATGTATAATATAATCTTTGATAGTGTACTAGCGCTAGCAACTGTAGTATATTATACTGTATTACATTTTTGCTTCTTGAATCCAAATGGAATTCAAATGAAGTTTCCTTTGAACATCTGATTAAATCCCTGGTTTTGGTTTTCTATGGGTCAGTGGTAGTCTATTGTGCTTGAAATGAACACTGTTTGCTATTAAGCTCATACAATAGTGTTGAGGCTATTGTGCTCTGCATAACAAAGATGGAGGCGGTTTCAGAATGTTTAGTGGAAGCCCAAGTGCTCTCAACGAGATCTCTTTCGCAGAGCGAATGTGTAATTCGGTTCGGTGAATAACCCAGCTGTATTTAGTGGAAACCAAGACAAGACTAATGAGACTACTTCAGTCCTGATACTGAAGTATTAATAAGCTTAATCAGCAGCTGAATTAAGTATTCGCATTGCACTAATTAGGCTCATTTGAATTTAATCGAATAGTCCCTGCTGCTTTTGTGTCTGCTTGGTGGCGGGTTTTGTCGCTTTAGGTGTAGTTATTACTTTATGACTGCGTAAAGATGTGCTGGTGGTCATCAGGAAATATTATTATGCACAAAAAATCGAACCTTGATGATGATGACTTTTACTGTTTTACTGTTTAGTGTATGTATTGATTTAAAGATCAGATCTGTAAGGCCAGTGTCAAAACTGAATTGTTAATAATAACATTGAGAAATGTCAATTTCAGCAGCGCAGGAAGTTGCTAGTTTTCTACATAGTTAAGTTCTCATTACACTTTTTGATTTGAGGGAGCACAGTCATTCTTTCTGCCCATTTAAGGGATCAAATCGACTAGTATTTAAATTGATAAATTCATTCATATATTTTTTGAGTAATATACTGGAAATCTGGAATACGTTTTAAATTACCCCTGCCATCTCATGGTGTTTGGGGTCAGTATGATTCATACTTTTATTCAGCAAGGATGCATTAAATTGATCAAAAGTGACAGTAAAGACACTTACAATCTATTTCAAATAAATGCTGTTCTTTTGAACCTTCTATTCATCATCATGAAAAAAATTTGGAAAACATGTTCGTGGTTTCCATAAAAATATTAAACGGCACAACTGTTTTTAACATTGCTAAAAATAAATAATAAAATGATTGAGCCATCACAGGAATAAATTACATTTTAATTTAAGTTTACATTTACATAAATACACATGGTTCAAATGTAATAGTGTTTTCAAGTATTCAAAAACATTAAAAAAAAAATCATATTAACCTCAAGTAGCCAATGTGTTTTTGGTGCATTAAACATGGCTTGTATTATTATTTTTTTCTGCCTAAGATATATTTAGGGAAGTTTTTGAATAATTGTATACATGTAGGCTACATTTATTTAAATTAAGCTGTGTATGAACATCAAGTAACACTTTACAGTAAGGTTTAATTAGTTTACTTTAGTTAGCATGAACTAAGAATGAACAATATTTCTACAGCGTTTATTAATCTTAGTTAATTAATTTCAACACTTACTAATACATTATTAAAATCAAACGTTGTATTTGTTAACATTAGTTAATGCACTGTGAACTAGATGAACAATGAACTGGTTTTTTATCAACAAAGACTAAAATACTGTAGCAAATGTATTGCTCATTTTTAGTTCATGTTAGTTAATACACATAATAATCTTAACAAATAAGACCTTATTGTAAAGTGTTGCTGATCGAGTTAAAACATTTTTCTTTTGAGCTGAATCAAAAACTAGAGAATTTTTGCACTGTCAACTCAAATATTCACATTCCTTATTAGACCGTTTTCAATATATCCTTGTCGAAAGTTATTTAATAAAGTCCTGGGCACAGAAACGGCTATGGCAAAAAGACATGTCCCACCCATCATAAATTACACTTACGGTTTTCTGTATAATAGTTCAAATGCCAAGGTCAGCCTTTGATAAAAATGTTATTGAATGAGTGATTTCTTGACTTCAGTGCACCAAACTTTAATACATTCGTACTTTCCTGTCTTTGTCCCCTTACAGGTAAAATTAAGTATTCCGAGAGGGTTTATGACGCATGTATGGATGCCTTTGACTGCTTGCCTCTTGCAGCTCTTCTAAACCAGCAGTTTCTCTGCGTTCACGGTGGCCTCTCACCAGAAATCAACTGCTTAGATGACATTAGGAAAGTAAGCATCTGTTTATGTCCTTTTCCTTACAGCCTTTGTATTGAAAATCAAGATGTGTTCATGCCTCCTCCTTTGTCTTTGCGCTGTGTTATGCAGTTAGACAGGTTTAAGGAGCCCCCGGCATTTGGTCCTATGTGTGATTTGATCTGGGCCGACCCGGGAGAGGACTACGGCAGTGAGAAGACGGCAGAGCACTTTAACCACAACTCAGTCAGAGGCTGCTCCTATTTTTTCAGGTACTGGAGCAAAGCTGTTCATTGGGTCAGATCTCCTGGATTTATATAAATATAATTTACAGCTTTATTGAACATGACTCGCAATAAAAATATTCTGCTCACAAGTGATATTTACCTTGATTTTTTTTCTTCTTTTTTTTTCTTTTTTATAAATTATTTGTTATAAAGTATAATTCAATTGAATATATTATATAAATTATAATTAGAATTTTTTACATTTTGACAATTAATATATTGAAATAGTTCATGTTTATTTTATTCTTTGTTCGATTATAATAGTTTTAAACATAATTCTTGTTTTATGATCTATTTGTATAGTTTTAAGTCAAAGGCAATTGAAAAGTAGCATATGAAGCCGTAATAAAAAAGTTTCCATGTCAGTTTTATTGTAATCTTCATATAACAAAAATAAAAAGAGTTTCATTTTGTAATACAAATCAACCCCTAGAACATAAAAGTGCCAAAGTTGAAGAAATGGCTTTATAAGAGTCATTAAATCTTGATATTTTACATTACATTAATACATATGTTGTAATTTACACCAAGGTAAAACCATAGGTTGTCAAACTTATCCAAACTTTTAATATGTCAAAATAAGCTGAGTAACCAATTTTTTTTTTATTAATTAAATTATTTTTACCCGACTAAAATAACTCAAGCACTCATCTTGCTTGCTGAGAAAAAACGCTGTTTCTTTCTCTTTTTCTTTTACTTTTTTCTTTGACCAGATTCTTTATACTTACTCATAAATGTGCAACTGAGTCATTCGGGCATCTGTGAACTGGTGCAATAAATCCTGTCTGATTTACGCTGAACTAACCTGACTGGTGTCACCCAGCTGGTTTCGTTCTGGGTGTGTATATATAAGTGTGTTTATTCACTGTTTGCTTGTCCAGCTGGCATTTGTTTGTACCACGCCATCTAAATGCTAACAAAGTGCAGGTGGTTGTCTTATAGCTTGAGAGTTCACTTTACTGAGATCGAGTGGACCTAAAGAGAATCAGGTCTGGGCGGTATATACAGTTTTGTAAACAAAATAGCTTGTGGCAATACCATTTATATCTATATATATATAAATTATTTTGATGTTGCGAACGCATCTGAGAAAAGCGGAGGACACAGAGCTGCTGCGAGGAAAGTGCATGACCAAAATTGTCCTATAAACATTAAACATACTTCAAAATAACGTTATACGTGTGCTGTTACTGATATATTTATTGTATTGTTACTGATATATTTATTTTATATCACCATTCAGCCTAAAAATACAGAGATACGATTTTTGGTCTGTGTCGCCCAGCTCTAGTTCATTGGCTTGTTCAGTATGAGCAAGTGCTTCAGAGGTGATATGTTGAAAAAGGTTAAAAAAAAAAAACTTGCTCGCTTATCGAGTCAGTATATCGCTTATGATCGCTATGACACCCTCAGGACTTTCTCTTGTTTTACAGTTATGCAGCAGTCTGTGACTTTTTGACAAACAACAACCTGTTGTCAGTAATTAGAGCTCATGAAGCACAAGATGCCGGGTAAGTATTGATAGTAAGACTAAAATAGCTTGTGCTTTCTTTGCTAATTTGATGTTTTGCTAGGTTAATCTTGTGATTTCAGTGTAGTCCCTCTGTGTTTGCCAATTTAAAAAAAAAAATCAATTTGACACTGTGGATCATTGGATAGTTACTCACTGACTTTGACAAAAACACATTATTTGACAATGAAAAAAAGAGTACTTCTTTTATTGGTCCGCGCCAGATGCCTTTTTGACACACATTTGTGTGTGTTTCTGTTTCAGGTACAGGATGTATAGAAAAAGTCAGACAACAGGCTTCCCTTCATTAATTACCATTTTCTCAGCACCAAATTACCTAGACGTCTATAACAACAAAGGTATGTTAGTTTATGCCATAGTACATATTCTTGTTTAGTGCAGGTTCTCTCAAGTTTTTTTAAACCAAGTATCAGATGACTGTTCGTAAACTCCATGGCAGCCTATCAGGTTGTTTTTCTTTTTTGTTTATTTATTGGTTGAATGCTTTCATGGACATACATGACATCTCCCTGTGTTTTTATTCCTCAGCGGCCGTATTGAAATATGAAAACAACGTTATGAACATTAGACAGTTCAACTGCTCTCCTCACCCGTACTGGTTACCCAACTTTATGGATGTGTTTACGTGGTCGCTGCCCTTTGTGGGCGAGAAAGGTAAGTGTCCAAACTGAGACCTGAAGTGGGAGTTGTGATTTTTTCTGCAAGTGAGATGGTTGGTAGTATTTTGCAGGCCATGTAAAGAAGAGGCGACTATGCCTTTGTAAACGATGCGTCTGGTGGCTGTGTCCTCTCTGTGGGAAGAATACAGAAAAACTCCAATTTTAAACATTATTAAAGTGCTCATATTATGCAGTTTTAAAGGTTCCTAATTTTGTTTTGGAGGTCTCCTGCAATAGACTTGCATACATCCAAGATCAAAAAACACTTTATTTTTTCTCATAAAATACATTGTAGCCATACCTCTTTTCTCTCATTGTCTGAAATGGGTTGATGAAAGATCTAAACATCTCCTTTCTGTGAGCTCTGATTGGTCAGATGGCCCAGTCTGTTTTGATTGGTCTACCACTTACTGCACGTGTTGAAAACGAAACGGCCATTTCCATATCAGAATTTCAGATCTCGAGGCTTCCTCAGCACTTGTTTGTTGTTTAAGGGTAGGTCAAAACTAGATGCTGTTCAAGGGCAGCCAATGAAGAACATAGGCTGTCATTATGGAAATTTGTTACTAACCAATGTAGGTTCGAGCAGGAAGTAAGGCTGGAATTACTGGCGATTTGTTTCAGAAAATTCCCAATCAGTTCTTCTTTTGGGTAGACAACTCTATTTGCTGTGCAATTTGATCTTAGAAACTTTGTGGACTTCACATACAGCTATATTACACAATACATGAATGGCAATACCCGAAAAAGCATAATAGAGCAATTTAACATCATATTAATTGTGCAGATGTAGAACACCATTCAAGAACACCTTTCATGAAGTCTTAACGTTTTTTGGTGGTAAAACAAAGTGTACATGGCTGTAAGCACCATGAACATTTTAAAGAGAAGCTCTAGGGTCAATGGACCACTGGATAAAGAACTGCATGGACACAGATATTATGTAAAATCTAAAATGTCAACTTACATTGCCGATCTAATGAGGAGGTTCTCTATTTACAGTGACTGAGATGTTGGTGAATGTCCTAAATATCTGCTCTGATGATGAACTCATGTCAGAGGGAGATGACCTATGTGAAGGTAAGAGTGTTTATTTATACACATAGTATACAACTGAGATTTAATTAAAGTTTGGTAGGCTGACAACTGCCTTATGTGCTGATTTCCTCTTGCTTCACGTTCAGTGACATAATTTAATGAAGAACAGCTTGAATGTGTTTCCAGCTCTCTCTCTCTGTGTGTGTGTGTGTGTGAGAGAGAGAGAGAGAGAGAGAGAGAGAGAGAGAGAGAGAGAGAGAGAGAGAGAGAGAGAGAGAGAGAGAGAGAGAGAGAGAGAGAGAGAGAGAGAGAGAGAGAGAGAGAGAGAGAGAGAGAGAGAGAGAGAGAGAGAGAGAGAGAGAGAGAGAGAGAGAGAGAGAGAGAGAGAGAGAGTCTGTCTGTCTGGTCATCATCAGCGTAGACAGCAGGTCCTCAGAAGTGTCCAACTGTCATTCTGGCTGTCTGAGATGCTCTCCCTGGAGGTCTGGTGTCTGCTGATGTCATCCCATGATACTTCCTTCTTAGACAGATTGTTCTGAAGAGTAGAATTCACATGATGTATGCTCTTATGTAAAAAGAGTAATATTGGGAAATGCAGTATATAATTATTTAAAGTAACTTTTTTGTATTTGAATATATTTTAGAATATAATATATAGACCGTAGGATTGTGGATTTGCCTTGTGTAATTATGAAACCAGAAACTGATCTGCTTAAATTATTAGAGCGAAGGCGTGACGCTCTTCTGCAAATACTCTCAAGCCCACACAAGGCAAATTATGCGGTTGGCTTACAATGTGCACCTTGAAGCACTCCAGGCTCACTTTATTTTTTCATTTGAGTAATTTCAAACAATTAAAAAAGAATTCCAAACAATTCCATACCCTTTGATGACAGCATTTCCCCGCCTACACAATGAAGCAGTAAGGCTTTCCTTCAGTTTTCTGCCAAATATTATCTAAAATAATAGCAACTAAATAATAATGAATAATGGGGATAATAATACATTTTAAAATATTATTAATAATAAATATAATAATTATGATACATTTATTAGACAAGTAGCATATGTCTGGCACATTATATATATATATTTGCACAGTATATATATTTGGCATTTTGGTTAAAACCAAGCTTTATTTTGGCATCAAACTGAAGAAATTGCAAAAGAAATATACTATACATTATGACCATCTACCTAAAATGCTGTTGGTCCTCCACGTGCTGCCAAACCTGCGCTTACCCATGAAGGTGTCCTGTGGTATCGGGCACCAAGACTTTAGCAGCAGACCTTTCAAGTCTTGTAGGTTACGAGGTTGAGCCACTGTGGATCAAACTTGTTGGTCCAGCACATCCTATAGATGCTCAATTGGATTGAGATCTGGGGAATTTGGAGGCCAGGGCAACACCATGAACTCTTCATCATGTCCCTGAACAATATTTGCACTGTGGCAGGGTGCAATGTCCTGCTGAAAGAGTCTGTGACTGGTCATACAGTTTTGGCTCATCAGTATATAGTAAAATTCTAATAAAGTTTTTTTTAAACTTCATTAATTATCACTAAAAATAATTATTATTCATTGTTTAATTTTTATTATTATTCATTGCTTAATTTTTATTATTATTAATTTAGCTTTATCAAAAATAAAGTTAACAAAGAGTAACTGTATACGGGAAGCTAGGGGGAAATTCATTCAATACAAAATAATACATAGATATTATTATACACCATCTAGGCTTTACAGGATGGGGATAGCTGGAAATAATCTGTGCTGGAAATGTAATGAAGAAGAGGGTACTTATTTACATATGATTTGGGGATGTTCTTTAGTTCACCCATTCTGGTGTAAAATTCTGGCAGTACTTGAAGAATGGATGGGGTCTAATTTACCTCTGGAACCACGATTATGCCTTCTTGGAGATAAATTAGTGATACCCAACATAGCAAAAAATAAATTTACCCTTATTAAGAGTGGCTGTATTACAGCTGGCAGGATGGGTTAAAGACTGGGTTGATGGGATGATTGAAATTGCTTCATATGAGAGCATGTTGGGAAGACTGCATAATGAGGGAGAAATGAAAAAAACATGGGATCATTTTTGGCAGCATATAAAAATGGTGTAAATAGGACTGCTTAATAATTGTTTAATTTTCATGTGCTTTTGTTTTGGTTGTATTCCACTGATGGGGACTAGTGGCTGAGTGTGTAATTGCAAAGGTGATTACTGTATAATGTGGTGATGTACTCTGAAGTTTTGACTGTTGAACAATAAAAAAAGTTGAATTATAAAACAAAAACAAAGAGTAACTGTTTCAAATGCAGTTCAAAGTGCAATCACAATTATATTCAGAAATGTCAGTCTGGAAGTCAGTCTGATTCTCAGCATCTCCACATTTTTAGTCCCCCCCCCCCCCCTTCTTAACTGGTTTGTGGGTCAAAGGTCCTATGGGGAGACAGTTTTGATGCTGGTTTTGTGTTTCCACAGGTGGAACTCCAGCTGTACGTAAGGAGGTGATTAGAAATAAGATCCGTGCCATTGGGAAAATGGCCAGAGTCTTTTCTGTGCTCAGGTCAGTCTGAATGCAATTATTTACACACACACACACACACACATATATATATATATATATATATATATATATATTCACTGTGCTGCTTTGGAGATAATTACAGTTTAAAAAAAAAAAAATGTTTGTATAAAGAGCTGGAAAAACTACCTCATACAATGAAGTTTTGTTTTAACGCCACACACAATCTTTCCTCCATTAGGATTAATGAGCTGGCGTCAGTGAGTCATCATGCGGAATAACGGTCTAATTATATTAGAAATTTTTCCAGATGAACAATGCCATAGATAATGGAGAAATAGAGAATATCTTGAAGTCTTTTGTCTCTGGTTTTCTGAGCAATATTCAGATTAGGTTGGCACTACAGCAAAGTTTCAAATTGCCATATATTTCCTCTTTCTCCCCCCACCCCGTCCTAATTGATTATGTGCCGTTTAGTTCTTTGAACACAACTCTAATACGATGTGTGTGTGTGTGTGTGTGTGTGTGTGTGTGTGTGTGTGTGTGTGTGTGTGTGTGTGTGTTGGGCCTCAGGGAAGAGAGCGAGAGTGTACTGACCCTCAAAGGGCTCACCCCAACCGGAACGCTACCTGTCGGAGTGTTGTCTGGAGGCAAGCAGACCTTACAGAGTGGTAAGTGAGCATGTTTGTGGTTTTGTAATGGTAGATTAGAGAAGTGCGTTTGAGGGCCTATCGCATCCAACCCGGAAGTCATAATTGGATCATCATCATCACCACGTGTGACTCTGCACTGGCCCCCATACTAAAGTACCAGCACACGGCAGCTAGAATGAGCTTTGGCATGCCAGATACTAAAGATGCTGATCTATCTCTCTCCCTCATGCTGAAATGCATCAGAACTCATAGTGGTAGATCCTGATGAGGGCTGTGCTCTCCATCTCCATGAGCTTTTCTGGGCTGCACCCGGCTGCTTAATTTACTTCTTAGAAACCTTCCGGTAATAGCTGCAAAATCACTGCCCACACCCCCAGCTGCTCAGATCCTTATTGCTGATCTTTTAAATGGGCAAATCTCGTGAAAACCGTCCAGGTCAAAAAGAGATGTTTTGTATAAAGAAAATTAAACTATTTTAGGACCATTGAATTTGCCTTTTTGCATTTTGGGACATTATTTTCACAACAGTTAAAGTTCACCCTAAAATTAATATTCTGTCATTATTGTTTATTTTCTTTCTTTGATGGAAGTGTAAAGCTTTTAAACTTTAAAAAGAATACAGGAAGATCATGGAATATATATATATATATATATATATATATATATATATATTAGGGCTGTCAAATGATTAATCACGATTAATCACATCCAAAATAAAAGTTTTTTTTTACATAATATATGTGGGTGCACTGTGTATAATTATTTTGTATATATATAAATACACACACATGCATGTATATTTAAGAAAAAAATATTATTTATATATAAAATATTTAATATAAATCTATATACAGTATATACATGAAAATATTTCTTAAATGTATACAAGCATGTGTGTGTATTTATATATATAAAATAATTATACACAGTGCACCCACATATATAGAGGGAATGCATTAACGTCACTTCCCCGCCGGAACACGCCCCCCTCAGCGGGACTGAGTGGCAGAAGAGCTGCTGCGTGACTGGAGTTAATAGGGGAAACTGCGTTAACGCGAGTAAA
Organism: Rhinichthys osculus; assembly: GCA_029959095.1. Taxonomy (NCBI): domain Eukaryota; kingdom Metazoa; phylum Chordata; class Actinopteri; order Cypriniformes; family Leuciscidae; genus Rhinichthys; species Rhinichthys osculus. Next base: position 20,066,190 of record JARWKJ010000004.1, on the reverse strand, counting down.
ACAAACTATTATCAGTTTAAACTAAAAGTTGGACTAGATATAGTGTTCCTTACAACTTATCAAAGATCCAGTGATCCATGGATATTGACATGCAGCCAGGAATCGTGTTTCCTGACATTTATATGTGCCTGATTTCGACGCCGGGGAAATAAATGAAGACAATTTGCCTGTAAACGTTTTATATAAATACAATATAGATAGGTCTAAATCCGAGTGATCACTTACATTAATGTTATACTGTATATCATCATATCGTCCAGCCCTAAAACTTATAGTTTTTTGTCAGTGTTTATTTAAAAACATCCAATTATGCAGAATATAGTCTGTTCTGTAGCTTTTTGCAGTCTGTAAAAATATACAGTACCTCAGATTTCTGGTCAAATCTAGTTGTACAGTCAATCGCAAAGCTCTTTCCCGTTTTAGATGTGTTTTGTGTGATTTTCACGGCGTTCACGCTGAAAACAAATGCTGCCGCTCAGTCTTTTTGCCACTTGTGGGCGTGACCGCATTCACTCCGGCCGACGGTGACGTCATGCGCATACCCTCTATTATGTAAAAAAAACTTTTATTTTGGATGTGATTAATCACGATTAATCATTTGACCGCCCTAATATATATATATATATATATATATATATATGTGTGTGTGTGTGTGTGTATATATATATATATATATATATATATATATAAATTTAATAATATATAAATACAGTACGCACATATATAAACAAAAACTTTTAGATGTGATTAATCGAGTTGACAGCACTGATTATTATATTATATTATATTCTTTATATTATATTATATTACTGTTCAAAAGTTGTTGCTTGTGTATGCTCATGGCTGCATTTATTTGAAAAATACAACTACTACCACAAACTGGAGTTTACTATTACAAACTGTTTTTAATATATTTTAAAATGTGATTTATTCCTGTGATGGCAATGCTGAATTTTCAGCATCATTACTCTAGTTTTCAGTGTCACGTGATCCTTCAGAAATTATTCTAATATGCTGATTTGATGCTCAAGAAACAGTTGAAAACTGCTGTGAAATCATCATCATCATTCACAAAATCATGAATAGAATGTTCAAAAGAAGATTTACTGTATTTGAAATAGATTTTCCTTGTAGCAATTAAGTCTTTACTGTCACTTTTGGTTATGCATCCTTGATAAATAAAAGTGCTTATTTAAAAAAAAAAAAAAGAATTGATGAAACGGGATTTATTGTCATGAAAATAATGTCTCAGTTCAAGAAATCTTAATGTTCTTAAAAATAGGCTTCATTTTCTTTAATTAAAATATAACGTTGTATAATCACAATTACACAAACTGCTTAGCTTATTCTGGACACTATGTACACCTGTTACATCCTGCTGTCCACCTATGAACTAATGTAATGTTTACACTGATTATTTGCCTATGTGCTGTATAAAGCCCTTCCCTTGTAGGCTCACATTAAGCCTTATGATTTAGCCACCTGCACTACAGAGATTCTGAGAACTCAGAGAGCCAATCAGAGGGTGATTGTCATGAGAGCTGCCTCATGACTCTCTGGATTGACCGGTCCACTCTGAGTAGATGAATGTGTTGGCGAGGTTTCTAGGACTAAAGGTCTTTTAAAGGCCAATGGCGTAGGGAACGTTGTACAAGTGAGCAGTGAAGGAGTGAGGGAGGGAAATCAGAGGGAGGCCGTGGGTGGATGTCACTATTTGAAGTACATATAGAAAATTCTGTGACCTTTAAGAGGCCGGATTTATTGTCTATGTGTGTCAGACATCAAGCCAACTAGACCTGCAGAACAGAGAGGAATATTAAAGAAACTACAAAGCTGTTGCCCTGATCTTAAGACAAGACCTTAGGACAGTAGGACATTTCCAGCTATCACTATCCAATAAGTCCTTCATATACTCTGAAAATGATATGAGATGGTTTGGTTGTCTGACTACCATCCTCTCCTGTCAGCTGATACAGCATAGATTAGTTGTGTCTGCCTGCATTTTTTGACTGTGGAAATCTCCAAATCAGAGATCAATTCAAAATATATTTGTAGTATTCACTGATTCTTGAGACTTGGGACAAAACGTGTTAAAATACTTCTACTTTGAAGATAATCCCTAAAATTTTCTTAACAGATCCCGCCCACTGCCAATTTACCCAATAGTATTTCGACACCCCGGGTTACCAGTCAGTGGAAAACACGGCAACCATGGATGCCAGAAAATGAAATGGGTCAGAGATCACAGATTCTACCCCACGTAAAAAGCCTCGGCATCCATCTAAAAAGCTCCATGACCAGAGCAAACGACAAACGTATACATCAACTTGCAGTATAAGGCTGGTCACTTTCCCTTGTCAATTGCGCTCGTTCCTGTTGCATGTCCTCAATCTGGAAACCCGCCTGAGCGTCGCGTCTGAGGAGGAGGGAGCGGGGAAACGACTCCCTCCAATATTTTAAATTTGGGCTGCAGTGCCTATTTCAACCACTAGCTGTCAATATTACATACTGCATCTTTAAAGCCTGTTTTACCCCAGTACTGTAGAATCTGATTGTAAAGAACTAACTGCTTTTTCTCTCACTGACTCTCTCTGTTAACATTACTGTCTGATTCTTTAACTACTAATATTACTGCATTGCTGTGGTGTATGGGTTAATATGCTTGGGGGTTGAATGTAATCACAATGATATAACCTCTTTTTCCATTCATTTTGGGCTACTTCCTGCTGCGCTTGCTAATACAGCCACCGTAGAAGCAAAGGAGGGTCGAGGTACACTCGCAGTATTGTGTGTCATATCCTTCCCCTATAAGTTGTACTGTCTTCCCCTATGTGTCTTTTCATGCCTTGTCGTTGACCTCAGTGTCTGTGTGTGTCTCAGACTAATCATGGAAAATCTGTATTCTTGCACCACCATATTTTTGTGAAATTAATTGAAAGCAGCCTAACAAAGCAACAGGGCATTTCTTTCCCAGATGAGATTCAGATTTTACAAAAGAACCTGAAATTACTCTGGGGCCTGGGCCAGTATTTTTTTTTTATATATGATGGATGCGGACACTTGAAACCGTCCATGCAGTCAAGCAGCGCCGGGTCTGGTCCACATCAATAATTCGATGTTGCCTGCTGACCGGAGGGGTTTGCTGGTTAGTCCCAGGTCCTGGCTAGAGCGTGCTAGTTCTCATGCTCCCATATGATTTGCGGAGAGGTCGAGACCTCCCTCTGCCGAGTATTATCAGATTCTAATCTTGTTACGACTCTGCACACCTAAGACTGTCTGTTCCCGTTCACGCTTAACACTCTTGCCCGAGGCCTCTAGCCCGCTGCTGTAATATATCAAGGCTCTAAGCTATTGTGCAAACAAACACACACACACGCGGGCATGAAATGTGTGCCAGAGTAAGATACTCTTGCTGTCGAGTCGCTGACCTGATTTCTAAGTTCAGCTGCATCTCCTTTTTTTTTTTTTTTTTTTTTTTATCCATTTGAATGGGCATCTTGTGTTTGCTCTGTCAGCTGGGACCGGTCATGATTCACCTTGGCAATTGCCTGGTGTTTTCAACAATGTCATAGGACATAATAAGCCTGGCAGTTGTGCAAGAATCAGCTTTCCTGTTTGTGCGTGTTGTTTGGTTAAATATGTGTTCAGTTCAAGCTCTTTTAGAGGTTTAAATAATGAGTGATATCCATCAGAAAGTTTAATTGAATTGGCTCAATCTCATTTTATTCCATGTTGTAAATAATACACAATTACTTTTTCTCCTTTTTTTGCACAAAATAAATATTTGTATATATACATATAAAAGGTTTAGGGTTTATTCTAATATTTACAGCATCAGATAAAGTTGTTTGTTGTGTGTTGTTTATACTGTAAAATTGCAAGTTACAATTGTTGCCGCCATCTTATACTCTCTGATCATTGTTCAGATCATTGATTGCTTTTACTTTCATGATTTGTTAATTATGTTAAATGTTTTTTTTTTTTTATAATAATTTATTGGAGATACACTACCATTCAAAAGTTAGGTGCTGAAGTCCATTAGTCTTTAGTCCATTTTTAAAAATCACCTCAATTGCATTTTTTTGATTGTTAAAGGGTTAGTTCTCCCAAAAATTCAAATTATTCCATAATTTACATAATTTACCCTGAAGCCATCCTAGGTACATATGACTTTCTTCCTTCACCCGAACACAATCTGAGTTATATTAAAAGATATCCTGGCACATCCATCCATCATAAAAGAAATCCATACGGCTCCAGGGGGTTAATCAGATCCTTTTGAAGCGATGGCTTTTTTGTAAATCAAATATCCATATGTTTTATTACTTTATAAACTATAATCACTAGCATGCTAGCTTGTGGTAACGTCCGTCTGTATGTTCACAAGAGTCGAGTTCCAGCGTAGGATGTATGAGTAGCGTAAGGTGAGAGTAGACGCCTCTCGCTGTTCTAACAAATAGGGCTGGACAACAAACTCAAGCTCCTCCGATATTTCTCTTTAAAAAAACTAGTTTTAAACGTCTAATTCATGACCGGTGTTTTGTTTTGCGCTATCCTCTGTGCTTCCGCGTTCGTCAGTACGTCATGCATTGGGTCAGTGTTCACTCATTGGCTAGAAATCGACTCGCGTACAACCATTACCGGAAGCCAGTCATTATGGTTTATAAAGTTATACATATGGATATACAAAACGCATTTGCTTCAGAATGCCTTTATTAACCCCCTGGAGAGGTATGGATTACTTTTATGATCGATGGATGCACTTTTTTTGGGCTTCAAAAAACAAGGTAGGTACCATTCACTCCCAAAATAAAGCTTGGAAGAGCCAGGATATTTTTTTAATATAACTCTGATGGCGTTTGGCTGAAAGAATAAAGTAATATACACCTAGGAAGGCTTGAAGGTGAGTAAATTATGGGATTTATAACCTTTTAAATAATTAATCAGAAGAATGGGCTTTTTGATCACTGTAAATGACCAAAGGTGTTTTGTATGCTAGCACAGTTTGTTAATTGTCTCATTAAACAATGTTTAACTAAACACTGAAAGTTATGCTTAATCCTCATGCACATTTTCCTTGATTTCTTTTTTTCCCCATTAGCCATCCAAGGCTTCTCCCCTACACGGAAAATCCGCAACTTCGAAGAAGCTCGTGGCCTGGACCGAATAAACGAACGGATGCCTCCTCGGAAGGACGGCAAGCAACCCGACGGTACTACAGTTAACACTGCCAACGAGAAAAACGGCACTGACGGGAATGTGTAAGGGCCGGGGGGATTTTGCACTTCCTCTCCTCCATAGCTTTTTCTCTTGCTCTGCCACGTTCTCCACGAGACAGACCCCAAACTGCCTGGGATGTGGAGAGGAATCATTCCACAAACAGAGAGAGAAATCACTTACAACTAAGTACAAACATGAGATTTTATTTATTAAATGAAATGTATTAGATGTACTCGATAGCAACATTTTAAAGATGAGTGAACATTTGAAAGTGTGCAAAATACAGGTATACAGTCACAATGTGTCAACCTTTAAACTGAGACTACAGTTTTGTAACCCGAAGACAGAGATATGGATTTAAGATGCTTTACAGATCAAGAGATCTAGTTAATACCGTTTTATAATATTGTATGTCAAAATGTATTTGGCAAGGGATGGTTTGGCTGAATATGCTGGCATAAAAATGTCCGTAAGGGATAAGGCAACGCAAACCTAAGGGAAATAAGTTATAAGTTAATTGAAAACTATTTTATAGCTGCTTAAATGTTATTCCGTTTCAGACTAAAAGAAAATATTAGCTGCTTTGGGGTCCACGTGTCTGTTTCTACATGGAAAAACTAGCATTTAAATTAGTTTTTTTCCTAAAACAGCACTTGAATCCTGCCAGATGACACACCACATGCAAGGAGGCATAACAATCGATCTTAAATAGAAGTTGTTTGATTCTACTTGTGGGAGTGAAAAAAAGAAATAACAAAGCAAGTCTTATGAAAGCACCGTCTCAATCACATAACGTAACTTCTGCATCTGTACTGGAAGTTATTTTGGTCTTTTTGGAGCTATCGTTTAACAGACAAGACGAGGCTCTCTTTCCCCCCCCCCGTTTCTTTTCTGTCACTCTTTTTAACACGATGATAGAGGAGATTGGCAACCAGTTTTATTTGTTACTATATACAGTAGAATCTGTTAGTATGCCTATAAGCTCATGTACAAATGTAACAGCCAATGTTGGATGTGTGAAGTTGCTTTGATCGACTCAAAAGCCAAAGTCTTTTTTTGTGCTGTGATGAGTTAGCTGCCAGAGCTCTAACCTACCCCATTTGGGGGTATCATGGGGAGGTAATATTGCACTAAATGCAAGTCCTTGTAAATAGAGAACATGTATATGTAACTCTGAAGCAGGAAGTCTTATTCTCTCTTTAAAGAATGCCCACCAGGCCATCATTTACAGCAAAGTATTCATCCTCTGAAGAGAAACTGCTCGTACAGACTATCAATTTAATCTGGTTCGTGCTTGAGACATTAACAGAGCTTGATAAATGTGTCACAAACTGACTTGGTGGTTTCAGCTGTAACACTATGTGAGGGATGTGGGAGGGATTTTTTTAATGTGGCTGCTTGGTTTAACAGGTTTTTGGAAAAGTTGTGATTTGTCTCCGCCTACTGTTGAGATACAGAGACTATAGAGGAACAGCATTAAGCCTTTTAACGCGAGTGTTTTTTCTTCTTTATTTGAACAAGAGCAGCACGTTTATCTGGTTTTTAAGCAGGTTTAATCCTGATTTGCGATGTTGAATGTCTGATGCTATGCACATGAGCAACCCACCCCATTTAGCGGGTCATTTTCTGGAAGCATTTGAAATGTATTTAACATTTTAGACATTTAATTTTGTAATGTTTTGTGTTTTATTTAGACCAAGGTTTTTTTTAACTTTTTTTTTTGAATACAGGACCTGTTCTTCACATGAGTCTGATTTAAGTCACCTTTTTCATTCCAAAAGCATTCAAACTAATAATATGACAAATATGTTGTGCTCATCTTTAGGTGTATGAACTCACAGCTTTTAATATAACTAAATGTGATTCCAGTGTAACCTTCTGACATACTGCACTGATTTGATCCTGCAGAACACACACACACACACTCTCTCTTCAGGAAATGCTGTATGTCTGTGGACTGAAAAATGTGCTACATTTATTTGCATGTATTTCAACTGATACCAATGAAAGTTCTGAGATTAAGCAGCTGATCTAGGATAAGTTCTACTGTTATAATGGTTTAACAGGGTGTGGGCTGGTCTTAGTATACTGGTAACCTGAAGTTCTAGAGAAAGGAAGAGAAAGTTTGAACTTTCTGTTTGCTTTCATCTTGAGTGTTAAAGAGCTGAAATGTTGAGTATTAGGCCTTCACCGGCTCAGAGACGCGGAAACACCATTTGTGGAAATGTTTAGAAAGGTTTATGCACAATTATAGCATAATTATAAATACAATTTGGGGATTTAAATGAACAATCCTTTTGTCAAGTACGTGTAATGTGAGGCCACCTTAAATTCTTGATATTATGTAGATGTATCAGTTGAGAAGATGAATAAAAAAAAATGAAATACTGTGGACCTCAAGTTTGGTCATATATTTATTATAAAAAAATCACCTGAATGTGTTTTTCAATGTACATTTACAGTAGTATTGCATTTTACAGTACAATCAGATTTAATAAATACAAAACTAAAGTAAACATTAGAATTTAAGCATTTAGATTTGAAAATATATGTTGAAAGTGCATTGTAGCAAAATGTATGTTGCAAAGTACAGTGTTGTTTTCAACTGCTTGGCAAACATTGCTATGACAAACTAAAAACAATCGCATCTATTACAGTTAGTGACTTTACAGAGGGGGAGTGACATTTTTATTGAACATTCAGTGGATGTGAGTCAGCTATTACTGCTGACTGCAAATAATGAAAATCATTACACAAGGAGGCTCATTTACACAGAAACAGACTGTACAAATAAATAAATGTAAAAAAAAAAAAACGTTTTGGTTAAAAACAAAGATGACAAAATGCATTATTTGGCTCAAGGACAATCTTGCCGTTTATTAAGCCTCAGCTCAGTCTCTTTCAAACACTTGCAATCCCTTCTGCGGGGTCTGGAGTGATTGGCCAACCCAAAGTGCGGCTTCAACTTCTTGAGGTTTGACAGGTGCTAGACATCACACCTTTGGAGGTGGTCTAAGAGCCTAAGGGGAAATTTCATTTAGAGGAAAAAGAAATATTATGTTTCTGAAGACATTATAATCATTAGACCACATTTTTCAAATGTATTATTCACTTGAAATGAACATGTTTGCTAAATTAATAAATGTGAACTTCCCAGATCATCTTTTTAATGCTTTGATTTTCTTTTAAGCTGAGTGACTGGGATTGTTAAAGGTACAGTATAGTTCAAAAGACACAAATTTCTGTCAAAATGTATTCAGTTCTTCCTTGTTTTTATAGCAGAAGTAAATGGTGACCAAAGCTGTCTAGCAAGATTTTCAAAGAAGAATTTTCAGTAAATAACTTAAATTTCAGTCTGTTTCTCACACGCAGCTATTGCACTACTTTAGTAGATGTTGAATATTGTATACGAGTCACATGGACTATTGGTACTCTTATGATGCCTTTTTAACATTTTGGAGCTTGACAGCTCCTGATCCTCATCTATTTACATTGTGTGTTAAAAAGAGCAGCACGAATGCTAAACACTTGTTCCACAGAAGTCATAATAAAACACGAGAATGAGTAAATGGTTACAAAATTTTCATTTCAGTGTGAACCAACCCTTTAAATACTGATGTTGTGTTGTGTACACGTTGTGTTACCTGACGTGCAGTTCGGAAGTCATTATGTATAGCTCTGGGCTGGACTGAAGAGGGTGGAGGTGGAAGAGGTGCTGTAGGTTTTATTACCTAAGAATATAAAGATCACAAGTTCCTGATCACGCTTTCATCATTCATTGGGTATCGATTTTATAAGAGATTTGTTTGTTTAAAAGAAGTTAGATGTGACTGTGAGTTACCGGAGATGGCTTCTGATTTGGCATCGGCAATCTCATTTGGCTCAAGTCGGGGATGTCAACTATATGAACTTTCTGCTGCCTCGGATGGCTTCTGAGAAAACAGCAGCATTAAATACAGTTGATTTATTGACTTCCCCAAGTGTGAATGCATTTGTTTACTATACTCTTACCTGGATGAATGTGGTGTACTGTTTCTGCGTTTGTAAAAGAAGACGGCCAGTCCGATTAGAAGAAGTATCCCAATCAGAACACAGACAACCACAGCAATGGCTACCATCACACCTAGAAGTGCAAAAAATCTCATTCATGATCCTCAAAACTAAAAGAATATGAGGCTATTTTGAATGAAGTATCTACATTATACCTTTAGACAAACCGTCACTTCCGGGTGATGTTTCACAATCTGGCGGCAGCCTTCCGGGTGATGTTTCACAATCTGGCGGCAGCCTTCCGGGTGATGTTTCACAATCTGGCGGCAGCCATCCGGGTTCACATCTGCACTGCAGTCTGTGGTCACAAACCTGTAATATATACACATATTAATTACAACTTCTGATGTGAAGCAAAGTTATGTTAATAGACTTGAAATAGTCATAAACCAATGAGCTCTTGAAATAGAGCACAGATTTGTTTCATTTTATGAGGAAAACGAGAAGTTAATGTTCGAGAAAGGAATATTTCACCTACCGCATGGCCTTTGCATTTGGCTGAGCAGTTTGTTGCTTTGTAAGCCGTCTCTAGGTCAACACACTCGTTCTGGTTGCAAACCTGAGTAAACAAAATAAATGAATAAAGAAAGGCATATATAATATATATTAGGTCTTTGAAGAAATGTATTGCTAACTACAAAGTAATGTGTGTGTTTGTAGTATAACTGGCATGCTGATGGAGATCAGCCTTACCAACCCTTCCCCACATTTGGTGCCTGTGTCGACTTGACCGTAATCCTCTTCAGGATTGCTGTAGAATGTGGCTTTACAGTTGAGGAATGTAACCAGCCGTCCATAATTAGGACTTTTGTTGCCATTTACACAGAACAGTTTTCCACACATCACATCTCTGTAGATAGATAAATAAAATTGGTGGTTGATCAGATGGGGCAAAATAGTTATTGAACAGTATGATATGTGAAAGGATTATTACTAGATATACAGATGGATGTAAAATCTTACTGTTTTTGGCATCCGACATATCTATTGCCATAACGTTTGCAGTAAGCGTAGGACTCTGCTTTTGCGTTTTGGTTGTAGCAATTGTCTCCAGCCACCTCAGCAGCTTTATTTATTTATTTTTGTAATAAAAGAAAAGTTAGAACAGTCGTGTGGGGTTCAGCACTGATTATTTTTCAGTATTATTGTGTTGCATCAATATATTCCTGTACTTACTTGGACCCCACATTTTAATACACTGCTCCTCTCTCTGAGGACACTGGCCATTGTAGCAATAACCTTTCCCATTTTTGCAAGGGAGTCCATTGACTGTAAAGACATCTTCAGGACACATGGCTGATTTTCCAGTGCAGGACTCAGGCAAATCACAGTCATGATTATTTGGACGACACACATGTGAGGCTGACATAATCTGATGGGGAGGAATAAAAAAAATGCGTAGATTATACTTTCAGAGCAGTAAGTATAAGTAAAGTGTCGCGTTTGGGTATGCAGGGTATACATGTGCATATGGCTTTATTATAATATTAAGGGAAATATTTAAACCATTTCTTTTTTTTTTTCGGTTTAAAAACCCCAAGTGTGAAATGTAATTGGTATGAAAACCGAGAGAAGAGAGAACAACAGAGAACAGAAGCGTCATTTGAGTCTCATCATTATTTATGAGAAGGAACGCCCCTCAAAAGATGACAATAGTGGAATACAACACCCAGAATACAATACTGAGAAACTTTTTTGCTGACCGCGATAGACTCAGATTCAGAATCACTTGCAGTCCATATTGGGAAAGGAGCAAGCAAAGGGATAGTTTCCTCAAAAATGAACATTCTGTCATCATTCACTCATCCTCAAGTTGTTCTAAACCTATGAATTTCTTTCTTCTGCTGAACACAGAAAAAGATATTTTGAAGAATGTCGTTAGATAAACAGTTGATGGCCCCCATTGACTTCCATAGTATCTTTCTTCCATATGGAAGTCAATGGGGTCCATCAACTGTGTGGTTATCAGCATTCTTCAAAATATCTGCTTTTGTTTTCAACAGAAGAAATAAATTCAAATTCACACAGGTTTCACTGTAAAAATTATATGATCAATAAGTTATGACTACATTTGTTTTTACATTGCTTTAACACATCAAAATAAGTTAAGCACTTTTCAACATTTTGTACAAGTTATACAAGATTTAACTCATCTTTTCAGTCAGTTTAATGTAATTTAAGCTACTATGGTATGCATTGTTCTAACCATGAAATATTTGTTCAAATAAGTTATGAAATAGCTTAAATCATACAAATCAAAAAATATTTTTGAAAAAAAACAAAACCGTTTTTTGGGGGTACTTATAAAACGTTGACAATGGAAAATGATCAGAAAAGTATACTTTTTCTTTAAAATTATGATTTTCTTTTCTATTTAATAGCACAGATAGATTTATATACTTGGAACTCATGCAAACCAAAAATAAGTAGATCCCTATCATTTGGCTAACTCATCCTCACTCTCATCACTGCGGTTGTGAGGCCGGCTGCCAAATTCTCTGAAACCGAAACGCCTTTGGAGACGGCTTATGGTAGAGAAATGAACATTCAATTCACGGGCAACAGCTCTGCTAGACATTCCTGCAGTAACCATGCCAATTGCACGCTCCCTCAAAACTTGCGACATCTCTGGCATTGTGCTGTGTGATAAAACTGCACATTTTAGAGTGGCCTTTAATTGTGGCCAGCCTAAGGCACACCTGTGCAATAATCATGCTGTCTAATCAGCATCTTGATATGCCACACCTGTGAGGTGGATGGATTATCTCGGAAAAGGAGAAGTGCTCACTAACACAGATTTAGACAGATTTGTGAACGATATTTGAGAGAAATAGGCCTTTTGTGTACATAGAAAAAGTATTAGATCTTTGAGTTCAGCTCATGAAAAATGGGGCCAAAAACAAAAGTGTTGCGCTTATAATTTTGTTCAGTGTAGTAACCCTGAAATCGTTGGCGGAAAGTTTTATACATGGGATGGCCAAATTCTATAATGTGGCATATAGTGTTGTCCAAAAGGGTTGCTTAGCATTACCCCTCATTAGCTAAACATTTCTATACTGTGATCTTTGACACTGCACTGTGTCTAGCACAGCTGTGTAGCCCTATTCGTACGGGACTAGTTTTCCAGGGGGTTGTTTGAGAAATTCGTGTTTCACAGACGTACTTTGCAATTTTCATCCTGTCTAAATCTGCAGGGCTGCTGGTGATCTGTTTTTTCTGTCTCACAGGAGTTCAAATTTGCCTAACTAGATAGATTCATTTGGAATTGTGCAGTACCAGTCAAAAATCAGATGAGATTTGATTATAAACTCAACTTTCTAATTAATATAAATATAAATTAGATAATGTATAAATAAGATCAGCTGGGCTGTCGTTGACATCTTACAAGTTAGTCATCATTTTTTTTTAAGACTGTTTACAAGTCAGTTACCTAAAAACGTAGATTGGTCTAATTTGATACCAAAAAGTAAGACTGATTACCCCAGACTAAGGAATAAAGAATATTCTGTATTATTTTATCTCTATATATGAAGCATAGACTTTATTCCATCCACAGAAAGAAACCTGTATTATTGAATAGTCTATACACAATCTTCCAGCCTAGGCTGAAGTAATTTACATTAACCAAATTTGGGACAAATAGGGAAAACTATAACTGCCGCAGACCCGCAGTTGATTTGGTACCTTCATGATTTGATTAATGATACATCAAATGCCCCCAACTCTTTTAATCTTACCTTGCATTTTTCACAACATTCTCCTGTTGCACATTGTGAGCCCTCTGTCAGTTTGCAGGTGGTTGCATTGCAGCATGGGTTTGTACACTCCTATGCAAAAACATTTAGTGTTAATCTTGGTTGTGAAATAATGACACTGAGAATGTCTTACAATGAGATATCTTAGCTAGTGGGTGTGTTTAAGTAGTGAGCACATAATAAATGGCCTTTTTAAGTTCTAGTTCTGAGAATTTAGAAAAGCTCTAGGAAAGTAATTTACTTGTCAAAGTAGACAATGAATGAATGAATGGATGAATGAACATTAGGATCCAGTTAAAGTATTCAGTACATCCTACTCAAATTCTGTCCAAATAATAGATGACTAATGTGCATGTATAAACAAATATGCAGTAATGCATGTATTCCATCTGCAGAGAGTGCACTTATAGAATTAAGATATTGCACATGAGAGATTGTCCCATAAGCACACCAAACACAATGCTACTTCAGAAACTTGTTGTCAAATGTATGATACATAACATTCTTGAGGATCGTCTGTGCATGTCTTGACAGTATCTTTGTTCCTGACAGTATCTGGCTTTGATTTGTTGAGTACTTCAAGTCAAATGTGAGGAATAATATTTTGTGTCTTTATACATTCCTTGTCATTATAAAGGGCATTTTGAAATATATCTGCTCAAATCATTTATATTCTTTAGGAATCAATTAATATCTAGGAAAAATGACAGTTGGGTTTTAATTCTAACAACATAAAAAAAATAGCATTTTCAACAAATACATTTATTTGGTATATTAATTTAGAGTAATTTGTTGCAAAAAGATTTCAAATCATTGAATTCAGATATAGGAAACCCGTAGTCTGCTTACTTGCACCGTTCCACAGTCACATTCCTCTCCTGTCTCCATAAATCCGTTTCCACACACAGCCGGCTGAATCAAATCTTTTGATTCGGGCATATTTAAAAGACATTCTGGGTTTTTGCTGCTCAGGTAATCTGCATAGGTGCCAGTACTGCAGCTGCTAAAGTGTTGAGGGATGAAATAGCTGCGGAGACATGGAGGGGTGATATTTGTTCTGAAATTTGGTTTTAGGCTCTCCGTAACACAGAGATGAAGTTATACATAAAAAATCTTAAGATTTATTAATATTAACAGCAGTGTGGAATATAAAAGTCTGTTAGGGTGATATATTAGTACAAATAACCTGTGAATACTTGTGGAAATCATTGTTTTTTTAGTTGAATATGCATTATTTAAGCTCTATATTTGAATTAAGCATGCTTAGGTGTATGGAAATAGAGGCAGCACTTATATATAACACTTTATTTTAGTGTCCTTGTTACACGTTACATGTAGTAATAACTACAAATGATACATAATTACGTGCAATTAACCCTAAAGCAAACCCTATAGTAGTATTACTCTACTTAAATGTATAATTATACTAACACGGACACTTTAAAATAAGGTGTAACCCAGATTTGTTGTAAAAAACAAAACAAAAGACGAATAGAGTTCACACTTTTGTGATTGGCATATATAGGAGTTACCTGAGAGCAGCTGTCATGATGCAAGTGCTATCAGAACAAACACAGCTGCTGCTGTCATGATTCATCCCAAGATTGTGCCCCATCTCATGGGCCATAGTAGCCCCCACTGCTATAGAATTAGAGTTGTGATCCTTTGAAGAGGAAAGATCAGTTAGCTCTCAAACTATATCGAGGCTTAACATTGATGAAAACATGGATTTTTCATTCAAATCTTTATTTAGTCTATATTATAATCAAGTATTAGGAATAATTTGTGAGGAAGTGAAGAATAAGACATTGCAACAATAAGCGATACACCGCAGATGAGATGATGGGCAAAATGCCCAAAACACTTCCTTCATTATTGTGAAATCACCATTCTCTCTTCTCTTGAAGGATTTTGAAAGAAAAAAAACTAAAACAGGACTCTGATTTAAGAAAACACTGATGTATTTAAACTATATCTTAAACTCATTTGAATATTAATGAATTTGATGACTGAATTAACACTCCCTGAACAATCTCCATACAATGGCTTTTATATACAGTCATGTGAAAAAGAAAGGACACCCTTTAGAATTTTATGGTTTTACGTATCAGAACATAATAAAAAATCATCTCGTCGTTGGCAGGTCTTAAAATTACGTAAGGTAAATACAACCTCAAAGTTAGGTAAATACCACCTCAGATGAACAACAACAAAATGACATATTACAAACTAAGTTTTCAGGCATTCTGTTGTAGATTTGCTGGTGTGCTTGGGATCATTGGACTGTTGCATGACCCAATATCGGCCAAGCTTTAGCTTTCAGACAGATAGCCTCACATTTGACTCTAGAAAACTTTGGTATACAGAGGAGTTCATGGTCGACTCAATGACTGCAAGATGCCCCGGTCATGTGGCTCCAAAACAAGCCAAAATCATCAACCCTCCACCAGCGTGATGGACAGTTGGTATGAAGTGTTTGTGCTGATATGCTGTGTTTGGTTTTCACCTTGGCACTTGGCGCTGTGCATTATGACCAAACATCTCCACTTTGGTCTCGTCTGTCCAAAGGACATTGTTCCAGAAGTCTTGTGGTTTTTTCATATGCAACTTTGCAAATCTAAGCCGTGTTGCCATTGAGAGAAGAGGCTTTCTCCTGGCAACCCTTCCAAACACGCCATTTTTGTCCCGTCTTTTTCGAACTACTGTCATGAACTTTAACATTTAACATGTTAACTGAGACCAAGTAGAGTCTGATGTGTAGTTCTTGGATGTTTTGCGATTTTAGTCAGGAACACTTCTCCAAGTATATCAATTTATTACAATTATAGCATACAGTTAGTTTTGGCGGTATGGTTCTGTTCTGGGCAAAACTCCCATGCCTGTCCATGCAGCTATGTCTGGACAGAGCGGGGAGAGCAGCAAGTCAAACCCCCCTGGGGTACAGAACAGAACCAGTATATGCATAATTACAGTTCTCACTTACATGAGTTGTGAAAATACAAATACATGATAGAAAAAGCTTGCAATGAATTGAACTGTACGGGAAAAACTAAATAGTCAGAATGAATTAAGGTTCGGTTGGGTGGAGTTGGGGTTGGAGGAGGCAGTTTAAATGCGAGCAGCGATGCTATGGAGGAAATGCTGAAGGAATGGGAGTTTATATGTGCCGCTGTGATAGATGTCGACACTGGATTGGAACACGTCAGGAACAGCTGCCTATCAGCTGATACGAGCTTGGCTGATGTGGCCTGCCTCAACTAACGCAATGCTTGATTTCTCTGAGCACTGCACGGTCTGACCTTGGGGAGAATTTGCTGGGACGTACATTCCTGGAAAGATTGGCAACTGTCTTGACTGTTTTCCACTTGTGAATAATCTTCCTTACTGTAGAATAATGGACTTCAAATTGTTTGGAAATGGTTGTATAATCCTTCTCAGATTGATGGCAGCAACAGTTGCTTCTCTAAGATCATTGCTAATGTCTTTCCTCCTTGGCATTGTGTTAACACACACCTGAATGCCAGCAAACTGCCAAAACTTCTGCTTTTATACAGGTAATCACACTTGCTGATGATCAATTAATCCGACATTTGATTAGCAGCGCTGTTTGTTACTTAGCCACTTAATACCTATGGATGCAGTAAGGGTGCTAGTTTGTCACCTTTTCCATTTTTGTTAAACAAATAATGACAGGGTAATGCCATGTGTTGTTGTTCATCTGAGGTTGTATGTACCTAATTTTAAGACCTGCCAAGGACCAGATGATTTTATTATGATGTCCTGACTGATACATAAAAGCATAGAATTAAATAGGGTGTCCTTTTTTTCACATGACTATATCACACACACACACACACACACACACACACACACACACACACACACACACACACACACACACATGGATATGACAATGTTGATATGGTAGATCTGCTACAGGACTTGCTACTGCCAATACATACACGGCACACTGCTGTGAGCATTACAGACATGCTGCTGCTGTACAATATAGCATATATGAATTACCCATAGCAGATTCAGCCTGTGCCATCTAGAGCTTCATGACATAACTTTGTGTGTGTGTGTGTGTGTGTATATATATATATATATATCATAATTTCTTCACAAAAAGGTTCCTACACAGACTTCAGTGCACAGTTAGTGAATTTCCCTTTCCTTTATAGTGATCCTGACAAACTTGTTTATTTATTTTGATTAATATTATTTTAAATACATATTTTTGTCAAATATGTTTGTGACTTTTTAAGAGAATATTAATACCTGCACAATCCCTGTTGAAAGACCTCCACACAGGGTTCCAATGTAAGCTAGACCCACAGTTGATCCATCAAAGTCAATTGCACTGGAAGAAGGACAAAACACAATGTTAATAAAGTGAATAATCTGTCTTCTTCCTGGTTCAGGCTAAACCATGTAAAAGAGAACACAATGACACAGATTGGAGCAGCAGAGAAAGTATTGGAGAAGTTCCGAGCTGAATATTTGTATTTTCACAGATGTATTGGAGCTGACCTGAGGAATTGTGCATTGTCGTGCTTCTTTCTTTTGACGAGATCACTGTTCCTCCAACTGGAAAAGCTGTCTAGAGTTGCTCCAGGAGCAGAGGACACTGTTATCTTATCGCTGTCTGTCCACACTTCAAATCCAGTCAGAGCAACAAAGGTGTGGATTTCTTTATAGGCCTGCACACCCAGAAAAGAGTGGCAGAAAGATAATTATATGTTATTGTATATTAGGGGTTCAAAATTCAGAGAATACTAGTGAATTTCTTTCTGATTTAAAACCTTTTTAAATGACAAATTAACATAAATGTTTGAATTTCTTCAAATACAGAATTAGTACATGTACTGCATGTACATCTATGCATTTAGTAGACACTTTTATTTAAATTGACTTACAATACAGGAACATAAGCATTTCATCACAGGTATTTTGTTATTCGTTGTTACATTTGTATTTTGTATGTCCCCCTTTTGGATGAAATTGACTCGTGAGCTTGTGGAAAACCTGATAGTCCATGTTTTCCAGCATGATTGTCATCTTGTGTGCTTCAGTGGAAGCAAGGAAGCCACAGACTATATCGCAAAAACGCAAAGTCTAGAACCTAGAAATATTACGATTCTGCACTATTTATTACTCATTTTATGCCATAATGTTCTTTTGTTTTAAATCACTTTTTAAATCAAGTTTTAATTTTCTGATTTTTGGATTCCATTGTATATACGTTTTGTACTAGTGCAACAAAAACTTATTTGGACATAAATGTTTTTTAACTAAACCGGTACTCATAAGAAAATATGTACATCGCGAAGATCTGTATCTAGTCATGTAATCCTATCAATTATCACACTCAAGAACCCTTATTATCTACGTGTCATAAATATTGCCATGCTGTGCTTTTTGAATAGCATGTACTGTACGTCATAAGTGACTCACATTATTGATGAAATTGATGATCTCGAATATCCTCTTTCTCAGCTTCCCAAGATCGCTGTCCATTTTCTTGTACTGAGGGGGGAAATAAATTGAATTATGAAGCATTACGTCACTCTGGTATTAGGAAACTCTCTCTGAAATCTGTTAGCATCAGTGTTTTTAAATTTACTGTGACAAATTTAGAAACAGTTTGATTCCATGAGGACGACAATGCTGAACAAACACAAAATCCCACATTATGTTTCTCTAACCTTGTGAGTTTTTATTTATTTTTTTATTTATTTATTAATCATTGAAACACTAGGTGCATTGATTCTCGCTCTTACTGCTCTGTTGTCTGCCACAAGGAAGAGCTCGATGTATTTTTGTTGCTGGAACAAACTTGGCCCCTGATCAAGAGAAAAGAAATAGGTGGAAATAGAGAACAGAAAACAGAATAATTAGTTCAGAGAAATCAGTGCCTTACAATACCTTACTTCAGTACATTTCTTGCACTTTCAACTTCTGCAATTCATTGTGAATATCACCTCAGCTTTGCAGAACAACAATCGAGACTGTATCACATGACAACCCAGCTAGAATATGATTAATCCTTGTGAAACTTTAACCTTATTGTGCTTTGCTGCTTGCTTTTTGTAATGCCGAATAGACAGTCTTACTGAGGAACGAGAACGGGTTTTCAGAATGCGTGGAGGAGCACCATCCTGACTCTCATCCCAACTAGTGTTGGTGACTCCACACACCCTCGGCGTGTCTTCAAGTGCATCTTCATATTTAGAGACAGCATGGTCACCATCACCATCCTCGGACAACGGCTCGATCAGAAACCTCTGCTCGGCTGTTTGGAAATAGCCTCTGTGAAGATAATTCACACAATGGGCACAATGTGATTTGAGGGTCTTGGTATAGAGAGAGCAATTGGCCCAAGAGGAGACTTAATCAAGAGTGCTTGAGAAACCATATGTAATTTATGTGTATCATTCATCTAGGAAACGCAAGTTACACTGTAACTTCCTTTAACTGCAGAAAGGTAAAAAAAAAAAAGTGTTTGAGGCAACAAACTGCTGTATATCTGTTGCAATAGCAAGTGTAAAACCAGTAGTAGTGCTTGAAAATATATATATATTTCTGACTGAAATAGCTTTTTTAGAGGCTTTAAATGTTTTAAACAAACTTTTTGAAGATTTATGTCTTCTTTGTAAAGCTTGTAAGGCGTAAAGCTACTTGTAAAGTGACCTTGAGGTTCTGAATGGCACTATAAATAAAAATTATTGTTATTATTTTTTAAAGCAACTTGCTCTAAGCGATGTCATGCGTTTTTTAGGCCCAAACTTTTTTTGTCACATACAGCAAACATCTCCTCACTATCCGCTAGCTGCCTGTCCCCTGAACACACTGTAAAAAAACGCGGTCTCTGCAGACACCCCGGGCTCCACAAACGGCAACAAAAACAAACTGGGCTTACCCACACCACGAAACATAACAAACTGTTCCAGCCAATAACCGACAAGAAGGGTTTGGGGGGTTAGTGTGCGGATGAGGTGGAGGGAGGGTCTAGCTAACCTATTTGACAATATTTCGAACGTCAACAAGAAGTAGGGTTGCCAACTCTCTTGTCCCGATTATTGAGTGGTGCGCTGATCTGACCTAACAAGAAGTGACGTCACCCAGGATCGGCTTAGAGAACCTTTAAAGTTTAAAGTCGTCATGAAACAGAAGGTGCGATAGCTTTTTTCTCCGACTGAAACGGTAAGAAAAATGTAGAATGGAACTTGATTTTGTCCATCTGAAATGGAATCGTTGGACTGATATCATTTGCTATAGCTGTACCCAGATAGCATGGTGACATTGATACAATGTTGAGTTTTGATCTAAACCATCATTTTGGTTGAGATTGACATTTCAATGTTTAAAGTGTGCTGGATCAGCATTGAAATTTTGATGAAAGCCAACAACACACATGGGTGGAGACAGTGACATTGAACTAACAGTGATTTGTAGTTGATGAGCACAAGATCATTCAGGCGTATCTCTGCAGAACACTAGTGGGTGTTTCTCGATCAATGGGGCGGTTTCAAACCACAATGGGCATTTTCAACCGCTTTACCCGATTTGCTGTAATCCACTGTGGGCTTGGTTTAGGGGTGGGCCTTCATGATTTTAGCAAGTCTGTTGAAAAATGGTTGAAAAACATTTACCTGTATTGTAGTTTGAAATTGGCCACTGATTGGTAAACGCCCATTTTGTCTTTGCATGTGCACTTCTCAGTAGTCTAATGCTTCCTCATTAGAGTGAAAACATGTGCATCCTATACAGAAGTCTTGTTTGTTGAATCACCTGACATACATGACTTCTCTAGCACAGTTTCAAACAATGGTGCATCTACCTTATTTCTCTGTTCCTTTGTTTTGCATGCTTATTTGCGTTTGATTTGTGTTGTTACTCACTGTAATTAGATTACAAAGTTATTAAAGTGTTTGAATAAAGCATCTATTTTTCTACATTCTTAAAAAATGCATCTTGCTATAGTAAAGTTTATTAGGAATTTCCTGAATAAAGTTATGTCATTTAACAGATTTCTTAAGGTGCAAGAGACATGAACATGAGCAAGAATGTTAACATAGCCCATGTCTTGTCTCGGTCAGTGCTTGCATGCAAACACATTGCTCCTTTAGTAGGAGTGAAGGCAGATGAAGATGGACAATTAAAAAAGCACCCTCCTGATAATGCTGACATTGATCATACATTGAGTTGTTGTCGACAGCATAATCACCTGACCTGGGACTTGATGATATCCTGTATCTTATCACTGCTTAATCAGGTAATCATTCATATTCCTGAATCTGTATTCAATTTGAGAAATAACTGATTTCCATTCAGTTTAGCTTGTTTCCACTGAAACACAATAACAAAAAAAACATCTAGTGTTTATTAAGAAACTGACTGACATGGCTATTTTGTGATAATTAAAGAGATTGGGGTCTACATAAGGTGAATCTGCAGCTTTAAAGAGATAGTTCAGCCTGAAATTAAAATTATGTCATCATTTATTTACCCTCAAGTTGTTCCAAACCTGTATGAATGTCTTTCTTCTGCTGCACACAAAAGAATATAGAGTGAATAATGCCGGTAACCAGACAGTTGATGTTAGCCATTGACTTCCATTATTTCCTACTATGGAAATCAATGGCCACCGTCAACTTTCTGGTTACCGACATTCTTTAAAATATTTTATTTTGTGTTCAAAAGAATAAAGAAACTCATACAGGCTTGGAACAACTTGAGGGTGAGTAAATGATTACAGAATTTTCATTTCGGGCTGAACTATCTCTTTAAAGAAGTTTTCTAAGATCTTTTTTATTCTACAAGATAAAAGTGTTATTTGAATGCTGTAGTTTCACAGAAAATGAAATGAATGGCTATAGCTCAGAGGTGTTTGTTCCTCTTCATGAAGAGTTTAGCTCCAGCGCCTGGAAGTGTTCATTGATCTGATGACCTCGATTATCTGCCTCAGGTGTGTTTAATTAGGGCTGGAGATAAATCCGACACCCCTGCTAGTGTTTTCTTTTGATATTAAAGCATTCATAGAAATAAATAAACAGAATTTTACGATACTATAATCGTAGTTAGAATATTTTGTTTTCAGTGGCTTTAAAAAAAAAAGTGAATCATATTGTGTTTAGTATATTAACATTATTGAATGTGACTGTATGTATGACAACTGAATTGATTCGTTCTTGAGTAACATCATGCTTTCTTTTTCAGATTTCAGAGAACCCAAAGGAAAAGAGGCAGTATCTGAGGCAGTATCTGATGCAAGACAGATTTTTAAAAACCTGAACCGCTGGACCTGTAGTTATGATGACATCAGACTTCTGAAGCCAATTTTATTTTTAAAGGTTGAAATGCTTTTGTCCTATTTCTCCCCCTTTCTTTTAAAAAAATGATATTTGAATATATTTGTTGTCATTGATTGATTGAATAAAATTAATTGACTCAACTGCTGGAAAGGTGTCATTTATATTTGAAAAGGTTTTCGACAAATTTTGAAATGGTCAGGAATTTGTTGACGCACCATTGAAGTGTGATTGAAATATTAATGTTGTTTCAACATTAATTGGTACATCAGATGGCAACATTGTTTGACATTCCTTTTCAGTCTTTCAACAAAATGTATTTAGAATCAACATCACATTGTAACATTGATCAAACCATATTACCAAAGATTATTTTTTGTTAATTTCAGTGTTAATTCAACAGCAGTGATTTAGATTCAACATCATAGTGTAGCGTTGATTCAACAATATTACCATTGATTATTTTTGTTAAAGTGTAGCTTTGATTCAACAATATTACCATTGATTATTTTTGTTAATTTCAATATTGATTCAGCATCAGTGATATAGAATCAATCATAGTGTAACGTTGATTCAACAATATTACCATTGGTTATTTTTGTTAATTTCAATATTGATTCCGCATCAGTGATATAGAATCAATCATAGTGCAACGTTGATTCAACAATATTACCATTGGTTATTTTTGTTAATTTCAGAGCTGATTCAACAGCAGTGATGTAGATTCAACATCATTGTGTAACGTTGATTCAACAATATTACCATTGATTATTTTTGTTAATTTCAATATTGATTCAACAGCAGTGATGTATAATCAATCATAGTGTAACATTGATTCAATAGCATTACCATTGATTTTTTGTTCAACATAGTTTCAACATTAACTGAGGGTGCAAAAGTGATGTTGATAAAATATCACTTTGTAATGTTGAATCAATACTATTACCATTGATTTTTGGTTGAATTCCAAACATTATTTCAACATTAACTGAGGGTGCAAGAGTGATATTAAAGCAACATTACTTTGTAACGTTAATTCAATGCAATTAGCGTTGACGCATCAACACTGAGTCAACATTGTTTCAATGATTACATGCTATCTGGGTAATCTCATGTGAGTGACAGGTTGTACCGTCCTCATGCCGAAAAACAAGGTATCAAAGAAGAGATGTCGAGGGAGGAGGGAATTGTTTTGATTAAAGATTAGGAGGCACAGATAATTTATAATAAATCCTAAAATGTTCCATAAAATACAACTGAATTAAAAATACAACTTTTTCAGTTCTGAAAAAGAACTGCCTAATTTGATTTTCATGGTGACTAATGATATAAATTGAAAAGAAAAATCATTTGAAATTGTGTTTCCCTACCTTAGTCCATTGCAGATGCTCATGCTAACCAACGACTCGCTGTCATTTACTATTTTCCCATGATAATAGCATAAGTCCTGTGGATGAAAAAGGGATCTCTCACACTGTTGATTCAGAGTACTAATTTAATAAATTTATTGCAGATTAATTTTGCAGTGTGTTAAATGTCATATGTTCTATTACTGGATAGGCCTGTGGGAATAACATACCAGATCCTCAGGTGTGGTTGTAACAAGCATCCCGTCTTTAGTGTAGTGGGTCTCGCTGTAGTCTTTAGTCAGCATGCCACTGTTGACCAACAGACATATATCAGATCAGTCATAAAAAGCTCACTAACTGACAAATCCCAATGTGTAATGTGTGAAATGTAGTTGTAATATGACACGCATTTTTGTCTGTGACAATGAGGAACTTTTTTTTTGTTTCAACGTGCAGATTTTAGATATCACAAGACATGCAAAATATGCTGAGGAAACAGACTTACTCATTTTTCTGGAGATGCATTTCAATGTCTTTCCCACCAAGTGTCATAGCGTATTTCACTGTATCAGGTCTTGACTGCAGGAAAATAAATGATTTAGTTTGATTAAAATATTAAAATATATGATATTTATTTAGTAGTGGGTAGATGAGAAACCACCTTTAAATCTCTTTTTTGTAGCTCATGTAATTTGATTGGTCGAACAATCTCATAAACCTTTTTTCCATCAAGTTCAGGAATGTGACCATCTATAGCAGATTGACAAAGAGAGGGAATTATAGACACTGAATAGTCACAGACTAGTCATAAAGGACAAATAGACAGTAATTATGATTTATTGAAATATGCAGTAGGCTGTATATGTACGCAGTAGGATTTAGATGGCAGAACTGTTCCAACTGATCCAAATATTTTAGTGAAAACACAAGTGTAAACTTGAACACATCTGTCTCATTCTGAAAGAGATCGCATTAATCGAAAAGGTGTGTTTTTGTTATTGAGCCCAGGGAACTACACTAACATTTTCCACTGGTGGCACTTGCGCTACTAACTTTTTCAGTTACTAGCGCAAAACATGATTTGGTCGCACAAATTATTTATATAGTAAGCCGCTCTGGATAATAATGACCAATAGTGAAACTGTATTGCATACAGATGTGCTTTTTATTTTACTCTCCATCTTTTAAAACACATGCCTTCTTGTTTTCTTTAAAAATGGTTGGGATAGATTTACTGCAATAGAAAATACAGTAGCCTACACAATAAAGTGCTAAATTAATTTCTTTTGGATTTCACCATGCTATGGTTGGCACAGATGGGCAGACTTCTGAACTCTTAAGGAAAAGTAAAATAAATATAATATGTCATTGTGAAGCTTCAATGATTCGTGTTTGAATTGTTTTGACGCAGTTACAAATTTGGACAGTCCTGCAATGGAAGGCCCACAGAATTTACAGTAGGGCTGCACGATATTGGTAAAAAAATGACATTGCGATATTTGATTTTTCTGCGATATATATTGCGATATAAAAACAATTTCACCAGATGACTTGAATAGCTCTACTTGGAAAGAATGAATCATTCTAGAATGACTCTTGAGTTCAGTGTTGGACAGATCAGTTGTTATTTTAACCATTCATTAAAGTGAATCGGTTCAAAGGAGTCAGTTCGCGAATCGGACGTGTCATTAACGGACCACGGCACACGTTGTGTGATTATCCAGGCAGTTTAGGACATCGCACAAGATTTGTCTCAACACAGAAAACATTTCATCACCAGATAGATTTTTTGTTTTGTTTATTGAAAGAGTGGTTTATGCCATCTGAATGTGTGGAAAGCTTTTCAGAGAAGATGAGGCAACGTTATTTTAGCACAATTCACAACCAGTGGTAGTTCAGAAAAAAAAAAACTTCGGTCTTCCGACCTTTTACCATCGTGTATTCTCAAAGATATTCAGTCAACTCAATTCATTATTATGAGCGAGGGAGGGAGAGAGAGCGCGCGCGCGACTGGGGCTTTCACTCTCTCTGCTCGTTCTCTCAGTTAAACAAGCGCGAATCCGCGAAGCCAACTTGATGTGTTGAATGCTCAGAGCGCGTTATAAAACGTATTCTTAAAATACACATTTCTGTTTTAATAAATGCTCATAGTAAATCATAGCATATTGCCTAAAACATTAGGTAGGTACAAAAATAATCAAACGGTGATACATTTGCGACCCATTAAAAATTAGGGTCGCAATGGAATTTCAAAAGGTCGCATATGCGACCATTTTGGTCGCAGTGTAGTTCCCTGGAGCCTGAGGTGTTAAACTGATGCAGCCTTATATATAATCTAATAATCGAATATACACACTGCTATTGACCCAAAGTGATAGGGAGATTAAATCAAACAAAATTAATTGGTCACACTTTATATTGTAGTTACATACTGAATAATATTAACTAACTACATTTATTAATATATGGATTTTGTTGTGGATCTGTTTGTGAACACATCTTTTTAGTATTAATACTATTTGCTATTTTGGTATTGGATCAATTGGTGTTACCAATTATTTCACATTTCTTTGGAAACGTTATCTTAAAATATGCAATATTGTTGAAAATTATATATAACAATATCTTTCAACATTAACATTGTAATACAATTTTGAGTATAATTTACATTTATTTATCTCAATCTCATCTTATCTTTCTAGTTTCAATAAATTCTAGGGTCTGTATGAATAAGATAAAATGCTCACATACTTCTGCAATGTCAGTTCTGTAATTTTACAATCTGACACTGTACTTTAAAAAAGAAATTGTAACAAACATGATTCTCAAAACACAACATTCCCTTTCTTTGCATGCACTCTTAGACTGTGACAGTGCAGCGTACTATTACTGCTGAAGTGCATTAATAAGTTAATCAGTCATTGTGGAGCAGAGGCACTGGAGTATCCAGTATCTTACCTGAGGGATTGAGTGAAACACACAGAGTGAAGATCCACAACATCGGGTGTCTTCTGGCCATTGTCAGTGAGCAGAACAACTGAAAAAGGATAGGTTGGTTAAGCGAAGTTTTATAGTTCACCTGAAGTGTAGTTTAGTCCACAGACCACACCTTATGCAGAGCTGTCTAATCTCTACATATGCACTTTCAGGAAATGACACAGGGGTATAAAAGATTTGTGACCTGCTTAGACACGCCCCTGTCAAAAGAATGCAGGAAAAAATACAGGCAGGCTGTGACGTAATGATACACTTGCTTATAGTGTTCACAAAGTGCTGTGTTTTGCACATAGAGCCGTCACGTGTGGGTGTTCAATGCCCTTATTTGACTCTATCTATCTATCTATCTATCTATCTATCTATCTATCTATCTATCTATCTATCTATCTATCTATCTATCTATCTATCTATCTATCTATCTATCTATCTATCTATCTATCTATCTATCTATCTATCTATCTATCTAATCTTTAAGGAAATGTCTTAACTTTTTTACATTTACATGTTTACGCTGCGGCCAAGGGGAAATGGCATATGTAAAGTGCATATGAGTCTGTTATGTTCTACATTTCCTTATTGTAACAATGATATGTAAATGTAAAATGCAAATAGTTTGGCACGAATTAGCCAGAAGTTGAATTCAACTTTGTTGTCTAATGTATGACCGTTGTGAAGACATTGGGCCCTATTTTAACGATCTGAAACGCAAGTGTCAAAGCGTAAAGCGCAAGTAACTTTGTGGGCGGATCCCGGCGCTGTTGCTATTTTCCCGGCGGGATAAATGCCTCTTGCGCCTGGCGCAAATCTAAAAGGGGTTGGTCTGAAGTAGCTTCATTATTCATAGGTGTGGTTTGGGCGTAACGTGAAATAAACCAATCAGAGCGTCATCTCACATTCCCTTTAAGAGCAGGCGCGCTTTTTCTAAAGCGGATTCCTATTATAACGGCGGATTTGCCAGGCGCGCGCCAGGAGCGGTTCACAGCCGAGGAGAGCAACGTTCTCGTCAGGGCCGTAAAACACAGAGAAGTGACATTGGGGATGGAGAAACCCACCCAAATTAACTTCTGTTAAACAGGCGTATGATAATTTGGGTAAATGTGTAAGCTACATGCTTTTATAATAAATTGTCTATCTATCTATCTATCTATCTATCTATCTATCTATCTATCTATCTATCTATCTATCTATCTATCTATCTATCTATCTATCTATCTATCTATCTATCTATCTATCTATCTATCTATCTATCTATCTATCTATCTATCTATCTATCTATCGTAATAATGTATGATTTGCAAAAATGAAAACTGCTGCTTAGATGAGAGAATCAACGTGTATGCGCGTTGTGCACACGCTACATTGATTATGGCCAAGCATGCGCCCTTAAAATAGCATAATGAACAACGCGCAACGCGCCACTGACTTTAGACTAGTTTTTTTCTGGTCAGTGGCGCAATTGTTTTATAGAACAGCAAAATAGCATGAGGGAAAGTTTGCGCCGGAACACGCCTCCTCTTTGCGCTGAACCGCCCCGGGGAGCGCAAATGTATTTCTTAGTTAACCGACGTGCGTCTGTGGAGGGAAAAGTCCGCTTTGCCCGGGTGCAAAATAGGAATGATACATGCGTCAGTGTACAAAGTCATTTGCGCCGAGTGCAAGATAGGGCCCAATGTCTCTTAACAACAAAAATAAAACCACAAAAGGATCAGTCTACAACAGGAAACTGTGGTTACCTCAAAACACAGAGAGAATTGCCACACTAATAACAGCAAGGGTATCTAAGCACCTTGTCTTATGTAAATAAAATGTGCAATGCATCTGACAATGTAATAAAGATATTGTATTATTTGAACTTCATTTCAATATATACACTAATGTATTCAAGGACATTAAACTGACAAAGAATCATTTGGATAGATAAACACACTGCTTCCAGTGTAATGATTATTTTTCAAACTGATTTCTCAGATGACTATAAGCAAAACCCCTGCATTTGTAAACACAAGAAAGCTAGAAACATGCAAAGCCTCAAGGAGTAAAACCTCCATAGAAAGAGCATAAACACTCTGCCTTACCTTCACTTTGCTCCTCTTTCTGTTTTTTTTTTTTTTTTGTTTCATTTTGAATTTTGTTCAAGACGGATTCTGGGTCTGTCTATGGACATTGTTTGGTCGTCTAGTGAATTTCAAAATGTCGTAATTCCTTCTCTTTTTCAGCCTTTGGGTTTTCATAAAGATGTCAGTGCAAGAAAATGTGTAATGTCAGTCAAAAATAGGAAGTTCCTGCCTTGTAGTCTGTGATTTTGTCTCCCACTGAAATGCATTCTCACTCTTCTTCTAATACACAAGGTCAAGTCAAGGATAATAATGCAGTTATTGTGCTTTCTCCTGATGCATCAAACAAAGCTATTGTTCACTTGTTTGGAGTGGAGAAAGCATGCAGTGTCCATTATGGCCGCATGTGTTGCAAACTGGCCCTTTTCTCTCTTCCGTTGCCTCCTCCTGCTCTCTTTCCTTCTGTGACCTTTATCTAAAAGGTTTGTTCTGTCATGGATCTAAACTTGTGTGAAAGAATAACTTGTAGACTGAGATCTGGTAGATGAAGCTGGTTCATTGAAAACTAGTAATACCATATACCACCTGTCAAAATGATTGATTGACAGGTGGGCGTGGCTATCATTTGATCTTCCCCGCCCCTTCCGGCTCCTCCCCTTCCTGTCCCGCCCCTTGTCCCGCCCCTTCCGGTTACCTTTGACCTAGTTCCGCCCCTTCCTGTTACCTTTGACCTAGTTCCGCCCCTTACTGTTACAGCTTCTGTCAAAATGATGGATGATGACCTTTATCTAGTTCCGCCCCTTGTGGTTACAGCTTCTGTCAAAATGATGAACTGTTTGAAGTTTGTTTGATCTAGTTCCGCCCCTTCCTGTTAAACTTTCTGTCAAAATGATGAATTGTTTGATCTAGTTCCGCCCCTTGTGGTTACAGCTTCTGTCAAAAATGATGACAGTTTGTCTAATCGTTTGAAGTTTTGTTTGAGATGTATTGTACTTTGTTGTTACAGTTACAAAGCGATGGATTGTTATTTTTTAGCGCATCCTCTCGCTATGCCTAAGCTTATCATAGCAGGTGTGTGTGAAAGTGATAAGAAAAACTATGAAAGTTTATCTGACACAAACGTAAAAAATAAATGTATTCAGTGAAGCATTTCCGATTAAAAAACGGAGACATTAAAATTGTATTAGAGTTGAATAATATAAAACATACAGTTTATGTAAAACCTCACCCCAAAAAGTTGAAACAGTTGTTGAACAGTTGTAAACATGTATGAATGATCTCCCTCTGCCTCAAAACATAGGAGCGCGCGTCTATGTATTTCCCCCTCCCTACCACTCTCACTCCCACATCGCTTGGGACGCTGGAATTGTATCTGACTAAAGTTGAAAAAGCATTGTGTTAATTTTAAATTATATAAAATATATAAAATAAAATATATAATACAAAATAAATGTCTTACTGAACCAATTATTTCAAAATAAATACATAAATACATCTTACAAGTTTTACAGAGTTGGAAGAAAAATCCCCCGCTAGAGCCGGATCTCTCTGAAAACTATCTCCAATTATAATTTTTTTGGACCGTAGGGAGTTAGGGAGTCGTTTGTGTGTGTGTGTGTGTGTGTGTGTGTGTGTGTGTGTGTGTATGTGTGTGCACCCGTATGTTGCAGCGGCATGGATCTCCTCCCCTCCCTCCACATTGCTGGGGACCTTGAAAGTTTATCTCACACAGAAGTTGAAAAAGCATGTTGTTCATTTAAAATCTTACTAAATTACTGAAGTTGAAAAGCATTCTGTTCCTTTAAAAGTGTATAAATTAAAATATATCATGTATAAAATAAATAGTTTACTAAATTACTGAAGTTGAAAAGCATTCTGTTTATTTAAAATAAATATTTTACAAATTTACTGTACCAATTATGTTAGATTTAGATAAAAATAAAATCATCTTACATTTTCACCAGGGTTGAAGTAGCTTCTATCACATAGATGTCCATATTGACCATTTAAAGTTGAAAAGAACCCCAGAGTATTTCTCTAGGGGTGTGTTCAGTGATCAGAATGAGACTGTGAATGTTTTGCTAAATTTATTTTCATAGTGTATAAGCATTAAAAGTTTGAAATAGACCTTTTTAAAAATATGATTTTAATTAAATTCATAAAAAACAAATATGCTATATCGATGGTCTCTGGGGAAAACTTGACTATATTTTTTATTTATCAGGGTGCATGTAAAGAACTTTGAAATCTGCGGCTCTCACAATTTATCACACACATTGTGTGAAATGTTTAATAATTCCTCAAGTAGTATCTGTGAGAAAATCCCCACATATGGCTATAGTGAGAGAGCTACAATGAAGACTTTTAGAATCTGTGATGCCTCAGGCCGAGCCCCATTGATAGCCTGCTTATAAGCTCCTTCCGATCACCAGCACATCTTCAGAGAAATACGTTACTTTACAATAATGTTAGCTTCAGGATATAGGGTGACAGAGCAGATGAGCCTCTGTGCATCATGTAATGTTAGTCTGCTAACGCCTTTCCAGAGCCAAAGTTTTGTTCGTACTAAATTTATTTCAAAGCATAATCGTAAAAGTTTAATTATGATCTTTTAAAAATGAAAAGATTGTTTAAATTAAATCTTTATAGTTTTAATACATTCGTATGTTTTAGAAGATTACTGTAATGATTTTGTTTAACGGTGACCTAAAGTATAATTGTTATTAATATAGCCATAATGATTTTTGAACTGTAACAGCATATTCTACCCCATACACGACCATCACAGAAAACTACATTTTTACATTGTTTTTTACATACTGTTTTGCACTGGTTCCATAAAATCAAATAAAGTATATAACTCAATGTATAATGACAAATGTATTCAAACAATTTAACCTTAGTTTTAGCTAAATTAATATATATATATATATAAAAATTATATATATAAATATAAAATAACTCACACTCACAATAGCTTCACACCCTCACAGAGACTAGAGGAGTGACAGTCCAGATGAGCCTCTGGGGTCACAATGCCCCAGCATATGCAATGCTAGTCTGCTTTTCAGAGGTTTATTCATATTAAACTCGTTTTCAAATAGTTTTTGTCCATGCGACATGAAACATGTTGTCAAAGTTTGTCACAAAGTTTTTGTTTTAAAAGAAATCCCAGGACTCTACATTGCTCTTATTTAGATTAAGTTGTATCATTTAGAAAATCACCACACATTTTCAGAGACGCAATGTGCCTCTGTGCTCCATGACGCAGCATAAGTGTGTCTTGAGCGAATATTTAATTTTACTCGTCTTAATTCAAAGCATGTTCTTACTTTTTCTGCGGTAGCTACGACCTATTGTACGTATAAGATATATCATATTTACTTTTCTTGCATCTCTCAAACTATCCTTATTCATTGTGGAAGCACACAGGGTGAAACCCTTCACTGAGAATATACTATCGGTTATCTACTCAAAATATATGTAGAAGTTTAAAATATTAGCATTTGTTGATGCGACAGGCCACATGAACAGACTTTGGGGAGAGCTGATGATACTATAGCAGGAAACATGTCCCTTTGACCTCCTCCATTTTTGTAGGCTTTTTGTTAAATACCCCATAGCTTAGTCCTTAAAAGGTACGCTGTGTAGGAATTCCCCCATCTAGCGGTGAAATTGTATTTTGCATTCAAACGCATAGTGCTCTCTAGCGCTTCGCTTTTTCAAATGCATGTTGCAACTACGGTAACCGCTATGTGCCAAGAAGCTACGACATGTCGTCCAATTGCGCTTCATCGAGTTTAACTATACACGTTCTACCGTTATGTTGCCTATATAATGAATTACAAAACCACGGAATGAAAAAGCTTGTAATTTAGACCATAACACTGACTTAACTGTCGACGAGAAAGCAGGACTTCAGTGTCCCTTTCAAAGTCTTTCTCCTTCATTAGCTCTATCCACCTGGGAAAAGCTTTCCCGATATTTACCGTCGTTTTGAATTTGCCGGACACGTTTCACTTTAAATTAATTTTTTAAGCTTTATCATGGCTACGAGGATTGCATTATGAAGTGCCGTGCAATCTTTCGAATTTGCCGGGGGAGTGACAAGCGCCTCTGACTGACCTTCTTGTGTCCGTTTCAGATGGTTTCAGTCAGCCGGCTCTAAACGAAAACGTGTTGTAGAAACGCGTTGCGGTGTTTTTGTGTTTTGCGGCACATATTTCTTTTGCAAAAAACTTTGCATCAGACATATCATATATCATATTTTTTACTTTACACTTGCTAGGAAATGAATTGAAATTGAACCTTTGTATAAATAAGAAAAGTATATTTTAAAAGAAGTTTAAAGGAAAAAAATACCAATTAATGACATTGTGTCAGAACACAGCAAACATGAAGAAGCGCTTTTACAATTTTGTTCAAACTTTAAAGTAAGATTACCCTTTGAAAAGTGTAATACAAATCGTATAAAGTATTTGATTTTGGGTGGACCGTTGTGCCATTAAACTTAATCTTTGGTTTTAAGGGGAATTAAATACATTTTAAAAACTATTTTAATAGCTCAATGGCTTGTGGCCACATCGAGATGTGCCTTAATTAGCTCAAATTATGCATAGGGAATTTTAATAATTAATCATAAATATGATTAATATATTGCATATTACAGTTAAATTATCGAAATTGAAAATAGATCGATTGTATATATGAATGGCAAATCATAACGAATTATAATTCCTCATTCATATATCAATGGTCTCATTACAGATCGATTATATGAGACAACTTTAAGGGAATTGATTTAGTTTATCAAACAATCGGTTTGTCCATGTAAGATTAACTTACCAACTTCTCAACAAGGTTGTCCCTTTTTATAGACTCCAAGAAATCTCAATGTTCCGGCCGTGAACATTAATTTTCAGGTGTTTATAAAATTAGACTACTCAAAGGAGTCAATAATAAAGCTTTTGTAGCTATAGGATCGCATTTCATTGACTTGTAAAGTATGAGCACTTCAGGATCAATCAAGAATATGGTTTTAATAATTGAAACTACGGATACGGAATTCTACATTTGAACACAGGATACATGTATGTACAGTTAAACAGTAAAACTAACGAGACAGACGAATAACAAACAGGAGTGAGAGAGAGAGATTGCGAGAGCGCAAGATTGGGAGTGAGAGAGAGAGAGAGAGAGAGAGAGAGAGAGAGAGAGAGAGAGAGAGAGAGAGAGAGACTTTACTTTTTTTTTTTTGACTTTTTGTCTTTCTTTAATTTAACATTTTCTTGCCACTTTGGCTAGTTAAAATATATTAATATACAAGACACATAAATATACATGTAAAAAACACACACAAAAAAAACAAAAAAAAAAACAAAAACATTACATACAGAAAATGCCTCATACATTCAATTGCAAAATTCCATCTTCTGAATTACATAGAACATCATTCACAGCCCAAATAAAATTGAAAGTGTCAAGATCTCCAACCATTTTATAATATGTAAATTCAACAGTAAGCCGGGCAGATATCAGACCTCTTAAAGTCATAATAACATCAGTAGAAACACCCCCATTCAGTTTCGCTTTTCTTGTTAGCCACACAGCTAACTTTGCCTGACCATATAAAAAATTAATTAGCACATCTCTTTTTCTATTTTGATACTTGTATTTAGGCCCATAAATAAAACCTTTTAATGCAAATTCATAATTCAAATTTTTACTCCATTCTTCCAACAATAAAAACATTGGTTTTAATCTTTCACACTGCAAGAATAAGTGATACACATCTTCAGACTGAAAACAAAAAGGGCATTCATCCTTTACTGTAGGATCAATATGTGCCCTATGTCTATTGGTAGTTATTAGTCCATGTATTATCCGCCATTGGAGGTCCCCAGTTCTCTTATCAATAGGACGTTTGTATAAAGTCCTCCAGCTACCTTTAGGGGATATATCAAATCCCTCTATATCTTGCCATTTAGAGTCTGAAACTAATTGTAATGATTCAAAATGCATCACTTTTACACAAGTATGATACAGTGCTCGCTTTCCAGCATCACAGAACAATTTAAGTTCTGGAGTTTTAAAGCTCAATAACTTCCCTTCATCCTCCTGCCATGTCTCCACAGCTGCCCTTACTCCTAGATTTGGAAATTCAACCAGCTTATTAGTACATTGCTGTTGTTTTTCCTCCTCCTTCAACAACTCTGTAAACGTTGATGGAATTACAGATAAAATTTCAGTCATTATTTTTTCTGCTATACGGAGTGATTTAATGCCAAGCTTTGCGGCAATATCCTGAGAAGACAACCAATCACTCTTACTCCAAAGATGAGAGACTTTTATGATCTGGGCTTTCACCATAGCAGCCTGCAGTGAATGAGAATTCAAGATGTTCACAGGTATTGCAGGATTGTAAAGAAGAGGTTCCTCTATAATCCACGATCCACTTACAATTCCCTGTTCTCGAACAATTCTTAAAACATTCCATGATTTTAGAACTGTCTTATAAAAAGGAGCTAATTCAACTAGTGCCACATCCTTCAAATTCATTAGAAACAATTGGCGGTCTAATCCCAGTCGTCCTGCTCTCCTCAAGAGACCACAAGCCACATCAGCCCAACTGACATCTTTCCCATACAAGAGTCTCTGGGCAGCTTGCAATCTGAAAGCAGCAATCCGACATGCTATGTCAATTAGACCTTGCCCTCCTTCCTGAAGAGGCAGGTAAAGTACTGCAGGTCTCAACCAATGTTGACCTGTCCAAAAGAAGTCTACAAGACATCTCTGAATGTCCTTAATGACAGCAGCAGGGGGGTCCAATACAGCCATCTTATGCCACAACGATGAAGCGACAAGATTATTTATTATTAAGACCCTTCCCCTATAGGACAGCTGGGGAATTAGCCATTTCCATTTAGATAACCGGACACATACTTTTTCCAATAGTCCTTCCCAGTTTTTCCCCTTGTATATCTCAGATCCTAAAAACACTCCTAAAAACCTGAATCCATCTCTTTTCCATTTTACATTATTAGGCAGCTGTGGGACATTTGACCTCTCTGAACCACACCATAACGCCTCACTTTTGGTCCAATTAACTTTCGCTGATGATGCTCTTCCATAACACTTAAGGTTTTCTAAAACCACTTTAATATCATTACTGTTCCTAATTATCACAGTTACATCATCGGCATAGGCGGATAATTTCACATCATTTAAAAAACTTGACCCCTCAATATGCAAGCCAGTCAACTGCTCTCTTAATTTGTACAATAAGGGTTCAATTGCAAGGCTATAAAGTTGTCCTGAAAGAGGGCATCCTTGCCTTATTCCCCTTTGTACCTTAATAGGAACACTTAAACCTCCAGCTATTTTGACCATACACTCAGCATCATTGTACAATAAATTAACCCATGAAATAAAACCATCTCCAAAACCAAAAGCCTTCAGTAAATCAAACAAGTAAGCGTGGTCCACTCTATCGAACGCTTTTTCTTGGTCAAGAGATATCAACCCTAAATCATTGTCATTATACATTGCATAATCTATGATATCTCTTATTAAAAATAAATTATCTCTAATACATCGCCCCTTTACACAATATGACTGTTCTTTCATGATTAAAACACTCATATAATTATTAAGTCTGCTGGCAATACATTTTGAAAAATTTTTATAATCCATACACATTAACGCAACAGGTCGCCAATTCTTCAAAGAAAACAAATCACCTTTCTTCGGTAACAAGGACAACACTGCTCTATTACAACTCTTAGGTAAAGACCCAGTCTGTATTGAATTCAAAAGCATTTCAAAATAATCCTTTCCAATCACATTCCAGAAACATTTATAAAATTCAGATGGGAGACCATCTAGACCAGGAGCCTTCTCTGATGCAAGATCTTTTACAGCTTTTGTCACTTCTTGAAAAGTAATTGGCAAATCAATAACCTCCTGCTGCTCAGGCATCAACTTCTTAAGACATGAAAATAACTCTTCTTTACATTCAGGATCAGTGACATTGGCTGTATATAAGTCAGAATAAAAATCAACAGCAATTCTTCTCATTTGACAAGAGTCATAAGTAACAACACCTTCATCATTTTTTAAACCCACCATCACATTTCTTTTTATTAAAATTAAATTAAAAAAGAATTTTGTGGGTCCATCAATGTCTTTAGTTTGGATAAAACGTGCCCTAACAAGGGCAGCTTTCACTTTATCATACAATAAAGCATTTAACTGAAACTTCTTCTCTGAAATAGCAGTTTCCAAATGCTGTCCACTCCTTGCCATCATTTTCTCTTCAATATCAGAGATCTCATTTTCCAAGTCCTGCATCCTGGTCTTTAATGTCCTTTTTGAATATGAAGAATATTGCTGACAGAAAACTCTAATTTGCACTTTTCCAATGTCCCACCATTGTTTTATATCATCATAATTTATTTTTTGCATTTGCCATGTTTCCCAAAACAACTTAAAATGTGCACAAAAAACATTGTCTTGCAAAAGTTTATTGTTGAAGTACCAATACAGACTTCTTTTACTTTCTTTTAAAATGACAAAATCCATTGTTATCATTTTGTGATCTGAAATAATGTTTGGAATTATATTAACATTACCCACTCTACTTCTTGAATCACTTGTAATATAAAATCTATCCAATCTGGCAGCATGAACTCTACCACCTGTGACTTTTATCCAAGTGTATTGTTTAAGCAATGGATTTTTAATTCTCCAAATATCTTCCATATTTAAACTTTTAACCACATCAGATAAAACAAGTGCTGATTCTTGCTGAACAAGTGAGGTTCTTCAGCATTTCTATCTATATTGAAATTCAAAGTGCAATTCCAGTCTCCTGCCATTATAATTATATCTCCTGAGTTAAGCGCTTTTAAAACACGACCCAATTTCTCAAATAAAAAAACTCTTTCTGTTCCATCATTAGGGGCATACATATTAACAAAAAGAAAAAGAAAATTATTTATTTCCACTCTTACTAAAAGTAACCTTCCAGGTTCTATGTCATATGTAGAAAGGATTTTTACATTTAAAGTAGAGTTAAACATGATCGCAACTCCTGCACTAACATTACAGCCATGACTTAATACATATTCTCCCTTCCACCACAATCCCCATTCAGACTCATTACTTGTATTACTGTGGGTTTCTTGAAGAAAACCAACTGCGATATTCTTAACATTTAAATATTCTGAAACTAAAGCCTGCTTTTTCTTATCTCTCAGACCATTAACATTTAGAGAACCTATTCTAAGATACTCCATGAGATAGAAAGGGTAGAGAGAACAGCAGAAGAAAAGGAGAAACAGACACAAATACATACAAGCCATAGTGTTTATTTAGCTTTTTCTCGAGCCCTTCTTTCATTCTCATTCCTTATACCCTGTCTTATGGTCGTTATATACTTCTTAAGTCTGTACCGTTTCTGTTGCGATAACACAGTATGGTTGTATGTTTTACGAACCCACACTACAGAGGCAACGAACTTTTCCTTATCAGGGAAAAAATCTCCTATATCTACCTTTCTCCCTTTAGTCTCGTCCAAAAAAGCATTGATCTGATCCACAGAGTACAAATCATCATTAGCTTTATAGAGATCTGACAAATCCGACAAACTCTCTTCATCCTGACTCTGCGTCATGATATCAGAGGCATCATCATCATCCTCCTCCATGCTCGCACACTGCACACCACTGACGTGTGGGCCGACTACACAATCAACAACAAGTTGTTCCTCTACAACTGCTGCAGTGCCATTTACACTACTACAACTCGGCTTTTCATTGTCAACATGATTTAAGTTACCCACAACGCTCTCACTCACCTCCAATCCATTGTCCTTACTCGTCTTAGCCGCCGGAGCTTCATCCAAGCCTGACTTTTCCCCTCCTGGTTTCCGTTTTAACTCCACATCTTTAGGCACTGATAATTCATCCGTCTCACCGCTAATCTTTGCTTCTACCGAAGTTTTCTTTTGAGGGCACGAGAGTTTTTTATGTCCGAACTCTCCACATTCAAAACATCGCAAACTCTCCGTACTTGCAAATATCAGATACGAACTATCGCCATCTTTCACTCTAAACGATACATCCAGTAATTTATCAGAAGAACTTAAAAACATGAACACTTGTCTCCTAAAAGACATCACATGTTTAAGCGCAGGATTTTTACATCCTAAGGAAACCGTTCTAACTTCGCTCACCACTTTTCCGAATCTTGCAAGTTCTCTGACAATTACCTCATTTTCAATGAACGGAGGAATGTTTGAAATAACCACTTTCGTAGCCGGAGCAAACAACGGAGTGATATTAACGAAAATTTCTTTCACCCACAGACCGTTCTCAATTACCTTGTTGACCAATGCTTCTGTTTTTAAAAAAACAACAACAGCTTTATTCATTCTTGATGCCGAGATAATATTTTCATAGCCTAACTGCTCACCAACCGCTATCAAAACATCTTCGACGGTAGCACTCGCCTCTGGCACACACCTGAAACCATGGCAGAGGGATAATGACGTCCTTCCACCCGTGGACGCCATACCTAACGCCAGGTGAACCGTGCAAAGCACGGCACGCTAGGCCCACCTTCTAGAACCCCAAACAAATCTTTACAAACAATAAAAATAATAATAATAAAGAAAGAAAGAAGAAAACATACAAAAAAGTTTATAAAGAAACAGCGCACGATAGAAACGCTCTCACACACGCACCCTCCTTACTCCCAACACGCACTCACAGAGAGAGAGAGAGAGAGAGAGAGAGAGTGAGAAGATGAGAGATCTTCTGGTTTGGCAAAATTCATCACAGACACAGAACCTTTTTAGACACCAAGAATCAACAGATCTTAAACCTTGAAAGAATGGTAAACGGTTACTTGCACAGGTAACGCTCTCTGGCGTGATGTGAAGAAAGCACGTGTCTGTGTCTCTGTCCTTGCGTCATGTGTTCACGTGGTCTTTCAGAGCGGGCAAAGCGCGTTAGTTTGAATGCAGGCTTAAAGGTCTTTGGTTCTCCTGGTGTTGCTGAGGAAAACCGCGTCTTGCGTGTGTGTCCTTAGGAGCGGGTGCGTGCTTTCTCAGCTCTTCTGGGCGAGCGTGGTCGCTGCAGATTCAAAGAGTCTCCTTCAGGTTGAAGTTGCCGATTACGTTCATTTCACTGAAACTAAACGTAAGAAAAGTCCGAAGACGAAAATAAAGAAAGATTAAAGAAAACGGAGAAAGCTCCCCGAAGGAGCCATGGATCCTCTCACAGGAAAAAGTTCTCGTGTGTGGCGTAGAAACTGCATCGAACAGATTGTGGCGTTCGAGTTTTGAAGGAGCTAGAGGCACGCCTTTCTTGCGTGTCCTATCCAATCGTTTGGGAGGAGGCGTGTTGTCAAACTTCTGTGTTTGCGAAAACACACGCCCTCCGGGTCATGTGCATGGAAGATAACATTTAGTAAAAATACACTTCTAAACTGGTATTGATAAAAGTATGCCTCATGTTGCACTTTGGGTCAGTGATTCGATCTTATTCGATTCCTCTGATTCCAATCATACCAAGCGCGACATTCCTAGGGCTAGTAAAATGCAGATACATGATTTTCGTGATTAAACGAATGTCAAACTGATTACATACCATAAAAGCTTATAGTTACATCAATTTGGTCACATGGGGATTGTAAAACACAACAAGAGAAACACTTCATACGTTTAAAGAGGTAGGCATTTAAAAGTTCATGAATGAGTGTTTCTGCGCGTGTGTGTATAGCAGAGTTCAGTTAGAGTTTGCCGGGGTGGTGGACTCTCGCTCACTCCCCCTCCGGGGAGTTTCGTGTGTGTGCGTACTCCTCTGAGTTGATGAGTTTAATCATTTGAGTGGTGGTGATCACGTTATTACACTTATGCTCTGTGTGTGAGGTGATTAAAACAGAGGAGACCCTAAGGGGTCGCGTGGTCTTTGGCCAGACTCACGAGATGTCATCTCGAGTCACATGTCCCGAGCTGGCTCAACTCGTAAGCAAAGCACTTCGTTGTTCATTCATCAGAGAAGACGCTGCATGTGCGAATGGAGTCAATGATTTAATCAATTCAAAACACTGTCCCCTTTGTTTCACGAATGGAAGAGACTTTAGTAAATTAGAATCTAGTTAATTTACTCCACATACCAGAGCTGGCTCGATTACCTATCTGATTATCACTACAGGCTTTATTCATAAATATGACCTCATTGGTGTAAAATTAGCTCTGCCGATGTTCTGACGGATAAGTCCATGGAGGCCTCCATGTCGTTCCGCCATCTTGAAAAACTATAATAGCGGAGAGGGACGAAAAGCACTAGGCTACCGCAACGCGTTTCTACAACACGTTTTCGTTTAGAGCCGGCTGACTGAAACCATCTGAAACGGACACAAGAAGGTCAGTCAGAGGCGCTTGTCACTCCCCCGGCAAATTCGAAAGATTGCACGGCACTTCATAATGCAATCCTCGTAGCCATGATAAAGCTTAAAAAATTAATTTAAAGTGAAACGTGTCCAGCAAATTCAAAACGACGGTAAATATCGGGATTAGAGGTCTGCACGGGCTTTAAACTGAAGCCCGAACCCGGCCCGTACCCGCGAGCATTTAACCCGACCCGACCGAGAGAGAAAATTAGAGAGAAAAAACTTACCAAGTAATTTTTTGCTTTATCAGACTCATGGTTTGCTTGTTGTCGTCGGCTGTTTGTATTGTGACTGAAATAGCGCGCGAGAGCAGTAGCACATGCGCAAAACAGTTTTGTGATATAAATGATATGATAAAATAAAACAAATAATTAAAAAAATTATATTTATATATCATTATATTTAAGAGAGAGAACCTGTATGCACATATTGCACATCTGCGGACGTAGCCTATACTTTCTCTCTCGCGCGTGCCGGTCACCACAACACAGCAAGCAGGCAAAGCACACGCCACGCAAACTATATATAGCCTATTTAGTTTTTCTTAGTTAAACCCGAACCCGACCCGAACCCAAGGCTGTTCATTAACATTAACCAGAACCCGACCTGAAACCCGCACATTTTTCGGGACCCGTCGGGCTCGGGTCGGGTAGCAGACCTCTAATCGGGATAGCTTTTCCCAGGTGGATAGAGCTAATGAAGGAGAAAGACTTTGAAAGGGACACTGAAGTCCTGCTTTCTCGTCGACAGTTAAGTCAGTGTTATGATCTAAATTACAAGCTTTTTCATTCCGTGGTTTTGTAATTCATTATATAGGCAACATAACGGTAGAACGTGTATAGTTAAACTCGATGAAGCGCAATTGGACGACATGTCGTAGCTTCTTGGCACATAGCGGTTACCGTAGTTGCAACATGCATTTGAAAAAGCGAAGCGCTAGAGAGCACTATGCGTTTGAATGCAAAATACAATTTCACCGCTAGATGGGGGAATTCCTACACAGCGTACCTTTTAAGGACTAAGCTATGGGGTATTTAACAAAAAGCCTACAAAAATGGAGGAGGTCAAAGGGACATGTTTCCTGCTATAGTATCATCAGCTCTCCCCAAAGTCTGTTCATGTGGCCTGTCGCATCAACAAATGCTAATATTTTAAACTTCTACATATATTTTGAGTAGATAACCGATAGTATATTCTCAGTGAAGGGTTTCACCCTGTGTGCTTCCACAATGAATAAGGATAGTTTGAGAGATGCAAGAAAAGTAAATATGATATATCTTATACGTACAATAGGTCGTAGCTACCGCAGAAAAAGTAAGAACATGCTTTGAATTAAGACGAGTAAAATTAAATATTCGCTCAAGACACACTTATGCTGCGTCATGGAGCACAGAGGCACATTGCGTCTCTGAAAATGTGTGGTGATTTTCTAAATGATACAACTTAATCTAAATAAGAGCAATGTAGAGTCCTGGGATTTCTTTTAAAACAAAAACTTTGTGACAAACTTTGACAACATGTTTCATGTCGCATGGACAAAAACTATTTGAAAACGAGTTTAATATGAATAAACCTCTGAAAAGCAGACTAGCATTGCATATGCTGGGGCATTGTGACCCCAGAGGCTCATCTGGACTGTCACTCCTCTAGTCTCTGTGAGGGTGTGAAGCTATTGTGAGTGTGAGTTATTTTATATTTATATATATAATTTTTATATATATATATTAATTTAGCTAAAACTAAGGTTAAATTGTTTGAATACATTTGTCATTATACATTGAGTTATATACTTTATTTGATTTTATGGAACCAGTGCAAAACAGTATGTAAAAAACAATGTAAAAATGTAGTTTTCTGTGATGGTCGTGTATGGGGTAGAATATGCTGTTACAGTTCAAAAATCATTATGGCTATATTAATAACAATTATACTTTAGGTCACCGTTAAACAAAATCATTACAGTAATCTTCTAAAACATACGAATGTATTAAAACTATAAAGATTTAATTTAAACAATCTTTTCATTTTTAAAAGATCATAATTAAACTTTTACGATTATGCTTTGAAATAAATTTAGTACGAACAAAACTTTGGCTCTGGAAAGGCGTTAGCAGACTAACATTACATGATGCACAGAGGCTCATCTGCTCTGTCACCCTATATCCTGAAGCTAACATTATTGTAAAGTAACGTATTTCTCTGAAGATGTGCTGGTGATCGGAAGGAGCTTATAAGCAGGCTATCAATGGGGCTCGGCCTGAGGCATCACAGATTCTAAAAGTCTTCATTGTAGCTCTCTCACTATAGCCATATGTGGGGATTTTCTCACAGATACTACTTGAGGAATTATTAAACATTTCACACAATGTGTGTGATAAATTGTGAGAGCCGCAGATTTCAAAGTTCTTTACATGCACCCTGATAAATAAAAAATATAGTCAAGTTTTCCCCAGAGACCATCGATATAGCATATTTGTTTTTTATGAATTTAATTAAAATCATATTTTTAAAAAGGTCTATTTCAAACTTTTAATGCTTATACACTATGAAAATAAATTTAGCAAAACATTCACAGTCTCATTCTGATCACTGAACACACCCCTAGAGAAATAC
This sequence comes from Rhinichthys osculus, assembly GCA_029959095.1. NCBI lineage: Eukaryota > Metazoa > Chordata > Actinopteri > Cypriniformes > Leuciscidae > Rhinichthys > Rhinichthys osculus. The sequence continues at coordinate 20,022,382 of JARWKJ010000004.1, read as the reverse complement.
TCTGGGGTTCTTTTCAACTTTAAATTGGTCAATATGGACATCTATGTGATAGAAGCTACTTCAACCCTGGTGAAAATGTAAGATGATTTTATTTTTATCTAAATCTAACATAATTGGTACAGTAAATTTGTAAAATATTTATTTTAAATAAACAGAATGCTTTTCAACTTCAGTAATTTAGTAAACTATTTATTTTATATATGATATATTTTAATTTATACACTTTTAAAGGAACAGAATGCTTTTCAACTTCAGTAATTTAGTAAGATTTTAAATGAACAACATGCTTTTTCAACTTCTGTGTGAGATAAACTTTCAAGGTCCCCAGCAATGTGGAGGGAGGGGGGGAGATCCATGCCGCTGCAACATACGGGTACACACACATACACACACACACACACACACACACACACACACACACACACACACACACAAAAACGACTCCCTAACTCCCTACGGTCCAAAAAAATTATAATTGGAGATAGTTTTCAGAGAGATCCGGCTCTAGCGGGGGATTTTTTTTCCAACTCTGTAAAACTTGTAAGATGTATTTATGTATTTATTTTGAAATAATTGGTTCAGTAAGACATTTATTTTGTATTATATATTTTATTTTATATATTTTATATAATTTAAAATTAACACAATGCTTTTTCAACTTTAGTCAGATACAATTCCAGCGTCCCAAGCGATGTTGGAGTGAGAGTGGTAGGGAGGGGGAAATACATAGACGCGCGCTCCTATGTTTTGAGGCAGAGGGAGATTATTCATACATGTTTACAACTGTTCAACAACTGTTTCAACTTTTTGGGGTGAGGTTTTACATAAACTGTATGTTTTATATTATTCAACTCTAATACAATTTTAATGTCTCCGTTTTTTAATCGGAAATGCTTCACTGAATACATTTATTTTTTACGTTTGTGTCAGATAAACTTTCATAGTTTTTCTTATCACTTTCACACACACCTGCTATGATAAGCTTAGGCATAGCGAGAGGATGCGCTAAAAAATAACAATCCATCGCTTTGTAACTGTAACAACAAAGTACAATACATCTCAAACAAAACTTCAAACGATTAGACAAACTGTCATCATTTTTGACAGAAGCTGTAACCACAAGGGGCGGAACTAGATCAAACAATTCATCATTTTGACAGAAAGTTTAACAGGAAGGGGCGGAACTAGATCAAACAAACTTCAAACAGTTCATCATTTTGACAGAAGCTGTAACCACAAGGGGCGGAACTAGATAAAGGTCATCATCCATCATTTTGACAGAAGCTGTAACAGTAAGGGGCGGAACTAGGTCAAAGGTAACAGGAAGGGGCGGAACTAGGTCAAAGGTAACCGGAAGGGGCGGGCCAAGGGCGGGGCAGGAAGGGGAGGAGCCGGAAGGGGCGGGGAAGATCAAATGATAGCCACGCCCACCTGTCAATCAATCATTTTGACAAGTGGTATATGGTATTACTACTTTGAAAAATCAATATGTTAACCAAACCTTGTTGCTTCAGGGTATTAAGATATGTATAATTCCCCAAAGGACCTAAAAGGCTTTTGTGAACAATATTGACAATGTCAACATTCATATTCTTCGCATGAAAGTGTTACATATAGTTTCAAACATGTGTAAATACAGATACACTGCTGTCCATATTTTTGGAACTAGTCAGATTTTCAATGTTTTTGAAGTCTCTAATGTACAGAGCCCCTAAAGGGACATGGTGAAGGAAAAAAATATGAGATGGGAGGAAAAAATATTTGTCAATGCTTTTGCGTTTCTCCCTTTTGTGTTCTTTGCGAGCGTACGCAAAGTTTCTCGGGGGAACGCAAACGTTTTGCGAGGGAATGCAAAGTTTCTTAGGGGAACACAAAACTTTTGCGAGCGAACTCAAAACATTGAAAAAATGTTTTTTTCTCCCATCTCATATTTTTTCCATCACCATGTCCTTTTAGGCCGGGGCTCAGTACTTGTGATAACCAATTAAGGCTACATTTATTTGATAAAAAATACAGGGGGGAAAAAAGCGGTAATGTTGTGCAATATTATTACAATTTAAAAGAAATGTTTTCTGATTGAAAATATTTTAAAATTTATAACTGTTTATACATATTTTGTTTATACATACATTTCTGCACCAATTAGTTGTCAATTATGTCTTGGCTAATGTTTGCATTAGGGGTTATGAATGGTCATTTTAGATGTGATAAAATCTATATCTCCTCAGCCATATGCATGGTAGGCTATTGCTTATAGTAGTTTCATATATAAGGCGTTATTTAAAAAAAATGTTTACATGAATTATTTTTCATTACTTACATTTACAAATAAACAACTTTGCTTTTGGAAAATGCAAGCCATCAATGATGCATTTATAGAGGTTAGTAACTGTATTATCACCCATAATAAGGATAACACAACACGGCTATTAATAACAATATATTCACTTATTTGACAGAAATAAATCTGAATTACTAAAAGTCATTGTAACTATAATATAATAACATTATAGCAATGCAGGTTGCATTTTATGAATATTTAAAACAGTTGTGCTGCGTAATATTTTTGTGGAAACAGTGAAACTGTCACAGTTATGTTGTTATGGTCATGTTTTCATTGTGTTTAGGTTCTGTCTTCCCCATGCCTGTCATTTGACCCAGTTTCCCAGTGTATAATTATTATTTTTGTTCACCTGTTCTGTTAATCATCTTGTTAGTTCTGCTGGTTATTTAAGCTCTGCGTTTCCTTAGTTCTTTGTCTGTTCTTGTTTTGTGTTGGTTGTTCCTGATTCTCCTGAGCTCTTTGATGACTAGAATGTTCAAATGAATATCACTTTTGATCAATTTAGTGCATCATTGCCAAATAAAAACATTGAAAAAAAATCTTACAGACCCTAGATTTTCTAATTTGTAGCTCTTGTTGTGTTCCAGCAGACTCTTACAAAGACATTTAGATCAGTTCTGTTTTTTTTTTGTGAGTGTTGACCTCATTAAATTAAGAAACAAATTTAGACATATTCGAATAGGACATGATGTAAAAGCATGAGAAGTTTTAAAGCATTGCATGAACTATTACCACACAATGTTTTACAGCATTATGACATTTTGTGAATTACAGTAGAATATATATTGCAATATCTTTAGTAATTATAGTAATTATCAGTTGTATTTTTCAGCATTATGTAATAATTAGACATTATAACATTAAATATATATTTGATGGGTACTCTGTAACTGTTATCATAAAGTCCACATGAATCAAACAACTTTGGTAAACACTTGTGCAGGGTTATACTGTGTTCATGAAGGATTTTGAGTTATGCAGCAAAGCTCAACATACAAATAACGATCAGGCATGCAAGGACCTGCTTGAGACCTATGAAGATCATTTTCAACATTCTTTCCATGAGTAACATTACAGCAGGTATTTGACCTGCAAATGCATTCACAAACTCATATAGTTCCAGTGTAGACATTTTGTTCCTCTGTCTAATTATTCTATTGTTTAGTAATAGCATAAACAAAGAGTAACTTAGCAAAGCAGAATTAGTTATTGTTTTATCAGTGTTTGTCGGACCTGAATTTTTCCCACTGAGCAAAAAAAAAAAAGAAAAAAAAGAAAAAAGAAAGAGTTTTAGTCAGACTTAAGATTAGGGTTTAATTCTCACTATTAACAAACTATTAATAACCATGACCTTTGCCTCAATAAACTCCTAATTACTTCTTAGTTAGTAACGTAGTTGTTAAGTTTAGGTAGGCTATTGGGTAGGATTAGGGATGTAGAATACGGCCATGCAGAATAAGACATTAATATCTGCTTTATAACTAAGTACTAATAAACAGCCAATATCCTAGCATGCTAGTTAATAGTGAGTGGCCCCTTAACTAAAGTGTTACCATTTTTATACACCTGATATTTGCTCTTCTCCAATGTATGAAAGTCTAAAAAACAAGATTTGTGAAAACTCATAAAAAATTATGTCCACTACAATGGACACCAGGACTGAAGCAACAAAAAAATTCTTCATATATAAAAGAAATATGAACTCGTTTAAACACAGTATGTGAACTAGTATTGAAAAGTATTTTTTAAAATAACACATAGGCTACTGTAATAATGAGCAATGTAATAAGAATGTAGAAAAAATTAAGATGATATATGAAGTCTCAAAAAACTTGTTTGAATTTTTTTGTCAGACATGGGCAAATATGTGTGTATAATATATGTCTGGGGTGTTTGTGTGTACTTGCTGATTGTGATAAATATATGATTGTGTGCATATAGCATCAAGGCATCAGTGTGTGTATTTGTGCGGTGTGTGTGTGTGTGTGTGTGTGTGTGTGTGTGTGTGTATTTGTGCGTGTGACGATCTGCGGCTGGAGTGCCCGCTTGAGCCTCTGGGGGGCACTCCTTCCTAGTTTATTGTTTCCTTTAGGTTTTACCCTGGACTGATTATGGTTGATTTCATGCGCCTGTGTTTGATTATCTTGTTTAGCGCACCTGTCTTAAGCCTGAGTTTTCCCTTGGTTCATTGCTCAGTATTGTAAGTGTTTGTATGTGTCTCACTGCATCCTAAGCGTTTTCCTAGTTCCTTAGTGTTTCCTAGTTCCTTAGTGTTTCCTAGTTCCTTAGTGTTTCCTAGTTTCACGGTTCCTGGACTCCCTGCCTGTTTCTGGTCTTCCCGTTTGCCTCATCCTTGCATTATATGTTTGCTGATCTGGACTGCTTACCTGGTTTTGACCACTGCATGTTTCCTGTCCCTGAATCTTCCTCTCATTAAAGCCTGCGTTTGGATCACCTCTGTCCATGTTCCTTGTGCAGTTTCATGACAGAATACTGAGCCACAACTGATCCAGCGGCTGAGAGGAACACGGACCTCGATATGGATCCCACAGCGCAGATCGTAAGCCTCAGTCAAGGAGAACGTCCTCTCAAGGTTTTTGTGACATATTTTTTGAAGCTCTCTCGTCAGTCCTACTTTAATGATTTCTGTTTGATGATGTTCTTTCGGGGAGGACTGTCTGAACCGCTCGGCTCTGCTATACCGTTTCCGTGTTCAAGCTGGACTCTAACCCAATATATTGACCTGGCCCTTTCCATGAGCGGTTCGGCTTTTACTGTGGATTTTTTAAAAACTTTTGCTTCACAAAGGACCCGACGATTCGCCACTTTATAAGGTACCCACTGAATCCAGGCATCAATTGTCTCCCGGCGAACCCGCGCTTCACTTCAGCCCTGCCGAGACCGCGCTCCACAAGCCTGCAATTCACGTCTGTCCAGCCGAACCCGCGCTTCACGTGAGCCAAGTCGAGCCTGCTTTTCACGACATGCCTGAGTTTCTGTCTTCCGAGCCCGCGGTTCACGAGTCAAGTGAGTCAAGTCCCGAGTCAAGTGAGTCAAGTGCCAAGTCAAGTGAGTCAAGTGCCAAGTCAAGTGAGTCAAGTGCCAAGTCAAGTGAGTCAAGTGCCAAGTCAAGTGAATCAAGTGCCGTGTCAAGTGAATCAAGTGCCGTGTCAAGTGAATCGAGTGAGTCAAGTGCCAAGTCAAGTGAATCGAGTGAGTCAAGTGAGTCAAGAGCCGAGTCAAGTGCCGAATCTAACCAAGTGAGTGAATCTAGCCAAGTGAGAGATTCAAGCCCAGTGAAGCGCCGTCGCAGAAGGAAGAGGAGGACTCGTTTGGCTCGCCAGGCTCCGGAAGGCGTTCCCAGATTCCTCGCCCTGCCGGCCCCGCCTCTGCGCCTCGCCCTGCCTGCGCCCTTCAAGCTCCGGGAGGCCTTTCCTGAACCCGTTTTCCACCTGGAGATTTCTCCCGTGGATTTCCCCAAGTATTTCGGGGGTGGGGGTGGGGGGGGGGGTGCAGGAGGTACAGGACGACGTCGACATGGACCTCACCCTCGTCCGAGTGTGCTCCGCCCTGGCTCCCTTCCGAGTGTGCTCCGACCTGGCTCCCTTCCGAGTGTGCTCCGCCCTGGCTCCCTTCCGAGTGTGCTCCGCCCTGGCTCCCTTCCGAGTGTGCTCCGCCCTGGCTCCCTTCCGAGTGTGCTCCGCCCTGGCTCCCTTCCGAGTGTGCTCCGCCCTGGCTCCCTTCCGAGTGTGCTCCGCCCTGGTCGTCGGCACACCCTGCTCCGCCCTGGTCGCCACGCTCCACGGCCCAGGCCCGCCTTGCCTGTGTCCTGGTCCCGTTCCCCTGCACGGGCCTGGCCCTCCATCCCATCCTCCGTCGACCTCCCTCCGGAGCTCTTAGGAGCGTCTGGAAGCCGCTCCTTAGAGGGGGGGTTATGTGACGATCTGCGGCTGGAGTGCCCGCTTGAGCCTCTGGGGGGCACTCCTTCCTAGTTTATTGTTTCCTTTAGGTTTTACCCTGGACTGATTATGGTTGATTTCATGCACCTGTGTTTGATTATCTTGTTTAGCGCACCTGTCTTAAGCCTGAGTTTTCCCTTGGTTCATTGCTCAGTATTGTAAGTGTTTGTATGTGTCTCACTGCATCCTAAGCGTTTTCCTAGTTCCTTAGTGTTTCCTAGTTCCTTAGTTTTTCCTAGTTCCTTAGTGTTTCCTAGTTTCACGGTTCCTGGACTCCCTGCCTGTTTCTGGTCTTCCCGTTTGCCTCATCCTTGCATTATATGTTTGCTGATCTGGACTACTTACCTGGTTTTGACCACTGCATGTTTCCTGTCCCTGAATCTTCCTCTCATTAAAGCCTGCGTTTGGATCACCTCTGTCCATGTTCCTTGTGCAGTTTCATGACAGTGCGGTGTGCGTGTGTGTGTGTCTGTTGCTGTGTATGCATTCATTTCACATTCGCTGTTGCTGTTTTTCACTAAAACTAATGAAAAACTGACAGTTTGGCTGCAACATTGAAGACATAAAATCATATTAATAATATTAATAATTAATTTTCAATTAAAACATAATGTCCATTGCGAAAAATCATGAGTTCTAGCTATAAAAGATCCTCAAATTAACTTTGAATATTATTACTATTAAGATTATAATAGGCGCAAGTTGATGATGCTACCATGAACATAAATCTGCATATGAAAGTTAAAAAGGAGCTCCTCCACCTCCGTCGGTTAGCCATGCATGTCTTATGTGATTCCTGAATTTCAATCAGATTAAGTTATGGGTCACACTTTCATTGTGATTGGTTGATCGGGGACTAATCAGGGAACAGGCGGTACTCTGTATCATAAAAACATAAAATCTTATTGGTTTTAACCAAAAACCATGTGGTGTCCATTCCAATGGCCACAGGGTCTGAAGGGGTTAACAACAGGCTTTTGTCTCTTTGTGTGAACATTTTTAGAGTGAGATCTTGTGAGTGTAAATATAATTTTTGACCACTTGGTGGCAATGTCCCCTAACTGCTCAATGCCATGAAATAAACATGATTCTGCCCTCACTAAAGTGTCTCTCTTCCCAACACATAGGTGGGAAACACACGTGGTGGGAAAATGCTGCTTTATTCCACACCACGATGAATATGTTGAAACTAAAGAAAGGTGTTATGGTTTGTCTTTGTTTGTTCACTTTAGAGTTTGTTCTTGATCTGTTCTGCTCATGTCTTTTTCTAGGTTGGTTTTCATGTTAATTGGTTCAGTTCGCTCCCTGTTTGTCACTATTAGTAAGTTTAACAAACTGAACATAATTTAATCGTAAAACTTACAGACAACGCTTTCTACAGAGGAATTATGACCAATAGCAAATATAAAACATTAATAAATGATCCCAGAACAAACATAAACAGTCATTTAAAAAAAAATATTTCTTTTGAATAAAATAAATCAGATTTCTCATCACAAAGTTAAACCACTGATGTTACTCATTCAATCACTAGCCTATGTATTTTATCTGACTGTTTACATAACTCTCTCTCTATGTGTGTGTGTGTGTGTGTAACTTTGTGTATTTTTGCAAAAGAAAAGTGGATGCATAAATTTGTTTCATTTCTTAGTCTGTTTTTGTCTTTATGCATCTCCCTCCAGTCAATGATGAAAGAAAACTTCTATAGAAAGAGGGAAAGAGAAGAGCAGACATGTCATGTGATTTGTTTAGTCTTCTCTCTTTTAAGTTTTATAGAGATGAAGTGTTGGAGATCTCATCTCTCAGATGTCAGGATGATGTAATTGCTTTTAAACGTATTAATATGATGTCTGCGGCTTGTTTTATTCATAATACAGTCCAAATGTCTCATTCACTGGTTATGTGTGTATCTGGTAAAAGGGACTTATTGTTTAGCCGACTTGATCTGTTTTATATGATATGGCTTACCATGTATCTCTCTTTTATTGCATAGCTTATACTGTATAGCCAAATGGAGGTCATGTCGGTGTGTGTTCCGTCTGTGAGGACAATGAGTTGGCATTCAAATGTTTGCACTGCACACGCTAGAACGTTTGCATACATAAAACAGTGATTGTGCTAGGGATAAATGGTCAGCTCCAGCCACAACAAATTGCATGATTGTCACATGTGACTCTTTTAGGTTGTGCTTTAGTTGTGGACCATGTGTTTAATTTGCAGTCTCTAACTGCATTACCACTTTAAATGGATGAACATTTGCTGTGTGTATTTCTGCTGGTATTACCTCAACGATCTGCTTCCCCCATTGTCAGTGCTTCTGATGAGTATCCAAGGCTTTTCTGGTGAGGGAAATCTTCCGCAAGACTGATTCCTTAGTGACTGGTTCAAAGCTGCTGACATACCAGGCTTTTGTTTTCCACTCACTGCACAGTGCCTGCTCCAGGCACCCATATTAAACCCAATTAAACCACAATTTCTCAAGCTAATTTGAGCAGGGCACTCAGCAGAAAGCTGCAATAGTACAGTGGAGGCATAGGGGTTAATTACAGTTAAATGTTCTATCCCCATTTTTTTTTTTTTTGGTTGAGTGAAACTGCTTTTGATGTTCTTGCATGTGGCTGTACTTCTTCTTTACGATTTCTGCTGATGTAGACGTTATTGAAGTTCCAGTTTCAGCATCCTGTATGACTCAAGTGCTGTTTTCCCTTTACTTAGATTCTACAGTCTGGAGAAGAGGTTCTTGACCTCAGATTAAATGGATTTCTGTGCATATCTTCTTCCTCTGGATATGAAACATGAACATATACACCAACTCTGTACCACAGTAATATCACTTCCCACAGTTCTTTTAGCACAAAAAAAATAAATAGAAATTGCTACAAATTTCACAAATAAAATAGCAATCAACCCATTGACTTAAACATGAAATGTTGAAGTAGAAAGACTGAAATAGTAGCCTATACTCTTGTAAAACATATACTCCAATAATCGTTGTTTAATTTACAACCAAATATTTTTTCTTAACCCCCCCCCCCCCCCTTTTTTTTTTACAGTGCACCACTATGGAATTACAGTAATACATTTACTCATTTTGCATTTATAGGTTGCAGCTTCAATTAAATGACAGTTATTTATTTGAAAGTGTGTAGAGGAATATTATTGCATTCATAATATTAGAGTTTTAGTTTGTAGGAGTTTTTTAAATTATATATATATATATAAATTATATATATATAAAATAATAAACAACATTTTTTTTTTAGGAAAATCTGATCCTTTAAGAAAAAATAAATAAAAATGAATAGCCTTCAGTGGCTCAAGGCTAATTTCCCAAAGCTTGTCAGTCTGTCTCACTCTCTGTCTGTGTCTCTCCCATGACCTGTCCATGACAGGCAAGATCTCTTTGGTGGACAGCCAAAAGAGAAAGAGAAAGAAGAGCCTGGAGCCCGCATGCCGACATGTTATTGTTCATCCTGTCCAGGGAACAAGGTTGAGGAAGGCTACAATTCCCTGCCTGCCAAAAGGCTTTGACCAACAACCCACACCCTGTCAGCCGTTTCCTATGTTACTTAATAATAAAAACTGGCCCATGCCAAAAGTTTGGACAAACAGACAATAGGGCCTCTTTCTGGTTGTTCATCACCTAAACACCTTTGTTTGACACTCCCACTAATACAGACCTGTACCAGGTCAAATGCTGGCAGAGGTTATTTACATCTAACAGGAAAAAACACATAAGCAACATAATATGAATTAAACCCTCTATACACAAAGGACTGCATACTTTTACCCTTACTTATTTTTCACATTCAAAAGTTCCAATTAAAAAAGTTTCAAAAAGAGATGAAAACAGATGAAAATGTTGCCAAAATAGGAAAAAAGTTATTCATTTTCATTTTTGTTATGCTTTATATTTCAGTATAATTTTTAGGTATTTTAATGGTTTGAATTATTTTATTTGTATTCCAAGCTTTAATATATTCTAGTTTCAGTTTTACAGTTAAGGAATCCACTGAGAAACCAAGAGAACAGTTTAGATTTCCTTCTAAATTAAGCAAGATCTCACACTTGTGTCCACACAATCTCAGGAAGCGCCGCATTAGTTCAGTGTGTCTGCCACTTGTTGGTTCTCGTAAAGCAAACAGAAACAAATACAGTAAACTGTCCCACAATGTTTAAAAAGAAATTCTCTGGCCGTGTTAATGCTTTCCTGTTTGGACAACAGTATGAGGAGAGCAACTGCAAGGCCCTCAGCGATAGGCTCGTGCTAATCTTACACTGGTTTACATTGGCAACAGGAGTCGGAGTTTACTCACCGCTAATGAGGATCATTTGGAGAATGTTTGTCAGTGTGGCCGCACTATGACGCAGTTTGCACTCAAAACACTCTGCGTTTGTGACTGTGACAACCTGTTATATCGGTGTGAGTTTCCCGTAATGTAAGAGCACAACTTAATAATGATTTTTTTAAGAGTGCGCCAAACTATTTTCAAAGTCAACAGATGCTTTATCTAAGTTGTATTTGGGCATGCTTCCGTTCTCCCACGTTTATACTGTCATGGGGACAGTGGCTCACAGAGACCAGATACCATGACGACGCTCTTCAGTAACCATGGAGTGTAAACCCTGCCGGTAGTGTTTACAACACAATGAGTCTCCAAAGCAGTGACAAGAAACAGTATTAGTTATACCACAGATTTTTATATATATATATATATATATATATAAATTCATTTTATAATAATTCCGCAATTTAGAATTGTTTTTTTGTCAAAAGTGCATAATTGAAAAACAAAAGGTTTAAAAAAGCTTTTTTTTTAATGTTATGATACATACCGTTCAAAAGTTTGTACACTTTTTTTTAAAAAGAAATTTATATTTTTTTATTCAGCACGGATGTTTAAAAAAAGTCACAGTAAAGACATTTATAATGTTACAAATGATTTCTATTTCAATAAATGCTCTTCTTTTGAACTTTCTATTCACTAAAGAATCCAGAAAAACAATGTAACTGAGTTTCCACAAAAATATTAAGCAGCACAACTGTTTTCAACATTGATAATAATAATAAGAAATGTTTCCTTGAGAAAAAAATGAGCATATTAGAATGATTTCTGTAGGATCTACCTCTTACTGTGACATATAAGCAAAAGACATTATTTTTTCACATAAAGTGATCTATGTGGGCGCTCTGTTTTTTTTTAGACACATAAGGGTATGGTAATTGATATGATTACCCCTTGACTTGACTACGTTATCAATCAGCTAATAATGTGTTACACACTTTACTTATAGTGTAATGTTAAACCATGTTTCCGTTCACCATCTCAGAGTCAGACAGCTGCCTTCTAAAAATCAGCATCCTTGGAACATCATAGAATGTCAGTGGAGATAGGCATAGTTCATCATAACATCGTAATATACATCATATACATAATTCACCCGCAAACACGATTTTTCATATCAACAGAAAAATATACCGGGATAACCTGGCTTCTCTTGAGACTCCAAACTGCATTTTTGAGACTGTCTTTGGTAAACTGAAAATACTCAGCAATGGTGTTGACTGATGAATTTAAGCATGGTTTGTCTTAAAGCATATTTAAAACACCACATATAAAAAAAAAAAACCTTGATTTTGGGCTGGGCTGGGCAGGGGGTCGACAGTATTGGCTATGACTCAACGACAAATGCTATAAGACTCTTCTCTGCTCCTCATGAATCATTAGCCTTTATGTAAAGATTTTTTTGAGGAAAGAAAAAGCTGTGCTTATTCAAAGAAGTTCTTTATTTACCCTTGCAAACAAGCAGAGACGGTCCAATCTGAGTGCAGCACTTTATTCACGATAGAGGAGTTATGAGGTTTGACCAACAGTTTGAGGATCCAATGGAGTTACGAGGTTAAGTCGCAAGTTCTTTTAAATACTTTTTATTGGTTAAATATTTGCAAAACCCACAGACGTAAAGGGTGACCAATAGTAATGATTATGAAAAAAAAGATAAATTGACAAAATATGGAGATACAAGCTTCTGCCTGACAGCAACAATATTATAATTTATAAAGTAATTCTCGTACAGAGTTTTAGCATATACACTACCGTTCAAAAGTTTGGGGTCGGTACGATTTTAAATACTTTTAAAAGAATTCTCTTCTGCTAACCATGGCTGCGCTTATTTGATTAAAAATACAACAAAAATCAGTTATAGTATTAAATATTATTCCAGTGTAAATCAGCTGTTTTCTGTGTGAATATATAGTAAAGTGTAATTTATTCCTGTGATCAAAGCTGAATTTTCAGCATCACCAGTGTCAGTGTCTTCAGTGTCAAATGATCCTTCACAAATCAGTATAATATGAGGATTTGGTGCTCAAGAAACATTTATTATTATTATCAATGTTGAAACAGTTGTTGGTCTGTCAGTTGTACAGTTTTTTTTTTTTGGATTCTTTGATGAATAGGAAGTTCAAAAGAACAGCATTTGTTTGAAATAGAATCTTTTGTAACATTATAAATGTCTTTACTGTCACTTTCGATCAAATTGACTATTGATTTCTTTCCTCCAAAAAATAAAAATAAAATTCTCACTGACCCCAAACTTTTGAACTGTAGTGTAAGTGAAATAATAATAATAACAATAATTATTATGATATAATAACAATAATAATAGCCTATATATTTCTCCTCATTGAAATTGTGCCTTTTTAATGACTGTCCTGCACACGTTTACCTTCTATTTTGTCACACCGACTATTGAAATGATTGTCTGTGGTAATTGACAGTGATGTCACAGATGCTGCAAATGGAGCTTAACCCAGAATATCCCTGTGATTCTAATAGTCATTTGTGAGTAAACAAACAGACAATATTTTAGAACAGTTTGCTCTAGGACATGGTGATAAACATACATTATACTTTATGTTAACATTGTTGTTGTCCTGAAGCAAATATCCACCTAACCGCTTCATGATCCTGAGCAATTATAGACAGCGAGCAGAATGCTCAGTACAGGACAAGCGGCTGGTAGTGTGAGATATTTAAGGAAGTGAGGGGCTTCGTGGAACAGCACACTAAAACCACCTAGGGAGAGAGAGAGATTGAGTTGCCCCTGCCTGACACTGTGACCTTAGCAGGGTATGGCTCACAGTGCCAGCTCAGATCGGCTGGTGCGGACACGGTCATCTATCTGACTTTGAGATATCACACTTAATGAAAAGAGTGGTTGAAAGAACAAGAGAGATAGGGAAACAGAAACAGAGGTTAATGTACTGTGAGATAGGGAATGGGTGGTGCCTCAGCCGGTTCTGGCTAGTTTCGTGCGTAATGCTGCCTGGGTGCCTGTGTGGGAGAAGTGCTGATGACTCATGTAATCCTCATGCTCGGGCCTGTCCCTGGATGCTGAGCGTGTGTGTGGAAGTGTGAGGAAACACAAGCTGTTGCTCTTGGTACTGTGCCAGTGGCCACTCTAGTGTGTTCTACCCTTGTTGACCAATTATACACCCTCTCTAGTAGTTATGCAAACTCTGGGAAAAGAGGATTAATCAGTTATTATTATTTTGTTGTCTAAAAATCATTATGGATTATTTCAGAAACATTTGAAGCGTTCTCCAACAGATCCAATAATATGGTTTTCCCTCTCATTATTATTAACTCTGAAGTCACCATGAAATCAAAATTGATGCATGATGCATCTTCTTCTTTGTCCTAGCGTGTGTCCCATATTTGCACAGGGTCCGCTTTTTCGTATGCCCGATCCAGGGCATCATCAGGGACGATATTGACTGCGCGCAATTTTGATTTCATGGTGACTTCAGAGTCAATATGAGAGAGAGAGAGAGTCATATATTATGCATGATGCATGTTCCTGGTTTTATTGTCATGTAATTCATAAGTGCATGTTATTTGAAAATATCTGCACTCTCAGAAAAAAAAAGGTAGGCTACAAAAGCTGTCACTGGGGCGGAACCTTTTCAAAAGGTACACTTTTATACCTAAAGTGTACATACCAGTACCTAAGGAACAAAAGTGTACCTTTTTAAAAGGTACCGCCCCAGTGACAGCTTTTGTACCCTTTTTTCCTGAGAGTGTGCAGTCAAAATGTAATAACTCGCTCTTCCTCTGAAACAGAAGCATCTATATAATAATTAACCTTTTATGATCCAATCAATTCCCAATAGCTAAAAATCAAAGTAATGAGATATTTTTATTTATGACATAAAGAAAGTCAAAATTATGAGAGAACAATAATTATGACATAAGTCAAAATTATGAAATGACAAACAATTTTGTCTTTTTATCTTATTATTTTGACATTTTTAAATAATAATTCTGACTTTTTATCTCATCATTTTGACCTTTTATCTCACAATTATGATTTAACAAAGCATGATTTTGATGTGTCGAAATGGGATTTCATTCGTTTCTCTTAGAAATCAGCTGTTTGCTGATTTGCGGGGCACTTTTTATTTATTTTAACCATTAAGATCAATAAAAACAACAACAAATATCAAATTCTGAAAAGAGATTGGTTTATAAATGGCCAATCCTAGATTTTTGTTAATAGGCATCCTTCTTTGAGGTTTAGGCATTTTGAGGGAATGTGAAGCACTTTAAAAAGATATTGTTCATATGTGAGTAATATTTCCAGTGGCTTTTCTCTAATATGGTCAGAATCCTTCCGGTTACATAGTCGTTTTTGGCCAAGCAAAGACAACAGGGGTTTGTGAATGGTATTTGGGCCAAGATTTAGCTGCACTGGCGGACTACCAATAGTTCCTTTGCTGTTAGATGCCTGTTTAATCGCTTTTTCTTAAGAAGTTGCCCTTCCGTGCTGATCATGGTTTTGCTGTTTATGATGGATTAGGTCGAGACATGAGTGTTTGTTTAAAAAACTGTTAGATGCCAGCTCTCTGTCTTTTATTGTGGATCCATGAAGCACAATGCCAAAACTGGGATTGCAAAACACAGCACTTGAGTCCCGGAATCAGGCTGTCATAAAAGACGATTACCGTTAACCTTACATCTTCCTGTAAACGGCCTCCAGCAGGCATTATTAAAAGGTGCCATAATTTGTAAGTCTGTGAACTAACAAATGCCGAGTTATTAGATTAAGCTGCATAGTTGTGGTTTTGGAATGACTGAGGCCTGTGGTTTGAGTGGTTGTGAAGGTCAGTAAGTTCAGTTCCAATTTCCATATATGACCTGAAATTTGACTTTTAAAAAACACTTAAGATTTTTGATAACTATCTAATAAGTTTAGAATTGTTTCAATGTCACCGTTGATGAAAGTGTTTGGTAAAAAAAATACAAAAAACACTGACTTGCTGACTACTTGGACAGTATGTTCAAATGCTAAATCTCTACACACAGATGCAAATGATACTATTAAAAACAAGTCCTTTAATTAAACTGGAGTCTCCTGCCACAGACATTCCCCTGTGGCCAGATTTGACTGCAGTGCCCCGATGTCATTACACAACCACTATTATAGCAACAGTGCTAATGTTTCTGAGAATTGTGTCAAAGGTTTGTGTTTCATTTCATATATTTGAGTTTACTCAGTTCACAAAATATGACAACACAGTTTTGCAAATAAACCATGAAACATGCATTTTAACATACCGGTAGGCTAAACAGATCAAAACCATTAAAATGCATGCATATTCAGTTACACTATCATTGTTCATTTTTCCACTCGTTTGGCTAAACCAAACAAGTTAATATGTCAGTTTAAACTTAAAGTCTGCACTGAATGGCTGATGTGTCATGTCTGAGTTATTGTATTGAATTGGGTCGACTGAAATGAATTATGCACTATAAAATATAAAGGCTACAGTGGGTCTCTTTGTTTAAGAAGTGTCTTAATGCATTTTCTTGTTTCAGACTTTTCTCATAGGCAAAAATAAAACGATGATGACTGCATTACAACATTTGATCAATAATTCATGGTCAGAGTTTAAAAGTTAAATGAAGTTTGGTAATGCGCTATGTAGGTCTGCTGCAACACATCAAGTCATCTTCTCCAGGGACAAATGTTGTCATATCCGACAAGCTGAAGACTCGGGCCCCACAGTGCTGAGTTAAGCAAAGCATGCAGGAAGGGACAAAAAACAAAGCACAACATTCTTTACTTCATACAGCACACTGAGGTAAATGCTATATTTTTTTTAAACATCTTCACAGCTGCTTCCTTTGATTTTTGCCATTCAATAATCCTTACATTCTGTTACATTGTGTCACTGTTTGTTTTGTTGCATGACGTCATTCTCTACAGAGATGAAAGCTGAAAGCTTATAAAATATTAAATAATGAAGTGATGATTTACACACAATAAATCTGTGCAGTTTAGCCACAATGAATGTTAATATCTGTTAACATGGCAATCCTGATCTCCATTTTGAACATTTATTGTGTTTGACTGCAAATCGGATAACGTCAGTGCATGCAAACAGCACAGTAAATGAAATGCCTTCATGTGTAAAACTACTTCATTTTCATTTACTTTATTGCTCTTAGTGCTTACTTCTCCTCTGCTTTGAAGTTTTATGGGCTTGAAAATGGACAGCAAATAACAGACACAATTTTTTATGTAAAAACCACATACTCTATCAAAATATTAAATACGTTTAAAAAAAATTACTGACACAGTAATGTCTGTGTCAGTATGGGTTCTCAGTGTTAAGTGGGTTTACTCTTTTAAATCAGCTATGGCTCCAGGAGTGTACAGGGGAGGGAACTCTTTATCCTTCAGACAGACCAGCTGACGCGACTTTTGACCTGAGATAAATTTACTCTTCCCATTGTTAGGATTGATAAAGTACACTCAGCTTGTGTTAAAGAGGGCAGGACCAGGCTCTCAATCCAATGCTTCCTTTTCCCTGTCAAAAGGTCATATTGTGCTCTATATGCAAGACTCCGGAGAACTCTCTGCTTATTTTTATGACATGTTCCTGGCGTCTCCTTCTCCACATTTCCCAACCTCCTTGACTCCAGTCATAACTGTGCCAGCCTGAGAAAGACAAGTATCCTGTTTCGCGCCAGACTCAGAATGAATGCCAAGTAACAGGCATTCCACAAGATTATTGCAACAATGGCACATTTTTGCGGGGTCTCTGGTGGCCAAATAATATGTCACTACAGAACTTGGTATTTTGGAAATCCCTTTGTCTGACTTGCTTGTTTTCCACCAAGACTGCAATGAAGGTTCAACGGCAAACCAGAAAGAGAGTAAACAGAGTGCATGATAATGTGTGTGTTAAGTTTTGTTTTACTCAGAGAATGCTAAAATGAGGTCCTAGTTATGTTATCTAAAAAATCCTCAGCGATTTAGCAATTATTATTCCTTTCCAGCTATGAAAAGTAAAAATCCTCAGCGATTTAGCAATTATCATTCCTTTGAAAAGTAGAAAATGTTGAAAACGGATATTTACAGTTATCGTTTTTACTGGAAAGCCTTTATTTTTTTTTTAATTCCCAAACTTATCTTAGTTTCACATCTATATCTATCTATAAATTACAGGAACGTCTGTCTGTCTGTGTGTCCGTGTGTCTGTCTGTCTGTCTGTCTGTCTGTCCGTCTGTCCGTCTGTCTGTCCGTCTGTCCGTCTGTCCGTCTGTCCGTCTGTCCGTCTGTCTGTCTGTCTGTCCGTGTGTCTGTCTGTGTGTCTGTCTGTCTGTCTGTCTGTCTGTCCGTCTGTCCGTCTGTCCGTCTGTCTGTCTGTCTGTCCGTCTGTCCGTCTGTCTGTTAATCAAATATCTGACCCGTTAGTCCGATGGATTTCAAATTTGACAGGTGTCTTGCTACACGCACGAGTATGTGCAGTGCCGAGTTTGACGTTGTTTGGATTAGAAATGCAAAAGATATCGTTAAATATATCGGTTAAAGAAGCACACATTGAAGTTGTGGTTTAAAAATAAACATTCTGACATTAGAGAGGGTTGTGGTTTTAAAATTGTGGTTTAAATATAAACATTCTGTCAGCTAAACATTAAGTCAGCTACACTGTTTACTTCTGAAGTAAAAAAAGTAGTGATTCTTTTCGAGAAATGTAGAGATTCTTTTCCAGGTTGTTATTATACATTTATTACAATGTAATTATACGTTTATTACAATGTAATTATACATTGTTTACAGTGTTACACATTTATTACAATGTAAGCATACGTTTATTACAATGTAATTATACATTTATTACAGTGTTATTATACATTTATTACAATGTAATTATACGTTTATTACAATGTAATTATACATTTATTACAGTGTTATTATACATTATAATGTAATTATACGTTTACAATGTAATTATACATTAGTGTTATTTTACGTCATTTATTACAGTCTTATTATACATTTGTTAAATTACTATTATTATACATTTGTTACATTATTATTTTGTTACATTATTCTTTTTGAAAATGGTAGCGATTCTTTAAAAAAGTAGCGATTCTTTTTGGGAAAAGTATTGTAAAAAAAAAATAATTATACATTTGTTAGTCTTATACTTTTTTACAATGTAATTATACATTTATTACAGTTATTATACATTTATTAAAATGTAATTATACATTTATTACAATGTAATTATACGTTTATTACAATGTAATTATACATTAGAGTGTTATTATACGTTTATTACAATGTAATTATACATTTATTACAGTGTTATTATACATTTGTTACATTATTATTATTATACATTTGTTACATTATTATTTTGTCACATTGTTCTTTTTGAAAAAGTAGCGATTCTTTTTGGAAAAAGTAGCGATTCTTTTTGAAAAAGTAGTGAATCTTTTTGAAAAAGTAGCGATTCTTTTTGAAAAAAGAAGTGATTCTTTTTGAAAAAGTAGTGAATCTTTTTGAAAAAGTAGCGATTCTTTTTGGAAAAAGTAGCGATTCTTTTTGAAAAAGTAGCGATTCTTTTTGAAAAAGTAGCAATTCTTTTTGGAAAAAGTAGCGATTCTTTTTGAAAAAGTAGTGATTCTTTTTGAAAAAAGTAGCGATTCTTTTTGGAAAAAGTGGCGATTCTTTTTGAAAAAGTAGTGTAAAAAATGTAAGTACCGTAATTCCTCAAATAAAGACCGGTATTAAAATAAACGCCGGGCCTCTGATAGTGGCCGGGGGCGTGGTCAACGCGGACAAATAAAGGCCGGTCTCAAATTAAGGCCGGGGAAAAAATAGTGTGAATAGGTACACTTTAAATGAGTGTACACTCAAATACGGACTCGCTCAGCGCTTGTCATATATCACAACTATTCAGTGTTTTTAACCACATGTTTATTTTAGGTTTCAGACATTTAAATAGATATGATTTATAGCAAAACAATAAATTTATAGTTTGTAAAATACACAATGGTGTCTATGGAAGCAGCAATAACAATCCATTCAAATATATTTGGCGACGTGTTTTATTCATATCAGATACACAGTGTAAGTAACTATAAAGTTTACTCTATTCTTCTCCCAGTTCACCGGCCACTTACTTTCATGTATTTCGGGAGAAACTGAAGAATTCACGCGCTGTAACTTAACAAATACAACAGGAATCTCCGAACTGCGGTGCCCATCTCACGTTACAGATCAAGATCATTGATAAAGGGTTTTAAACGACAAAACAAACTCACTTACACGGATTTGAGAGTCAGAATAGAAGATAGTTGATGACATGGTAAGCAAGTTTGTTAATATTTAGAAATAAAAGCGCTACATCTGTCATACAGCGCTATTTTGGCTGTGGTGAACACGTGCCAAGCATGACGCGTCACCATGGAAACTTGGCTGGCGGGCGGGCGGGGATCGCGAATTAGAAATAAAGGCCTGCCTCTAATAAAAGCCTGCTTCAAATAAAAGCCGGCTACCATCTGCAGTTCAGGTAAATAAAGGCCCCGGCCTTTATTTGAGGAATTACGGTATACATTTGTTACAGTGTTATTATACATTTATTACATTGTAAATATACATTTATTACATTGTAAATATACATTTATTACATTGTAATTATACATTACAGTGTTATTATACGTTTATTACAATGTAATTAAACGTTTATTACAATGTAATTATACTTTTTTACAATGTAATTATACATTTATTACAGTTATTATACATTTATTACAATGTAATTATACATTTATTACAATGTAATTATACATTAGAGTGTTATTATAGGTTTATTACAATGTAATTATACATTTATTACAGTGTTATTATACATTTGTTACATTATTATTATTATACATTTGTTACATTATTATTTTGTCACATTGTTCTTTTTGAAAAAAGTAGCGATTCTTTTTGGAAAAAGTAGCGATTCTTTTTAAAAAAGTAGTGAATCTTTTTGAAAAAGTAGCGATTCTTTTTGAAAAAAGAAGTGATTCTTTTTGAAAAAGAAGTGATTTTTTTTTAAAAAGTAGTGAATCTTTTTGAAAAAGTAGCGATTCTTTTTGGAAAAAGTAGCGATTCTTTTTGAAAAAGTAGCGATTCTTTTTGAAAAAGTAGGAATTCTTTTTGGAAAAAGTAGCGATTCTTTTTGAAAAAGTAGTGATTCTTTTTGAAAAAAGTAGCGATTCTTTTTGGAAAAAGTGGCGATTCTTTTTGAAAAAAGTAGTGTAAAAAATTTAAGTATACATTTGTTACAGTGTTATTATACATTTATTACATTGTAAATATACATTTATTACATTGTAATTATACATTACAGTGTTATTATACGTTTATTACAATGTAATTATAATAAACGTCACATTATTCTTTTTGAGAAAAGTAGCGATTCTTTTTGGAAAAGTAGCGATTCTTTTTGGAAAAAGTAGCAATTTTTGAAAAAGTAGTGATTCTTTTTGAAAAAAGTAACGATTTTTTTTGTGAAAAAGTAGCGATTCTTTTTAAAAAAAACAAAAAACAATTCTTTTAGAAAAAGTAGCGATTCTTTTTGAAAAAAGTAGTGATTCTTTTTGAAAAAGTAGCGATTCTTTTTGGAAAAAGTAGTGATTCTTTTTGGAAAAAGTAGTGTAAAAAATGTAATTATACATTTGTTACAGTCTTATACATTCATTACAATGTATTTATACGTTTATTACAATGTCATTATGCATTTTTTACAGTGTTATTATACATTTATTACAATGTAATTATAAGTTTATTACAATGTAATTATAAGTTCATTACAATGTAATTATACGTTTATTACAATGTAATTATACATTGAAGTGTTATTATACGTTCATTACAATGTAATTATACATTTATTACAATGTAATTATATATTTATTACAGTTTTATTATACATTCATTACAATGTAATTATACATTACAGTGTTATTATGCATTTGTTACATTATTATTATTAGATATTTGTTACATTATTATTTTGTTATATTCTTTTTGAAAAAGTAGCGATTTTTTTTAGGAAAAAGTAGCGATTCTTTTTGAAAAAAGTAGTGTAAAAATGTAATTATACATTTGTTACAGTCTTATTATACATTTATTACAATGTAATTATACATTTATTACAATGTAATTATACGTTTATTACAAAGTAACTACATAGTTTAAAAACTGTATAGAACTATGAAAAACTATGTATGAACAATGAAAAAGTAGCGATTCTTTTTTGAAAAAGTAGCGATTCTTTTTGAAAAGTAGCGATTTTTTTTTTGAAAACGTATCGATTCACTTTTGAAAAAGTAGCGATTCTTTTTGAAAAAGTAGCGATTCTTTTTGGAAAAGTAGCAATTCATTTTGGAAAAGTAGCGATTCTTTTTGGAAAAAGTAGCGATTCTTTTTTAAAAAGTAGTGATTCTTTTTGAAAAAGTAGCGATTCTTTTTGGAAAAAGTAGCGATTCTTTTTGAAAAAGTAGTGATTCTTTTTGGAAAAAGTAGCGATTCTTTTTGAAAAAAGTAGTGTAAAAACGTAATTATACAATTGTTACAGTCTTATTATACAGTCATTACAATGTATTTATACGTTTATTACAATGTAATTATACATTTTTTACGGTGTTATTATACATTTATTACATTGTAATTATACATTACAGTGTTATTATACGTTTATTACAATGTAATTATATGTTTATTACAATGTAATTATACATTCATTACAGTGTTATTATACATTTATTACAATGTAATTATACATTTATCACAATATAAGTATACGTTTTTACAATGTAATTATACATTTATTAGTGTTTTTATACATTTATTACAATGTAATTTATGTTTATTACAATGTAATTATACTTTACAGTGTTATTATACGTTTATTACAATGTAATTATACATTTATTACAGTGTTATTGTACATTTTTTACATTATTATTATTATACATTTGTTACATTATTATTTTGTCACATTATTCTTTTTTAAAAAGTAGCGATTCTTTTTGAAAAAGTAGCGATTCTTTTTGGAAAACGTAGCGATTCTTTTTGAAAAAGTAGCGATTCTTTTTGGAAAAAGTAGCAATTCTTTTTGGAAAAAGTAGCGATTCTTTTTGAAAAAGTAGTGATTCTTTTTGAAAAAAGTAGCGATTCTTTTTGGAAAAAGTTGCAATTCTTTTTGAAAAAGTAGTAATTCTTTTTGGAAAAAGTAGCGATTCTTTTTGAAAAAGTAGTGTAAAAAATGTAATTATACATTTGTTACAGTCTTATTATACATTTATTACACTGTAATTATACATTTAATACAACGTAGGTATACGTTGATTACAATGTAATTATACGTTTATTACAAAGTAACTATACATAGTTTAAAAACTGTATAGAACTATGAAAAACTATGTATAGAACTATGAAAAAGTAGCGATTCTTTAAAAAAGAAGCGATTCTTTTTTGAAAAAGTAGCGATTCTTTTTTGAAAAAGTAGCGATTCTTTTTGAAAAAGTAGCGATTCTTTTTTGAAAATAGTAGTGTAAAAAATGTAATTATACATTTGTTACAGTCTTATTATACATTCACTACAATGTATTTATACGTTTATTACAATCTCATTATACGTTTTTTACAGTGTTATTATACATTTATTACAATGTAATTATACATTTATTACAATGTAATTATACATTACAGTGTTATTATACGTTCATTACAATGTCATTATACGTTTTTACAATGTAATTATACATTTATTACAGTGTTATTATACATTATAATGTAATTATACGTTTACAATGTAATTATACATTAGTGTTATTTTACGTCATTTATTACAGTGTTATTATACATTTGTTAAATTACTATTATTATACATTTGTTACATTATTATTTTGTTACATTATTCTTTTTGAAAATGGTAGCGATTCTTTAAAAAAGTAGCGATTCTTTTTGGGAAAAGTATTGTAAAAAAAAATTATACATTTGTTAGTCTTATACTTTTTTACAAGGTAATTATACATTTATTACAGTTATTATACATTTATTAAAATGTAATTATACATTTATTACAATGTAATTATACGTTTATTACAATGTAATTATACATTAGAGTGTTATTATACGTTTATTACAATGTAATTATACATTTATTACAGTGTTATTATACATTTGTTACATTATTATTATTATACATTTGTTACATTATTATTTTGTCACATTGTTCTTTTTGAAAAAGTAGCGATTCTTTTTGGAAAAAGTAGCGATTCTTTTTGAAAAAGTAGTGAATCTTTTTGAAAAAGTAGCGATTCTTTTTGAAAAAAGAAGTGATTCTTTTTGAAAAAGTAGTGAATCTTTTTGAAAAAGTAGCGATTCTTTTTGGAAAAAGTAGCGATTCTTTTTGAAAAAGTAGCGATTCTTTTTGAAAAAGTAGCAATTCTTTTTGGAAAAAGTAGCGATTCTTTTTGAAAAAGTAGTGATTCTTTTTGAAAAAAGTAGCGATTCTTTTTGGAAAAAGTGGCGATTCTTTTTGAAAAAAGTAGTGTAAAAAATGTAAGTACCGTAATTCCTCAAATAAAGACCGGTATTAAAATAAACGCCGGGCCTCTGATAGTGGCCGGGGGCATGGTCAACGCGGACAAATAAAGGCCGGTCTCAAATTAAGGCCGGGGAAAAAATAGTGTGAATAGGTACACTTTAAATGAGTGTACACTCAAATACGGACTCGCTCAGCACTTGTCATATATCACAACTATTTAGTGTTTTTAACCACATGTTTATTTTAGGTTTCAGACATTTAAATAGATATGATTTATAGAAAAACAATAAATTTATAGTTTGTAAAATACACAATGGTGTCTATGGAAGCAGCAATAACAATCCATTCAAATATATTTGGCGACGTGTTTTATTCATATCAGATACACAGTGTAAGTAACTATAAAGTTTACTCTATTCTTCTCCCAGTTCACCGGCCACTTACTTTCATGTATTTCGGGAGAAACTGAAGAATTCACGCGCTGTAACTTAACAAATACAACAGGAATCTCCGAACTGCGGTGCCCATCTCACGTTACAGATCAAGATCATTTATAAAGGGTTTTAAACGACAAAACAAACTCACTTACACGGATTTGAGAGTCAGAATAGAAGATAGTTGATGACATGGTAAGCAAGTTTGTTAATATTTAGAAATAAAAGCGCTACATCTGTCATACAGCGCTATTTTGGCTGTGGTGAACACGTGCCAAGCATGACGCTTCACCATGGAAACTTGGCTGGCGGGCGGGCGGGGATCGCGAATTAGAAATAAAGGCCTGCCTCTAATAAAAGCCTGCTTCAAATAAAAGCCGGCTACCATCTGCAGTTCAGGTAAATAAAGGCCCCGGCCTTTATTTGAGGAATTACGGTATACATTTGTTACAGTGTTATTATACATTTATTACATTGTAAATATACATTTATTACATTGTAAATATACATTTATTACATTGTAATTATACATTACAGTGTTATTATACGTTTATTACAATGTAATTAAACGTTTATTACAATGTAATTATACTTTTTTACAATGTAATTATACATTTATTACAGTTATTATACATTTATTACAATGTAATTATACATTTATTACAATGTAATTATACGTTTATTACAATGTAATTATACATTTATTACAATGTAATTATACATTAGAGTGTTATTATAAGTTTATTACAATGTAATTATACATTTATTACAGTGTTATTATACATTTGTTACATTATTATTATTATACATTTGTTACATTATTATTTTGTCACATTGTTCTTTTTGAAAAAAGTAGCGATTCTTTTTGGAAAAAGTAGCGATTCTTTTTAAAAAAGTAGTGAATCTTTTTGAAAAAGTAGCGATTCTTTTTGAAAAAAAGAAGTGATTCTTTTTGAAAAAGAAGTGATTTTTTTTTTAAAAGTAGTGAATCTTTTTGAAAAAGTAGCGATTCTTCTTGGAAAAAGTAGCGATTCTTTTTGAAAAAGTAGCGATTCTTTTTGAAAAAGTAGGAATTCTTTTTGGAAAAAGTAGCGATTCTTTTTGAAAAAGTAGTGATTCTTTTTGAAAAAGTAGCGATTCTTTTTGGAAAAAGTGGCGATTCTTTTTGAAAAAAGTAGTGTAAAAAATTTAAGTATACATTTGTTACAGTGTTATTATACATTTATTACATTGTAAATATACATTTATTACATTGTAATTATACATTACAGTGTTATTATACGTTTATTACAATGTAATTATAATAAACGTCACATTATTCTTTTTGAGAAAAGTAGCGATTCTTTTTGGAAAAGTAGCGATTCTTTTTGGAAAAAGTAGCAATTTTTGAAAAAGTAGTGATTCTTTTTGAAAAAGTAACGATTTTTTTTGTGAAAAAGTAGCGATTCTTTTTTTTAAAAAAAACAAAAACAATTCTTTTAGAAAAAGTAGCGATTCTTTTTGAAAAAAGTAGTGATTCTTTTTGAAAAAGTAGCGATTCTTTTTGGAAAAAGTAGTGATTCTTTTTGGAAAAAGTAGTGTAAAAAATGTAATTATACATTTGTTACAGTCTTATACATTCATTACAATGTATTTATACGTTTATTACAATGTCATTATAAATTTTTTACAGTGTTATTATACATTTATTACAATGTAATTATAAGTTTATTACAATGTAATTATAAGTTCATTACAATGTAATTATACGTTTATTACAATGTAATTATACATTGAAGTGTTATTATACGTTCATTACAATGTAATTATACATTTATTACAATGTAATTATATATTTATTACAGTTTTATTATACATTCATTACAATGTAATTATACATTTATTACAGTGTTATTATGCATTTGTTACATTATTATTATTAGATATTTGTTACATTATTATTTTGTTATATTCTTTTTGAAAAAGTAGCGATTTTTTTTTAGGAAAAAGTAGCGATTCTTTTTGAAAAAAGTAGTGTAAAAATGTAATTATACATTTGTTACAGTCTTATTATACATTTATTACAATGTAATTATACATTTATTACAATGTAATTATACGTTTATTACAAAGTAACTACATAGTTTAAAAACTGTATAGAACTATGAAAAACCATGTATGAACAATGAAAAAGTAGCGATTCTTTTTTGAAAAAGTAGCGATTCTTTTTGAAAAGTAGCGATTTTTTTTTTGAAAACGTATCGATTCACTTTTGAAAAAGTAGCGATTCTTTTTGAAAAAGTAGCGATTCTTTTTGGAAAAGTAGCAATTCATTTTGGAAAAGTAGCGATTCTTTTTGGAAAAAGTAGCGATTCTTTTTTAAAAAGTAGTGATTCTTTTTGAAAAAGTAGCGATTCTTTTTGGAAAAAGTAGCGATTCTTTTTGAAAAAGTAGTGATTCTTTTTGGAAAAAGTAGCGATTCTTTTTGAAAAAAGTAGTGTAAAAACGTAATTATACAATTGTTACAGTCTTATTATACATTCATTACAATGTATTTATACGTTTATTACAAAGTAATTATACATTTTTTACAGTGTTATTATACATTTATTACATTGTAATTATACATTACAGTGTTATTATACGTTTATTACAATGTAATTATATGTTTATTACAATGTAATTATACATTCATTACAGTGTTATTATACATTTATTACAATGTAATTATACATTTATCACAATATAAGTATACGTTTTTACAATGTAATTATACATTTATTAGTGTTATTATACATTTATTACAATGTAATTTATGTTTATTACAATGTAATTATACTTTACAGTGTTATTATATGTTTATTACAATGTAATTATACATTTATTACAGTGTTATTATACATTTGTTACATTATTATTATTATACATTTGTTACATTATTATTTTGTCACATTATTCTTTTTGAAAAAGTAGCGATTCTTTTTGAAAAAGTAGCGATTCTTTTTGGAAAACGTAGCGATTCTTTTTGGAAAAAGTAGCGATTCTTTTTGAAAAAGTAGTGATTCTTTTTGAAAAAAGTAGCGATTCTTTTTGGAAAAAGTAGCAATTCTTTTTGGAAAAAGTAGCGATTCTTTTTGAAAAAGTAGTGATTCTTTTTGAAAAAAGTAGCGATTCTTTTTGGAAAAAGTTGCAATTCTTTTTGAAAAAGTAGTAATTCTTTTTGGAAAAAGTAGCGATTCTTTTTGAAAAAGTAGTGTAAAAAATGTAATTATACATTTGTTACAGTCTTATTATACATTTATTACACTGTAATTATACATTTAATACAACGTATGTATACGTTGATTACAATGTAATTATACGTTTATTACAAAGTAACTATACATAGTTTAAAAACTGTATAGAACTATGAAAAACTATGTATAGAACTATGAAAAAGTAGCGATTCTTTAAAAAAGAAGCGATTCTTTTTTGAAAAAGTAGCGATTCTTTTTTGAAAAAGTAGCGATTCTTTTTGAAAAAGTAGCGATTCTTTTTTGAAAAAGTAGCGATTCTTTTTTGAAAATAGTAGTGTAAAAAATGTAATTATACATTTGTTACAGTCTTATTATACATTCACTACAATGTATTTATACGTTTATTACAATCTCATTATACGTTTTTTACAGTGTTATTATACATTTATTACAATGTAATTATACATTTATTACAATGTAATTATACATTACAGTGTTATTATACGTTCATTACAATGTCATTATACGTTTTTACAATGTAATTATACATTTATTACAGTGTTATTATACATTATAATGTAATTATACGTTTACAATGTAATTATACATTAGTGTTATTTTACGTCATTTATTACAGTGTTATTATACATTTGTTAAATTACTATTATTATACATTTGTTACATTATTATTTTGTTACATTATTCTTTTTGAAAATGGTAGCGATTCTTTAAAAAAGTAGCGATTCTTTTTGGGAAAAGTATTGTAAAAAAAAAATAATTATACATTTGTTAGTCTTATACTTTTTTACAATGTAATTATACATTTATTACAGTTATTATACATTTATTAAAATGTAATTATACATTTATTACAATGTAATTATACGTTTATTACAATGTAATTATACATTAGAGTGTTATTATACGTTTATTACAATGTAATTATACATTTATTACAGTGTTATTATACATTTGTTACATTATTATTATTATACATTTGTTACATTATTATTTTGTCACATTGTTCTTTTTGAAAAAGTAGCGATTCTTTTTGGAAAAAGTAGCGATTCTTTTTGAAAAAGTAGTGAATCTTTTTGAAAAAGTAGCGATTCTTTTTGAAAAAAGAAGTGATTCTTTTTGAAAAAAGAAGTGATTCTTTTTGAAAAAGTAGTGAATCTTTTTGAAAAAGTAGCGATTCTTTTTGGAAAAAGTAGCGATTCTTTTTGAAAAAGTAGCGATTCTTTTTGAAAAAGTAGCAATTCTTTTTGGAAAAAGTAGCGAGTCTTTTTGAAAAAGTAGTGATTCTTTTTTGAAAAAAGTAGCGATTCTTTTTGGAAAAAGTGGCGATTCTTTTTGAAAAAAGTAGTGTAAAAAATGTAAGTACCGTAATTCCTCAAATAAAGACCGGTATTAAAATAAACGCCGGGCCTCTGATAGTGGCCGGGGGCGTGGTCAACGCGGACAAATAAAGGCCGGTCTCAAATTAAGGCCGGGGAAAAAATATTGTGAATAGGTACACTTTAAATGAGTGTACACTCAAATACGGACTCGCTCAGCGCTTGTCATATATCACAACTATTCAGTGTTTTTAACCACATGTTTATTTTAGGTTTCAGACATTTAAATAGATATGATTTATAGCAAAACAATAAATTTATAGTTTGTAAAATACACAATGGTGTCTATGGAAGCAGCAATAACAATCCATTCAAATATATTTGGCGACGTGTTTTATTCATATCAGATACACAGTGTAAGTAACTATAAAGTTTACTCTATTCTTCTCCCAGTTCACCGGCCACTTACTTTCATGTATTTCGGGAGAAACTGAAGAATTCACGCACTGTAACTTAACAAATACAACAGGAATCTCCGAACTGCGGTGCCCATCTCACGTTACAGATCAAGATAATTTATAAAGGGTTTTAAACGACAAAACAAACTCACTTACACGGATTTGAGAGTCAGAATAGAAGATAGTTGATGACATGGTAAGCAAGTTTGTTAATATTTAGAAATAAAAGCACTACATCTGTCATACAGCGCTATTTTGGCTGTGGTGAACATGTGCCAAGCATGATGCGTCACCATGGAAACTTGGCTGGCGGGCGGGCGGGGATCGCGAATTAGAAATAAAGGCCTGCCTCTAATAAAAGCCTGCTTCAAATAAAAGCCGGCTACCATCTGCAGTTCAGGTAAATAAAGGCCCCGGCCTTTATTTGAGGACTTACGGTATACATTTGTTACAGTGTTATTATACATTTATTACATTGTAAATATACATTTATTACATTGTAAATATACATTTATTACATTGTAATTATACATTACAGTGTTATTATACGTTTATTACAATGTAATTATACGTTTATTACAATGTAATTATACTTTTTTACAATGTAATTATACATTTATTACAGTTATTATACATTTATTACAATGTAATTATACATTTATTACAATGTAATTATACGTTTATTACAATGTAATTATACATTAGAGTGTTATTATACGTTTATTACAATGTAATTATACATTTATTACAGTGTTATTATACATTTGTTACATTATTATTATTTTTATACATTTGTTACATTATTATTTTGTCACATTGTTCTTTTTGAAAAAAGTAGCGATTCTTTTTGGAAAAAGTAGCGATTCTTTTTAAAAAAGTAGTGAATCTTTTTGAAAAAGTAGCGATTCTTTTTGAAAAAAGAAGTGATTCTTTTTGAAAAAGAAGTGATTTTTTTTTAAAAAGTAGTGAATCTTTTTGAAAAAGTATCGATTCTTTTTGGAAAAAGTAGTGATTCTTTTTGAAAAAGTAGCGATTCTTTTTGAAAAAGTAGGAATTCTTTTTGGAAAAAGTAGCGATTCTTTTTGAAAAAGTAGTGATTCTTTTTGAAAAAAGTAGCGATTCTTTTTGGAAAAAGTGGCGATTCTTTTTGAAAAAAGTAGTGTAAAAAATTTAAGTATACATTTGTTACAGTGTTATTATACATTTATTACATTGTAAATATACATTTATTACATTGTAATTATACATTACAGTGTTATTATACGTTTATTACAATGTAATTATAATAAACGTCACATTATTCTTTTTGAGAAAAGTAGCGATTCTTTTTGGAAAAGTAGCGATTCTTTTTGGAAAAAGTAGCAATTTTTGAAAAAGTAGTGATTCTTTTTTAAAAAAGTAACGATTTTTTTTGTGAAAAAGTAGCGATTCTTTTTAAAAAAACAAAAAACAATTCTTTTAGAAAAAGTAGCGATTCTTTTTGAAAAAAGTAGTGATTCTTTTTGAAAAAGTAGCGATTCTTTTTGGAAAAAGTAGTGATTCTTTTTGGAAAAGAGTAGCAATTCTTTTTGAAAAAGTAGCGATTCTATTTGAAAAGTAGAGATTCTTTTTGTAAAAGGTAGCGATTCTATTTGAAAAAGTAGTGATTCTTTTTGAAAATAGTAGTGTAAAAAATGTAATTATACATTTGTTACAGTCTTATACATTCATTACAATGTATTTATACGTTTATTACAATGTCATTATACATTTTTTACAGTGTTATTATACATTTATTACAATGTAATTATAAGTTTATTACAATGTAATTATAAGTTCATTACAATGTAATTATACGTTTATTACAATGTAATTATACATTGAAGTGTTATTATACGTTCATTACAATGTAATTATACATTTATTACAATGTAATTATATATTTATTACAGTTTTATTATACATTCATTACAATGTAATTATACATTTATTACAGTGTTATTATGCATTTGTTACATTATTATTATTAGATATTTGTTACATTATTATTTTGTTATATTCTTTTTGAAAAAGTAGCGATTTTTTTTAGGAAAAAGTAGCGATTCTTTTTGAAAAAAGTAGTGTAAAAATGTAATTATACATTTGTTACAGTCTTATTATACATTTATTACAATGTAATTATACATTTATTACAATGTAATTATACGTTTATTACAAAGTAACTACATAGTTTAAAAACTGTATAGAACTATGAAAAACCATGTATGAACAATGAAAAAGTAGCGATTCTTTTTTGAAAAAGTAGCGATTCTTTTTGAAAAGTAGCGATTTTTTTTTTGAAAACGTATCGATTCACTTTTGAAAAAGTAGCGATTCTTTTTGAAAAAGTAGCGATTCTTTTTGGAAAAGTAGCAATTCATTTTGGAAAAGTAGCGATTCTTTTTGGAAAAAGTAGCGATTCTTTTTTAAAAAGTAGTGATTCTTTTTGAAAAAGTAGCGATTCTTTTTGGAAAAAGTAGCGATTCTTTTTGGAAAAAGTAGTGATTCTTTTTGGATAAAGTAGCGATTCTTTTTGGAAAAAGTTGCAATTCTTTTTGAAAAAGTAGTAATTCTTTTTGGAAAAAGTAGCGATTCTTTTTGAAAAAGTAGTGTAAAAAATGTAATTATACATTTGTTACAGTCTTATTATACATTTATTACACTGTAATTATACATTTAATACAACGTATGTATACGTTGATTACAATGTAATTATACGTTTATTACAAAGTAACTATACATAGTTTAAAAACTGTATAGAACTATGAAAAACTATGTATAGAACTATGAAAAAGTAGCGATTCTTTAAAAAAGAAGCGATTCTTTTTTGAAAAAGTAGCGATTCTTTTTGGAAAAAGTTGCAATTCTTTTTGAAAAAGTAGTAATTCTTTTTGGAAAAAGTAGCGATTCTTTTTGAAAAAGTAGTGTAAAAAATGTAATTATACATTTGTTACAGTCTTATTATACATTTATTACACTGTAATTATACATTTAATACAACGTATGTATACGTTGATTACAATGTAATTATACGTTTATTACAAAGTAACTATACATAGTTTAAAAACTGTATAGAACTATGAAAAACTATGTATAGAACTATGAAAAAGTAGCGATTCTTTAAAAAAGAAGCGATTCTTTTTTGAAAAAGTAGCGATTCTTTTTGAAAAAGTAGCGATTCTTTTTTGAAAAAGTAGCGATTCTTTTTTGAAAATAGTAGTGTAAAAAATGTAATTATACATTTGTTACAGTCTTATTATACATTCACTACAATGTATTTATACGTTTATTACAATCTCATTATACGTTTTTATAGTGTTATTATACATTTATTACAATGTAATTATACATTTATTACAATGTAATTATACATTACAGTGTTATTATACGTTCATTACAATGTCATTATACGTTTTTACAATGTAATTATACATTTATTACAGTGTTATTATACATTTATTACAATGTAATTATACATTTATTACAGTGTTATTATACATTTGTTACATTATTATTATAATACATTTGTTACATTATTATTTTGTTACATTATTCTTTTTGAAAAAAGAAGTGATTTTTTTTGGAAAAAGTAACGATTGTTTTTGAAAAAGTAGCGATTCTTTTTGAAAAAGTAGTGTAAAAAATGTGGGTAAAACTTTATTTTACGGTGTCCTTGTTACACATGTTGCATGTACTTACTGTAGTAATAACAGTAAATTATGCATAATTACATGTAACTAACCCTCAACCAAATCCTAATCCTACCCTATTCCTATAGTAAGTACATGTAGTTACTTAATATTACTCTGTACTTAAATATATAATTACACTGTAACAAGGACACCTTAAAATAAAGTGTAACCAAAATGTAAATATACATTTGTTACAGACTTATTATACATTTATTACAATGTAATTATACATTTAATACAACGTATTTATATGTTTATTACAATGTTATGATACGTTTATTACAAAGTAACTATATTTAGTTTAAAAACTGTATAGAACTATGAAAAACTATGTATAGAACTATGAAAAAGGAGCGATTCTTTTTTGAAAAAGGAGCGATTCTTTTTTGAAAAAGTAGCGATTAACTTCGAAAAAGTAATGATTCTTTTTTTGAAAAAGTAGCGATTCACTTTCGAAAAAGTAGCGATTCACTTTCGAAAAAGTAGCGATTCTTTTTTGAAAAAGTAGCTATTCTTTGTTGAAAAGGTATCGATTCACTTTTGAAAAAGTAGCGATTCATTTTTGAAAAAGTATCGATTCACTTTTGAAAAAGTATTGCTTCATTCTTGAAAAAGTAGCGATTCATTTTTGAAAAAGTATCGATTCACTTTTGAAAAAGTATCGATTCACTTTTGAAAAAGTAGCGATTCTTTTTGAAAATGTATCTATTCTTTTTTTAAAAAGTAGCGATTCTTTTTAATAAGTATTGATTCTTTTTTGAAAAAGTAGCGATTTACTACTTTCAAAAAAGTAGCGATTCATTTTTTAAAATGTCTCAATTCATTTTTGAAGAAGTAGCGATTTAACTGAATCTTTAAGTCAGCTACACTGTTTAATTCTGAATATTATATTTTATTCTGGTGCGCTTAACGTTATCGTTTTCTCAGAGTTTAGGCTCCTGTGTAATAATAGCCTAGGCTATTAAGCAACTCAAACATACCAAACCAACAATTACTAAAAACACACAAAAACTGATTTTGCACGGGCATTGCACCAGTATATTATCTATAAATTACAGGAACGTCTGTCTGTCTGTGTGTCTGTCTGTCTGTCTGTTAATCAAATATCTCTCGAACCGTTAGTCCGATGGATTTCAAACTTGACAGGTGTCTTGCCCGAGTTTGACGTTGTTTGGATTAGAAATGCAAAAGATATCGTTAAATATATCAGTAAAAGGAGCACACATTGAAGTTGTGGTTTAAAAATAAACATTCTGACATTAGAGAGAGTTGTGGTTTAAAAGTTGTGGTTTAAAAATAAACATTCTGTCAGCTAAAGATTAAGTCAGCTACACTGTTTATTTCTGAATATTGTAGTTATTCAGAAATAGTTAGTTGTCAGTAGTTAGTTAGTTATATAGGTTCAATTTTCCATATATATTGTATGTCATTATGTCAGTATCAGTATTTGCTTTCAGCTATGCACAAATAAAAATGTCACTGAACTTTTGCTGTGTAATTGTAACAAGGAGCACTCAAACACACCAAACCAACAATTACTAAAAACACACACAAAAACTGATTTTGCACATACATACTGTCAAATCGATTAATCGTGATAAAAAAGTATACAGTACACACACACGCATAATATACAGTATATATAAATATAATATAGCCTATACACAGACACGCATACATCTATCTATAAATTACAGAAACGTCTGTCTGTGTGTCTGTTATTCGCATATTCGCAAAAGAAGCACACATTGAAGATGTTTAGATGATGTTTAGAAGGTTGTGGTTTAAAAATAAACATTCTGACATTAGAGGGTTGTGATTTAAAAATATCTGAATATTATATTTCATTCTGGTGCACTTAACATTATCGCTACTGTGTAATAGTAGCCTATATGCTATTCACCAACTAAACATAAAAGACGCTAACTGCCTTTCTCTGTCTCTATAATTGTAATCTGCACAATGACAACAAAGTTGACCCTTTGTTGTCATTGTGTGTGAGAGGCGGCCACTCCCCCTCCACACTGCACACTGAGTGGCCACTCCCCCCTCCACACTGCACACTGAGTGGCCACTCCCCCTCCACACTGCACACTGAGTGGCCACTCCCCCCTTCACACTGCACACTGAGTGGCCACTCCCCCTCCACACTGCACACTGAGTGGCCACTCCCCCTCTCACACTGCACACTGAGTGACCACTCCCCCTCCACACTGCACACTGAGTGGCCACTCCCCCTCCACACTGCACACTGAGTGGCCACTCCCCCTCCACACTGCACACTGAGTGGCCACTCCCCCTCCACACTGCACACTGAGTGGCCACTCCCCCTCCACACTGCACACTGAGTGGCCACTCCCCCTCTCACACTGCACACTGAGTGGCCACTCCCCAAAATAAACATTCTGAAATTAAAGGGTTGTGGTTTAAAAATATCGGAATATTATATTTTATTCACGGCTATATTTTGTAGTAGCCTATTCACAAATTGTTTGCTCAAACGTTGGGTTTTCTCAGTGTTCACTGTGTGCTCCCTGAATCATCGCGCTTATTCATTTGTGGATGTTAACTGAATCTGTAAGTCGGCTACACTGTTTACTTCTGAATATTATATTTTATTCTAGTGCGCTTAACGTTATGGTTTTCTCCGAGTTTAGGCTCCTGTGTAATAGTAGCCTAGGCTATTCAGCAACATACAAACCAACAATTACTAATAACAGATTTTGCACGGGCATTGCACTAGTAGTAAAAAAGACACAAAGATGAGTTTTACTGGATAGATGGCTATGCTATGGACAATGTCATAATATTAATGTAATAATATGAATGACATCAGTCTTTTAAACAATCATGTGAATATTACCTAATCCATGGCATAGTTATAAAAGAATTTGTTATACAGGTTAATATATTTAATGACACCTAATTAGAACACCATTGTGATGACACTATAATTATTCAGAATTCTAAGACAAGACTCAAGTGAGTTTTTGTCACGACAATACAGCACAGTAATTTAAAGTGTTTGTAACAAGAACACTATGTATCAACTGTCCATTTAACAACACACTGACACTGTAAACAGTATTTTCAAATTTACAATATCCATCTCCATTTGCATTCAAGTAAACACAAAATACAATGCAACCAAATGTGAACCCATGTTTTGTTCTCTAGTAAATATAGGCCTAGTATATTTATTTAATATGAACACTATACTATTCCATTCTATTCATATAAAAAAAACTTGCTATGTGTACTGTAACTGGGACTAGTCACACTGGCATATTTTTGCCCTTTTGTTGGTTTGATTGCTTCTATTGTTCTCATTTGTAAGTCACTTTGGATAAAAGCGTCTGCTAAATAATTAAATGTAAATGTACATTTTTAGTAAAGGATAATTATACTCGGGTAATTGCTCTAGTTCAAAAGTTTGGGGTCTGATTTTTTTCTTCATTTCATTCTTTGATGCATATTAAAAAACATTTATTTGAAACAGATTTTTTGTAACAATGTAGAATTCTTTGCTTTCATTTTAATCCTGTCAATTTAATGTATTCTTGCTGAATAAACAAAACAATTTATTTAAAAACAATCTTACTGACCCCAAACATTTGAATGGTAGGCCTATGTTTTTTTATGTTTGTTTTGTTTTTGTTAGTTTGTTTCAGGGGTTGAGGTCAAGTCATCTGGCATCGGGCACAATAATCACCACCACACCAGATTTTAGGGTTCCCATCCAAAATCCCAGTTTAAACCCTACAAAATGTGCTTCCTGTGGTAAAATCTAAATTAACTGATTTTATAGTCTATATTATTTTATAGGGGCCTGGTTTCACAGACAGGGCTTAGATTAAGCCAGATTAAGCTTTAGTTCAATTAGGACATTTGAGTAGCTTTTATAAACGTGCCCCAAAAAAAAAAAAAAAAAAAAAAACATTACTGGTGTGCATCTTGAGACAAAACGGCACTGATACATTTTGAGATTTGTAAGTCAGTGCAAGTGCTCAAACATGCATTTTAGTCTGGGACCAAGTTTAAGCCTTAATTGTCTGTGAGACCACCGTGGGAATATGCCTTAAGGGTCAGGTCAGGTAAAAAAAACTCTTTAGGTTGCAATTACACAACTCTATGAGATAAATCTTGCGCACTTATGTCGTCAGCAGCATCGTCCATAATTACTAGCATTTCCAAAGCTAGTGGCATGTTGGCGAAATAGCAGTTGAAGGCGTTTCTCCAGGGAGGCAGCGCGGATGATGTCATCTCCGTAAGCGGGACATGAGCGGTCTCTCTATAAAGAGCAAGCCGTCACTAAAACTCCTCACTCTTCTCAGTCACACTCACAGCCATCAAAGCTGCTCAGCTCGGTCGAGTTGGCGACTCCAGCGCTGCTAGACAACACAAAAGCCGCAAGATGTCGACCGACATGTACTCAGAATCTCGCCGGGTCTGCCCTTCGATTCACGGCAACAAGTTTGACACAGCGAGCCGCAAGCGGGCAGTGGCGAACATCTTCGAGAACGTCAACCAGGACGCGCTCATGAGACTCTTCCAGAAAACGGGAGACATGAAAGCCGAGGAGAGAGTGAGAAGCATCTTCTCCTTCGCGCAAGACCCCGAAGAGACGGCCAGAGCTCTGATGGCCCTCAAGCAGAGGAAGAAGGACAAGTTCCTCCGGATCGCGGGGATGCTGCGACACTTTCTGAAGCTGCGTTGAACGTCTTCACGCGATGACTCGCGGCTGCAGGGTCGTTCATTTCAGACCGCTGGTGTCATTTACAACCTGGCGATGACGGACACGTCCAGAGTGGACGAGAAAGGACCACACGGACATGAAGGAAAGCCTCGTCAATGACACGCGCCCATTGAGAACAGACATGAAGGACGGGACGCACAGTATCTGGAGCTGTGGAGGAGCTCAGTGTGAAGGAGTCCCCTCGTGCATTAAACTATGAAGACGCGCGAAAATGTTTCTCGTGAACTATGCATTTTAAAAATTGACTTTTTCACGTACTACTGCACCTTATAGGTGTATTTGTTGGAGCACAAGAACTGTGATTAGAGACAGAAGTTATATTGCCTGAAAACTGCCTATAAATATTATGCCTTATCTCTATGCCACTTTGATATTGTGATACGTGTTTTAACACTCAATGGCCACTTATTTATTTGTTACAATGTTATAATAACACCTGTTAATGCATTTTTCACAATATTATTTTTCATTATTTGTATAATAAATTATTAACTAAACAGTGACTCTTCTCTTTCTTGACTTTACATTTGGTTTTAAAATGACTGACATGGTCATTTTATTAAAAAATGCCTGGGATGGAGTTAGATGATTTACAGTCAGGTCTCTGTGCTGCTTAATTGAACTACATTGTTTTAGGGGCACTTTCTATTTGAAAATTAGGGGTCCTCCTGGAGTTGTTCCCAACTTTACCTTTAATAGATATGGCCTTGTTTGTAGTTAAGGTCCCATATCTACTCTACAAAATCAAGTTAGACACATTGATGTGTGAAATCTGAAAACTGACATTGCTGCAAAGCGTAACCCACAAACCCCCAATTTCAGTTGTATAGTACAAAAGATAATATCAACAATACAACTTTTATTAGATCTCAGCCAGGGGTATTACACTTCTTTTTACTTTCACTTTTTTGTGAAATAAGGCTGAAATAAGGACGGACTGTCACACCTGTCACTCATCACTTGGTCTGGTTCATTTTCATGCAGGCTCGTCTCTTTGCTTTGCAGCTTACCAGACCAGCGTGAACCAGTTTCTGGTTGATTCAGCCGTTTGTTAAAGGTGTATTGCATTACCGTGGTGTGTAGATAAGAAGCTTTAACAGGGGCTCATCTCTTTAGATCTTTCTCTGTCATTCTTTTTGATACACTGTGAAAAAGTAGCTGCCTTAAATTTTTAAGTACAATCAACTTGGATGTTTAAGTCTATTAAACTTAAATTACATTAAACTGACTTTTAAAAAATGAAATGAATAGAATATCATTTAACTTATAAGAAAAGTTGAAAATTGCTTAACTTATTTTGGTGAGTTAAAGCAATGTGAAATATGTTGTCATAACTTATTGATCATTTAATTTTTTTATAGTGTAGCGATAAGTAGTTTAGCACATGCTTTGTCAGACTTTTGGCATGGTTTAGGATTAGGGCTGCAAGAGGGGAAGATCAGTGGATGCCTGTTAATCTTAATGCTCTGATCAGTCGCCGTATACTGGCTCAAACCAGTTCTGATGGCTGGGAATGCGTCATCTGACATCTGACTACCTTGCGGTCGTGTAAGGTCTAGACGACAGAGAGCTCAACCCCCTACCTTTGCATCATCGCTGCCAAGAGGGAGTTTCCTATGTAAACATTCACCTGGCAAAGGTGAATTTGGTGGAGACACACATACACAAACACATGCACACACACACACACACACACACACACACACACACACACACACACACACACACACACACACACACACACACACTGTGAGCTATTATTAAAACCTTTTGAACAAGAGCAGCTGTGGGAGTTAAATAAAATAATGACATTCAACATGACATTGTTAGAACGCAGATGCAATGTGCTTAATGTTTGAGTTATTTGCTGTCAGCTTGCAGCATCCAACTTTCCATTTAAGCAAACAACTATTTTTTTTTTTTCAATTTGTCTGTCAGCATTCATTTCCTTGTTTTTTTTTCCTTTTACGGTAACATGATTGTTTAGGTCTACTACTGCTAAACATTTAAGCCAATTGTCCTGTCTGTCTTGTGTGCTGTATGATATGCTTGACACAAGATTGTCCTCTCTGTCCCACCCATTTCCTGTCTTTCAGTGAGTTCAGAACAGGGAACTTTGAAGTGAATAGACTGCATGGAAGCAATATGTGTGTGTGTGTGTGTGTGTGTGTGTGTGTGTGTAAGTTTCTATAGTGACAGAAGGAGCAAAGTAGAACTGACAGCAAAGCGTTTATCAGTTTACACCGGACTCAGGCCTCTCCGGTACAAACTGGTTGAGACTGACAAGTGATAAAGGAACCAAAACTGCTTGTGGTGTTGCATCAGAAAAGTGAAAAGAAAAAGGTTAATTTAGGTGAACAAGAAAAAGTGGCATTTTGTGGACTTAAAGTAAAGTCCACTGTTCTGTTCTGAGTTAGTTTTTTTAGTTCCAGTATAAATGAATGTCCCAGGTCCATTTGGTGTTAACATGGTTTCCAGATAGCAAGTGGAATATTTTAATGTTTGCATTAACATACTATTTATTTAACCTGTTAACTGTCACCCCACTTTTCAGCATAGATCTGAACTTGGTTGTAATTCATGAATGCTTTGGAATACAGACATAAGGTTGGTATTATGTCTGATGCAGACGCGGTGTAGAAAAGTTATAGTAGTTTACGTTTACTGTAAAGCAAATCTACCGAACTAAACAAATTATTTTAAACAAAATCAAATCAAAGTTATTTGTCTAACCAAGTTGTACTCCAAATTTGAAGTCGAAACACTAAATGGGGTAAAGTACCATTACCATGGTAATGCAATGTCCAATTGCATTACCACAAGCTGCATGTATTTCACGAGTTCACACTTACATATAATTTTGAGTGAGAAAGATTTAATGCATATTTGGCGTGCTGTCCGGAGGGAGAGCTCCGAGCTTGGAATTCGGCCCGAACCCAGAGTACTCCCCCCTGTAAGTGTTTTAAAACTAGGAGTGTGGAGAAGGGGTGGTGGGGGGATGCTGCAAACTGGATCGAGGTAAGACTGCTGAGTCTATTGCTGAGTGCTGTCCACTCGTGTTAATTATCTGAACGTGCTCCTCCCGAACTTAGTTAAAGGTACAATATGTAGGAATTTTGTAATAAAATATCCAAAAATCACTTGCACAGTGTGATATATTTCCTGCAGTTGTGTACTTACAATATCCCAAAAGTCTCCAAAGATTTTTTATTTGAGAGAAATTCCAATTTTAAATAAGTTGCCGTCCCGAAAAAAAAATGTCGCCTGTCAATGACGCAATATCCGCGCTTTCCTCGGTTTCCGCTCGTACTGCCATAGCCATGACGTAACCATGGCGACAGACGTGGACAACTGTGTAGAGCGTAACGTTTAGCTGCACGCTGTTGTTGTTTCGTTCAAACATTATGGACCATGGCAAACAGACTTTGGGACAAAAAAGGAGAACTAAAATGAGGATCAATATCAGCGTGGCGTTTTCGAGATGCCGAGAGCTCCACGTCCGCGACTAATTTGGAGCAACACCGCTCTTGCATATACTTTATTAGACGTGAGCAAATGTACATAAAACAAAAGGATGTATCTGTGTTTCCTTGCAACACATTCACAGTTATATTGCTCTTTGTACTTTGTTAATGCTTTTTATCACTTGTGTTTTGACTGAGATTATGGCAGTGCAATTAAATACAATCGGATATGTGTTGTTAAACAATATTTAGCCATTACTTGCAAATGTTCGTTTAAATTTACTTTGAGTACGATTGGTTTGAACACGTAAAACAACACGGCATTAACCATAAACACGTAAAACTAAGCAGCATTAACCCAACAAATCATTTGACAAATAGCTGTAACAGGATAATATAGCATAACATTTCGCGTTCCTTGCAGTTAATTCATTATGGTGACATAAAATATTGCGATCAGACGTACAGGTAATACAAAAACAAATAAATTACCTCATCCGTGATCATGATTCATTAATTCCATAACATCTCTGGATGGTGAAAACGACATCTCCCATCGTTATCCCTCATAGCGTCACCAAGCTTCGCCTTTGTTATTGTTGGTAACTGCGCCCTCTTGTGGCGAAAAATTCTTACATATTGTACCTTTAAAGGTCCCGTTCTTCTCGATTCCATTTTTCAAACTTTAATTAATGTGTAATGTTGCTGTTAGAGCATAAATAATACCTGTACAATTATAAAGCTCAAAGTTCAATGCCTAGCGAGATATTTTATTTAACAGAAGTCTCCTTTCAAAGCATACAGCGAACGGCCGGTTTGGACTACATCCCTCTACTTCCTTTTTTAATGACGTAACTAGAACAGTTTTTTGACTAATATCTGCCCACAGGAATACACAAAAAAAGGGGGCGTGGTTTTGTTGCGCTCCCACGGAGAAGAAGGTTTTGCACGTTTTTTGGACAGTGAAAACAGCGGTATACAGATAAGTAAATTGTGTGAAAAATACTGGGTTTTTTTACACGCGAAACATGAACACATGTTATATTCACATCATCCGGAATGCAGAATCCCTGACAACATTCAAAAGACAACTGAAAACTCATCTCTTCCGGGAGCACTTAACTTAAAAAAAAAAAAAAAAAAAAAAAAAAATCCTTTCCTCTAAATCCTCGCTTGCCTGGCTTATGCTACTCCGAGCTATGTCTGAACTTTGTATTTTGAGCACTTCTTGCGTTGCTTTTGCCTCTTCACGATGACTCGCTTGGTTTAGTCCTCAGTTGTAAGTCGCTTTGGATAAAAGCGTCTGCTAAATGACTAAAAATGTAAATGTAAATATTGCACACTGTAAACACAATCAAAGCTTCAAAAAAACGTGAAGAACGGGACCTTTAATAAAACTTCATGTCGTGCTTGTCTCACATTAGCAATTGCTCCAGCTGCCTCGTTCCGCTCCAACGGCTTTTTGTAACGTTAATAAATCTTTAATACCTGTACATTACCGGTAATCCATGAATATGATTTCTGAGTCCCGTCATATTCTCCACCGGCTGTAAAGGTGAAGACAACAACTCCCATGATTCTGCGAAATCAAGGCGTCATCAAGCTATGCTTTTGTTTTGAATAAATAACATCTAGTGGCGAAAAATTACATAGTGTTCCTTTAAGTTTATGATTACCCAATATATGATTACTAAAAAAAATCTGATGGGGAAAAAAGTCAATAAAATAGCACGGCAAGTGTACCACTACCAGTACACTGACAGGCTATACCAAGTCACATCAAATTCTCAAGTTTATATGTTTTTAGCCCATTGTTTTTTAAATAATAACCAATATTAATAAAAAAAAATGTATCTTTAATTTATTAACAGCTGTTGTTTGGACGTCATTTATAAAAAAAAAAAAAAAAATTAAGTCACCTATTTTTTTTAAATATTAGTCAGAAATCGCAGCATTAGTCAGAGTGTCCACCTTTTTACTAAGGTGACTGTTCACTTAAAAATGCATCTGATAATCAGTTCAATGATCTAAAATAGTGATGTCAGAGTGGTTGAGTTTGTAATTAGTCTGTCCATTTCCAGCAGTTTAACCCATTCAGGGAGTTTTGTTGACTGAAAATACTGAGTTTAAACGCACTTGAATTCTCATCTGTATTATGTGGTTATCTTTTAATATAGCTCTGGTTTAATTTTTGTAATTTTGATTAAGTGGATCGGAGAGAACAGGGTATCGCAGACATATTGTCCTCCGGGGTTTAATGGATTTCTGCATGCGCACATAATTTCAGTTTGCAATTGCAAGAGGTTTCCCATTTAAACTGTACCTTTAGGCTGAGAATTTAATATCTGGGTGTAACATTCAAAATCATTCTTAAGTTGGCATGCCATTGGCTATTTTTGTTTTAGATAAAGCTACGAACATTATAAAAGTGATTCCATTGTCTTCTGAAACAAATGTGGTTGTCACAAAAGCAGAACCAGACAGCTTCACCACACATTTTTCCTCAGCTGAGTAAGAAGTCTAGTTTCTGTCATGTCACCAGTCCAGCTCAGCTGCTGACAGACTAGCTTCTCTACACACGAATGCTCATGTAATGCTCATTATGACCAGGTTCCTCTATTGGCATCAAAGAATCTATAATGAAAGTGGTGATAGGGAAACATCCACCACACCGCAGCTGTCCAACAGACGTCAAGCAGGATGAGAAATGGTTGTTTTACAGGAAAGAAGGGGTTAGAAGTGGGGCAGGCATTAAGTGGTGTGTTCAGACTGCTTTCCGCTACGCATGCGGACATGATTCTCTGTTTCCTAAAAGCACATACTTTTTCTGTAAGTCACTTCAAGCTAGATGGCGCTGAGTGAGAGGTGGCCCACAACGTTGATGAAAAGCCCATTGTTACCAATGGATGAATCAATTCTTTGTGTTTGTTTGTATGTGTATGTCTACATTTGTGCGTATATGTGGTACGTCAGTGCAGTATATTATCTGACCCCTACAGCCCCGACGTCACTCGAGAACAGCTCTGCTGACTTGTGTTGACGCAAAGTCCAAATCCCAAGCGAAATATTTGGGACATTTCAGTCATAT
Organism: Rhinichthys osculus; assembly: GCA_029959095.1. Taxonomy (NCBI): domain Eukaryota; kingdom Metazoa; phylum Chordata; class Actinopteri; order Cypriniformes; family Leuciscidae; genus Rhinichthys; species Rhinichthys osculus. The sequence goes on along the minus strand of JARWKJ010000004.1, from coordinate 19,977,709 downwards.
TTCTGCAATTTCCTGTACACTTATTTCCATCAAAAGTGATGATTTGATGATTTTTGCTGTCGACAAATGAAAATGTAACAGAGAAAATAAAAAACAAGTGTACAAGACTATGTTTTTGAGAATGAAGGAAACAGTTTGAGCCAATCTAAATGACTAATTGACACAAGCTTAAATCCCATGCATATTTGTTAGGGGTCATAAAATTATATAATTGTCTTATATAATGGAAAATACTGTGTATATGCTACTGTTGATGTTGGAAAGTGTTATTTTCGAAAATGAATGCTTTACACACTATTATTTTTGAGGAGACACTGTAAAAGCAACCATTTGTCACACTCGTGACAACAAATATGTCATACAAAATGCCTCCGACGATAAGATAGATCTTGAGAGAGAACATTTTATTAAAGAAACATTGTCCTCCAGTCTTCTATCATGACGTTCTAATCGTATTAAGTTTTTCTGTGTTAAATCTGCAGGCTGAGAAAAGAATATCTGTGACATCAAAATGTATTCTTAACCTCAAATGCTCTTGGCTTTTTTTCTTTCTATGGAGCAATATGAACTATAAAAATGATTTCAATTAAAAAGGACTACTGTGACAAAAATGGCAAATGATTTCTTTCAGATTTTGCTTAAGCACAAAATATATGTAAGTGTAAGTATTATTATACTTATACTTATATTAATATGTAAGTATTTGAACTAAATTACCTAACAATGTTCCAGGTAAATCTGAAAGAATAATCATTTGCAGCATGCAATAATTTACATTTTGACTGTCCCATATTGCACTTTAACCTTGTGTTTCTCTAGGACCTCGGATAGACTCAGTCATCAAATGCGTTCTCTCTGGAGAGGATCTCCTCTCTATTGTTCTCTCCCTGTCGTGTGTGTTCTGGACAGAGGAGTGAAGCCTCTTCCTGTGTGGCTCTTCTGGCTGCCCCGGGCAGGGCGGCTGTCTCGGGCCGCAGACTCTCTGTCTCGTTGCTGTTCCACTGGCCGGCCTTGCCATTGTTCTATCCCTCCTCTCCTTTGTCCTGCTCCCCTCTCCACCTCTTTCCCCACTCCCTATGTCCTCCTTTTTCTCTGCAGGTGTTGAGAAGGAAGCCCTCTCAATACCACACAATGGCAGAACAGCCCTCCTATTTATATATCCATTTCTCTGCTTATTTATTTATTCTCCTGGGTATTTTTGGAGTGCTGTTAATTGTGCTCAGAAGAAGTGATTTAATAATAATGGGCTAATATTTACTTAATATAGAGAGACAAACAACCTTTATATACAGTTGGTTATATATTGCAAGCATTTAGAGCCTTTTTCTTAGAAATGCACAATATATTGGCGGTTATATGTGTAATTTTGATAAATGTCATACAGATAAATGTATGAATCTTTAATGTTAGGTATTGGTCCTCTAAATAAAATTTGCTGATGTATTTAAACAGATGTATTTAGCCCACATTTGTTAAACAAATACATTTAATAATGTATGTATATATATATATATATATATATATATATATATGATATTTAGTGTCATTTGAATCATGCAGGGATCTAGACTCTTAGAAGAAATTGTTAAATTGGATTCTATATAAAACCCTAAGGCTCTTGACTCAATTTTAAAAATCCTTTATGCCAAAATGGTTTTATAGCAGAAGACAATGTTTGAATGTTTAAACATTTTATGATTAAATGAAACTGAATAAATCACACATGATGTAACAGCTCTTGATAATATTATTCACTCGAGGATAGACACGTCACAAAATGTTTCAGTGTTTCATCAAGGCGAATGAGGTAACAGTCTGTTTCAAAACTGATGACAGGATAAACATCGTCAGACGGTTGTCTTAATCTTTTAAAGACTTTTAAGCTTTAATCTTGTGGTTGTTGGCAAAGTGCACTGTGTCAACCGTGTGTGTGTCAGATATAAAGATGTGCGAACTCTTGGAGTCTTCACTAAACACGTTTTCTATTGACAGACAGCCAGTGTCTAGTGGCTTAGTTAGACAGAAAACTAGAATCCTGGTTAAATCACAGATGTCATCACATCAGCATTATGCAAATCAGAGAGGCTGTTTTTTGGCCCTTGTTACGTGGCTTGTTCAATGACTCATTGAGCGTTGTCTGGGGAACCTGGTAAATGCCGTGTGCTACTTATTTATCTACAGTAAATGATTTCATAGTACATCCTGTAGTCATCTCAAAGTCTGAAAACACTCCTTCAGAAATTCACCTGCCATTATCTGAGTCACTTTTCGTGAGGTGTTTCCCCTGAGAGGCCTCTTTTAAGAAAAAAAAAAAAAGTCAAAGAAAATAATAAAACAAAAAAATATTACAAAATAAGATTTTGTACAATTATTTTATTGACTCAGGGAAAACACCTCATCCTCCTCATACAAAAATACTCAGATAATAGCTAGATAGAGAGAACAGTGCATCTCAGAAACATTTTGCGCACACAATTTCAGTACAGGTGAGTTCCCATGTTATGCCTTCATGAATATCTGCGTGTAACACTGACATTTGTGTATTTCATAATCGAGAACTTGGCTAATACAAAGTTTTCTCATCAATTAAGGTGCGACTTCTGTAGAACTACACAGCTGTGCTCTGTTTAATATAGGAGGTTGATAAGAGAAACGCATGCTAATAAGATCCTAATATACAGGTTTGAACCTACCAATGACATACAGTACAGTATGCAGGAAGCGAAAGGAGCCTGGCGTTGTCACCTTTTTCCAGTTCAGTCTCTCGCAGTCGCCACATTGAGGCCCTGCAAATGCTCTTAACTTCCTATACATGATGTTATCGCACCGAGTCATGGGGAGGACTCATTGTTATAGATTCAGCTGAAGCGTTTATGATAAAATCACAAAGAAAAGCTATCATAAATTATGTCTGCTATTGTGAGCCTGCCTTTGTGAGGTGCTCTGCCGTTTCCTCAGTATGTCCTCGGAAAGATGTAATCAGTGTTGATACTGAATCTGAGTTACTCTTCTCTATAAACTCTCACTCCCGTCATGGACTTTCCAGAATCCTCTGCCTGTTCTTGCATGTAGTTTTATGTCTTTTATATAACTTGTGATATTTTAAGGAACAGTATGGGGGTCATTATTTTGCTCATTACATCCATCTGGGCCTTTTATCACTGCTTCTGCATTTATTCTCACATCGAAAAATCGGTCCAAATAGATAGTGAGGAGAGAAGAGAGAAAGCAGTAAGAATGCAAAAGATGAGATGGATGAAGTAGTATGTCGGGTGATGATGGTGAGGTATCTGGCAGGACAAGGAGGCCACATGATGGGAGTATGACCACTGTAGTGGGAAGGATTAGAATGGGTAACCAATGGCAAATGAGCCAGGTCAAATTTAGACACCAGCTGACTAACTCATTTGTAACTGAAATGGAACATCTTGAAGGCATCTCAGACAGGTCTAGTTAGATTACAGTTTCAAACCAAACAGACTCACTTTTTGACATTACTGTGAAGGTTAACTTGTTCTGGAAAAATGAAAGGACAGATTAAAAAGGTCATTTGCATCTAATTTCTTCATCCTTAGCTCAAACAGTAGAGCATTATACTACAGCAAAGTCATATGTTCAATTCCCATGGAATGTAAGAACTGATCAAATGTATGCTTTTTAATTGCAGTTTAAGTTGCATTGGTTTACAAGCCACGGTCAAATATATACATCATGTGGCTCAAACTGAGAAGCATGGTGCTAGCAACGGCAAGGATCTGGGGAAAGCATGAACTGAAAATGCAATGTCAGTCACCTTGGATAAAAGCTTCTGCAAAGAAAAGTCCGTAAAAAAATGACCCAATGTATTGTGCTAATATGAAGGAATTTTCCATATTGAATTTGCGCAGTTGATTTCCACGTCTTTTGAATTACACATTGCATTGTATTTTGTTTTAGGGTTAAAGGAAATGTCCGTAAACTTTATTGTTATCTATAAGTACAACTTTTACAAAACATTTTTGTTAATTGAAATAAAGCTAAAATAAAATACAATTAATGAAAAACCAAACAAAAAATTGAAATGTTGCCTAAATAAGTACTAAAAGTACTAACTGAAAAATAAAAGCAAAACTGAACTAAAACTGAAATAAAAGTAAAATAAAACTATTTAGAAAAATACAAAAACTAATAAAAATAACAAAATACTAAAACTTAAACTAGTTACTTAAAAGCTTAAAATAATACTGAAAATATACATATAATATAAATATAGACAGCCTGCTCTAGGTCCGCTAGCTGCTGCACTGCGTTGACAATAAATACAAAATTAAGGATAATTTTTTGGCTTCAATATCTCGAAAACATGAATCTTTCCCGTAGCGTAAGCTAATACGCAATACGAGAGAACCTCTCGTTAGAGAACTGTAATGGACAGTTTTAGTTGACAAATAAGCACATGCACTAAAAGTCATTAAGTGTATAAAATGGAGCTGAGGATTTTACACGTCTTAAATTATCTAAATGTTTTTAACAATTTGGGCCATAGATTGCATTTGAAAAATATACACAACGTAACTCTCCTGTCATTCACAATAACATTACTGATTGCATAAGTCTGCAACGCCTTGGTTCGGTTTACTTTTTGTTCAGTGCTTGGGAAGAGTTCCAGCAAAACAAAGCCCTGCATTGACTCCTATTATAACATAACATAAACAGAAAAGGACACACTGAAATGATCAAGTGTCAAAACAACAGACGCAGCCCCACACCCCATGACACTTTTGGAGCCATCTGAGATCCAATACATCTGGCTGTGTTTTTCTAGTGGCAGCGGCAATATAAGTGAATGCGCTCTGGACCTGTGAAAGAACTGGTCTCAAACCTGTTCAGCTTAACCACAGCCAGATCAGTCCAGAAAGAGTAGAAGAGCGAGCACATGGGCTTAATGCTGCCGCCTGGTATCTAAAGCCATTAAGCAGCTCAGCTCTCCGAGCCGTGCACTAACTCCATTTCACACCCAACCTGGGCGGCGATGTGCACGGTAAATACAGCAGCACGAAACCAGTTGCTTTTTGATACTTTTGGTGGGTTTGTTTGGTGTAACTCAAATAAATAAGAAACATTTTGGAATCTGTTTTATGCAAATGCAATTTGTGAAACTGTCCAGCTTTTAGGTTTCTTCCAATGGCCTCTGGGCTAGTGAAATCTGCTCATGACTGAAGCTTTAGGTCAACTGAACACTCATCCTCTGCATTCCTGCTGGAACCTGATTAGCTGGTTTTGAATAACCTCTCTTTATGCTGAGATTATTTGAGGTATTAATTTTATTATGGGTTCATGTAGAATTTGGTTATGGAAAACAAGTATTAGAACATTTATAAGGGCAAATTTGGCAGGTGTATTGCACATGAATACATCAGACAGAGAGGTAATAGTAAAGATGCAATTATATCTCAGCATAAATTGCTCCGCAGAACTTTAAGATCCTTACTATACAACAGAAAAACAACAAAAAATGCTAAACTGGACAAAGTTGAGTTGTGTACTAAATCACTCCATGCCCTTAAGAGAGAGTGAGAGTTTGTTTAATAAAAGTATGTGGCTCTGATCCAGTAGGGGCTAAAAATAGTGTATTTATCGACTATTCAGTTGTATAGCTTACCCAACTGAATGTGCCAAAAAGACAAGAGCTATTTGTTTATGTAGTCTGCTTATCCCTCAGCTAAGGCCAGCCAGACACGTGGCATCTGCTAAGAGCATCCCGTTTGTGTGTGTGTGTAGAGAAGGTTGAAAGAATAAGCATGCTTAGCTCAGGTCAGGCATGCACTTTCTAAAATAGTTTTTTGGACCTGTAAAGGAATGTGTTTTTTCTAAATGTACACAAACAGAAGAGAAAGGAGGGAAGTAATTAATTTTGCAGGCATTCCAAAATAAGACTGATCTTTCGTCTAATTGGCCTGAATCCTTGGTCTTGAATGCTCGTTTTTTTTTTTTTGGTTGCTATTGTTAGTCAGTGATGATCATTGTAACATTCTTTTGTTCTATTCTGCTCATTAACTAACTTACTCGTTCTGTGCAAATAAATGAAAACACACTTGTTGCTTTTTGATTCCTTTTGGGAAATGGTCAGGGGAGCCATCTAGTGGATAATCAGTGAAACACACCAACAATATGTATTTTGCATCAATATGTATACTGATAACAATTTGTCCATTTGGAATTAGTGTACACTTTCAAATTTAAAATAAATAAATAAATAAATAAATAAATAAAAAACAGTATTGTATAGTATTCTCCATCTTCATCTTGTTTAAAGCTCTCTTGTTGTATAGAGTAGAATAACTCCAAATGTTTTTTGTGTGTAAAAAAAAAAACCAAAACAAAAAAAACCAACACTTTCAGAAATTAAATTCAGATTGAGAGATGAACCGTTCAATTTCACAAGATCATTCTGACTAAAAGTGATATGAAGGCCAACACTATATACATGTGTTGAATATGTTTGTGATACTACCATCTTGTGGTGAAGTGTTGCGTAGACAAGAGTTGAGTCAGGTCAAGGGGTCAATGTTTGGTAGGCTTGGTCCAGTTAGATGAAGTTTCTATTTTGTCAAAATACACAGATATTTTTTAAAATGTCAGTCAGTGCACTTTTTATTTGTCTTCGTCCACAGAGAAATTCTAATAAAGACACAACATTTCAAGTCGATCATACCAACAAGTTCTAGTCATTTTTAGATTTAGCATCATTATCTATGTCATTTTTGTGTCCTCAGAGTCAAAACATATATATGTCCTACATTTAATACAATCGTTCATTCCTTTCAGGAGTTATACCCATTTGAATAAATGATGCAATGTCTAACACTTTTAGTTGCTGGTATGTGTGATTAAAAATTCAACATGTTTTTGATAATTAAAGGGACCCCAGAGAATCTTTCTGCACTAGTTTTATTTTAATTGGCTGAAAATCCTTTTCATAAAACTTAAAATGGCCAAGAAAAAAAAAATGTTGTTTTTTTTTTACTCACCCTCAAGGGTGTGTAAGACTTTCTTTCTTCAGCTGAACACAATCAGAGTAATACTATCAATAAATATATATATATATATATATAATATATAAATATCCTGGCTCTCTCAACTTTGTAATAACATTGAATAATGTCCGAGTTTTTGAAGCTCCAAAAAGCGCAATTTTCATCCATCATAAAAGTAATCCATAAGACACAAGTAGGTTAAATTCTGAAATGAAGCAATGGGTTTTTGTATGAAACTATCCATATTAACCAGGTTTTGGTTCAAAATATGTTTTGGTTCAAACCAGAACCAAACTAGTTATAGCCTATGCGTGAACACTTTGAATCCATTCGGGCGTCAAGAGGGAAATTGACGCGCGTAAAAAACAAAAGTTTAGACTGGCTGCCTGCACATTCACGGTCCTCGCGGCTGCGCTGCGGCTGCTGCAACTTGAGGGGGCTGGCTGCAGGACTATGGAGTTATTATCCTGTCAAATGTCGAGAGCGCATTATTGTAGCGCGAAAGCACATAAATATAATGCGCGAGCGCGAATCTCTCTGCTCGCGCGGAATATGATGTGCCGAGCGCGAATCTCTCTGCTCGCGCGCGGAATATGATGTGCCGAGCGCGAATCTCTCTGCTCGCGCGCGGAATATGATGTGCCGAGCGCGAATCTCTCTGCTCGTATATAAATATAGCTCGTATAGTGCTATATTAATAAAGGTGACTTGACTTGACTTGAGACTGAGAGGTCACCCTCCCGACCAACTCGATTCTCTCTTGAACGGGCGTTCGGCCGTTGCCAGAAGCCAGTGATTATAGTTTATAAAGATATGGATATTTTTCTTACAAAAACCTATCTCTACATTTCAGACTGCATTTATTAATCCATGGAGTTGTATGGATCACTTTTATGATGGATGGATGCGCTTTCTTGAGCTTCAAAAACTCGGACATTATTCATTGCCATTACAAAGCTGGAAAGAGGATATTATTTAATATACTTGTGAAGAAGGACCCGTTATTAATGTTCGGGGTAACGGGGATCAGCCAATCAGCGCCTTTGTTTTGGGGTCACGGAGAGGACACATGTTTGCGCTGACTGATAAGTTTCGTTTTGAGTCAGTAGTGAGAGTTGCCGGTGTTCTGACGATTTGTGCTGCCTTGTCGAAAAATGCTACCGTAGCGCGAATCGATCACAGAATGTCGATTAATATTAAATGAAATACAATTATAACACAATTCTAAGTTATGAGTAGCTACTGTATACTGTAGACTACTGTTTTTATTTTTAAAACGGTGTGAAAAGTAAAAATTATCATCAAATATTCATCTTTGACTTGTTAAAGCACACCTTTCCTTAGTAACTGAAACTTTCAGTTATTCTTGTTCAGCTGACTGACCGTACAAATATTCATATGGTAGTTGGCATTTTTAAAAGGGAAATTACTTTATAACACATGAAAATTTACCTTTTGTTAAAAAAAAACTGAGTCTGCACATGCGCATAACCAGTAAGTAGCAAATCTCTATGGGTAGCATGAATCGGCAGAACACATCGTAGATAATTCTGAAGTAAATAGTTGTCATCTGTGTTGCTATCTGTGCAGGTGTGCGTTCAGAAACATGTGAGTACCCTGGTAAAATGTTTACATATGTGTATTTTTGGTGTATTAGTTTTTCTATGAGTGTTGTTTATTCTGAGGTACTCAGTTGAAATGCAGTATGTTAGCATATATTTCGCTAGCATCATGCTAATGCCTAGTATTATTAGTGTTACACTACTATTGTGCTTATGTGTGTATTCACCTGATACTGTATAGTTATTATTGGAGTGTTTACAATGATTGTGGTGTAGAGAACTATGTTTTTGGGTTGCTGTTACTGAGACCCAGCCATAAGAAGGCTGTTCTTTAATTTAAGAAGCAGCTAATGTGTGTTAGTATATTATTTGGTTATTTGATATAAACAGTTAAAGCTACTTGAAGGGAAAATTATACTAATACTATTTATTAGCTTTACTAACAGCATCCTGACAGCACTGTCGTTTACTTGTATGCTGATATTTTCTTTTTCTTTATTGTTTATTATAGAACCACACACACATACTGTACAATTACGAAGACAGAAAATCATCTGTTGGCTGTCAATAAATCCTTTAAAGAGAAGAAGAGCATTCATTTGCATTCTTACCGATGCACCACAGTGGTCACCTATCCCAACTAGCTACAATTACAGTCCTAGCTATCAAGTCTTCACTAAAAATTGGTCCTTCGAGCCGGATCGTGTGACTGCTGTGCTTAAGGATGTTCCCATGTGGTAGAGATGAGGCAACGCCACTTCCTGATATCCGCCCGAGACGTCAGACACGTCCGCCAACCTGGCTTGCTGACTATGAAGTCTCCTTGCCTGTTGTGAAGACACCCCCCCAGGCTGCAGCACTCTCCCCACAGCCCCCTTATCAGATGCAGGAGCCCTACTACAGTAGTGAGAGGATGGATCAGATGTTAACGAGCCCCTCCCGGCTCTTTGATCAGTGGAACCAGACTGGTGCTCGCTCTAAGTATCCTAGAGAGTCAGTGTTCTCGGGACCCCATTATCAGAGCACCCCAGACCCACTGTCTCACAGAGTAAACCCAGGGGCTTCACCTGAGATATTAGATGAGCTGAAAAAGATAAAGGAGGATAACCAGGGGCTTCAACTCATCGTAATGGAGATGCAAACACAGCTTAATTTAAGCAGAGGCCCAGATCCATCACAACGCACTGCCCTCTCCCCCGCGGAGAACAGCCCGCGTGCTCAGCCAGCAGTGCTCGTCGCTGCCACTAGCCCACCAAGACCCAGACCACAGGTTACAGTCCATGATACATTAGCACCTGTGCAGGTACCCAGTAAAGTAGAAGTGGATGATGAAGACTGGCCCCTTCCCCCCCCTCCAGTGGCAGATGATGAGGAGAAGCCACAGCTATCCACTACCACACTGACCACAGAGTTAGTGGCAGAGCTGATGACATGCCTTAAGAAGATGGGGATCACCCAAGAGCAGCTTCCTGGAATGCCGGCATCTGGCCATAGTAAGCTGGTTGCATCTGGTCGGATGGTGAGGTCACACCAGCCGACGGAATCACAAGTCCGTCCACATATCTCACCCCATTTAATTCCTCCTGAGCCAGGCGCAGCTGATGAACAGAGACACGAAGACTGTCACTCCCGCCAAGCAACAGAGTACATATATCGGGGTCCTCAACCCACCATCCCAGACTTTAGTAGAGGGGACCCACGCGAGTTTGCTAGGCTAAAGACCTCCCTGGAAAATCTTCTCAAAAATCAAGGATGTTACGGAGAGGTTTAAATATCAGATTCTAGTTGACCATCTCAAATTTGAAGAAGCACTCCTCATTGCAGACTCATACACCAACTCTACTCAACCCTACACTGACACCTTTAACAGAGCACTATGGGCAACCTCACCAGCTAGCATTAAGGCGCATTGCCGACCTGATGGAGGCACCCAACATCCGTAGTCAGGACATCGCTGCCTTTAAAGGATTTGCGCTCAGAGTGAGAGCCCTGGTTGGCATGCTCGATCAGCTTGGTGAGAAAGGTCATATTGAACTTCAGTGTGGGTCTCATGTCACTAGGCTTATGTCCAAGCTCCCACAAGACATGCGGTCTGGGTTTATGAGATACCTGCATCCCCTCTGCATCCGTGTCCCTACACTGTTAGACTTTGCCAGCTGGCTGGAGTTTGAGCTGCAGATTCAGGAGTATGGATATGAGTCTCGACCCAGAGAGCACCAGACGGTAAAAGGGATAGACGGAAGGACTCAAAGTCTGGCCGGACAACCACAGTGCTCCATGGAGCTGAACAATCTTCAAGTGGCCCGACTGTCCCAGTATTCCCATCCACCAGTGCCAATCCACAAGGCAAAGTCGGCCTGCCCTGCCCATACTGTACCGATGCCCTTCATTACCTGAACCAGTGCATTAAATTCAGCCAGCTAACAACTGAGCAGCGGAGAGATTGGGTCAAGAGAAACAGGCGGTGTTGGCGCTGTGGTCGCTGTCACCAGGCCGCACAGTGCAGACTAAAGGCCAGGTGCAAGAATTGTGATGGCAGGCATCTGGAAGCTCTCCACGACCTTAACATTAGGCCAGCCATAGTGACACCAGCCACAGAGAACACATCCTGCCTAGTGAGTACTGCCAATGAAGTTCTCTACCTGGATAGGCAGTCCGGCTGCAGTCAGGTGCTCTTGTAGGTGACAAAGGTTGTGCTACATAATGGAGAGCGGGCCATGGAGACTTACGCAATACTGGATGACGGGTCAGAGAGGACTATGCTACTTCCAGCCGCTGCTAAAGAGCTTAAACTTAAAGGGGAGCCAGAGAACCTTGCTTTAGGAGGGTGCGCCAGGATCTTAGAGTTCTACAGGGTATGTCTGTCTCTTTCTCAATTTCTCCTGCCAGACACCCCCAGAAGACTTACAAGATCCATAGAGCCTTTACTGCTGAGCAGCTGGGGCTGGCCGAGCACTCCCAACCGGTGAACACACTCCAACGCAAATATAAACACCTGAGAGGACTCCCCTTGCACACACTGGAATGTGTTCATCCCATGGTCCTTATTGGGTCAGACTACACGCATCTGATCACCCCAGTGGAGCCGGTTCGTATGGGTCCGCCGGGAGGACCAGCTGCTGTAAAGACCAAGTTGGGCTGGACTATTCAGGGCCCAACCAAAATCCTCCGACATCATCTCCAGCCACAGCAGTGTCTGCATATAGCCACACAGTCACCCTCTGCAGAGCTCCTTTATCATGTGGAGAAGCTATGGCAAATGGACGTATTGCCTTACAGGAGTGAGAAGATGGTTATCCGCTCAAAGCTAGATCAAGAGGCAGTTCGTATTCTGGAAACCAGGACAGTGAGGGTGGAAGTCGATGGAGTCCATCGCTACGCCACCCCCTTGCTTCGTGTAAAGAACATGCCCTGTCTCCACACCTCCAAAGATGCTGTACTGGCGAGTCTGCGGAGCACCGAAAGACGTCTGATGAAAGACCCAACACGAGCATCCGCCTATGCAGCAGAGATCCAAAAATTGGAACAGGCGGGGTACGTGAAGAAGGTAGCAGAGGAAGAGCTGGGTACGTCAACAGAGTCTTGGTTTATACCTCACCACATGGTGAGTCATAATGGAAAAAACAGGCTCGTTTTCAACTGCTCCTTCACCTACAAGGGCTGCAACCTAAATGAGCTTCTACTACCAGGCCCCACATTGACCTCCAGCCTGCTAGGTGTCCTGCTGAGATTCAGGGAGCATTCTGTTGCTATAAGCAGCGATATAAAAGGCATGTTCCACCAGATCAGGTTGCTGCCAGAAGACAGATCCCTGCTTCGTTTCGTGTGGAGGGACCTGAACAAAGAGGCGCCACCCGGAACTTATGAGTGGCAGGTCCTCCCCTTCGGAACAACATGCAGCCCCTGCTGTGCAACGTTTGCACTACAGAAGCATGTGACAGACCACAGCCAGCTAGAGGAGGACGTTCGGGTGGCCGTCGAGCGTTACTTTTATGTGGATAACCACTTACAGAGCCTCTCCTCCCCTAAAGCAGCCAGACAGCTGGTTGACAAATTGAAGATGTTGTTAGCCTCAGGAGGGTTTGAGCTGCGTCAGTGGGCTAGTAACGTCCCAGAAGTTATCAGTCACCTTCCTAAAGGGGCAAGATCCCAGAGCAGCGAGTTATGGCTCACAGAGTCAATGGAGGATCCACAGGAGCTCGCACTTGGACTCCGATGGCTTTGTGCCTCGGACACTCTGGCATACAAGTGCAGCTTCACTGACCGTCCCACACCGACTATGAGGAACATCTATAGTACACTGGCACGGCTTTTTGATCCGCTAGGCTTCCTCGTTCCCTTCGCCACGCGGGCCAAAATCATTGTGCAGCACCTATGGAACAAAGAGAGAGAGTGGGATGACCCGTCGCTGCCAGATGACGCCCTCAAGGCCTGGCTAACTTGGGAGAATGAGCTGCAACACCTTCCAGAGATTGTCTTGCCACGATGCTACTCAAGCCCCCTTCTGGACCACCCCAGTTCTGCCAGAAGCCTCCACATATTCTGTGACGCGTCTGAGAAAGCTTACGGTTCAGTTGCGTACATTCGTACGGAGGGTTCAGGTGGTAAGGTGGAGGTGGCCTTTCTGACTGCACGGTCGAGAGTGGCCCCCAAGCGCCAGCAGTCGATACCGCGATTAGAGCTATGTGCAGCGGGCAGCGGTGACTGGAGCTCAGCTAGCAGTGCTGTTGCAGCGTGAACTCACCCTGGTACTTCATGAAGTGGTGCTCTGGACAGACTCCACCACAGTTCTCACGTGGCTTCAGTCAGACTCTTGCAGGTTTAAGGTGTTTGTGGGCACCAGGGTCTCTGAGATCCAGGAGCTGACTGAGGCCCAAGCATGGAGGTACGTGGATTCTGCAAATAATCCCGCAGATGACATTACGCGCGGGAAGACCCTAATGGAGCTGGCAGGGGAGAGCCGGTGGAAATATGGCCCAGCATTTTTGCGCCTGTCACCTAAGCACTGGCCTACTAAGCCAGAGAATGAGCAGTTTGATGCCACAGAGCTTCGCAAGGCCATTTTTTGCGGCTCCATTACCACCGCTCCTCTTCCGCCATTACTTGATGCCAGTCAATTTAATGGTTTCAGGGACATGATAGAGGCGGTTGTGAGGTCCCGCCACGGGGCGGCAGGTAGCCAGTCAATGCCAACTGCACAAGACTATCAGGATGCTGAGAGAGATCTACTGAGACAAGTCCTGGTAGACTGCTCCGAGGAGGACTTTCAACACCTCTCAGAAAGAAAACCTGTCCCTTCCACCAGCCGTTTGATCACATTAGCCCCTGAATATGATGACCAACTGAAGCTGATCCGGGTTGGAGGCAGATTGCGTCGCAGTGAATTGCTGGACACCGAAGCCATTCATCCCATAGTTCTGGACCCAGCTCACCAGGTGACTAAACTCATCATTCAAGATGTTGACCGAGACCTCCGTCATCCAGGCTCAGAGCAACTCTTTGCAGAACTTCGCAGACGGTACTGGATCCTTCGTGGAAGAGAAGCTGTGAAGCGGCACCAGCACTCCTGCCCTGATTGTCAGAGATGGAGAGCGAAGCCTGCAGTGCCACAGATGGCAGACTTACCTCTCGCCCGTCTGCGGTTGATGAAACCACCTTTCTTCTCTACAGGAACGGATTGTTTCGGCCCCTTCATGGTCAAAATCGGACGGCATAATGAGAAGCGTTGGGGTATATTGTTTAAGTGCCTTACTACCCGAGCTGTCTACATAGACGTCCTGACTAGTCTAGACCAGGATTCCTTTCTGATGGCCCTCCGCAGATTCATCTCACGCAGGGGAAAACCAGCGGAGCTTCTGTCGGACCAGGGCACAAATTTTAGAGGAGGTGAGAGGGAAATCCATGAGTCTTTCAAGGCACTGCACCCCACTCTACAGGCAGAACTGGCCAAACATCAGATCAAGTTTAGATTCAACCCTCCAAGTGCGCCTCACTTTGGTGGTGCATGGGAGAGGGAGATAAAATCTATCAAAGCTGCCCTGTATGCCACAATCCAGATGGAGACTGTGACAGAAGAAGTCCTGCGCACGGTCCTGATCGAGATAGAGGGCATCCTAAACTCTAAGCCCTTGGGGTATGTATCCAGTGACGTCGCAGACCCTGACCCAGTAACCCCCAATCTGCTTGTGATGGGGCGGCCCGACCCATCGCTGCCACAGGTGTTATATCCGGAGTCCGAGCTGTTGAGCCGCCGCCGCTGGAGGCATACGCAGGTCCTTGCCGACCAATTCTGGAGGACATTTATTAGGCACTATCTTCCTGCCCTGCAGACGCGTACCAAGTGGCAGAAAGAAGTAGCCCCACTACAACCTGGTGCTGTCGCCATGATCGTTGACCCACAGCTCCCGAGGGCACTCTGGCCTATTGGCCGCATCACAAAGGTAATCCCAGGTGCAGATGGGAGGATAAGGGCAGCGGAGATCCAGGTTAACAACAGAAACTACACCCGGCCAGTTGCCCGTCTTGTCCCACTTCCTGCCATACCTGAGACGGTACCTGAGACCACCGGTCCTTCTATGGGACAGCAAATTTGACAGTGCAAATTTGGGGGCGGCTGTGAAGAAGGACCCGGAATTAATGTTCGGGGTAACGGGGATCAGCCAATCAGCGCCTTTGTTTTGGGGTCACGGAGAGGACACATGTTTGCGCTGACTGATAAGTTTCGTTTTGAGTCAGTAGTGAGAGTTGCCGGGAATCACATCGTAGATAATTCTGAAGTAAATAGTTGTCATCTGTGTTGCTATCTGTGCAGGTGTGCGTTCAGAAACATGTGAGTACCCTGGTAAAATGTTTACATATGTGTATTCTTGGTGTATTAGGTTTTCTATGAGTGTTGTTTATTCTGAGGTACTCAGTTAAAATGCAGTATGCTAGCATATATTTCGCTAGCATCATGCTAATGGCTAGTATTATTAGTGTTACACTACTATTGTGCTTATGTGTGTATTCACCTGATACTGTATAGTTATTATTGGAGTGTTTACAATGATTGTGGTGTAGAGAACTATGTTTTTGGGTTGCTGTTACTGAGACCCAGCCATAAGAAGGCTGTTCTTTAATTTAAGAAGCAGCTAATGTGTGTTAGTACATTATTTGGTTATTTGATATAAACAGTTAAAGCTACTTGAAGGGAAAATTATACTAATACTATTTATTAGCTTTACTAATAGCATCCTGACAGCACTGTTGTTTACTTGCATGGTGATATTTTCTTTTTCTTTATTGTTTATTATAAAACCACACACACATACTGTACAATTACGCAGACAGAAAATCATCTGTTGGCTGTCAATAAATCCTTTGAAGAGAAGAAGAGCATTCATTTGCATTCTTACCGATGCACCACAGTGGTCACCTATCCCAACTAGCTACAATTACAGTCCTAGCTATCAAGTCTTCACTACAATACTGTAACTCTGATTGTGTTCGGTTGAAAGAAGAAACTCATATACACCTAGGATGGCTTGAGGGTGAGTAAATTATGGGATACTTTTTATTTTTGGGTTAACTATTCCTTTAATTAATGGAAAAAAGAAAAAAAGCTTATTCTAACACATACTGTATAGGTCCTGAGCAATTTTAAATGGTCATTTTGTGGCAAAACTTTTGAAGGCACATCCTTTCTAAAATTTCATGACAATCTTTTATTTACAACTGAAATCACTGGCTACTAAAATAAAATGAAGGCAGAGTTACAGGGATGTTTTCTAGGGGTCAAGGTTAGCATGTCCTTGTTCTGAATAAATAAGATTTGCAAGCAAAAAATATTTGAAAAATGAAAACAGTTTAATTGTTTACAAAAGATTATTGTAAGATTTTCCCCCCGGATGGCAGAAAACCTGACTAAGTACATTTTTCATAAATGGCAAAACCTTTTTTCAGGAAAAAAAAGATGTACTTAGTTATGAGTGAAAATCAAATTATGCTCATTACAGCGGCACCTAGTGTTTCAAGAAAATATGTGCGTCCATCTACATTTCAATGTTATGTTTGAGTAGTGCTTGGAATTTGGAACCATCCTACCCAGTTTGCATCTATGTGCTTTACATGCTATGACGCCCCGAGACATTTGAGGGCAGAAAAACAAGATGAGGAAGGTCAGTGGTTACTGAACATTTCATGTCAAAAATCCAGTCCACACATTCCCAGTAAAATAAACAGAAGTTTTTATCCATTTTTCGGTTTGACCTTAGCTCACTTCCAGCACTGCAGTAATGCAGCTCTTCAACCCCCAGTCCATCTGTCTCCTACCATTAATCTCAGCTTCATTTTGCCCTCAGCAACGAGACATAATTGTACATCCTCCCCCTGGTTCGGGTCACCTAATCAGGGCAGCACTCTAAAACCTCCTACATCTTCTCACTTCCACTTACATTCTCTCTGTGCACAAAACTATAGTGAGATGACTGCGTAAGTGGCCACATGACAACAATCAACGACAGCAATAATGATTCAATGACGTTTAAGGCTTTGCAGCTGTAAAGGAATTTGTATAGGTAATTTTTGCGTCTTGCACAACAACGCATTCTCATCCCAAAGCGTAATATTTTGACTCTTTTGCCAAAGCGTCTATATCCAACGAATATGGCACCCTTTAGCGTCAATGTAACACGCTTCGGTTTTGGGTAGGTTTAGGTCTGGGGTAGTGTTAGGGTTAGACCACTAGGAGGCGCCATATATCTGCGTCTCATATGACGCTAAAGGGTACCTTGTGCGTTGTATATAGACGCTTTGGCAAAAGAGTCAGTATATTACGCCTTGGGATGAGAACGGGCTCGCACAACACAAATTGTCTTTTTGGCTCAGTTAGACAATTAAAACCAGGTTTTGCTTCAGGACCCATTGTACATAAGGCAACCCTATGTTGACAAACCATGTTCATTCTTGTGCAAATGAACCTGTAAAAGTCTGTGTTTTTATATGTTCTCTTACCTTGCTTATTTTTAAAGAGGATATCTTGTAAACAACAAAAGATACAGGAGGCATTTTTTTCTTCTTTGATGCCCACGGACCGTGGCAAAGTGTTACACGGACAAAGCAAGACAAGAGACAATGGTGACATGAGGGCTATATATGCACAAACACCAATGACTTAACAAGACACACCTGTGAATAATCAAACAATGAACCAATGACAAACAGAGCAGAGTATCACATGACTCTGACAAACCAATAAGAACACAAAACATGAACCAAGGAAAGCACATGACAAGATCACACGAGGGCAAGGGAAACACATGACTTGGAAACAGGAACAAAACTACAAAATAAAAGACATAAAACCTAAAACAAAACCAACCGTGACATCCCTTATGCTCACAGGCTGCATGCATTTGCTTAAAAATAAAGTAAAAACATTCATATTGTTTTTACTTAGTTATTATTTTGTTATTATTACAATTACAATTTAATTTTCCTGTCAGAACAGATCAGATATGTTTTGGGCTGCAATCACGAGTCGAAGGCCACTGATCTAAAAGATTTAAACTAATGCAAACTAAAGACTTCCTCTGGACTGGCCATTTTGCACCATGAAGGGCAGCCTTTCTGCATGAGTGAGTGAAGCAAGGCCAACAATCTTGATGTATTCCTCAGGGACCGATAACTATCAGAGACAATTAGCTTTTAACCATCGGCTTGCATAAATTTAAACCACCTGGCTTGTCGAATGTGTGCATCTGAGAGTGGCACAGCAGTAAATGGCATGCATATACTGTAACTGCAGTTTGTTTGTTTTTTTGTGGGGAGAGATTTCACAAAAACATGAAACTCAATTAAGCCTCACACAAGGACATGCAGAGAATGTAAAAGGGGTTGTGTTTAAAGCATCTGTTTATTTATCCATTCACCTGTCCTATTAGAATAACTTACTGATTTTCCTTTTTGATCGTCACTTCTGCTGGTAAAAAGGCTAGGCGGTTAGAAGAATGTATTTGCACATAGTGTTGGGGATAATGTTTCGGATAATAATCTAGTCTCTTGATGATTAATTATAACAGTAATTCATCCATTCACTCATCTGTCCATTAGCTTAACTTTCTGATTTTCCCTCTAGATCTTCAATTCTGCTTATTAAAATACCATTGCACAGGCAGGCAGATGAACACTTTCTTCAGTTTGCACATAGTGCTGGGGGATAATGTTTCAGATAATAATCTAGTCTCCTGTTGATTAATTATAAAAATAAGAGGATTTAGTTTCAGACGCAGAATACCGGGGTAAGATCGAAAGGAAGTCTGCAAGATCTTTCTCTGCAGTGTTAACACAGCCTATTTTTTATTTCTATTTTTTTTTACTGAGAAAAGGATTGCCTCAGGTTAGACTTAAGCTTAATCATGCCTCAAATTTCTGTTTACTGGTAATAATTGAACCTGCTCCAAACTGTGAGAATGTTTGATTTGTATTTTTGCTCCAAACAAGTCCAAATTCAGATAGTATCTACTTGTAACCTCAGAAACAGGTCAGCAATTGGCTATTGGATTTTTGAGAGCTGGGAAATGTCAGGTCACTGCAAAGTTTCTATAGCAGTGTGTTGGACTGTAGCTGTTTCTTCTCATTCTTTTCGTCTCTTATACATTCTCACTGTGTATTTCCAAAATCCTTGTGACAGAGTAGCTGCATTACCTCTAAATCATTGTCCCATGAATAGCAAACAAAGAGTTGACATAAAATCATTACGGAAACACTGTTTGCTTGTGCGTCTTGTATCTGTTTGTAGTACAATTCCAGGCAGTCCAGAGGCAACAAAACAAACAGTCAAGACAGCAAATCTCTTTGGAAAAGAAAGGAGTTGACTCTAAATGTCTAAAATCATAACCTTTTGCTTGTACACTACTTTCACTAACTGTGTGACATGTTGTTGAATTGCACCTGAGATCCTTGTGCAATCTATTTTCAGTGATCTCATCTGTCTGCTTGAGAAATGGCTTGTTTTGTGTGGTATTATGACTGTAGTGGGACAAAATGGATCGGTACCTCAGCATGATATCAGTTATTAGTCTCTTATTTAGTTGTGATTATGAGGCACTTTGTTTATAGAGAAAATAATCATAGCAACTTAAACTGATTTGCTTCTCCTTTTGTTGGTAATATTAAACATAATGACTTTCTGCCATACATTATCACATTGCACAGTCTAGACTTAATTTAATAGCATATTAATAAGCATATGCTCCCTCCTCCTTAGTATCGCATTCTCTGAAGATCCTGTGGCACAGGTTGTTAAAATAACTCAGTGCCTGTCTTTCTGGTTTTTGACACAGAACCTTGCATTTGATTTTCTGTGCTAAACAGAAATTGATGAATAGCCTTAGCTTGTTAGTATGGCAGTGTCAAAGTGCTTCATTTGAGTTTTTTGACCTTTTGACTGACACCAGACCTTTTCAAAAAGTGTTCACAGAAGATCAATACTTTGTCATTGTTTTTATCCTTGTCACTGCATAGAATACTTTCATTGTGGCTGTGACAGTACATGAGTCAGTGAACCACATCTGTATTCTAGAGGATTAAGTGCACATTATGGTCAATTCAGAATGTTGTTAGAAATAAATGTGAACATCCATACATCCAAACGTGGATAATTTAGTGCATGTAATTTATGTCATTTAAAAAAAAAAAATTTTTTATTCAATAATCCAAGCAAAACTGCAAATAAACCTGACAACCAGTGATCATAATGCATTCTTGTTGCATTGAAAGAGCAGCTTTGATATTTAATTCCATGGGTAAAAAGTCATACGAAATACGAAAGGCTGACATGAGGGTGGGTAGATCATGACAGAATTTTTTGTGTAAAACGACTGGCAAAATGTACATTTTTTCTTTAATTCTTATGATAATAATACTAATAATAATACTAAATATTTTTAGTATAATAATTCTATACAATAATCATGCAACGTAACTTTCAGAGATACAAATCTTTTTTTAGAAGTTGCATTTAAAATCCACTTGGCTCAATAGTCAGTTTGAATGGGCATGATGCTTCTGGCCCTGCTGGCACTTTTGGAGTTAGTGTAAAATGCTCTGTTCAATGGGTTCCACTGAGAATAAAGTGGGGAACAGCCAGATGGGCCCCTACAGCACATAAATCAAGATTAATGGCCATGCACTATTGACTGCCAGATCCATCCATTATTTAAATTTTGAAAAGCCACAAATCAATTGTCTCTATGTAGGGGGAGGGAAGAGGCTATAACACACCACACATGCTTTTTATTCCTTTTGGATGTCTAACGTTTCAACAAGATTTATTTGCAGGATGTATAACATGATAGGAGTTTTGCTACATTGCAGCTGCAAAATAGATGTTAAAGTGTAGTCAATCATTTTATCCCTTAAAACTCATTATGATCACCAAAATTACATATTTAAGTGTTTTTTTCCTTGGCAATTTTTGATGCCTTAAAATAGCTTGAATGTAACTCTACACCCTTGCCTCATTTAGTATACGCGGTTCTATGTATATGCAAATTAGCCCCTGCCTCCAGTCACTCATACCAGCTCAGAGATCAACTCGTTGAGGATTGACGTGATTGGTTACAAGTTGGATTTCAAACCGCGTTTTTGAGACTGTCTTTGGTTCACTAAGGAGAAAATACTCATCAATGGTGTTGACTTGTGAATTTGCACATGTTTTTTCTTAAAGGCATATTGAAAAAAAAAAACACATATACCTACAGTATAAACAATATTAAAACCTTGATTTTCACCAGAGGGGGACTTTAAAATCTCCCTAAAATTGTGCAATTGTTAACTTTTTCTAACCAATCTGACATTACAAATTACTTTCATGAGTGTGAGTTATTGTAATTAAAGGGTTAGTTCACCCAAAAATGAAAATTAAGTCATTAATTACTACGTACAGAGCTGTGTACTACGTACACTTTGCCTGCTCATCGGGCTGGTTATCCGACATCTCCATATGAAAGACGAACATTAACACCTTTTGTCCTGCGCACGATAAAGCCACTGTCCCTCCAAACCCCCCACAGGCTAGTCTGAGACTGACTTAAAGAGAAGTCGCAATTCACACTTAAACCTTCAGGCATTCGGCTATTAAAGTGTTGATAATGAAGGAATTAAATAATGTAAGCTACATGTAGTGATATTTCTGTCATGAAACTTATTACTAAATATATCATTTCAATAATTCGTTCAATTTCAATACGTTTTTCTTTTTCTTTTTTATTCAAATAAATCTCGAACCACAGTGGTCCTGCTGTTAAACTAAATAACATTTATAGAATAATTATGAACTTAACAGAAACAATATCGCAACATTTCGACAAATAAATTATTTGATCTGTTTTTACATTTTATTTCAGGGCGATTTAGCCTACATTTAATTAGAGCGAGATTTTCCCCCTTGTCCTTTCCTCATTGGGAAGCGCTCACATCATAGCATGTTTAAAGGAGCTGTATGTAAGAAATGTATTTCAATTAATCATAAAATGGCCCTGAAATGTCACTAGACATTAAGAAATCATGTACATTTCAAATACTTATATCACTGACAACAGTAGTCTGGCCAGGATATTGTCATTTAAAAAGTGCAGTTGCAGCCCTCAACTGATGTTGATGTTGTCATGTTGTGTTTTGGTCTGATGCTCCACCCTCCACCTATCTACCAATCATGAAGTCAGTAGTGTTGCGGCATCCGGGTTGCCAGCTCTGCTCTAGTTACCACAGCTGCAGCTCCTCACGTTCCTGCTGGATCCTGCAGCCGATCTGGCAACCTCGAGTCAGGGAGGAGGGGGAGGGGATACACCACTCTACAGTAATTTGACAGTGATTGCAGTACTAGTTTTGGCCACAATCTTACATACAGCTACTTTAAGTAGATCCTCTGTACCTCTCAGTTTCAGATGGATTACATAATCAGATAACATTTATTAAACATTTTGACATTTAAATGCTTTAGATAGCCTATAGCCGATTTCTTATCGTGACTGAGCTGAGGCAAGTGGCGTTCATTTTTGTGACGCGCAGTTCCCGGAGACAGAGACGAGAGACGGAGACGACAGCTAAAATTTAGTTGTTAGCCTAATATGAATAAAAATTAACAGTTTTGAACGATGTAGGCAAAAAAATACGGAGTAGCCTGTTAACTTATTTTAGCTGTAATGAGAAAAATAAATCCAAGTGAAAGCGCCGCCGCGTTTGTCGAACTGAAACGCTGGTTTTGATTTTATTGTTTGTCGTTTAAACGTGCCTGTTGCATATATTTATTTTATATATTGTAATTTGTATATGGTCTATTGGTGAAGTAGCCTATTAGCATTGATTACTGTGGAGGAAGGGGGTGGGGGATTCAAATAATTCAGCAGAAGCAGGGATGTTTAGACCAGAAGGAAATCCCCCCCCAAATCCCTTAAAACCTTGCTTAAAACCATGTTTTAAAAACTCCATGTAGGGAATCCAAAAATATATATATAGTAGGCTATATATTTATTTTTTTACAGAACTGCTTTTGAAATGACGACTGGTATTAGATGTAAAGTCATTCTGGTGGATACTATAGGCTATGTTCCAATGTAAAATGGAAATGCATGGAATTTTATTTGATAAATAGCCTATAAGCAAAAACTATAGGCTATGGTGTAACAGAGTTTTAGAACAAATCTCTCTGCATTACTAATAGGATATAAAATGCCTTAATAGGCATTAATATAAAATTTACAAAAGTCCAAGATTGTTCGAGATTTGAACCCGTGTCATCTTAATGATCAAACCGCAAGTTTTACCACTCGGTCATGAATTTACTCACTGAAACTGAAAAACGTTTGTTTCTCCAGTGTGTGTTCGCTCACATGAGCGAGAAAACGTTTGATCGTTAGCCTATTGTAGACCTTTTACAGTTTTAAAAGATGATATTTTATCTGTATGACCGAAAATTACGGAGTAGGCTATAGCCTTTTAAGTTTTTTTTAGCTGTTATGAGAAAAAATAAGTTCAAGTGAAAGCGCCGCCGCGTTTGTCGACCTCTAATCCAACATGCCAGAATAAAACCCGATTTTAGAATAATGTGTGCCAAAACACTTAATTATAAACTTCAATATTTCGTTCAAAAACATCTCAAAACGCTTTGTGACATTTTGAAAAGCCGTGAATGTAAGCCAAGGCCACTGGAACCAGGATCGTCACTGAAACGCGCTGTTATCTCTCAATAGAGGAGCATGCAGAAGCGCCGGTTCAGATTGTAGGCCTATTGTTTGTTGTTAAAACGTGCGTGTTGCATATTTAAAAAAATATTTGAAATGGTCTATTGGTGAATTAGGCTATAGCATTGATTACTGTGGAGGGGGGAATCTCCCACCAGCAAATCGCACCTTGTTAGGCTACACAACCACGTTTTTAAAAACTCTTATTTCTATAGCCTATTTAAAATCTCATGAAGTTTTTTATTTATTTTTTTAACAGAACTTCTTTTGAAATTACGATTGGAATTATTATACAGATTGATATAAATTCAGTCAATCTGTTGGATGATAGCCTATTTGTTCATTTGTGTAAAACGGAAATTATATTTTATAAATACCGTGTTCATTCGGGATTTGAACCCGTGTCATCTCAATGATTGAAACCTAAGTTCTACCACTCGACCACGACTTTTCTCGCTGACAATTGCCCAGAAGTTCGGTAGTTCAGCAGTCAGTGTGCGCGCACACGAGAGAAGCGATCTTCACTTCTCTCATTCCTCAAAAGTTTAGCGACATTGCACCTAATTTATTTTCACTGACTGCAAGATAGGCCTATTTTAACTTTTGATTAATAAAATGTTCTGCTCTAAAAGTTTGTTATATTCTGTTTAGAATGTACTTTTGCTTAATTACGTTTTGCTTTCGTTAAATTTAACCGACTCTGTTAGCCTAGGCTAAATTATTTTTATTTTTATTATTTTTTTTGTTCTAAAAGTTTGTTCTATTCTGTTTCGTTTGTTTATTTTTATTTTATGTTTTACAAATTCAATCAGTCTCATTCTTTTTTTTTTTTTTACAAGACCTTTTTTAATAAACAGATAGCCTACAAACAGAGATATATAATAGTTCGTACAAATAAACGTCTATAGCCTATAGCTACTACAGGCTATACTATAAATTGTATGATCGTATGTTTAAATAACATTAACCAAATTGTCTGTCTTTAATTAATAATACTACTTTAACATGCAGTTTCAACTTATTAGCCTCGCACTTACGTTTCAAAATGCGGCTGTTTTGCTAAATGCCCCTTTGCGCCACCTGGTGGTCATTTCGCGAACAACTTTGAAATGCGACTAGTTTATTTTTGCCGCGGTGAATTTGCCGCGGCACGAGTCGGATAGACCAAATGGGGATAGACCAAATGGTAGGACTGTGTACTGATAAGTCTGCCCCTCGAAGGCGAATCTCAAGAATGACCTGTGATGGGGCATTATCTGAATGTGAAAATAAGCATTTTTCAGATCCACTGAGAAAAAACAATCCCCCGGGCGAATCTGTGCTAGGATTTGTTTGGATGTCAGCATTCTGAACGGGCGCGTCATAAGCGAGATCTAAGATGGGCCTGAGGTTGCCATCTTTGGGACGAGGAAGTAGCGGCTGTAAAAGCCTGACTCGCTTAGTGATAAAGGGACTGGTTCTACAGCCCCTTTCATTAGCAGGAGAATGTGAGCTACGTCGCTTTTCACCGAAGTCTTGACCCCGGCTATAAAGCACGGAGGTCTGCGAGCAAACTGCAGCGAGTAGCCTCGTTTTATTATGTTCAACACCCATTCTGATTTACCGGGGATGGCTTCCCAGGCCTTGCTAGGGGTTGAATGAAGTCTGGGGACGGGACGCTTTGTGATAGGGACACGGGCGCCCAGCTGTTTTGTGCTTGTGATACTGTGTGAACAGTTCTTATGTGCAGGGGTGGGTACTTTATTGTGGGCACAAAACTTACATTTGGAACGCCTCCACCGCGAGCCAGAGGGAGAACAGATAGAGGGACAGTGCTTATGTGCATGGATGCATACTTTATTGTGGGCACACATCCTACATTTAAAGCATCTCCAGCGTGAGCCAGAGGGGGAACAGACAGAAAAGTGCTTGTTCTGTGTTTTATTTGGGTTTGTTTGCAGGTGTGCATGTTTCAAAACAGACTTGTTGACTGCAATGCTTGCATCTCCAGCCACCTGAACTAAAGAGGGGACTGAGAGACGTGTGAAAGGCTTTTTGGAGGGTGGTCCGGCCGCAGAGGGACTCAACCACTCTCTTTTCCTTCCTGTCACAGGACTAGGAAGGCTTTCGAGACTCGGGGTCCAACGCAATCTTGGGTCGGTGTCCCTGATGCTCAGGAAACTGATGTCGTCTCGTAGAACGAGAGCGGTGCCGGACTTCAGCCACTGGATGCAGAGCTGGAACGCTTAGGGAGGAAATGGCGCATTTCTGGACTCCCCTGTTTCCAGTACCGGTCTGTTCGGCCCAGCGGTAAAGTTTCCCAGGGTTTTGCGGCTCCGCTGGGCCGAAGTCTGTGGTGCTGCGCAGGTCTCTGAAAGCTTCCGGTTCAGGTCCAGACTCGTCCATCGAGCGGAGAAGTTTGGACCTGGAGGACAGCCATGGTGTGAAGCGCCAAAGCAGCTTGGCCAGCGGAGGCGTAGGCTCGGCCAGCGAGAGCTGAAGTCGTGCGGCAAGGCTTAGACGGGTTAGTCGCTTTAGCTTTCCATCCCGTAGCGGTGGGCGGGAAAAGGTGTGCGGCCACAGCCTCTTCGAGGGGAGTAATTTTCTTATATCCTTTCTCCTCGGCGCCATCGACAGTTGAGAGCGTCAAGAAAGTGGAGGGTTTGAGACGAGCTGAATTTGGAGCCTTCCATGACTTCGTTAGCTCGTCGTGCACCTCAGGAAAGAAGGGAGCAGGCCTCTCAGCCGGTGCCCCTGCAGGAACCATTTGTCCAGCCTGCTTCGTGTGGGTTCCTCGGGCAAAGACCACTCAAGCCAGAGGTCTTCAACGGCCGTAGACAGCACGCGGAGAAGTTCAGGGTTAATACCAGCTCTCGCGTCGTTAGTGCTGGTCTGTGTTGAGGGTGCGGGGTTGGCCATGGAGCCCGTCCACCCCTCGCATTCGGATGGAGCAAGAGAAAGGCTGTCATCCTTCTCTTCTTCCTCGTCTGATCCCCTAAAAGAGACGAGACCGGCCGCTCGCTGAGAGGGGTGCTGGTCCGCCTGTGTGAACAGGACTGGCGAGGGGGTTCGCTCTGACATCCTCTATCCACGGCGCTTCATTCTGCATGGCCCGAGCATAGGGAAAGTGAGAGCGGAAGGCGCGGGGTCGTCGTCAGCGAAGCTGGCCAATCGAGCCCGCAGGGTGGAGAGCGCCATCTCATATCACGAGCGCCATTTCACAGGCAGCCGCCCTTAGAGAGTGCAGCTTCAGCGTGGTCGCGGCCCAGACAGGAATCGCACTGGAAGTGACGATCCGCATCGAAGAGAGGGCCTCTGCACGAGGCATTTGAAACCACGCCTTGAAATATTGCTCTTTTAGAAAAGTGAGTCGCAGCGGCGAACAGACTTGTAATCGTAAAAGGCTTGTAAAGGATATAGCGCACCGGATGGCACAGCAGAACAGTGGGCTGAAGGCGGCGTCCAGTCAAAGCCAGGAAGCTGGCGTCCTCAAGGCTGCTTAGCAGGTGGCTTGTTCCGCTGAAGGCTTTTCGACGGGGGTGAAGAAGGCTTCTCAAACAGGAGGTCAGCGAAGTGGAACTTGCTGAAGGAGATTAAATCTGATTTCTATGGCAAAATGGGGGCTTATAGAGCTATAAGCCTCGCCCATTCTGGCGGGTTCTGACGCGAGCGGGCGTGAAGCGACCTGATTGGTTTGCGGGTCTTAGCCGCCTCGCCATAGGTTCGTGCAGTTGCTGGGGCACAGCCAATGAGCGTGCTAAGACGCTCAGCTGTATGTCTGCTGTGCAGCTGCACTGCATTTAAAAAAATTGGCTTCAATATTCTCGAGAAAAGGAGTTTTCCCATAGCGTAAGCTACTTACGCAATACAAGAGACCTCTCCAAAGGGAACACTATTCCCAGAACTATGAGTCAAGCAAAGGCTAAAAAAAAAACATAGTGTGGTGGACCAACACTTGTGTTTTTGCCCCGCCATCTCATTTAGCACACATTTCCTCTTCACTGCTAGATTATGCTGAATCTTCAAAACATGATTAGGATGCTTGTGACACAACATTCCTCATCTTGATCTGCATTGCAATTGCTCTGCCTTTCTTCTTCTCTCTCGCTGCAGCTATTAATTTCACAGTCAGAGTAGATAAAGAACCCCAGTTCCCAAGCAATCATTTTGCTTGTAAAGTGCTAGTTTGGGGACACTAGAATAAAACAAAATGCTCAAACAAACAAAATGGTGTCTCTCTTCTCTACTCCGTAATGCATGTGACCAGTTAGTGATCAAACACATAGGGAAGAAAGGAAACTGGACTGATCCTCATTAAATATGTCCTCATTAAATATGTTGCTCATGATTTATGTCCTCAGGAATATAAAATCAGGGGGCTATTCGCTTCAAAGGGAGGCCCGACTGAACAGTCTCTTTAATGTCTGTTTGTAATTCACTTCCAAGGATATTGAAGGCATAATGTCATTAGTTGATGCATATTTTCCCTTTTTACTGATGCATGTGGTTTCATCTAACTTTTCATATTATTATTCAGATAATTTTTAATATTTAAACAGCATTTTATAAATCTAAGGAACTACTTCTGACTATCTTGTTGAAAAGACTAACTTAGACCAGTGTAAGCAGGCTGGTGTGTGCTATAATGCAGGTGTAGGCTGGTTGACCACAAAAGTCTTGCTGGTTAAGCTGATTAAACAGCCTTGTGGAGACATCGACACACAAGAGCATCCAATTCTGGCCTTTTTTCATCAGGGTCAATGGTCTCTTTTCCCTTCATGTTCTTAGAGAGTGAATTTAAATGCTGTTTCCTTTATAATTCGCCTTCAGCACGTAAAATTGTATTTCAATTACTTAGGCCTTGAGATCAGTGGAAAGGTGTTTTAAGTTGCAGCCTTTGAAGTGAGAGCTCAGATATGTGGGTATCAGCACAGTCCCGTTAGAATTTAAAAACCCCACCCCATCCTCCCACACTAGAAGAGAGAAATGAGAGAAACATCAGGCTAGAATAATGGAGCACTACTGCAGGGTTCGTTGAGACTCAATGTCATCCATGACTAACTGTAACATAGCCGAATATGCCTTTACATTCAATCTCTCACAGAAAAGCTGATTGTTTCTGCTTTGCTTTACTGGGGATATTCTTTGCTTGCAATTTATATTTAATGCTCTTTAAATAAATTTTAATTAAACTTATGCTTTTTTATTTTAGGTTGAACACACTTATTATCTCTTGTATTTCACAGTTAAACTTCCCTGTTTTTTGTAAAACTTTGAAAATCAACTCAGTTGTCTCTGAAAAGGTAAAGCTATTTACTTTTTCACCTTTTTACCTATTCACCTCCAAGATCGTCTGAGACCAGCCACCCGGACAGCTGCTGCAACAATCGGTTTGCATAACCAAAGAATTTCTGCACAAACTGTCAGAAACCGTCTCAGGGAAGCTCATCTGCATGCTTGTCGTCCTCATCGGGGTCTCGACCTGACTGCAGTTTGTCGTCGTAACCGACTTGAGTGGGCAAATGCTCACATTCGATGGCGTCTGGCACTTTGGAGAGGTGTTCTCTTCACGAATGAATCCCGGTTTTCACTGTACAGGGCAGATGGCAGACAGCGTGTATGGCGTCGTGTGGGTGAGCGTTTTGCTGATTTCAACGTTGTGAAGCGAGTGGCCCATAGTGACGGGGGGGTTATGGTATGGGCAGGCGTATGTTATGGACAACGAACACAGGTGCATTTTATTGATGGCATTTTGAATGCACAGAGATACCGTGACGAGATCCTGAGGCCCATTGTTGGGCCATTCATCCACGACCATCACCTCATGTTGCAGTATGATAATGCACAGCCCCATGTTGCAAGTATCTGTACACAATTCGTGGAAGCCACCAGTTTGAAAACCTCCCAGTTCTTGCATGGCCAGCATACTCACCGGACATGTCACTCATTGAGCATGTTTGGGATGCTCTGGATCGGCGTATACTACAGAGTGTTCCAGTTCCTGGCAATATCCAGCAACTTCGCACAGCCATTGAAGAGGAGTGGACCAACATTCCACAGGCCACAATCAACAACCTTTTTTTTTTTAGGGGGGGTCCCTCCCCAATACAGTAAAACTGCAAATTTTAGAGTGGCCTTTAATTGTGGCCAGCCTAAGGCACACCTGTGCAATAATCATACTGTCTACATCTTGATATTCCACACCTGTGAGGTGGATGGATTATCTCAGCAAAGGAGAAGTTCTCACTAACACAGATTTAAACAGATTTGTGAACAATATTTGAGAGAAATAGGTCTTTTGTGTACATAGAAAAAGTTCTTTGAGTTCAGCTCATGAAAAATGGGGGCAAAAACAAGTGTTGCGTTTATAATTTTGTTCAGTGTATGAATTAGCATTAGTTCTATCATGATTAACCATGAATTAACAATCCTATATACTATGTGTGTGTGTGTGTGTGTGTGTGTGTGTATAAATTGCTATTGTAGTCTAACCTTCCTGGTCAACGTACAGGACTGTTGTAAAGCATAAACATGGTTTAAAATAAAACTTTTAGGGCCCTATTTTAACGATCTGAAACGCAAGTATCAAACGCGAAATGCAAGTAACTTTGTGGGCGAATCTCGGGCGCTGTTGTTATTATACCGGCGGGATAAATGACTCTTGCGCCCGACGCAAATCTAAAATGGGTTGGTCTGAAGTAGCTACATTACTCATGTGTGGTTTGGAATGTCATTTCACATTCAATTCTGTTCATATCAATTGAACTCGCAATATAATCAAATCATCACAGAAAGGTTCATGAACAAACCTTAACTACACACAGGTTCTAATATGAACCCTGTTACCACAGCAAAGGTTCTAAAAAGAACTTCCAAATAACCAGTGGATCATTATAGAACCTGCAAGTTCAACTTTGAACCTTTTTGATAGTTAGAAGTTCATATTTGCACTTTGAAGTTCTTTATTGAACTCCAAAGATTCTAACTCTTCTAAGAGTGTAATGGAACTTTACCTGGACTTCTTCAGCCGTGACTTTTTAAAGGTCAGCACAAGCGTGTTAAGAAGTCCCTGAGGATTTTCAGTACTCTGAGACATCTTTGTTCTTGCCTTCTATAAGAAGACATGCATTTATATGTCTATTGAGTCCAATTTTGAGAGGATGTGCTGAGAGCTTATCTGTAAAAGATGTATTAGCTGATCCTGCTGCATGTATAGACTTGTAATTTCAAAACAATTTCTAAATCAATCTCCCTGTGTTGCTCTCTGTGATCCCTACAGCAAACAAATAAGCAAACAACCAAAACTTTAAAATTCTGTGACCTTCTTTTCCCACCAAAATGCCCACAATTTACAGAGAAAAGCTTGCTCTTGATCAGATCACAATAACCAAACCCCTGCTCCACATCACTTGTTCATGTTATTCAAGCAAACATTTCCCACAATTCTCAGACAAAATTACATTCACACCAGTGGTCCTTTGTCACAGAAAAGAAACAGTAATGTGAATCAATTTCATTCCTGCACACTAATTTAGGAGTCGTAATTACTGCTTTCCTCTGTGGTTTCCAACCGAATACAAGAGCCTCCCTGGCCCTGGTTTATTAGCAGAACATTTGGCTTTGAGGCCACATTAAGATAATAACTCCAGATGTGCATTTGTTGCCTGGCGACGGAGATTATGTCACTAAAACCTGACAATTCTGACAGTGAGCCACATTTCCTTTACAGTTTGCCGATTAAAAATGTAGAAAAATACTAGTTTTGATGTGAAAGGAAAATCATATTCATATATTCATAATTGCTACATAGAGGATCTAATAAATACTGTACATTAAATCATTTTTATTGTAAAGCTTGCTGGATATTTTAGCATACTTAAACAACATGTTTTGTTTTGTATATATTCAATATTCTTTATTTATATTCATTATTTATAACAACAAGCAGTTTGTTTCTGAGGTTTCCATTATGGCCCAGGCTCCTGATATCAATAACAAAAGTATCAGTAGGCCGATCTCTCCCTAGAGGCTTGCTGGTTCCAGCACGAGCGATCTGCATGCTCCATTTTAATCCATCCCAGTGTCCGCTCGATCAGAGTGGAGTATAAGTGTGTGGATCAGCTGAGCCATGCCCTCCATGCAGCCTGCTTGTATAGGTCATCACGAATGTTTGATGCAATTATCTGCCAGCAGGAAGGAAGTGGGGTGCAGGGAATGGTTAAAAGCCCAAATGTCAAGTGATTCCACAGCGAGATGATGTCTATGAACCTGAGGAAAGAGAAGCAAAAACCTTCCATATGAAGGCTCCTGAGAGAACTTGTCATATCCAACAAGTTTTATTCCACACCAGACCTGCGCTGTTACTGAGACTTTGAAAAGCAAAGCTAAGAAACAAAGAGGTCTGATTATTTACGACAATATTTGCTTTTTGTGGTATCCTGTGCTGTGCCACATGCTACCAGTCAGTGACATCTGCTAAAAGAAACATCCAATTTGCTTCATAATCCTCACCCTCTAGGAATTCCAATTTTTTGCCACACTTTATTTATTTATTTTGTCATTTTGTATGTATTTCCTTTTGTTTGTGTGTGTGTGTGTGTGTGAGAGAGAGAGAGAGAGAGAGAGAGAGAGAGAGAGAGAGAGAGAGAGAGAGAGAGAGAGAGAGTAATATCTGTGCCTAAGATGCTAATGGCAGAAACAGTGCCTGGTTTTGGAAATGTTCAGTGCTATTTCTGCCTGCAAAAGTCCACAGACATCAGTAGCAATTCTTTGCATGTGAGTGGATTCAGAACATGGAATCACAGGAGAACAAAACATTTAAGTATATAAGCTTAGAATTATTGGTTTAGATATTTGGTAGGCTCTTATGGGGCCTGTTTACACCTTTTCATTTCATGCGTTTTTACTGATCGGATAGCTATCTGATTTGTTAAAACGGTTCTTCTGAGGCGATGCGTGTTGCGGTAGCGCCGTAATATCTGGCTGTAATATGTCATATAGCCTAGAACTCTCACACGTTTATTTTCTAACATTTTGGGAGGAGTAAAATTTACATATGTCTGGAATGCGGCCCAGACCACCTTCTGATGTGGTTTGAGCGATCGGATTTAAATCTGTCTCGAATGCGTTTTGGAGGCTTTTTTTAGGCTCCACCTGGTCTTTTCACGATCCGATCTGAAAAAACGCATTAAGTGACCAGGTGTAAACAGGCCTATGTAGTGCTGAAAAGTGACATTATTTTAAATTTATTTTATGTATGTTATCAATTGCCCATTGACAGCATCACAATAAAGCTTACATCAGGATCACTGAAAAGAAATAATTCCTCTCTTTTTCTCTCTCTCACACACACTTTCATCTTCATGTCAAGCTGACATTTCTTTGGTGATGTGCAGGAGGGACATTTTAAGTGTGTGAAAATCCATCTTTGACTCTCTCCTCACCTCTGTCTCATCACAAATAGAAAAAGCCTCACTTCCCAACCCCCTCTACGGGCATGTCTTTTAAACTGCAGTCATCGGGAAAAACCCACCAATGTCAAATCACCACCACAATGGCACATACTAGCTTCCTGGCATCATAACTCATAAGTCTTTTCCTGACACAAAGCTGCTGCCTGACGGGCTGTGTAAAGGAAAGGCTGACTTAAATGTCATTCATAACAATTACTGAAACAACCTTCATGTCAAATAGAGCTGGGTGAGTGGCCCTGACCAGCTATAACCTATTGCATAACGACATCCTAGTGCCAACCTTAACAGCACTTTTATTGCTAGGAAAAGAGAGAGAGAGGTGAGAGAGCAGCAACATAAGGAACTGAGAAATATTCCAGAATTTTATATAATAACAAATTTTTTACAGATTGATTGATTTATTGGTTGGTGTTTCAAATTAACATACAGAAACTGCGGCCAGAGAAAACAAGCATTTGAGCAGTTGTGTTTTTTGGCTCAAAACCGTATAGTTATTGTGATTAAGGGCCCTGTTTTAACGACCTAAGCGCATGGTCTAAAGTGCACGGCTAAACCAATCAGAGTCTCATCTCCCCTTCCTTTTAAAAGCCAGTTGCACTCGTGCCATGAGGATTCGCTATTTACATGGCGGAATTTGCAAGCGGAAAATCAAAGCTTCTCTAGCGAGGAAACGGATCTGTTAGACCATCTATGGGACAAAGTGTACGCGCGTTGTGGACCTGCCTATAGGCGCATATTACTAACGCGCTCTTTAAATAACAAAAAAACATTGAGCCATAGACTTTAGATCAGGTTTCAGTTGGTCAATGGCACAATCTTCAGTTGCCTCAAAATAGCAACGCACCAAAAGACTTTCTTTTGCTTTGGTTGTCAGTGGTATTTATTTAATCCAACAATACATTTAAGGTAATTAATACAACTCGCATAAGACAAATTACTTTCAGTGAGATATTTTTAGACTGTTTAGTTTACAAACATTCTAAGGTGTGCAATTATTTTTCAGTAAATGCACAGCTAAAGTAGTTCCAGGCAGATATTGACCGCATTGCAGTTCCATATCACTTCACCAAATTATTAGAATTCTTTCAAATGTCCTACAGCAAAAGAACCAAAACAAACAAAGACACTGACAGTCAAAAAAGAAAAGAAAAGAACATGATCAAACAGTAGAGCAGATGTTACTTTGATAGTTCGGAATCATTATTCATAGTTTTCCCAGCAGATGAATCCTCTCCTTTAGAAGAAGTTACTCATGTTCCCGTGGCTCTACTATTGAAATCAATCATCAGTATTTGGCCCTGTGCAGATATAACAGTATGGTGTGCAACTTTTTAGAAACTAGAAACAATGGATAATTTATGGATGTTTATTTAAACATAAAAACATATTTATAATATCACACTCAAATATTTCTCACATTGCTCTAAGGTCATGCCTCCATATTTAAAGGCATAGTTACCCCAAACATGAAAATTCTGTCATCATTTACTCACCCTCAAGTTGTTCCAAACTTGTATGAATTTCTTTAATCTGCTGAACATAAAAGAAGATATTTTGAAGAATATGGGTAACCAAACAGTTGATGGGCCCCATTGACTTCCATAGTATGGAAAGAAACATTATGAAAGTCAATGGGGCCCATCAACTGTTTGGTTACTGAAATCCTTCAAAATATCTTCTTTTATGTTCAGCAGAAGAAAGAAATTCATACAAGTTTGGAACAATGTGAGGGTGAGTAAATGATGACATCATTTTCATTTTTGGGTGAACTATCCTTTTAAGGATGCTTGGCTTGGTTTGAAAACGTTGAAGTTGTTTCCGCAGGCATAATAGCAATGCATCGTAACTTGACATTGCCTGAC
The DNA here is from genome assembly GCA_029959095.1 of Rhinichthys osculus. Taxonomy (NCBI): domain Eukaryota; kingdom Metazoa; phylum Chordata; class Actinopteri; order Cypriniformes; family Leuciscidae; genus Rhinichthys; species Rhinichthys osculus. Next base: position 19,942,596 of record JARWKJ010000004.1, on the reverse strand, counting down.
CACTCCGCTGAATCTGATATTTTGTTTCAACAGGTTCTGAACCTGGCTGCAGTCATGTGTCGTAGCAAGGTTAATAGGGGTCAGTGCATGTCTTGTCTCCTCTCACATCTGAAGACTACCTGATACTTGACGCAGTCTGTTAAAAAGGTCTGATAGCTCATATCATCTATCCAACATTAGAGCAATGCCAGCTGGTCAGCTAAAAGCATGTCGACATGTCCTTTTCACGTCACTGCTGGGGACAGTAACACGGCACTGGTGGTGAGAGGAACTGGGCTCTGGGGCCTTTGTCCTATATATTATACAGAGGTTATGACCTATCTCTATTCGAAAAAAACAAGCTGTAACTTCAGAGATGTGTCTTGTTCAGGCTATACCTCTGAAAAGAGCGAATAAACAGTTGTAAATTATACTCAATTGCATTAGAAAAATTTAGATGTAAAAGACAAACTTCTGGATAAGAGTTATTTTACTATCATTTAGATACAATTCGTTTTGTTAAAATATTTTTTCTGTCTTTTTGTCATTTTTAATGTCTATATTGTTTTCATAATTTTGTGTTTAAGTTTTATTTATTTAAGTACTTCAAGTTAAACTAAATTATTGTGGGAAATGAGGGAATTGTGGGAAATGAGAATTTTTGCCAATCAGATGAAATGAAATGTTAAGCATTAAAGTTATATTGACAGCATTATAGTTGTCCTTTTCCATTTGTAAGTATTTTTCTAGATGTTATCCATGTTTTATATCTCAATGCCATGCAAGCAAGCAACCAAATAAAGGATTTCAAGAAAAAAAAAAGAAGGTATTCACGTCCTTCCTGTCACATGAGGCTGTCAACTTCCTACCCCTACTTCCAGGAAGCATGACGAAGGCACACCCTCCCAAAGAAAGGTCATTTTCATGTTACTAATCAGTATTTTTTGTTGACATATTTCTACATAATCATGAAGGTGTCACGTGTCTGTACTGTCTTGTATTGCACATGGGTGTCTTTGTTATGTTGGGCCATGTGCTCTTGTCATTCTTTGATCCCTCCCCCTCGTTACATGATTAGTGTTTTAGTTCTTCCACCTGTTCCCTCTTGATTTGTTCCCTATTTAAGTCTCTTCTTGTTTGCTGTCTTGGTCGGATCTTTGTCTTATGTTACCCCTGTTCCTTGTGATGGTCGTCGTGTTCTTGGTCAGTGTTTGTCATTCTAGTTCAGTTCTGTTTTATGTTTCATTGATTATGTTTTCCCCCTTGTGGGTTTTTGTTTTCATTTGTTAATAAATATCCTTTTACTGCACTTGAGTCCTCTTCTCCACTTTTTGAAAATTGTATCCTGACAGAAAGATCCGACCACTTGTGGACTCAGCAGCATGGAGGACGAGGAGTTTGACTGGGTGAATCTGGATGATAATTATATGGACGACGATTACTTGGATTGCCCGGACTACACCATCGCCACATTAGGGTCAACCCAATTTTCGTCCATCTGTAGGGACAGCTCAGGACCTACTTCTCGCCGTCACGGACGAAGGAGGAAATGCCCGTCTGCCCAGCGAGAGTCTGTTCACGTCCCGCCTGCCCAGCGAGAGTCTGTTCACGTCCCGCCTGCCCAGCGAGAGTCTGTTCACGTCCCGCCTGCCCAGCGAGAGTCTGTTCACGTCCCGCCTGCCCAGCGAGAGTCTGTTCACGTCCCGCCTGCCCAGCGAGAGTCTGATCACGTTCCGTCTGTTCAGTCTGGGACAGAGCCAGAGATCCCCTTTGGCGTGGCCGCCAAGGTTGTGACGGACTATCTGGAGCGTCTGGCTCGGATCTTGGAGATGCCAGTCTCTGCTGTTCCGGTGCCAGAGGCGGAGCCAGTGCCTGTCCCAGAGGCGGAGCCAGTGCCTTTCGTTGGCAAAATATAACGCTAAACAGTAGAGACCTTTATGTTAGGCAACCGTGGGCAACTGCTTCTCCATCACTTCAAATTTCAAAGCGTCAAGTCACGCGACGCGAGTCGACATGATAGCTCGCTCTCGCTCACTGCGCAGGAATACAGATGCTGTTTTTGACGCGATTTAACATTATATTTTGATCGAATGGGTTGCAAAAATATGCATATAATTAGGAAAGTGAGGACTACGTTTATAACGTGATCTAACATAATATTTGACGGTGCGCAGGGCCCCTTAGATGTCATGTGCCCCTGGGCAAGTGACCAGTTGCCCTAATGGTTAATCCGGCCCTGTTCCTGAGCCGCTGTCCGCTGTTCCTGAGCCGGTGTCCGCTGTTCCTGAGCCGCTGTCCGCTGTTCCTGAGCCGCTGTCCGCTGTTCCTCACCGCCCTGGCCGCCCGAGGGGTGTTCACCGCCCTGGCCGCCCGAGGGGTGTTCACCGCCCTGGCCGCCCGAGGGGTCTTCAGAGGGGTCTTCACCGCCCTGGCCGCCCGAGGGGTCTTCACCGCCCTGGCCGCCCGAGGGGTCTTCACCGCCCTGGCCGCCCGAGGGGTCTTCACCGCCCTGGCCGCCCAAGGGGTCTTCACCGCCCTGGCCGCCCAAGGGGTCTTCACCGCCCTGGCCGCCCGAGGGGTCTTCACCGCCCTGGCCGCCCCAATGGACTTTGTGTTTCGTCCTGACCGCTCGATGGACTTTGTGTTTCGTCCTGACCGCCCGATGGACTTTGTGTTCCGCCTTGGACTCTCAGGACTAAGCGCCTTGTCCCTCCCATCCCGCCCTGGTCTGTCCCTCCCGTCCCGCCCTGGTCTGTCTCTCCCGTCCCGCCTGATGGAGCGTCTGGTAGCCGCTCCGTAGGGAGGGGGTAATGTCACGTGTCTGTCCTGTCTTGTATTGCACATGGGTGTCTTTGTTATGTTGGGCCATGTGCTCTTGTCATTGTTTGATCCCTCCCCCTCGTTACCTGATTAGTGTTTGAGTTCTTCCACCTGTTCCCTCTTGATTTGTTCCCTATTTAAGTCTCTTCTTGTTTGCTGTCTTGGTCGGATCGTTGTCTTATGTTACCCCTGTTCCTTGTGATGGTCTTCGTGTTCTTGGTCAGTGTTTGTCATTCTAGTTCAGTTCTGTTTTATGTTTCATTGATTATGTTCTCTTTCATAGGTTCACTCAACGCTGCGGAAAGCGCAGTGGAATATCCTCTGGATGTGCCGATTGCCTGAAGCCCTATAGAATCACGCCAATTCATTGGCTGATGGCGCTCGCGCAAAGCTGGCTCCGCCCCGACGCTCTTACGTCGCAGCATGATGAACGCGCGCGCGCGTGCCATCTTCTCCTCAGATTTCTCTGCCTTCACGAAGCGGTCACATCTCGCCCTTCGTTCGGTTTTTCTGAGCCCGAATTCTTCAAATTCAACTTCAGCTTTCGTCTCGACACTTCAGCGACTGGTATAAGTGGAACTTTGTTCTCCTTACAGTGAAGTGTCATGGATTATCGACGCTGCTCTCTGCCATGCGTTCGTTTTATCTCGAACGACGACCCTCACAGTAAGTGTGTTAAATGTATGGGTTTTTCGCATGCGCGTGAGGCTGTATTAGGATTGTCGAAATGTAAATTTTGTGACAATCTCCTTCTCAAAACCCTCCGCTCTAGACTCGCGGTTTTTGAGAAGGAGTCATTCGTTCCCCCCCGTCGCGCTCCCGAGACTGCTGAGGCCTCTCGTGGATCCGCGGCCTGGGGCTCGGATGTTGAGCTCGAGGATATTGAGTATGAGCAGACGGGCCTCGCCCTTTCTCTCCCTCCCTCTCCCGAGCACGCACGCGGCGCGGTTGAATTCGTGCATTATTATTTATGCCCCAGCCCGGGAGCCCGCGAATCGGTTTCTTTCGGTCTGGATGACGTTATTTACACTGCAGCCTCCGACTCCGAGGATTTCGGGCCTGCTTTGGCTGATGACGTTATCCCGCCTAGCGGCCAGGACGCGCGGCCTACTCCGGCCTACACTGAGCTTATTGACGTGCTGTCGCGCGCTACAGAGAAGCTCTCTATTGACTGGCCTGATGAGCCCCGCGAGTCTCAATCGTCCAAACTCGACGAGAGGTTCCTACGTGGCCCTAATTCTAGGCCAGAGCGAAGAAAGCTGCCCTTTTTCAGCGATCTGCATCACGAGATCTCCAGATCCTGGAAGCAGCCTTTCTCCGCACGCCTAACTAATGCGGCAGCCGCTGACTTCACCAACCTTGTGGGTTTTGTGGAGCAGGGTTATTCCGCTATTCCAGCGGTCGAGGACACGCTGGCTAACCACCTCGCCCCGTCGTCTGCACCGTCCTGGAAGGCGCTACCCCTTCTTCCTTCCAAGGCTTGTAGGACTACTTCCTCCCTTATTGGGAAGTCTTACATGGCGGCTGGTCAAGCAGGCATGGCCCTGCATACCATGGCCATCCTTCAAGCCTACCAAGCGGACGTCTTGAAGGACATGGATGAAGGAGAGGGACTGACACCCGAAGCTGTCAAAGAGCTTCGCAAAGCCACAGATCTGGCCCTAAGAGCCACCAAACACACTGCTCGGGCTGTTGGTCGCTCTATGGCGGGCTCGGTTGCTGCAGAGCGCCACCTCTGGCTGAATCTCACGGAGATCCGAGACAAGGATAAGAGTTTCCTCCTGGATGCCCCTATCTCCCTCTCAGGTCTTTTCGGGGAGGCGGTCAACACGGTGGTTGAGAAGTTCCGCGCCGCTAAGTCTCAGTCGGCCGCGTTCAGGCAGTTTATGCCCAGGAGGGTCAGAGGGCCAAGAGACTCCAACCCTTCCCCTTCTCAAACCCGAGAACGCTCTGCTCATAGGGCTGAATTCCCTACTAGCAGGAGTGACCCGGCTCACCACCCTCCAACTACGGTCTGGGGACCCCGAGGTCGTCCTTTTCCCCGCCAGCGCCCTCACAAGCGCCTTCAGCTGAAGCGGTCCAACAAATCGGCCGCTCCAGCCTCCTCGAGCCGTTCCTGACCCGCAGGTCAGAAGGAGGAGAGCCTCACCAGATCTACGAGGTTGGGACAGACCGCGCAAGCGTTTCTGCCCTCCTCCACCCGGCTCTCCTCATCCAACCTTGTCACCTTCGCCACCCAGCGTGTTTCGAAGTGCAGGTCCTGTTTCACTCTCTTCACCCAGTCCGGCGCAGGAGGAAGGAGTTCATGTCTTGCTTTCTCCCCTCGCTCCCGGTGCACGTTACACCCGCCAATCGCTTCCTCGGAGGCACAGTTCGTTTTCCTCTGGAGCAGGTGGACCCAGTTACTTCTATCCAGGTGGTGGTACCCCCCAGTACGTGTCAGGACGCCAAGCGCTCTCCTCCACGGTCATCCGCGCCTCCCCATGGGAACCAGCGCGACACCCTACCTCAGGTATGTCCCTTGCACTGCAACACTCCTCTCCCTCTATCACATTTCGTTCAAGAATGGGAGCGTTTACCAGGGGTATCGCCTTGGATCCTTCGCACAGTTCGGCTCGGCTACACGCTTCAGTTTTGTCGCAACCCCCCCTGCTTCAACGGGGTCTTTCCTACTGTAGTCGACAGCGCCGCTCAGGCTTCTGTACTACAGCAGGAGATTTCATTCCTTCTGCTGAAGGGGGCGATAGAAGAGATTCCTTCGGGGGAAGTCGAACAGGGCTTCTACAGCCGTTACTTCCTGGTCCCGAAGAAGGGCGGCGGCCTGCGGCCGATACTAGATCTTCGCCGGTTGAATTTCTCTCTTTACAAGGGAAAATTCAAGATGTTGACGCTGAAGGCCATCATATCTCATATCCGGCTGGGGGACTGGTTCGTGACGGTAGACCTCAAGGATGCTTATTTCCACATCCAGGTCGTACGGCGACACAGGAAGTTCCTCAGGTTCGCCTTTGGAGAAAAAGCGTACCAGTACAGGGTCCTCCCCTTTGGCCTCGCTCTAGCACCAAGGACGTTTACAAAGTGTATGGATGCAGCTCTGGCCCCGCTGCGGCTCCAGGGCATCCATATACTCAACTACCTGGACGATTGGCTCCTTTTAGCCCACTCCAGAGAGTTGGTGACTCACCACAGGGACATTGTCCTCCGTCATATTCAGTCTCTCGGTTTGAGGTTGAATACGGAGAAGAGCGTTCTTACTCCAGCTCAGAACACGGTTTTCTTGGGGGTACGCATGGACTCCGTTCTTATGCAGGCCCGTTTGGCTCCTGCACGGATTTCCAGTCTGGTGACATGTCTGTCCCGTTTTGCACTAGGCCAGCATGTTTCCGTGAGCACCTGCCGCAGACTTCTGGGCCTTATGGCCGCGGCCTCCCCTGTGCTACCTCTGGGGCTACTCCACATGAGACCTTTTCTGTGGTGGATGAAGCTCTCAGGGGCTCGGCCCACGGGGCCAGCCCTTCGCCTATTGAAGGTCTCGCGCAGTTGCTTTCGCGCCCTGTCAATCTGGCGGGACCCCCTCTTCCTTCAGAAAGGAGTCAGTATGGGTGCGGTATTCCGTCGCCAGATGGTTACGACGGATGCCTCTCTGACCGGATGGGGAGCGGTTTTCGAGGGCAGGCCAGCGTGTGGGGTTTGGACTGGCGAGACCCTCTCGTGGCACATAAACAGCTTGGAGCTGAGGGCTGTCTTCCTGGCTCTTTGCCACTTTCTCCCTTTTCTTCGAAGGACACCATGTCATTGTCAGAACGGACAATATGGCAGTAGTGTCCCATGTAAACAGACAGAGGGGTTCACGATCGCGCACCCTAGACAGACATGCGCGTCACCTTCTCCTGTGGTCCCAGGACAAGTTCCTCTCTCTGAGAGCAGTTCATGTCCCAGGTATTCTGAACCTCGCAGCAGATTTTCTGTCGAGGCAGAAGCTCAGGTCTGGGGAATGGATGTTGAACCGCCAGACGGTGGCCCTGATCTGGGAGGTGTTCGGAAAAGCGGAAGTGGACCTCTTTGCATCTCAGGAGTCGTCCCAATGCCCGCTTTGGTTCTCTCTGAGCCCTCCAGCTCCGTTTGGGATAGATGCGTTCGCCCACCCTTGGCCGATGCAGAAGCTCTATGCCTTCCCGCCCATCAAGCTGATCCAGGCGGTTCTGTCCAGAGTGAGGGAGAGCGGAGTCCGCCTCCTTCTGGTAGCCCCATTCTGGCCGTCCCAGCCATGGTTTTCGGAGCTGATCCTTCTGTTGGAATCCTCCCCCTGGGAGATACCGGTCAGGGAGGACCTGCTTTCCCAGCTTCAGGGCAGGATATGGCATCCTCGCCCCGACATTTGGAAGCTGTACGTTACCTTTAAGCTTTGATCTCCCAACCGACGTTCAGGAGACCATTGCGAATGCTAGAGCCCCTTCGACGAGGAGGCTATATTCCTCCAAGTGGAGGGTGTTCGAGGCATGGTGCTTAGCACATGATAGGAACCCAGTTAGCTGCCCAGTAGGCACAGTGCTGGAATTCCTGCAGGAAAAGTTTGCTTCCGGAGCGGCCGCTACCACTCTCAGAGTATATGTCGCAGCTATTGCCGCTCATAGAGAATCGGATGAGATTCCCTTGGGGAAACTGAGGTTAGTTTCGGCCTTCATGCGTGGGGTTAGGCGCCTAAAACCGGCTCGCCCCCCTAGTGTTCCCTCGTGGGACCTGTCAATCGTCCTGGAGGGTTTGTCAGAGGCTCCCTTCGAGCCCTTGGAGTCAGCCCCTGAGCGGATTCTGACTCTTAAGGTTGCTCTTTTGTTAGCTTTATCTTCACTAAAGCGGATGGGGGATTTGCAGGCTCTCTCTATTAGTGAGTCATGCTTGGACTTCGCTCCTGGCCTGGTTAGGGTTACCTTGAGGCCGAGGTCGGGGTATGTACCCAAGGTTCTTTCCACGGCGTTCCGCTCTCAGGTTGTTAACCTTAACGCTTTCCACCCTCCTCCTTTTGCCTCTGAGGAAGAAAGGAAACTTAACTTGCTCTGCCCGGTCCGTTCTTTGAAGTTGTATGTAGATCGCTCAGGCGGTTGGAGGAAATCAAACCAGCTCTTGGTATGTTTTGGTGCTGGCGGCCGCGGGCTTGCAGCATCAAAGCAGAGGATTTCCCACTGGGTAACGGACGCTATTTCGCTGGCTTACGAGGTGCGTGGTTTGCCTTCACCTCTTAGCATCAGAGCACATTCCACCAGAAGTGTGGCTTACTCTCAAGCTCTCTTTAGAGGGGCCCTCTTGGAAGACATTTGTGTGGCGGCAGGTTGGTCCTCTCCGCACACCTTTGTGAGGTTCTATAATTTAGATCTTGACATGACTCCAGGTTCCCAGGTTCTATCTGCTTGAACCTATCATGGTTGTTATTATTATTTGGACAGCGCTTAGCTTGGCGAGTTTGGTATTTCGTTCCCACTGCGCTTTCCGCAGCGTTGAGTGAACCTATGAAAGAGAACGTCTCTGGTTACTTACGTAACCTATGTTCTCTGAATAGGGAACGAGACGCTGCGTTCGCTGCCAAGCTCCTCGCGCTGCCGACAGTTTTTCTTTTCAGCAGAGAAATCTGAGGAGAAGATGGCGCGCACGCGTTCATCATGCTGCGACGTAAGAGCGTCGGGGCGGAGCCAGCTTTGCGCGAGCGCCATCAGCCAATGAATTGGCGTGATTCTATAGGGCTTCAGGCAATCGGCACATCCAGAGGATATCCCACTGCGCTTTCCGCTGCGTCTCATTCCCTATTCAGAGAACATAGGTTACGTAAGTAACCAGAGACGTTTTCCCCCTTGTGGGTTTTTGCTTTGTGTTTTTGTGTTCATTTGTTAATAAATATCCTTTTACTGCACTTGAGTCCTCTTCTCCACTTTTTGAAAATCGTATCGAGACAGAAGGTCTCTAGAAGCATTCAAACAAAACAAATCTTACAAGAGATTTATAGTTTTTTGTATACTTAGTCAAAAGTCCAAGCGACAACTATATAGCTAATAAATCAAGGTTATTGGTCTTGTTTAGTGCATAAACATAGCTTAACACTTTAGATGACATATCTACTGTACAGAGATTGTCTTTATGCACTGTTATGTCTGTATTTAAAAAAAAAAATCATTTCATTTTTTTTCTTTTTCTTTTTTTTCTTCATTTTATTAATTTTTCTTAATTTATTTTCATTTGACTTTTTGATACACAATGCCCTGTTATGGCTGCACTTTGTTATGCACTATGTTCCACCACTTTAACCCTTTTGTGCGCTGTTAGTTTGCGGTTTACAGTCGGGTTAGTTGGGGTCTCCAGAGACTAAGTTTATTATTGTTTTTACTCCACATTTGGACATTTTTACTCCACACAATTTATAAAAAAATAAAAATAAAACTATTTTTTTAATAGGTTTTTATAAAAAAAACCCAGCTTTTTATGTAAAATTCACTTTATAAAATACCCACATTTCTAAATTTAATTCATGGGGATAACATGGTTAATTACTCATGGTTAAGTGTAAGATTGTTTTGCCCATCTTTTGGAAAATGCCGTTTTAAAAGAAAAAAAAATATCACTTTAACCAGTAGGTGGCTGCAGAGCTCCACTATTTGCTATTTGTCTAACTAAAATACATCTTTTCACAAGTTTTTCCAGTTGGATTCATATCTACATATTATGAAATCACAATTATAACAATAAAAGTTACTTTTTTTTTCAAAGTTTAGCAGTTTTTGTAATGAAAAAAACTTCAAGAGATTTTCATATTCAAGAGATTATTACCTAGATGCAGCTTTTTGGGGGTTTGCATCGAATGTTCTTCGACTTTTATACATCATACATTTGTTTATGAATTATAATTGATCTGTTGAAAGCAGTTATTTTGAGTTAGATGCCAAATGTTCTCCTCCTATTCAAATTTGACATTGAGGGGGTGCATACAAGACATTTGCCCAACGGCAACTATAGTTGCCGCACATTCAAATACGATTTTTCAAGAAAAAAACAAAAACCTGAGGAAAATAAATGCAGAACATGTTCACATAGGACACTATTAACACGACTATATGCATGAAACCATTCAGAAAAATTTGGGCACAAATGGGATAAGCTAAGGGCAGAAAACTGACTATTGATAAGCATCCTGATTACATTTGGCAATTCTGTCTAGAATTGTGATAGCTTTATTTTAATGTTTACTAAGCAGAAACAGAATTATAAAATATTCTAGCCACAGATTGAATCAATCACATCTCTAAGTGAAACAAGCCATTATAGCCTCCGTTATTTGAACAGATATAATCTTCTTTCCCATAATGGTTCAATATTGTGGCAAGGGAAAAAAAGACAGCTGATGTAAAGCGGGAATCTAAAAAAAAGAAAGTTGAAGGGAGGACTAAACGTGAATGTGAATGGATGTGACCTAAATCTATTACAATAACACACTGTAATATATATATATATATATATATATATATATATATATATATATGTGTGTGTCTCATAACTGTATTTCATGTCATCTCATTATGTGGCTCCTTAATGGCCCATGTCCTCCCCTTTATTGCTGATGCTGGATCCACTGAAAAAACCCATTTAGTTCACAACATTGCACTTAGACAGTGTACTCTCTCATTGTTGAGTGGGAAAATAACCATTCAAGAGTAATCTGTGCTAAATGCTATGATCCTCTCTTATGCATCATATTGTAATTAGAGGATATTTATTTATGTTTGATGTAAGTAAGAAATAATACGACATACAGTTGTATTATTAGAAAATTAATGCACACCGGAGGTGGTAATGTGGCTAAGACTGTCAGTGTCTTTGTGTGTGTTTTGGTTCTTTTGCTTTAAGGACCTTTGAAAGAACTGTAATAATTTGGTGAAGTGATATGGAATGCGGTCAAGATCTGCCTGGAACTACTTTAGCTGTGCATTTACTGAAAAAATAATTGCACACCTTAGAACGTTTGTCTACTAATCAGAATCAAACATTCAACAGCCCCACAGTATAAAAACATGTAAATGGAGCCATTATTTGTTATGCATCAGTTAAATCACTTTTAATAACTGAAGCATGAACATATGGCATCTGTGCACTAATGATTAAATCTCTCTTAATTTCAGTCAATTTGTGTGAAATTCATAATCATCCTGCAATCATGACAGCCTGCTAACTTATTTTTGTGTCACTGTATAAATTTACAGTATCTGCAGAGTATTGGAGAGAATCATATAAATGTATAAAGGAAGGATTGCCACAGAAGAACCATGGTAAATCTTGGAGAAATGGAGCATCAGTCACTGCAGGGTAATAAATTAAAGGCGGATTTCATATTATTGAAGATAATTTCCTCTTTACGCAGATGTATAGCTTGCCCATATACTGTATGATGAGGCACACTTTTATTCATAGAATATTGAGGGATATTACAGTAGGTCAGGTGCATCTGATGTTGAACCTAGTTCTATTATTTATAAATAAGATCCATTTTAAATGTTAACCCCTGTGAATGTCCAGCATAGCCCATTTACAACAAACTGCAAATGTCTTTCACCTGTGATTAAGGGTCAATGACCCGCTAGAGAGCACTAAGCCAGAGATCATTTTACATTATATATTTTATATTATATATGTGTGTAATATCCTATGCCTACATATAGCTCTGCCTTGGGCTGCCTGCAACCAACCTTAATATGAGCTGTAATATCCATCCATCCATCCATCCATCCATCCATCCAAATAAGCTTATAGGTGAACAATGCTCTAACTTTACGTGAAAAAAAACAGGATGCAACTTTGTTTTTTACACAGACTGACTAATCTTCATCAGTGACAGGTGTCATATAAGCATGCCAGATTAATGGAAACATAACTATCTTACATGGGTAAGTGTCCTAGGTGTCAGTCACTGGTATAACATGATAAAATGAAAATAAATCACAAGCAATATCAAAATAAAAATCAATTTTCTCTGATTTCACATGGGATTCTTTAGGGGTGTAGTTATAGTATTTTTTATTAAAATCTGAATATTTACTTATCCCCCTTAATGTCTGTGGTGGTTACGGCCCTGACTCTAATGTCTTCGTTTCATTAAGGATGAATGAAAGTAGAACTAGATGTGGGTGTGAAAGATAGTAGACATGATATTCATGATAGATGTCCATGAGAGGTTCCACATTTTTGCAACATACAATGTAATATGCACACACTAAGTTCATACTATGTTTTGATGCGAGTAGACCTTCATTTTTGTCCTGAAAGAAAGACTGATTTATTGTGTCTCAGAGATGCACAACTCAATAAGTCATACGAGTAAATTATTAAAGTCTAGAGAACATAAAACCTTTTTACTATTGCCCTATGCTCAATGTTCATCTAAACACATACAGTAAATGGGTTGAAGCAGTGGCGTAGCGTATGTAGGGTATGCACGTGCATATGTGCCCGGGCGGATTTACATATATAATGTTTGATCACCAGCACAGTAAAAGAAGCTCAATCTGACAGCTGAAACTTGCACACAAATTATACAGTGGAGGATTATGGCCCTCATAATAAAAAAAAAATGTTTGATAATATTTACCTTTTAGGTGAATCTGTTCTTGAATGCTGTGAATGGAATACTTGACTAGACAGATAGTTTGACCTTGATTTGAAGGCCTCTCCTCTGATCTCTCGTTATTATGCTGTTGCAATAGCAGTTTGTGAATGTCTTGTGCTCTTCTTCAATTAGAACTGAAATGAACTGGGATGTGTTATACAGAAGACCCACTGCAGCTTTGCAACTGAGTTTGTGTAAGACTGATCCCGCAGAGATGAAGGAAAGGAGAATGAGGAGAAGGAAGCACTATGGAGTAGCTGCTGGCCTTTGAACTAATGAATAATGGATGAATAGATGAATTTATTCTCTGAAGCTTGAAGAAAAGTTTCATAGTACAAGCAGAATGTTTTTTCCTCAGTGATTAAGAGTGAGTAATGTACAGCTTATGAAATCAGTAAGTGGAAGTCTAATGGAAAATCTTGCACCCATGATTTAGTTGGTAGTGTTGAACTTTTGTGAACTGCCAATGCCAATTGCACAGTAATATCTTTTTTTTTAATAAATGATGAATGATGAAATCATAATGACTAAGTTGAATTGATTTAAAAACATATTGACAAACTGCAATACCATAATTAATTCAAAGTAAAAATAACTGAAATGATTATTATATATTATATATTAATACACCATGGTGTTTTGTTCCATTTTTTGCACAAATCTGTTGAGTAAATTATTCAATTACTCATTCATAAAGACTGGGTACATTCGAATATGCATCCTTCCCAACGATATACAGTAGTAGGCAAAAAACAGTATGTGTCCAAAATCATAAAAAAACCCAATATGAATACTTTTAAGTGTCACATAGTTATTACTGTACTTATTTAAAAGATGAACCCACTCAGAGAGCACGCGATTTTGGATGTAGCCACAGTCACGTTTCTTTCCAGAATCAGTTAATTTGAACAAATCGGTTGAATGAAGGACTGAAACTAATTTATTTATACTGTGTAAAGTAATTTTAAATACGGTATTAATACATAAACTAATTTAAAATGCATACCTTGTTCTGTACAGTTATGTATGCACAATTTTCAGACAAGCTTTCCTGCTTTCCATCACAATCAGCTACAAGTGAATACATGATCAGTTCTTTAATTACACGATTTAATAATTACATTTAAATCAGCTTCATATTATTGTCATGCAGAGCATTTCATCCTGAATAAATTGTGGTCTGGTGGAGCATTAAAAAGATTATTAATTCATGTCAGAAAGCCACAGCACATATTATCGTTACCACGGAGGATGAGTTAGCTCCCTGTGCTTCCTCACATTGGGAATTTACAGTGTGTGTTGATGGGGTTAGGAGTCACGGACGGTCACAAAAACCTTGGAGGGACAGGGGTTAAATTAAGTCGCCTTTCCAGGAAGGTGGCCGCGAGCTGAGGATATGGGTGCCAGGGTATAGGGCTCTGGCTCTCTGGAGCTTTGTGATGCTGACTGGCACAAGTGCGGCAGAAACATTGCTCTGATTTAGCCTCTGACTGCAGGCCTTGCCTGGTGGTGAACTAACATGCACTGACAGACATTTCACCCCCTCTGCCCACAGCATAGTAATGTCAGAGCAAGCAAGAGAGAGAAGGAGCTGTTTACAAACACGCACTCTAAAAGCAAATAACCACTATAGTGCCGCGGCGAATAGATGCACACGGCAGTGTGGGGGACGGGCCAAGGGCCCGATTTACCTCATATTGTGACATACGCAAAATACATTTGTGGGCCCCACCCCAACCCCGGTAGCTAACATACTAATATCTGACTGATCTAAACTAAATAAACTAAAATGATGAAATATGGAGATACTAGTTTTACGATATTTTAAATTGTATTCATTTATATAGTAAATGTCCTAATATATATATACAGTATATGTTTTTCCTCATTGTAATTGGGCCCCCCTGGAAGTGCGAGCATAGACATGGATGGATATACCTTGACAACCTGGATGTCTCCCACTGGCTAAAGCCTGGGCTTCAGCCATGCTGTTGCTAACTGGAACAGACAGCAGCTAATCTATTCCGCTCTCTCCTCATTCACAAACCTACTCTATATGAATCATTCCATTTATGTTCGTGACTGTGTATGAACATTAAGGTTAGTTGTTAACAGTGCTTGAAGAGAAAAAAAAAACAAGTGCCAGGGGTCCCCCCTCTGTTGAAATCGAGCTCCGGGGGTGGGGGGGTGGGTTGGACCTTCAACATGCGAGAAGTGCCTGTACGCATAAGAAGGTGGGTGTGGGCAAGTTTCTGGTGCCTTGAGGCAGTTTATCTTATTGGACCGAAGACATTTCTTATCATATGGAGATTGTAAAAAGGTAGAAGGGAAGGAGGCGGGAACCGGCGAATGTTCAACATAATCTTTAATCCAAAAATAGCTGCGAACCCCCTGCAGTTCTCTTACAAACCCTGCCCTATAATCTGTTATTTATTTATAAATTCCAGAAATTATGCGTAAAGGAAAATATTGTATTAATGTGTCGTTAATTGGGATTCATTTTTCTTCTGATGCCTTTTATCGGCTTTTATTGTAATGCCCAAAATCTATTTGCAAAAAGGAGGAATTGTAATAGCATTAAAGTTTTAAACTAAGTTTCATTTACAGTGGAGACTACAAGGTTCAACAATGGTTTATTTTCCCTGATAGCCAGTTGGGCCAGTAATTAAGTCCTAATTTTTTTACTTGGCTTGTATCACAAAACAATGATCTGTTTATTTATGGCAATGAATTTTTATTATTTGCTAAAAATATTTATTAAACATTCTTTTTTTCTTTACAAACCTGGAAAGTATAAAGCAACTGTGCAACGACACAGAACAGGGGCTTGGAGGATTAGATTATTTATGGCTCTGGTGAGCTGCGGTCTATGGGGCCTAAAAGGCACTTACCTGTATACCAAAAATAACAATCAGGCGGACGTAGATAGCTCTGCCATCCTTTAAGCAAACCTGAGTGAAACTGAAAGCACATCAAAGCTTTCACATTGAACTTAGGGATGAGTTATATATATTTTTTTTTTTTCAGGCCAGTCCCTGGACTCTGCTGGGGTGGACAGAGCTGCTTTATTACATACTGTCATTTGCTCACATTAACATCACCCCACAGACATATCCCTTTTGGGAGCATTCCCCATTTACATTCCATTATTTAAATTTCCTCATGAGCAGAATTAATGACTCAGGCCTTCTGATGAGGTGCTGCTGTTGCCGGCATCACTTAATTAGAATAATCTATCTCTACGGGTCAGGATGCATGAAAAGGGAGCACAGCAATGGAACGTTTCATTAGAAAAGTTCATTATCAAATAAATGGCTTTGACTCGCACAGAGACTGAAGGTGCAGAGGTGCTTGGAACGAACATGGTTGTCTGAATATCTGTCCTTTGAGAGGGAGAGGAGGACAAAAAGCACAACAGTTGATTTTTTGACTAAGGTAAAGTATTAGAAGCATAGTGGGATTCTTCATACTGCAGCTTAATTAGTGTCGGAAATGGGACGTCTGAATGTTAATTACATTTGATGAAGGCCTGTGCTCACTGCAGAGTGAATTATGAACCTGTGTCATTCATTGCAGCTCAAATTGGGAAATAATGATGTCCCAAAGAGAAATGACCCACTGAGCATAAAAAAGCATATCTACTGTAAATGATTTAATAATGAATGAAGGTGAAAATCAAAACACTGTATCAGAAGTGATTTTAAGTGTCTTTTATTTGTTTAGACACAGTAGATCACATGACCCAGAGCACAAAGAGGGAGAGAACAGGAGGTTGCTCTCTTTAAAGGGAACACACACTAGTTCCAATGAAACAATGCATAAATGAATTCTTCCATCTTTGAGACAGGGCAGTGATTTTTTGTGCACTGAATTGTTCTTGGTTAATAATAAAATCTTTAATTATATACATTATGACCGATTACATCTGACCACACTTGGCTAAATAATATGTTATGTTTTTTTTCAAGAGATCTGGCTTTGATGTGTTATATCTGTCAAATATATTTAGCTTCTTCCTGATTGTATAAAGGGATAAACATCTTTCTATAAAGAGTAAAATAATGAAGGAATAATGTACAGACAGTGAACCATTATCACAAAAAAAAGCGTCAGGTGTCCTTTATCACCCTAAAGGAGTTTATTTCAGGATAATGATCATGTAACTGTACATTAACGTACACATTTTTGAGTTGATATTGGTTGAAATAATTCTATTAGCTCAATTGCAGAGACAATAGAGAAACAGAGTAAAGGATTCCTGGATTCCAGAACTGCCATTATGGAGAAATATTTGACAGTTGAATGCAACAATTCACCAATCAGAATCAAGTATTCCAGAGAGTCATAAATTAATTATTTTTAAAGGGATAGTTCACTTCAAAATGAAAATTCTGGCAAAGTTGTTTGAAACCTGTATGAATTTCTTTCTTCTGCTGAACACAAAGGAAGATATTTCGAAGAATGTCAGTAACCAAACAGTTAACTGGACCCATTGAATTCCATAGTATTTTTTTTCCAACTATGGAATTCAATGGGTCCAGTCAACTGTTTGGTTACTGACATTCTTTGAAATATCTTCCGTTGTGTTCAGCAGAAGAAAGAAATTCATACAGGTTTGGAACACCTTGAGGGTGAGTAAATGATGACAGAATTTTCATTTTGAAGTGAACTATCTCTTTAAAGTAAACTGCCATTTTTACTCTTAAAAAAACAAAGAATAGAAATGCAGAAGGTGCAAATTAATAATGATCATTAAATAATTATATTTAATATCTTTTAAAATACGTTTTTTTTAATGATAACAATTTTCAAGTATTGTTAGAATGTTATTAAAAACCAATTATTACAGTGTTTTTGTACACATCTTCTAACCTGTTTTCACAGTGGCATGTAAAAGGAAACAAGCATGTAAAATAAGTGATAATGAAGGATTAGCTGCTTGATCTGTTTTCTGATCTTCTTTTGAAGACTTATAACTTCATTTTGTCCAAAACTTCAAAAACGTATTAAAAACCAGACCAGAAATCTAAATAGGCTCACATTAGCTTACAAATATTCTCAAATGCCCATTCATCAAACAGCTATCTACAGATCACACATACAACAAACACATCTAGTAAATTTTGTTTCTGTAGAACCCTGCCCCGAATGCCCACATTTTTTAGGCCAAAAACACATAGATATTTGTATAACGTGTATTGTTTGCACACAAACAACAAATAGTGCATAAAAATGAGAGACATAAAAGTAAAATGTGGACAACAGTTTCTATAGAGTGCATTCTCTTTTTACGTTCATTTTTTGTTATGATTTTAACAATTAATTTGGCAGATTTTTGGATGGATATTGCTTAGCTGAGAAAGTGACCACAAGTACGGTATTCAGTCATGCACACAACAACTGACTGAGTTTAGCTATATAAACTTCTGGCGCAATAACAGAATAAGTACCAGATGGGTGTCACTGGATGAAGTCACATCTCCTCCAGAGATTCAGAGCCTGATGTCTGTGTTTGAGTCATGAGGAGGAGAGCTGCTGTAGAGGAGGCTGGGAGGTAGAGAAAGGGTTCGGGATGACTAAAGGCTGACTTTAAGAGGATCTTTAATCTTCTTTTGCAGTCAAGTTGAGAGTAAGACAACAGAGTAAAAGAAGGAGAGAGAGAGACAGACAGAAGGAGAGAGAGAGAGAGAGAGAGAGAGAGAGAGAGAGAGAGAGAGAGAGAGAGAGAGAGAGAGAGAGAGAGAGAGAGAGAGAGAGAGAGAGAGAGAGAGAGAGAGAGAGAGAGAGAGAGAGAGAGAGAGAGAGAGAGAGAGAGAGAAAGGGAGGACATAATAGAGGCAGAAAATCCCGGGCAAGCTGATCACAGCTTGTCTGACATCAATCCAATCATCTAGTTTTTCCCACTGGCTCACTGGACACACAGCTGATTTTTTAGGCTAAAAAGAGAAAAAGAAAGTTCAGAAGGTCAGATGATACCTTATAATGCTCATTACAGAGAACCACTGTAGAAACCTTTGGATTTTCACCTATCCAACAAACCCTGTAATCTAATCGGAAAGCTCAAGGACAACATTTCAGATCTCCGCTTTAGGGCTTGGAGTGGTTGGTGTTCAATCCCGTGTCTCTATCAGACAGGTTTAAAAGCTAATGTCAAAACACAGTACATGTACCCGGCAGTCAAAACAAAAGTACCCATCCATTTCTCGCTGTAATGACAGGGCTGGAAAAATCTGTAACAATTTCACTGGAACAAAAGATAATAATGTGCTGTGTAAAAACATGAGGGTGTTATGTCATTTACACATTACCATAACCCGAACTCTAATGCTTTAGTTTACACTAATGCAGCTATACAGGGAGAGAGAAAAAAATAGATCTTGCAGTAAAATATAAGGGGGACATTTTGCTTGAGGTCTGTAATTTGCCAGCAGAATCATATCCTGTAAACCATGTTCACGTCTCATTAAATATTTACAATGAAATATTGATAAGTGGCTTTTACCCTTGAAAAGGACAAATCTTCAAAAGTAACACAGTAAAACGGTGGAAAATTGGTGATATTTGTCTTCTAGTTGTCAAAAAATATTCTATTGCTCCGACGGTTTTACACGGTAAAACTTGAACTAGTTAGCAATTCAAGGCTCAAGCCATAGCCATTAAATGTTGTCATTTACAAGTTGCTTATAAAATTTGTCGAATCTTGCAAGTTTCAAATAACAATTTTTTTCTGGATAACACCACAGTTATAAGGGATCATTATCCAAGAGTTACGCTATCTCAAGAAAAGCTGAAGGCTCAAGAACATTCTATAAAGTTAGAGATTTGTGGGCACTGTTGATTCAGTTATCAAGACGCAGAGGCTGTAAATACCCAGATGTTGCTTAGAACAGATAGTCATTGAAAACTCGCCACACAAGCAAGATAAAGACTTGGTAGGGAAGCCATGGAAAAGCAGAAATGAGTTGTAAGAGCTATTAAGACTGAAGTTAATGTGCACCGGTATCAAGAGCTCTGCAGAACACTTCTGAATGGAGGTGATGGTGAAGCTATAACTCAGAAAGAACTACGTCAAAAGATACTGATTGTGAGCTGCAATGTGAGGGATAAAACTGATTAAATGATCAACAGCCCTATAAACCTTACCTAAAAATGGATGGTGAAAAACCCTTACCCATAAATTCAAGCTTGCAGGACAATGACCTTAAACATTAGACCATATTAACACTGGAATGGCTCAAGAAAATGCTACAATAGTCTGATGTCAATCCAACTAATATGTAAATCTGTATTTGAAAACACAATAAACTGTTCTTGCTTTGGATAAAAGCATTTGCTAAGTGACTGAATCTGAAAGTAACCACTTTAAAACATCCATGACAGTGTGTTATTTTTTTTGTAATGTGTAACTTTTTCAGTTCTTTGAAATGAAAGTATCAAGAAGGTGAAATGAGAGACTCGATAAAGGTTCTGCTTTATAGTGCTCCGTATGTGATTTGTAACCAAAAACCAAAGCAGAAATAACATGTAGATGGCTCATTATGTTGAATTAAGCACACAATTAGAGTAACGCTGATTGCATGGAGCAATAACAGCAACAGCGAGAGCACTAAATGCAGCCCTAATCTTTGACGCGCTCCACTATTGTTACAACCAACATGAGCCAAAGAACGGACACAAAAACCCTGCGAAAACACCACTTCATGTGACATTTCGAAGGACTCTGCTGAGGTTCAGGTCACTTGATACAGTGAGAGGGAGAGGACTGTTTATCTTTGCCATAGTAATGAAATACCCCAGATGCCTCTTCAAAGGGCAATTTGCATTCCAGGCCTCAGCACTAAAACAATCCTTCATTTCCAAATGCCAGGCCTCAGGGGATTATACACATAAATTCTGTAGCACACAATCTTTTTAAAACAGCCTAGTAAAATCTAGGAAGACCCCCACCCCCAGTTGTCTAAAGTAAATGAAAAGCCTTCAATCAAGACTCTCTCTTTGACCATCACTCGAGTGGCTTATAGTTTCATAATTGCTTGAATGCAGTAAAATGGTTGTTTTAAATACTGTACATTTGGTGGCATTCAATTATAATTTTGTTTGTTATTTCCTCACAAACTTTTCTTTCACAATGCATCATTTTTAAAGGTGCACAACAGAACCTCGGCCTTTCTATCCTCATCCAGACTGATCTCATGAAATGGCGTATGTATGACACGCCAATTCGTATTTCCATTTTTGGCGTGCTATCAACACGCATAATCGCTTTTCAGCGTGTTTATCAACGCCTTTGACTTAACGTTATATTACTGTATTATGTATATATAGATATATGACCTACCCCAACCCCGTCCCTAAACCTACCCGTCACTGGGGTTAATACCATTTATGAGTCTTCTCCTACCATCCTAGGAAAAGAAATATCGCTCCACAGATGCAGATATAGATTTTGCTTCGTTTCGCTCGGACATTTAACTGCGTACACATACACGCGGAATCACTCGGACATTTAATGGCGTAGAGATACACGCAAAAGATTTCGGCGTGGACATACACGCGGATAGCTCAAAATGCGTATAGATAACCAGCCCGTTCTCATCCTTTGGCGTCATACATGTGACGCTTTGGACATTTCGTTGAAATCTTACGCACATGGCATCCTTGTATGAGCGTCACCTCATACAGGTGACGCTCGTCTAAATCCAACGCACATGGCATCGTTTAGCGTGAATATGAGACGCAGATCCCAAGGCGTCATAACCGTACCCTACCCCAGACCTAAACCTACCCATAACAGTGCGTGTTATATTGACGCTAAAGGATGCCATGTGCGTAAGATTTCGACAAAATGTCATATGGCGTCACCTATATGACGCCAAAGGATGAGAATGCGTTGAGATAACACGCCACTTGACTTGAAAGTGGCGTGTATGTTTACGCAAAGTCATGATGTCATGTTGCCTCATCTGTGGTTGAACATTTTTTTCTTCTTCTTCTGCACAAATGAATCTGATGGTTTAAGCCAGGTATACGCATGGTTGCCTGTGATCACCATATAAGAGTAGATCAGTCATTCTACACCAAGACCCACTAACATTAAGAAGAAAGTCTTAAAGTCATATATGGATGCATAAAATGATGCCTGAGCAAGTAGCATAAACTGCCAGTAGTACATTTTACCTAAAAGATACCTGTAATGCACCTTTAATGCAGAACAAAGCAAAAACATTGAATGTAATGGGTCATTGGATATCATTCAACAACAAAAAAAGAATAAATTTTTTATTTGTCATAACACAAAACATGTATTTTTGTACTGTATTTATTGCGAGTTGCTATCAGCGGCCAAAATAATCCAAGCACTGAAATGCATTAATTTTGCATATATATATATATATATATATATATATATATATATATATATATATATATATATATATATATATATATATATATAAAACTATTTTATGACAAAAGTAAGCTTTATCCTATTTCCAAGATGTTTCTTAACAGGTCAAGCTCACAAGCTGAAATCTGTTCTGCAGAAGACAAACTGTAGGCCTACCTTCATCATGATGTTTTCATACAGAATTTGAACTTGTTGCCTTTCCACTTAAAATAGCTGTACAAAACATGCCATCCGTAGTTAATAATTTACAGTTCTCACATCCCAAATTAAGCAAAACGAGGTAGCCTGGAGCAAAATATTACATAATAATCTTCACAGCTTTAGGTCCCACGTTCAAACTAAATTGCTGTTGCCAAACCAACGCTGACCTCCATCCACCTTCTCCCTCCTACCTTCCCTTCTTTCCTCCCTCCAGTGTTATTTTCAAGTGCCGAGCTTAAGTACAACGTAATGGTCTGATTTACACCCGTGCAGTGTTTTATGGTTCTACCTTGCAGAGTAATTGAGATTCTGAACAAATACATTTAACAATTTTATATTTTAGTTTTGTGAAGAAAATAAAGTGTTAAATGAAACAAACATTTCATAAAATTTCACAGTGACATTGTACTTTTGATCCTGAGACCCTTTCAATTCCATGGACTGACACAGTGTCATTCATGTGTGATTTCAATAACACAGACCTCTGTATGAGCAGGACTCGGGTAGCAGGACCCTGAAAGTAAATGAGTTGCAGTTGTGGTGATTCATTCTTCTCCTAAGGCAATGCTCAAGCATGCAGCTTCCCTATTAAGCTTCTGAGTGGAGGGTGGGTGTCTCAGCATAGAGACATCAAAGCGTCATGGTCTGATCTTCTGCAATCGCAGCTGTGATGCAAAATGGAGGAAGCACTTGGGGCATGCAATTTGCATTGACGTTGTGGGATTGTGTATGCTAAATGCTGTTCTTCATGCGTAGGGTCCTCAGAATGGATCTGCCCACTATAGTGATATTTTAGAATTTTACAGTCATTTACAGTACATAAGAAAAGTAGTCAATACTGATTTTATTTTTTCAAAAATTAAAGATTTATTGAGTCAATTTCTGTCATGGCAATGTGTTTGACACGGTAATGAATATGACAATGTTGATATGTTAGATCTGCTATGCTGCTGCAGTTGGTTATTGCTGCTGCTGCAGAGCAAGTAGGACTTGCAACTGCCAATACATACACGACACGCTGCTGTGAGCATTACAGACATGCTGCTGCTGCTGTACAATATAGCATATATGAATTACCCGTAGCAGATCTATTCAGGTGGAGCTGGGGAAGGTGGAGGGTTTCTGAAAGCGCGCTGACCGAGTATTTGAAGGTTGAGCAGCGAGCTCACTGGCTACTGATACAGCAGGAACCAATTAGCTGTGCCCTATAAAGGAATGATGTGATTGCAAGCAGATTGAGCAAAGGACCTATCAGCCTGCGCCATCATGACAGAACATTGTTTTAACAGAAATTCAGCATTGTGTTAAATGAAGAGGCTGTTTGGGCTTATTTTGACAGACCTATATGCTTATCTAGGATCTGTTCAGTCTAAAATTCAAGATGGCAATCTACAGGCAAACATTACATGTAATAATTTAATATGAACAATAAATAATAAACAAAAGATACATTTTTTTGCCATAATGTTTCCATGAAGAACATTCATGGAACTTTTCCATTGCATCGCTTTTAGTGGTTACCAGGACAAAATCAATGCCATTGAAGAACAATTTTTTGTTCCCCAATGAATCATTCAGTGAAGACAGCCTTTTTTTTCTTAGCGTGAAAAAACATTTAAATAATTGAAAACACCATTTTCACTACAGGACAAGCAGTTGAATGGATTGGATGAGAGCAAAAATGGAAATTCTGTCATTATTTACTCACTGTCATGTTGTTCTAACCTGTATGGCTTGCTTCTTTGAAAAAAGACAGTTTTTTGATTATTTTTTTCTCTTCACACAATGAAAGTCAATGTGGGCTAATCATGTTTCGGACTCACTGACTTTCCTTTTATTTCTTCAAAATACCTTCTTTTGTGTTCCACAGAAGTAATAAACAACATGAGGGCGAGTAAATGCTATACTATCCCAGGAGAGTAGTAGTCACTATTAAACATTTGTCTTCTACACATTGTAATTTGTCAAGACAAGTAGCGTATCTTAGTTAAGTGGAGAAGAAAATTATTTTTAAATGTATCAAATTAATTTCAATCTCTCACAAGACGATACTCATTTGACATGATATAAATCAGGTCAAAGCAACTGGGATACAAACTTATGTTAATTTAAGCAAAAATAACTTTTTACGATATAATTTTGGGATCAATGGGACTTAAGCGCAGTGTAAGACTGAATCAAAATAAAATAAAATAAACACACCGCTTCTGTCTCTGTTTTTATCCTCTGTCACACGTAATAAGTCCTCATCTTGTCTCATCACAATATGAAGCCAAAAGCAAACAATTTTGTTTGAAGACTGTCTTAGGCTATTTGTTCAGACTGTAACATAATCAATACTTCATGTTTTATTGCTGCTTGGAGTGTAGACATGTTCATTTTACACAGAAAAATCAAGATTACCCTAGGGAGCTTACTTCTTGTGTGAGACAAACAAATCAGCCAAGATGGTGTTTGGAAAACGGGGCAAGCAAGATTGAAGGCAAATAGCTTGTTGCAGACAGGATGAGACTGGAATCAAAGAGCTGTCAGGTGGCTGAGCGTACGGAGACATATCTTCCTGGCTGTAAGGTTGCTGAGCAGGAGAATTGCAGGGGGAATAAGATGACGGACAGGAGAGGGACCAGGGTGAAATGATTTCATTAACCAGCAGGGTTAAAAGCGGCGGTTGGGGTAGAGGAACATTGATGAGAAGTTCATAAGGGAGGCATTTTATTGTATACTATTCAGTTTAATGTACTGAACATCACCTTTAATAAACAATGGGGAAAGACGAGATGCCTAATACATTTTATAGGCACTTTCATAACCTTTAAGTTGTCATTTGCGACAGCTAGTAAATTGAGATTTGTAGTCGCCATGTGTGGGAGTCTTTTTATTTAAAGGTAGGGTAGGCAATTTTTGGAGAGGCTAGCAACAGCAAGCTAGCTTTGAAAGCATAAGATCAAAGCACATAGCATTACAATAATAATGAACATAAAAAACTTAAAGACAAAACATGTACCACGCTTGTACCAACTTGTACGACAAAACTCTGACTTGTATCACCTGACTGCTGCCGATTAATTTCCATGAAAATTGCGCATAATTGCGAGTCAGAGGACATTAACAGCTCTGAGTAGAATGTCACGGGTTGCCATCTCTTAAACATGGCATGAAGGCAGCATAAGCTCATTGAGTCACATTCACTAATAATTGCGTGGATTATTTCGTATTTGTACGCACAGGAGAACTTCTCACGAAAAATCTCCGACTAATTCATAATTCGTACACACATGAATTTGTTGCTAACATCATTCTGATGTTAGTGAATTTGGAATATTCTAAATGATGTATTGATGTATAATAATGATGTATAATATTCTAGATGACGTGTGCACAAGCTCAGTAATTTACATAAAACACGCCCAAACCATCTCCATATAAGGGAGCCTTTCGTCACTCGTCAAACTTGCCGCTGTTTGCAGACGTGCTCTCGCCTGATCCTCGAGCAGTGTCAATATGCCATTCTCACCAGCTCTCATTAGCCAGCTGTACACACGCATATATCTGCGTTATTCAGAAAAACCTCGCAGATGAACATATAATGCAGATTTTCCTACACTTGAAATGGAATACATGATGGAATACATTTAAATGAAATGTATATGAATTGTGTACAGATCCTTGCAACATGGGGCCGTGCATTATCATGCTGCAACATGAGGTGATGGTCGTGGATGAATGGCCCAACAATGGGCCTCAGGCTCTCGTCACGGTATCTCTGTGCATTCAAAATGCCATCAATAAAATGCACCTGTGTTCGTTGTCCATAACATACGCCTGCCCATACAATAACCCCACCGCCACCATGGGCCACTCGATTCACAACATTGACATCAGCAAACCGCTCACCCACACGATGCCATACACGCTGTCTGCCATCTGCCCTGTACAGTGAAAACCGAGATTCATTCGTGAAGAGAAGACCTCTCCAAAGTGCCAGACGCCATCGAATGTGAGCATTTGCCCACTCAAGTCGGTTACGACGACGAACTGCAGTCAGGTTGAGACCCTCGATGAGGACAATGAGCATGCAGATGAGCTTCCCTGAGACGGTTTTTGACAGTTTGTGCAGAAATTCTTTGGTTATGCAAACCGATTGTTGCAGCAGCTGTCCGGATGGCTGGTCTCAGACGATCTTGGAGGTGAAGATGCTGGATGTGGAGGTCCTGGGCTGGTGTGGTTACAAGTGGTCTGCGGTTGTGAGACTGGTTGGATGTACTGCCAAATTCTCTGAAATGCCTTTGGAGACGGCTAATGTAGAGAAATTAACATTAAATTCACGGGCAACAGCTCTGGTGGACATTCCTGCAGGCATACAAATTGCACGCTCCCTCAAAACTTGCGACATCTGTGGCATTGTGCTGTGTGATAAAACTGCACATTTTAGAGTGGCCTTTTATTGTGGCCAGCCTAAGGCACACCTGTGCAATAATCATGCTGTCTAATCAGCATCTTGATATGCCACACCTGTGAGGTGGATGGATTATCTCAGCAAAGGAGAAGTGGTCACTAACACAGATTTAGACAAATTTGTGAACAATATTTGAGAGAAATAGGCCTTTTGTGTACATAGAAAAAGTCTTAGATCTTTTAATTCAGCTCAAGAAACCAATTTGAAATGATTAGAGCTTTGTGACATGGTGGAAGTAGCCATCAGAGGATGGGTACATGGTGGCCATAAAGGGATGGACATGGTCAGAAACAATGCTCAGGTAGGCCGTGGCATTTAAACGATGCCCAATTGGCACTAAGGGGCCTAAAGTGTGCCAGGAAAACATCCCCCACACCATTACACCACCACCACCAGCCTGCACAGTGGTAACAAGGCATGATGGTTCCATGTTCTCATTCTGTTTACGCCAAATTCTGACTCTAACATCTGAATGTCTCAACAGAAATCGAGACTCATCAGACCAGGCAACATTTTTCCAGTCTTCAACTGTTCAATTTTGGTGAGCTCTTGCAAATTGTAGCCTCTTTTTCCTATTTGTAGTGGAGATGAGTGGTACCCGGTGGAGTCTTCTGCTGTTGTAGCCCATCCGCCTCAAGGTTGTGTGTGTTGTGGCTTCACAAATGCTTTGCTGCATACCTCGGTTGTAACGAGTGGTTATTTCAGTCACTGTTGCCCTTGTAGCGTTTATACGCACGTATAAATATAATTAATTATTATTCATAACGGATTATGATCAATAATTAATAATTGAATTATTTTCAGAATTTACTGTAGCAAAATCAATAGTATGATCAGTTTATCAGTTCATCCAATGAACGGAAAGCATAAACAATTATTAATTCTAGGAAATATAATATCTTCTTGGCCAAGAAAGACTAATTCCCAGCTAACAGCTAAATTAAGAAATAAATCAAGGGTCAAAGCATAGGTAACTTAGATCGAAGTTCAAGACAATAAATCGGTAAGCACATATCACAAGTAATGCTTCTCTTTTCAAATACAAACAATACTTTATTGATTATAAGCCTATGACTAACACACAAAACAAATATCTAACACAAACACACGCACACGCATTCATACAAGTTGAAGAAAGACAGAGAGTGAGGAAGAATGAGTTTTAGGAGTTAGATGGTGAGATCCCAAGTTTCTATATGCACTTAAAAGACATGACCTGAACGAACCATCAATAATTAATTTCACCCTTTTATCGTTTCTTAGGCGGGTAATTCAATTTGATATTAAAATGCCCAGCTCAGTTAAAAGTCTGGAGGCACTTGCTTGTCCTTGCTTTGGGGTTCCCTTTTGTCGTGAAGGGGGTTCCCCGGTCCGTTGCTTGGCTGATCTTCTCATGTGCCTGGATAGACTTTGGACAGCCAGTCACGTGGTGTGTTGGCGCGGATGAATGAAAGTCTTTGAAGTTGAAAGCTGGTTTTGCAGTTGAAACGTTAAAACGAAACTTTGCAGCAACACTTAACTTAGAACCGAGACTTTTAACGGAAAAGAAAAAAACTAAGAAAAGAAAGGAAAGTGTGACGAGATGGCTTCAATTAAATCTGTTTTAACCCATATCTTGATTTGGGTCATTTGTCTCTGCGTCTACATGGTTACTATAACCATCGTCGGCTCCACCCGGCTTGTTCTGCCGAAAGAGAGCATCGCAAGAGCAGAGGGCAAGAGCGGATCACAAGAGCATCACCAGAGCGCATCACAAGAGAGAGAATCACAAGAGCGAGAGAGAGATTCTGTGTCCGGGTCTAAGATTTTAAACTCAAAATGTTTGTCCCGCCTCCTGGAGGAATTTGGAATTCGGACAATAAGATACTATATGGTTATTTGAAAAGGGGGTCTTTTCTATCCCCCCCCCCCCCCCCCCCCCCCCCCCCCCTTCTCTCATCGCGAATCATGTGTTCTCTGTGGTCTGCTTACTCATCAGCTCGAAACAAGAGGATTCAGTTTAGACATAATTTCCATTTTAAGAACATAAACATTTTTACACAGATTTCAATCGAGCCATCTTTTGAATTAAAAACATACGAGCATAATGATAGGAAACACGACACTTTCATTCCAGTATCTCTAATATTTAAAACAATTACATGACTTAGATGTGATCTAAGCAGAATAGACACATACAGGGGTTGTAAACACAATATATAATTGTTATGTTACATGATTTTGATTCTGGGTCAGTCAAGAATTGTTCTGGGATGAGTTTTATTGGTATTGGAGAATTGGAGGAAAGTCCTTATGTGTGTGTGTGTGTAAAGTTTCTGGGGTTTAAGAAAGACATTCCAGTCTGAGTTAATGATAATTCCTGCCGAAGTCTGTTCTTGTTCAACATATCATGAGACCTGGGTCCTTAAGAAAGGCTAGTCTGTTTAGTCGCAGGGGTCAGGTGACTTCTTGTTAGGGCCTCTTGTTTCAGTATTTCTGAACAGATCTGTTCTTGCCAAATTATAAAACATTGACAACGTCCTTCCTTTAGTTAAACAACAAAAGGTCTTCTTGCTCCATAGCCTCGGGGTAATCTGGAATATGCCGCATCTTGTGTTTGGTTATGTCTGAAAGCTTCAATTGTGTTTGGTCCATTATCAATGTTGCTACACCCTTCTATCAGCTCGAACCAGTCTGGCCATTCTCCTCTGACCTCTGGCATCAACAAGGCATTTCCGCCCACAGAACTGCCGCTCACTGGATGTTTTTTCTTTTTCGGACCATTCTCTGTAAACCCTAGAGATGGTTGTGCGTGAAAATCCCAGTAGATTAGCAGTTTCTGAAATACTCAGACCAGCCCTTCTGGCACCAACAATCATGCCACGTTCAAAGTCACTCAAATCAACTTTCTTCCCCATACTGATGCTCGGTTTGAACTGCAGGAGATTGTCTTGACCATGTCTACATGCCTAAATGCACTGAGTTGCCGCCATGTGATTGGCTGCTTAGAAATTAAGTGTTAACGAGCAGTTGGACAGGTGTACCTAATAAAGTGGCCGGTGAGTGTATATATATATATATACACAGGGTGCGATTTGCGTGGGATTTCCCCCTTTCTGGTCAAAGTATCCCTGCCTCTGCTTAATTATTTTTATCCCCCCCTCAAAGTGATCAGTGCTACTACACTAGTGGAGAGACGGATCACAAAACTTATCACGGGTCCGTGGTTTGATTAAAGTCAATTTTATTTTAAAATGCGCTCCTTCGGCTGGCTCTGGTACAGCGGCCGCAGCCTCTCTGTAATCACCTCTCTGCAGACTTGCTCAATGTCCCGCCCACGGCGCTATCTGATTGGTTACTCCTCACGAGTAATACACTTGCGAGACTGGGCAGTGGAGCTGTGTGTCGGAGGCGTTTAGCGCGGCGCGGTAGACGCGAATAGGGCTTGGGCGTCGTGACGTCATTACTTGGCGTGTCCGCCATGTTGACAGCTTCGCGAATGTAAACATACAGCAAGTCGAACGAGGAGAAGTAGCAGAGTTGGGAGAAAGAAAATAAAAAAAGATGTTAAAATCCCTAAAAGGATGTGGAATTTACCAGGATACGTTAAATAGGGAAACCAGGGACCGGTATGTGGACAAAATCGGCACTTTTAACGGTTTGGATCCATATGAAATTTCCAACAAACAGTGGGAGCACAGTAACTTAATCCGGACAAAGGTAAACTGCGCTCCACCTAGCTGCTAGTTTAGTAACAGTTAGTGCTAACAAACATTCACACGTGTACTTTTAACTATGTGTTTCAAAACTGTAGTTAGTAACGTTAGCTGTCAACCCTCCCGTTTTTTTACGGGTTTCACACGTATTTGAGCTCTTTTCCCGTTGTCTTCCCGTTTTAGTATTTTCCTGTAAAATATCCCGTATTTTAATACTCTCGTAACATTAACGTTAGCCCTTCCATCAGACCTGTTAGTCTCTGTACTGTTGTCCTGTTGCTACCCCCTTGCCCTAAGCATCGTTTTGCTTACTAACTTAAGTTTTGCTTAAAACAGCTACTAACTACACTTTTGAAACACATAGTTAAAAGTACGTTACATGTGTGAATGTTTGTTAGCACTAACTGTTACTAAACTAGCAGCTAGGTGGAGCGCAGTTTACCTTTGTCCGGATTAAGTTACTGTGCTCCCACTGTTTGTTGGAAATTTCATATGGATCCAAACCGTTAAAAGTGCCGATTTTGTCCACATACCGGTCCCTGGCTTTCCTATTTAACGTATCCCGGTAAATTCCACATCCTTTTAGGGATTTTAACATCTTTTTTCTTTTCTTTCTCCCAACTCTGCTGCTTCTCCTCGTTCGACTTGCTGTATGTTTACATTCGCGAAGCTGTCAACATGGCCGCCACGTCCCAGAATGCAACGCGGCGCCCAAGCCCTATTGACACAGATAATGCATCTGTCTTTTCTATCATTTCACTGTAGCTCAGCATCGCGATGTAACGTTAACATTGTTACTTTAACAGCAGTACAACTGTTTCTACTGTGATGGTTTAACTTTGCAATCAATCCATGGTTCAGCAGACTGATAGAAGTAGCCTAGCCTAAACGAAGTAAAGCGATGTAATGTGAACTGTCAGTGCGATAGAACAATAAAATCCGAAATGGACCACCCACTGGAAAGCTGCGGATTTTCCCACAGGAAAGCAGAAAAAGACTGTTTTCCTAGTATGATGCAAAGGCCTACACTATAGCCTATTTATGTTTAAGTTTATGTTTAAGTTTATATTTATGTTTAAGACACTACGTTGTGCCATTTAATTTTGCCATTCATAAATAAGTGTTTTTACATGTCAAGCCGAGTGGCACTATCCATGGTACTGGGAGGGGGATTTAATTCTTGCGTGTTTTTTCGTTGTGCGTGATCACAGTTCATATAAGCTATTAGAGTAAAAATATTGCGTTAGGCTAGTTCATGAGTTAATAAGAAAAAAGATTTTACAATTCCTGCAAATGCAGTGATGAGGTTCATGTTCTCATGATTTATTTTTATGAATAAAAATTTTTCAAAACATCCCCCCTTCTGTTTTTTTTCCACAAATCGCACCCTGTATATATATATATATAAAACAATTGTCTTTGTTACGGTTTTCTACAGTTGATTGATATAATGTGATGAGAGACTGACAACTGCTTTCTGATAGACTCATTAAATCTGTATTATTAGGTTTAACAATATAAACGCAACCTAAAATATGATCAGCTGTCCATTTTGTCATTAATATAAATATAAAATATACAATATAAAAAAATACTACATGCATTTGTTTTATTTATTATTTAGAACTATTAATTCGCTTTAAAATGTAACTATTATTTTAAATTAAATTAAATGTGTGTGTTCAAATTAGTTTTTGCTGTGGTATAGAATCGATAATCGTGAAATTTGCCTATTGGTACCAACTACTGCTGCAATTCTGGAACCATGACAACACTGGTAACAAATGTGACTAAAAGCTGTAAAAATACACCACATACAAACTACAGACTAATTAAGAAATGAATACTGGTGGAAAGGATTACAAAGAATGGACATCATTATGGTGATATTAAGTAATTTTTTCACTGTAGATCAACAAATATTTTCCATAAGATTGTTGTTAGTTCTTAGACATACTTTATGACAAAGGACATGAACACTGTGGGAAACAACAGTTGCAGTTACCAGTTATCAATTTTTAGTGAAACCTGTCAAAACACCAATCAGAACCATGCTGTACACTGCATAAGAGAAAGTGTGTTTGTTGATGATGGGAATAGAGGAAGGTGTGGTTTTGTATGTAGTAAGCATGCTGTTCCTGTGCACATGCTTTGATGGTGGGACACTGATGGATGGTGCAACAGGAGTGTAGTGATGTCATGGTAATGAACCTGTTGGCCGGGCTTGACCTACTGATACGGGAGTTGAGGAGAAATTAGTCTTTTTCCTCTTTCTTATTCTGTCCGTATCCTATAGCCTCTATGTCCTTTTTTATCATCGGTCTTCTCTGTGTTAATCAGAAAATCACATGTAAGCATGCCATGGTGTCACTGGCCACTTGCTTATGTGTGTGTAACCACACTAAAATGTTTGCATCTAACAGAAACATACAGAGACCTGTATCTGAAACAAACAATAATTAGTAATAATTTGGGGGGCAAAATATTATTTTTATATATGTTTATGTGTGTGTGCGCATTATGTATACACACTCACCAGCCACTTTATTAGGTACAACTTGCTAGTTCCTTCAGAACTGCCTTAATTCTTTGTGGCATATATTCAACAAGGTGCTGGAAACATTCCTCTGGGATTCAGGTGAGGAATCTCAGATGAGGTCTGAGATGAGGTCCATATTGACATGCTCGCATCATACAGTTGCAGCAGATTTGTATTTATAAGTATTTGATACACTGCCGATTTTGCAGGTTTTCCCACTTAAAAAGCATGTAGAAGTCTGTAATTTTTATCATAGGTACTCTTCAACTGTGAGTGACGGAATCTAAAACAAAAATCCAGAAAATCACATTGTATGATTTTTAAGTAATTCATTTGCATTTTATTGCATGACATAAGTATTTGATCAGCTACCAACCAGTAAGAATTCCATCTCTCTCACAGAACTGTTAGTTTCTCTAAGACCCGTGGTAGTAAAATTACAACATCACTTTTAGCTCTTCCAAAAACACATCTGCTAATTTTTTTTTTTTTTGAAAGACCACATTTACATAGCCAATGGGTCCTATTGTTTAGCCTCGCAATGCCATTGGATAGTAAATGTGTATATAGGTCTTGCCATAAGGTCATGAACTCATACAACCTGCAAACTTTCCTGGAAGCGCATCTCCTTGTTTCATTGGACTGGATATCTCAACATTGAGAAATATTTTTTTTTGTGATTGTTAGAATGTCTAGTTCATGTAAATACTTGGTTATTGTGGAATGCATGCATCAAATTAAGTTTTTAGCTTGTTATGTCTTTGTTGTAATATTACAACATTAGGAGAGAATGGTAGTCAAAATAGCATGTGCACCTTGCACATTACATGGAGGCATTGCACTTCTCAAATGTTCACTTATAGGATAAATACTTACAGAAATATAATGTATTTGATGATTCACAATTTCTAAATGTGTTATTTGTTATAATTTTCAGTTTAGATCAGATTTGAATCATTCTAAATGAATAAATTATTTCTGGTTGCAGTGTTTTAAGTCCTTTCAGTACCAGTATTTGAAATTGTTCCTGTATGTTAGCAGTAAAATATAGTTAACTGTTTGCCCAAATATCTGCTTGTTGCAAGTCAGACACTGTTTGTGGAATGCTTTGGAGGATGTTTATTCAAGGACAGGTGTGGATGTTCAGACATATAGGGGGTTGCATGGTCCATTGTTCAGGGACATGTGTTAATGTTCTGGAATGTGGGGATGTAAGAGGTCTGGGGGTTTGTATATTTCTTCTATAATTGTGTGACTTCAGTGAAATTCATTTACATTTAAATTATTTATACTTGAACATATTCAACCTCTTTCAACCATTAATTTCATTTCAGAATGAGAGGACGCTGCAGACACTGCAAAAAAGGATATTCGAATACGCTCTGCAGGAAGTGCAATCTCCGGAACTACTTTTGGGACTACCATTGCTAGTGAACACTGGACACTGTTTCTTTGACAGTTTTCAACATGTTTTGTATTTAATATTAATATTTTATGTTTATTTTTAATAAATTCTAATTCATAAAAATATGACTGTTGGGTGATTATTATTATTATTCATGATATTTACTGTTATGGTGCTATGTAAGCAATCCACACTTCAAATGAGCCCTTAGTTGTTTTGTATATTTGTTATGACAGCTGCGTTTACATGCACCCTTATAATCGGATTGACGGCTCAATCGGACTAAAAAACCTTCATGTAAACACCTTAATCGATCTGATTGAGCTCAATTCTATTGGAATTTCGATCGGATTGAAAGGGGTGGTTTATTCCTTTTGTAATCCAATCGCGAGAACATGTAAACACTTGATCGGATTGAAAACCAGAACTGAAAGGATTGCGCATATGCAATGACGTTGAAATAGGGTAATGACATATGACGCGTGGAAAGAGCTGTTGTACCTGTTGAATAAAGTGTCATCTAAATGAGTGTCCCGTTATTCTAAAATTCTCCTTTCACTCAGCGTCTGTGAAGTGGAGCAGGACAACGTCCCACCAGTCCTTGTTTCAGACTCTCATCCACAGACGACTGGTTTTGGGCATTTTTACTGCATGGTAAATATAAGCAGCACGGCAAAACGGTTCACAAGCTCAATGTCTCCAAATCATGACCAGAGACGGATAAATATTAAGTCTGCTGTTTAAAACAAATAAAGAACCAATAGAGGAGAATAGTTATGCGCGGCAGTATATTCGTGCAGTGTGCGCATGTCAAAAAATCAATTCCAATTTGAAGCTTGTGACATATAAACGTGCACATCAACCCCATTACTTTATTTATCGTTCATGTAAACACCGTGTTCGGATTCATCAATTGGATTGATTTCATTCCGATTGATCCAAAAGGTGTCCATGTAAACGTAGCTAGTGTGAGTGCAAATGCTGAAATTCTGCTCCCAAATAGGCCCAATGTTGCAATAATACAACTTTTCCTTAAAAACGTACTAAAACATATATATTTTTTAAAAATCCTTCATTATTTGAATCAGAGCAACAACAACTACAATAACAACATCTGACAGGTGACATTTTTTTTTTCTTTTTCTATATTTGGGTCTTAAAGGGTTAAGAAGCCCTCCTGTTCTCCACTCATTACCTGTATTAACTGCACCTGTTTGAACCCGTTACCTGTATAAAAGACACCTGTCCACACACTCAATTAAACAGACTCCAACCTCTCCACAATGGCCAAGACCAGAGAGCTGTGTAAGGACATCAGATAAAATTGTAGACCTGCACAAGGCTGGGATGGGCTACAGGACAATAGGCAAGCAGCTTGGAGAGAAGGCAACAACAGTTGGCGCAATCATTGAAAATGGAAGAAGTTCAAGATGACGGTCAATCTCCCTCGGTCTGGGGCTCCATGCAAGATCTCACCTCGTGGGGCATCAATGATCATGAGGAAGGTGAGGGATCAGCCCAGAACTACACGGCAGGACCTGGTCAATGACCTGAAGAGAGCTGGGACCACAGTCTCAAAGCAAACCATTAGTAACACACTACGCCGTCATGTATTAAAATCCTGCAGCGCACACAAGGTCCCCCTGCTCAAGCCAGCGCATGTCCAGGCCCGTCTGAAGTTTGCCAATGACCATCTGGATGATCCAGAGGAGGAATGGGAGAAGGTCATTTGGTCTGATGAGACAAAAATAGAGCTTTTTGGTCTAAACTCCACTCGCCGTGTTTGGAGGAAGAAGGACGAGTACAACCCCAAGAACACCATCCCAACCGTGAAGCATGGAGGTGGAAACATCATAATTTGGGGATGCTTTTCTGCAAAGGGGACAGGACGACTGCACCATATTGAGGGGAGGATGGATGGGGCCATGTATCGTGAGATCTTGGCCAACAACCTCTTTCCCTCAGTAAGAGTATTGAAGATGGGTCGTGGCTGGGTCTTCCAGCATGACAACGACCCAAAACACACAGCCAGGGCAACCAGGAGTGGCTCCGTAAGAAGCATCTCAAGGCCCTGGAGTGGCCTAGCCAGTCTCCAGACCTGAACCCAATAGAAAATCTTTGGAGGGAGCTGAAAGTCCGTATTGCCCAGCGACAGCCCCGAAACCTGAAGGATCTGGAGAAGGTCTGTATGGAGGAGTGGGCCAAAATCCCTGCTTTAGTGTGTGCAAACCTGGTCAAGAACTACAGGAAACGTATGATCTCTGTAATTGCAAACAAAGGTTTCTGTAACAAATATTAAGGTCTGCTTTTCTGATGTATCAACTACTTATGTCATGCAATAAAACGCAAATTAATTACTTAAAAATCATAGAATGTGTTGAAGAGTACCTATGATAAAAATTACAGACTTCTACATGCTTTGTAAGTGGGAAAACCTGCAAAATCGGCAGTGTATCAAATACTTGTTCTCCCCACTGTATATGTATATATATATATATATATATATATATATATATATATATATATATAAAAAAAACACACACAATTGCATATATAAATACAAATCTGCTGCAACTACATTATGCGATCATATCACACATTCATCAGCAATGCCATGCCCTCAAATAAACCTAAGAAATGTGTTCCTCTAAATTAAAATACTCCAATGGAGAGTTGATAATACAGAGCTGAACTGAATTACACACACACACACCTGATACAGTTTCCTGTGTGCAAATAGTTTTTTTTTTTTTTTGTCAGCCACTGGAAGGATCAGTGGTTTATGGATTTAAGGAAAAAAAAAAGTACTACTTAGTTTCAATATGCTACTCCAGTTTTGATTCTGAGTTAAAAATCAACAAGCAGATATATTGTTGTTAGAGCCATTTTTTCCAATTAGGGCCTTACAGTAGCTTAAATCTTTTTTAAATGATCTTTTAATGACCTAGAGACAGTCTTTTGCCTTCATTTCAATAAGGCTTGATTGTTGTAATGCCCAACATGCTGGTGTCAACCAGTTTTCCCTTTCACATTTGCAACTGGTTCAAATCACTGCAGCCTAGTTTCTTGACGGGGGAAAAAAGAGGGAGCATATCACCCCTGTCTTAAGCCCTATTCGGACAGGATTAATTTTGGATTAACTTTTGTAGATGGAGTAATGTAATTTTAGGATGTCTGTAATATTAATGGCCAATTCGCACGGGATAAGATATCTCAGTAAAACCAGACAGTAAAAGAAAGCTAGTTAAACTAGCAGAGGTGGGAGGGGTAACTCGATTTGCGCATCGCCGTCCCCCTCCTAGTCATGTGCGTATTACGTTGCTTCCTGATATCACATGCGCAAACACACATAACTTTTATTTATATAAAACAGTTATGTCTGGTTGAACGATGATGTATTAATTAACTTAAGATTGGATTGTGTTGGTAATAGGCACTTACTTACCTAACGTTAAAAGATGTTTCATGCCTCTAACAAGTGCTTTTGATCTTCTTTCTGATCTGAATGGTATGGAAAACACTTGAGTTTTGCCACAGACTGTCCCAGCGTCTAGAACGCAACTGAATACTTTTTCCAAGCGTCTCCATACATGAAATACCGCGGGAAACTACTTTTAAACACAAAATGACGAAATATTTACGTAGGCCTACATATTTACCTGAGGTAATTTTTCCAGACCTTTTTACTGAAGGTAAAAGTCGCCGTAATCTTTAGCCTACTGACATTGTCCGTAATGATTACTGAGATGGCACATTCGGACGGGACAAAAAATCACAGAGAAGCTCTGGTAATTATTACTTTACCCCACCTCTCCATGTTAAACTAGTCCTGTGTAATGGATCCACTGGAGGCAAGTTGTAGCGAGAACCCAAGTGCAGTATTTATTCAACAATAACATATAACAAGATCAAACATGAAACAAAAGCATGACATGGCATGAAACAAAACCGTGGACATAGACTTACGTAACAGAGGTTACAGGAAACAATACTTGACCAAGACACATGGCAAACATGAGGGCTTAAATACACAGACTAATGACAGGACAAGGGACACCTGTGAACAATAAACAGACAATTAACCAATGACAAGACACATGACAGGATCACATGACAAACAGGGAATCACATGACAGACATGGAACATGACATGAACAAACCAAATTGTGACATCCTGTCCGAATAGGGCTTTAGCACATACACTGGCTACCGGTAAAATTTACAATTGTTATAAGGTTTTAACTTTAGTATTTAAAGCCTTGCATGGCCTGGCTCCAGTTTACATTAGCTCCAGATCTTATTTGTCCCTACCTCCCTATATAAAGGTGCTATATATATAAAAATGACCTTGACCCAGCCAAATTTAGGGTGTATTCACACCTGCCTTGTTTGGTTCGATTGAATCGAACTCTAGTTCGTTTCCCCCATTGGTGCGGACCTTTTGGGCAGGTGTGAATACAGCAATCGAACTCGGGTGCGGACCAAACAACCGAACCGAGACCCAGCTGAAGAGGTGGTCTCGGTACGGTTCCAAACGAACTCTGGTACGGTTCGTTTACGGTGTGAACATGAATCGACCCAATTGCAAGAAAGCACTGCACCTTTGAGTTAACATGCTTCCGTAGTCGGAGATTTTGGCATAATGGTTTGTGTTATTCTTGTTCAAGTGCGAAAGAGAATTCCATTCCGGCGCGCTGTCTGGCCACACGATACTGTTGCGCATCTTTCTGCGCGTCGTGTGTGTGCATCATTGGAATGGAATGAATGAATGAGTGTGTGCATCAGGACATTCACATACAGAGCGTTGTCTTTAGTCTAATCGCGCATAGATGCAAAAAAAAAGCTTTTGCAGTTCATATAATGTAACGATAGTTACAATACAAGGATGATGCTGCGTTGAACTGGACAAACTTAATCGCAAGCGCTAACATTGACAGCACTTGTTAGCAGTATATACAATAAGAATCTCATTATTTGAATGTGTGAACATAGCCCCTCTCTATGAATGAAAACTTTATACCTTATCCGTCTTCTGCGCAGTTTCTTCATATTGCGTTTAAGTACAGAATAACACAAAATTTGTAAAATAACAAATATTGCAGTACGAAATATCTCCATGCTGAGCTTTTTCCCGAGAATAGGGAAGACATCCAATATGATGATGAAAAGGCTGGACATCTGACAGGCTACAGCTATGTAGATGGAGTCAAGCTGGACTTTTTAAAGGACTTTAAAAAAATGTAAGACTTTAAAAGGACTTTAAGAAATAAAATAGCTGATTTTTTTTTCTAGGAGAAAGGTTGAAGTATTTTTCTTAGGGATGTACTGTAGAGCTGACTGAGAGTGTAGTCTTAATGCTAACTAAAATCTCAATTTTGGATGAGCTCCTAATGTTTGCACAGCTAATGACCCGTGTGTTGAAAGAAGGGGGAAGCTCCAAACAAAAAGATTAACTGCCAATTCAAAGTACTGAAAGCACAGGACTCATAAAGACAAGAATACAGTAGATTTAAAGCAGGTCTCATTCACGGGTATATCAATGGGAACAAAAACTCCACTTTAAGGATCAATAAATTCAAGAGCAATCCAAAATGCCCTGGAACCTATCACCACTTCCAGGAAATCTATTTAGTAGACTAAACTATTGAGTTTAGTTGGTAACACTTTATTTCGATACTCCACCTAAGACATTCTACTAACTATAAATAACTTTGCAAATACATGTCAACAAGAAGTCAATAGAGTATTAATAGTCTGTCTGTTTAATATCTGCGATCACTTTATTTTGATGGTCCCCAAACAGATATTATACTGACTATTAGTAACTTTTCAAGTACATGTCAACTTAATCTACCCTAACCTAACAGTCTATAAATACTCTAATGAGAGTTAGTTGACATTTAGTTGCAAATTAATTACAATTAGTTGACATGTAGTTACAAAGTTACTTATAGTTAGGTAAATGTCTAAGGTGGACATTTCAAAATGAAGTGTAACGGTTTAGTCTCCTTTTTGTATCATCATCATAATCATCATCACCTACTGTGGCAATTATAATATCTCACTTTCATTGATAGACATCGAATGGAAAACAAACACAATGGACTCAATATGCAGAGAGTACGGCCTATGTAGATCTGCTAAAACCAAATATAATATTCTCCCAAAGCAAACTGTGGTAGTAGGAAATTTTCATATTTCAATTAACTGTTGATCACAACTAATTATATTATAATATAATGTATATATGTTTTTAACTATAATAAACATACAATTTTAGTTAATTATATTAAAAAAATGTTTTATTTTTTAAGGACCAGGAGCTTTAAATACTATGTGTGGATTGTATCAGTATTTCAGTGTCGTGTTGTGACATTTCCTCAAGGTTTAATTTTGTGCTTAATTTTCCTCACAATTTCCACACACTGCTCTGGACCAGAATTTGCAGTGGCAATGAGGCTAGCTGTAGAAGTGACTGAGTCACACATTCACTCAGTTACAATTTGCAACATGTTGATTTTAATAAAACAAATGAATGGGCAGTGGCTGCCTAATGGTTAGATAGTCAGACTGGTAACCCAAAGGTTTGGTTCTCAATACCGGTGGCAGGAAATGACTGAACATGGCTCCTAACCCACAATCGCTCCCCGAGTGCCA
Source organism: Rhinichthys osculus (assembly GCA_029959095.1). Lineage (NCBI taxonomy): Eukaryota > Metazoa > Chordata > Actinopteri > Cypriniformes > Leuciscidae > Rhinichthys > Rhinichthys osculus. Next base: position 19,901,798 of record JARWKJ010000004.1, on the reverse strand, counting down.
CAGCAAAAATAGCTGCCCACTGCTCCGGTTGTGTGTGTCCACGTTTTGCAGTGTGTGTGTGTGTGTTCACTAGTCACTGCTCCTAATGTGTGTGCACTAACTTGGATGGGTTAAATGCAGAGGGCAAATTCCGAGTATGGTTTACCTTACTTGGCCTTGGCCTATTGATGGTTTACCATACTTGGCCTTGACATGTCACTTTCAATTTCATTTTAGAGTACACATATTTTACATTTGCACTTACTTATTTTGGTGCTTGGAGCCCTGCAGGTGTGCATGATACTGTGCCACTGAATTCAGTGTGACACTGCAGACATCACATGTGTAGCAGCGTTTTAGACCTATAGAGAAAACAGACACAAACAAGTTTGTGTTATTAGCAAGTACAAAAATTAAAATGCACATAACCTAACATGGCAACCAAGAATCTGTGAAATCTCATTACGTATGTCTTTCTATGACATTATCTTTATAACATTTAGAGGACAAAATATCATAAACTATTTTGTTATATTTGGGTTGTGGCATTAAAAAAAAACAAGCACTCTCCTTTTGTCCACGGCCTCTACACCATGCTAAGCTAAAAGCAGAGTGGTCAATAAACCCTTATCATGTCATTCCCGAGAACAGAAGGACTAACTGGAATGAGATAACACTGGCCTCTATCTCTCTCAGTCAGCAGAGGCTCACACGGGTCACTGCTCGGCTGTGTTTCGCAGTTCTGCCTGATCAACTCTCCTGATTACCGTACCCTGAGGGAATGTGTGCGTGTGTGTGGAGAGAATCAATTAAAGAGACATAAATATAGCAATGCCAATCCTTTTTTATTTATTTATTTGAGTTTTTAAGAACTACTATGCAATTACAATGGAAGGTCTCTCCATGAAAAGAGATCAATGGCGAGGGAGGGGGGACCTTTTGAGGAGAGGAGGCTTCTGTGTTCTCTTGTGTGCGAGTCTGTGTCAAGTGACATTATAAATAATTGAGAATACCATGTGGCTTGTAATGCAGTTTGGGATACTGATGTTGTCGCACCGAGAGAGGGGAAGCCAGGAACCGGGTCGCTCTTATGCAACTATAAAGGAATATGAGAAGAGTGAAACTTGGCTGAAATGAAACAATACCTCATATTATTAATCAGTGTTGGGGAAGCCACTTTGAAACTTTAAAAGCTGCTCATAATTTTAAGTATAGTTCATAAACCGATAGATGCCACTATTAAATTTAGCAATTACAGCACTTTTAGGTTAAAAACATCTAAATTAGAATGACAGCATTTAATTACTAAGACTAAGAAAGCTAATTTAGTACTAATTCACAAATACTGTATAGTGTCAAATACTCTAAACAGCATTACAAAATATTTTGCTTCAAAAAACAACCCTGAATGTGTGGATGAAAAGAATATTCAGGGGATATAATATATCAGTGAATTGATTTATTTATTTTATAAATGTAATACTTTTTCTATTGTGAATCATTTATTCGATCAGTGAATTGTATTTATTTACATAAACTATGAAAAAAATAATAATACAATAATATAGCATTCTGTCACATCACAGTTATACTTGTTGGACACAAATGGTCACTACTAAAAATGTGGTTGAGTAAGTAGCATCACTAGTTTGTTACTCCCCTGCAGCCTACCCGTTTTGTGTTGACTTTGGACAGCAAAAAGCTTGTGACTAACATGACACAGAAACACTTTGGCTCTCCATCAGTGCCATTTCCTGCCTGCGCCCCCCGTTATGGATTAAGCGTCCCGTGTAATTGCTGTCATGTTGCACTAATGATATTGTAGCTGAAAAATGGCTTTTGCAATCTCCTCCACCAAATTGAGTTAAACCCATAAACAACGTTTGGAGGAGAAGGGCATGCAGAAATGTGTGTCTTACTGTTGATTCACCATCATGCTTAATTTTACTCATTCTCATACATCTTGAGTGTGCTGTTGATATGCACTTGCTGTGTATTACAGCAGGTTAGCCAAAAAACAAAAAACAAAAAAAAAAAACTGACACTGACACTGACAGACCGGGAACAAAGCCTTCCTTGTGCCCGTCTCTGTTATACCCAAGAGTCTGATTATTTCTGCCACTGGGCAGCCAGCAGGAGTTGTTTAAAGTTGCTAATCATATCAGCAACAGTGAAAAGCACAGCAAAAAATGTCCTATCCCTCCACAACTTTTTAATGCACCTAGATACACGGTCATAAACAAAATATTTTTTTACTTCAGCAGTTTAACATTTGTACAATGTGCCTATGGTTTGTCTCAGACGGATGGCCCATAAAGAATCTGCAGATTTTGGGGTTCTGCAGAATTCTGTGAAAAGTGTCTTTCCGCTGAGTTTTGTGGGTACCGATACAGTCTGGTCTGCTGATGACCATATTCACAACTACAGTCAGTGTATTTTATTGGTGGGATAAATAAACCCATTCTTATTCTCCACACACACACACACACACACACACACACACACTGGGTACTGACATTGAGAGGATGTGGCGGAACCGTGTATCTTGTGGTGACTCCCAGCTGGCCTTTTGACAGGCTGCCTCACAAACGCTTTTTGAAAAGGTGAAATAATGGAGCACCGCCCAGGCATCCATCAATGTTGGTCATCAGTTCCGCTTGCGCAACACATGAGCAATGAAGAGTCGACCAGTGCGTAACTCCTATGAAGTCTCTCTCATCTTTGTCGCCATTGTTTCAGATGTATTACTGTTAGCACAGAACATCTTCCAAGTGGGAATAGAGAAGTGGAATAAATTACCTGAGATTGTATGCGGCCTCTTTGCTCTCCCAGTTTACAGCTGGTTATAAATACAATACACAAACTTTCACTCACTTAAATATAATTATTTATAGAATAGATTTTTGTATACATTACATTTTGACCATTTGGCTGAGAATGATATTCAGAATAAAAATGTGAAGAAGACGGAATGGAACCAACAGCTTGCAGAATTCCTGGGGCACAATAAAGTTTAATGATGCCTTCAGGGATATTATCACCTCAGGCTTCTCGTCTCGTCAGGACAGGGATCATAACACCACTGAACTGGGACATGCCCTGGGACATACTTACTGAGATCCCCATCTGTCGATCCTATAGTTTATCGAACTTAAACTACTTAGAATAATAGTTAGACTATTAGTCACTAACCATCACACACACACACATTTTAATTACTATTTTACCTCTTCCACATGCTCTCTCCACTCTTGCCTCTACATATCTGGTAATGGTAATGCAGTACAGGACAAGCTCTCTGGCAAGTTGGATATTTATGAGCTTTAAGACACTGGATCATCTATTTTTACCTCCAGGCATCTGCCTGCCTGACGGTACAGTACAGACCTCGCTTTGACTCTCTCACTGAGCCAGGAGACCCAATATGATTGTAGGGAGAAATGAGAACAGAAAGATTTTTAAAATTATACTTACATAATTGGGCAGTGATTCATGCATGAGCATAAGGACAGAGGTCAAATTCAAAACATCCCATAATGATCAGCACTACGATTATCGAGCACTAACCTGTCAGACATGCTTGAATCAGCATGTTTTTATTGTGAATGAACAATGTTTATGCCACAAGTTCCATGTGATTACATCATTAGCTCTGCTGTGTGGATTTAAATATGGGCAAAAATATGCTGAACAACAATGAATGAGAAAAATATGCCCATATTTGTACAGCGAAAGGCAGATGGCATCTAAGTGGTGGGTAATTCAGCAAACGTTGATTCACTTCTGCTGCAGAAAAAACACATCAACCATATCAAATTGAAAAAGCCTGTGGCTAGTGCCAATCTTTAGCAGTGCAAATAAAATACAACACAATTCAATTAGTATCTTACCTGATTATATTCAAATAGGCTACTAATAATTACAGTACCTCAATTATGTGGTAAAAGCACCTTATATAGTTTACCCAAACTATACAATTCAGTCATCATTTACCTGTATGAGTTTCTCTTTTCTGCAGAAAACAAATTAGCCCCTGAAGGATTCACATAAGTAACCTAGAGATACATGTGACCCTGGACCACACAACCAGTCAGTGTTGTAGTCGAGACCAGCTCACTCGAGTCCGAGTCGAGACCGAGACCATAGAGAGTCGAGTCCGAGTCGAGACCGAGACCATAGAGGGTCGAGTCCGAGTCGAGACTGAGACCATAGAGGGTCGAGTCCGAGTCGAGACCAAAGAGAGTCGAGTCTGAGTCGAGACCGAGACCATAGAGAGTCGAGTCTGAGTCGAGACCGAGACCATAGAGGGTCGAGTCCGAGTCGAGACCAAAGAGAGTCGAGTCTGAGTCGAGACCGAGACCATAGAGGGTCGAGTCCGAGTCGAGACCGAGACCATAGAGGGTCGAGTCCGAGTCGAGACCAAAGAGAGTCGAGTCTGAGTCGAGACCGAGACCATAGAGAGTCGAGTCTGAGTCGAGACCGAGACCATAGAGGGTCGAGTCCGAGTCGAGACCGAGACCAAAGAGAGTCGAGTCCGAGTCGAGACCGAGACCAAAGAGAGTCGAGTCCGAGTCGAGACTGAGACCATAGAGGGTTGAGTCCGAGTCGAGACTGAGACCATAGAGGGTCGAGTCCGAGTCGAGACCAAAGAGAGTCGAGTCTGAGTCGAGACCGAGACCATAGAGAGTCGAGTCCGAGTCGAGACCGAGACCATAGAGGGTCGAGTCCGAGTCGAGACTGAGACCATAGAGGGTCGAGTCCGAGTCGAGACCAAAGAGAGTCGAGTCTGAGTCGAGACCGAGACCATAGAGAGTCGAGTCTGAGTCGAGACCGAGACCATAGAGGGTCGAGTCCGAGTCGAGACCAAAGAGAGTCGAGTCTGAGTCGAGACCGAGACCATAGAGGGTCGAGTCCGAGTCGAGACCGAGACCATAGAGGGTCGAGTCCGAGTCGAGACCAAAGAGAGTCGAGTCTGAGTCGAGACCGAGACCATAGAGAGTCGAGTCTGAGTCGAGACCGAGACCATAGAGGGTCGAGTCCGAGTCGAGACCGAGACCAAAGAGAGTCGAGTCCGAGTCGAGACCGAGACCAAAGAGAGTCGAGTCCGAGTCGAGACCGAGACCAGAGAGGTTGGATAACCTAAGGTTGGGTCTGAAACCAGACCTAAAGATATCTTCAAGAATATGTAAAATATTTGGTAGTAACAATAAAATTGGCACCATACTCAAACAGTAAATCAATTATACTATGGAATCATACACTGTAATGGTAAAAAGGCCACATAGCGGTGTAAAGGTAATTTTATTAAAATTTATTACAATCAGTTAGTGCTCTTACACATAACATGCTGCACACGAATTCTGTGTGGCTCTTAAATGCAAACTGAATTATGGATAAGGCAGACATTTTCAATACATAGTTAAGCTAGAAGCCACATCACATCTGACCTGGGTCCTGCTGCATTTGCGTGCCGCGAACGTTCACACCGAACGCGAATAGAGCGTCTAGTTAGACGCTTGAACATTCGGTTAAGTTAAAATTTTTCAACTTGAGCGGAAGACATTCGCGGCAAACGCGTCGCCCAATTCGCGTCATTCGCAACGCCCCGCGAATGCGCCTATTCGCGTCTTTGCATTGACTTTGTATGTAATCTACTCGCGGTCTCGCGCAAATAATTAAATTCGCGTTCGGTGTGAACACACCATTAGTCTCAAGTCATGCGCAGTTGCGCACACGAAAGTCAGCAATCATTGGACGTTTCAATCAAACGACAATTTAAAGAAATATTAACATCCAGTAGCCTAATTATCATGCCATATTTTAAATGGGTCTCGAGTGGACTCGGGAATAAGTCAGAATCCTAATATGTTCGAGTACGAGTCAATTCCGAGTCAAAATGCACACGAGTCCATGACAAGACCGAGACCATTAAAATATGGTCTCGAGACCGAGTCCGAGTCTCGAGTACACAACACTGCAACCAGTCACATGGGTCAATTTTTTGAAATTGAGATTTATAAATCATCTTAAAGCCGATTAAATAAAGTGTCCATAGCACAAGTCTATTTGATGTGATGTTTACATCTGGAAGACATATTTTTAAGAGTGTTTGCTCATCTGCAATACGGTTATCTGCATCTGCAAGAATGCATGTTAAAGTGACATCTTCTAAACGTCTATTTGATATCTGACATGAAACGTCCTATAGACGTATTGCAGATGAGCAAACACTCTTAAAAATACGTCTTCCAGATGTAAACATCACATCAAATACAGTGGTGTGAATAAGTTATTACCCCCATGCTAAAGATGCCTAAAAAGAGGAATAAAAAATCATCTTTTGGAAATTGATCTTAATGCCTTAATTAGAAAAATGAGGAAAAATCCAACCTTTAAGGACACCAATTTTCTTTGTGTATGAATAATGTATCATAAATAAATAAATGTTCTTCCTTAAAATACAGGGTGCATAAGTCAGGCCCCCCCTATGTTAAATTCCCATAGAGTCAGGCAGATTTTTATTTTTAAAGGCCAGTTATTTCATGGATCCAGGATATGCACCCTAAAATAGACCCACATCATCACATTCCCTTCACCATACCTAGAGATTGGCATGGTGTTATTTCAGTTAGCCTAATAGCTGGTTTGATTTGCATTGAAAGATGATCTTATGGAAAGTACCCCATGCCAATCTCTAGGTATGGTGAAGGGAATGTGATGATGTGGGTCTATTTTAATTCCAAAGGCCAAGGGAACTTTATCAGGATGCATATTATCCTGGATCCATGAAATAACTGGCCTTTAAAAATAAAAATCTGCCTGACTCTATGGGAATTTAACATAGGGGGGGCCTGACTTATGCACCCTGTATTTTAAGGAAGAACATTTATTTATTTATGATACATTATTCATACACAAAGAAAATTGGTGTCCTTAAAGGTTGGATTTTTCCTCATTTTTCTAATTAAGGCATTAAGATCAATTTCCAAAAGATGATTTTTTATTCCTCTTTTTAGGCAACTTTAGCGGGGGGGGGGGGGGGGGGGGGGGTAATAACTTATTCACACCACTGTAGACTTGTGCTATCTGGGCGATATGGTTTGTTAGGATAGGGAAATATTTGGCCGATATACAACATTTTGAAAATCTGGAATCTGAGGGTGAAAAAAAATAAAAATAAATGAAATACTGAGAAAATTGCCTTTAAAGTTGTCCATTTATGTTTGCGATTGTGAGGCATTCACTCACAAAAATAAATGTTTTATATATTTACAGTAGGAAATTTACAAAATATCTTAATGGAACATTTCCAAGTGGATGCTGCACACTGGTGTTGGTTGAGGAGAGATCCCCTGGTATGACTGTAAAGCGCTTTGGGTGTACAGTAGTACATATAAAAGCACTATATAAATGCCTCATAAAGAAATAAAAACATGATCTTTACTTAATATCCTAATGATTCTTGGCATAAAAGAAAAATCGATAATTTTGACCCATACAATGTAATGTTGGCTATTGCCACAAATAGACCCGTGCTACTTGTGACTGGTTTTGTGATCCAGGGTCACATATTTTAGCTATAGTGTATATTTTAAAAGTGTAAAAACAGTTAAAATATTTTTACAAATATTTTATTTTGAGTTCCACAGATGAATGTAAGTGCAACATGAAGATAAGTGAATGATGACAGAATAAAAATTTTTGGGTGAACTATTTTTTTTTAAACGGTTTGAGGGGGTACGTCTTAAATGAGATAGTTTTCCAAGACAGCTAGACAAATAATGTAATGCTTTTTGTAAGAGTAAGATTTACAAAAATCATTTAAAGGGATACTCCACTTATTTTGGAAATAGGCTCATTTTACAACTCCCCCATTGCAGCAGAGCAGCAGGCGTAATGATATGACTCAGCGCCTGAAAATAGGCTACCTTCCGTCAACACAACGGAACTATTTTCAGGCGCTGCGTCATATCATTACGCCTGCTGCTCTCATGGTACGGCAGTAAAATTTCTTGATTACTACGCAGGAATGAGAGTATAGTTCCTAGCCATATCAGCCTAGAAAATCGCAACTTTACACTTTCCGTCGGTCTTAGTGCACGATGTAACTACAGAAGAGTCAAGTTTTAAATAGGAAAAATATCGAAACTCTTTGGTCATTTATTTTTTAGAAATGCTAATGGTCTTGTCCACTTCAATGATGTATGCTAAGCTATGCTAAAAGTGGTACCGCCAGAACCGGAGATCGGCTGAATGGATTCAAAAACGGTAAAACCTTGGTAAAACCAAAAGTTGTAAAATGAGCCTATTTCCAAAAAAGTGGAGTATCCCTTTAAGAAACAACAGCTAACTTCTTACCAAACACTGAAAGTATAATTTCAACCAAGACTAGAGAATACAGCTAACATGTCACCTTAGCATGAAAACGCATTATCCCCCAACGCTCCTCGATCGGTTTCAGAGTGGCACGTGAGGCCAATCATAGACTGAAGCACTAGGCAGGAAGAATGTAATTGCACGGTCCTTCGGAGTGAAGATGCTGATTACCAGACGAGCCAAATTATATCTCCAATCTTGTCTTTCCAATTAACCAGCAGGACAGTGTTAGGATATATGGAACTTATCACAGGCACTGCCTGATTAGCTTGGTGATGACACTAAAAGAAACTCAGAGAAAATAGCCATAATCACTCCTGAAATCAGATCATTTCGTTATAATGAGGACAGCTAAGCAGACTTGATTGATAAAGTGTGTGAAACTAAAGCTCTTTTCCTCAAAGGCAAACCAAAGCATCAACATTTATTCCAGTCATTGTGTTGCTAAATATATGGCAATAATAAAATAACTGTCTAAAAACACGACGAAAAGCAAGTTACCATGCTGTTTTGTTAAAAATGTGGTGAAAACCATGAAGTTTAATGTTACATATTCAATGGTTTTGTGGAGTGTTGCATTGCAAGCATTATACTTTGATTGAGTAGAGAATATGGATATATTTTTTTGCAGTAATTTATATTTTGAAAACATAAAATGTTGTCAGCATGAAAACTGCAACATGATAGCTGTGTAAGACTGATCTGAAAAAAGAGGCCGCTATGCATAATTTCAACACATTGCAATGATGGCTCAAATCACAAGGGCTTCCTCCACTCTCTATCAGAGTGTTGTGAAAGAGGAAAATAATCCCCCCATTTGCTGCGTCTTCTTCAAAATGACTATGGATTGGCCCTCTAATGAGTTGGGTTTTTGTACAGTGTTAAGTGTTAAAAGGACGTTTTGGATGAATGCGAGTGTGAAAATAGCAACTACACACTCATATATGAGGGAAAACGACTCCGAGTTAAGAGCAAAAGAGGAAGAGACAGAAAATGAGGTCTGCTCTTCAGTTCACTGCAGAAAAACTAAAATGTGACAGGCTTTAGACACCCATTACTGCACACCACAAACACCTCACTGTACTGATGTAGTTTAGTCCCAGAGCAGGAAACATTTCTGTGCACTGAATATGTCGGTACAAACAAAATTGGGTCCTAAAAAGCCAACAAGGATTCAATGAAAATAAAACTTAAAAGGAGGAGATAAAAGGGAGGAAAAACACCTGCACAGTAACAGCAAAAAAAGATCAAATATATAGATAAGTTAAAAATACACATGTAAATAAACCGATAGCTAACCGATACAAATTATGATTTTCAAATATCACGTATTAAGTTATTGCATATTATTGTATTTTTGTCCTTATATATTTAAATATAACTTCTGATCAGTACATCATGAAGAAGAGATGACCTCCAAAAAGACCTGTCAATTATATTATCTGTATGATGAATGTGTGTATATATTATAATTTATTCATTTATCTATACTCCAATCAACTTATTTTAACCCATCTTATTTCAGTCATATGTATGAAATCACTTCTATTTATTTATTTTCCTTATTATTTTTAAATATCTTTTGATCAGTACATCATGCTTGCTAGTTACAAAGAAGCGATGACTCCAAAATTCTTTGTCAGTGCATCATAAACTGTATAACTGCACCAATCGCTGCATACAGTTGAAGTTCATAGTTGTAAAAAAACGTTATGTATTTGTTATGTTCAACTGGCACCCTGATGGAGTACACCACCTGAATACTGGCCCCTTTTCTACAGTGCAGGAGAACCTCTTGATGTTTACCCTTCTTAAAACCCGCAGAACACCGAGGTAACGGGTAGCCCTCCCTTTGTGTACTTTAAATAGAGAGGTGCTGCAATTCAAAGCCGCAGGAAGAGAAAATGTGCATTGCACTCACAGATACACACACACACACACACACATTGATGAGAAACCACGCAGACATAGTGCTCAACAGAAAATCTATGAATATTTCATGATGTTGCAGTCTTCAAAGTGTGACTGCTGCCTCCCTCTCTGATGTTCTGAACAGCAGACAACACTCAAAGGATGCCCGGGACAGATAAATGCAAAGAGAGGAAAAGAAAGAAAAGTCTAAAGCAAGAAGACAGAAGGAGAAAGAAACATGGGATGGATACTGAAAGAGAGACAGAGGCAAGTGTTGTAGGTGTTAACGCTTTGTGTGAAAGATGAGCCTGCCACCAGCATCTCCCAGCCCGATGAATTAGGCAGCAAGTTCTCCTGCAACATTTCCCTCTCTGCCAAATAACACTCTCTCTCTCTGGCCGTTAGGGTGATTTGCCACATCATTACTAATTGATAATCACGTTGGAGAGAAGCCATCAGAGGCGTACTCCCAAACGGTGCGGTGTCTGCGCTGACATTTCCTGGCTGGAGTAATGACTAGGTGACATTAGTGGGAGACCTTGCAGGGCAGACAGTGAGAACAAGCAGCCGAGGGGAAAATTGCAGAGATGGTTGGCTCATCCATTTTCCCCTCTTTAACCCAGTGAAAAGGAAATGTGTATGAAAGATTGTGTATGAAAGACAGTTGTGGTGCAGTATACAGACTGGCTATTTCTACAGGTCCATATTGGTCCAGGCCTGCCTGATACACAAATGACAGTGTGTGACAGTGAATGCTAACTGAAAGCATCAGAAGTAATAACTTAAAGACAAATAGATAAATAGGGAAGGCTGGGGAATTGGTAAACCAATTTCAACTGAAAGAAGTCACGGAGTACAAATGCAAAATTGAGGTGGAAGAAAAACTATTCTGGGTGAAAAGTTCACTTGCGATCAGGTTAACGGTAAATGACAGAACTGATATCATCTGAATCAGCAGATCGTCTTGTTTCATTTGACATTTTAACATTTACTCAAAACTTTCAGCTACCGTTCAAAATTTGGGGGTCAGTAAGATGTTAATGCTTTTGCAAGAACTCTCTTATGATCACCGGGGCGGCAGTGGCTCAGTGGTTCATGTGGGTTGTCTACAAACCGGAAGGTTGGTGGTTCAATCCTCGGTTCCACCTGACCAAGTGTTGAGGTGTCCATGAGCAAGACACCTAACCCCAGCTGCTCCCGACGAGCTGGATGGCGCCTTGCATGGCTGCCGTCGCCCGTCGGTGTATGAATGAGTGAGTGAATGGGTGAATGTGAGGCAAATTGTAAAGCGCTTTGGTGGCCATTGGGTCTGTGAAAGCGCTATATAAATGCAGTCCATTTACCATTTACCATTTACCACCAAGGCTGCATTGATTTGATCAATATTACTATATTTTTGTGAAATATTATTGCAGAACTGTTTTCTATATAGATGTATTTAAAAATGCAGTTATTCCTGTGATAGCAAAGCTGAATTTTCAGCAGCCATTATTTCAGTTTTTAGTCACGTGATCCTTTGATGAATAGAAACTTAATTTATTTGAAATAAAAATCTTTTGTAACAATATAAATGTCTTTACTGTAACTTTTAATCAATTGAATGCATCTCTGCTGAATAAAAGTATTGTGAAAAAAGCTCAAACTTTTGAATGGTAGTGTAAAAAAAAGAAAAAAGAAATATCAGGTAATCAAGTAATACTACTTTTCCCATTAACTTTAACTGGACCCACAAATGTCACTTGCAAAATGGGACAGGGTAAGCCGACATTTGATACAACTGTGAAAGTGAATAACATGCACACACTATCTGTTGTGATTTTTCCAACCTCTTTGCTCATTTAGAATAAAACGTTCCCTAAATGAAATGGGGTGGATAAACGTGGGAAAATTATATTAAAGTTTGATATACATAGAGCAAAGATTACTTACAGATGAAGTGAAAAGTGTTACAAAAAAACCCTCCCCCACTGTAAAGTATTACCTACCGTAGGTACAACAAACAGGTGTAAAATAAAATATAAAACCTGTTCATTATGTGATCTTGGAAAGTGTGAATAACTTCTCTTCTCAAAAAAGTAAAATATCCAGTTTATTTTCTCATTCAGCACTCAACCTAATTGTTTTTCTATTTTAATCTTGTGCTGACAGAGTCAAAGTAATAGTCACTGAGCCTGGCCAAGTCTCCAGTGTGTCTTCCATTAACAAGGAAGCTCTGAATCCTCCATCCATCACTCTAAGCTGGGGATAACCTTCAGTCCAAACAAACTAAACCCAACATCAGCTCAGTCTCACAGCGCCAATCTCTCCAAAGCTTTGAGCTGTACCGGAGTGAGTCCTGTAGCTCTAATGAGTGGAAACATCCCGTGTTACGGTTCTGCTAGGCAGTGGAATCCCTCGCAGCAGTGGCCGCTGGCCTGGACTCTCTCGCTCAGCAGAGAGAACATTTATTTGTAATTGTTATTGACATAATGTGAGCCATGAGACAATGGGAGATCACACTCTTCATCCTGTAGAAATTAATAGCCTGTATCGGAGTCTCTGGAAGCACAAACCTATTGCTTTTATTCTCTTGGAGCCCAAGCTAGAGATGAGGAAAGGGAAGTAAAAGACACATTGAGAGGAAGTTGTATTGTATTATGTGAGCGGTTTCATTAATCTATCAAGGAAGTGAGCCCCACGGGACCAACTATCGCTCTGAGCTGGGAATAGACTTCAATAAAAAACAAAGTGATATAACATGAGCAACAGAGGTTTGTGACCTCAGAATTTGGCATTGAGCATTCTTTGAGTAACAAAGAGGTCATATAAAAAGTCACACAACTCTGAATTCCTTCTTCAAGAGAAATACAGTTACTTTTAAAGACAACACAGCATCAAAGGAAAATGAGCTGACGTTTGTGACATTTCTGTGCTGCATGATAGACAAGTCTTAAAATCCCCAAGTCTTAAAACATGATGTAAAAATGATAATGAAATACTTCAGCTTATGCACTACTTCTAGGTCACTACTCAAAATAGTAAATTTGTGACATCGATCAGATCATGGTCAGATGTTCTATATTTCTAGGGCGGGTTATTTCAATGAAATTGAAATGTAAATCAGTAATGTAAAACACACTAAGAAAGAGTTTACAAAAACCACATTGAAAATATTTGAATTCAACCCATTTCTCCATGAACATCAATAACCATATAACGGCAACGTACCTAGTCATTTCAAGCCTAATTATACATTATACATGTAATTTCACATAACCAATACATTTCCAGTCAGCTGCACTGCCCATTATCATCAACATTCTCATTCACAGGACAGTAAAGCAATACGTATCTTTTATCATTCAATTCAGTGCCCCAGCCTGTAATAAACTAACAGCAAAAGTAATCATGCAGCCATTAGCAGCAATTAAGACAGGGTTTAAAAGTCAGTACCTTTCATCTCTCCCATGTCTAAAGTCTTCCCTAGTTGTTCCAGCAGGTCTGCACGTGCTGCGTTCTTCTTGTGCTTTTTGCCGTCGTAGTGTTGCTGTGCCATTCCAGGGTTGTTGAACCAAGCATTACACAGCTGACAGTAGCGATCAGAATCCCGGTGCTGACGGGTCGAGCTCACAGGTGAAGTTTCTGAGGAGGGTGTTTTCACTGGACTAGGTGGCACCTCTGAAGAAACAAAACAGAACAAGGCTTACAATGGAATAGTCATTTAATATTAATCATTTTATATTTGGTGTAAGACTTTGGATTTGAGCGCAACAGCAAAATATGCTGGGGGAAGGTGCATTTAGTAAGTCTGCAGAGGTTTGGCAACCAAGGACAAGATGGTAAATTCTGTATATTGCTATATAAAACTTTAGTCAGTGGCAGAGAGTCCGTGCTCTTTGTGACACACCCCTAAATATTATAGGAGAGATTTACCGCAGGTTGCAGGAGACAACTTTTTTCTCCACACTCTCTGTACATCAAGTTTTATGTTGGACAAATTGAGAAAAAAAATACTAGTCAATAATATTTCTTGGCCATGAACCTGTACTTTGAATTATGTTTATTTTTAAGATATATACAGTGGCATTCAAAAGTTTGGGGTCAGTAAGATTTTTTTTTTAATTATTTGTTTTTATTTAGCAAGGATGCTTTAAATTCATCACAAAAGTCAGTAAACACTTTTCGTTGTTACAAAAGATTTATATTTCAAATAAATGCTGTTGTTTTAAACTTCCTATTTATCAAGAAATCCTGAAAAAAAATTATTGTGGTTTCCACAAAAATATTAGGCAGTGAAAATGTTTTTAACAATGATAATAATAACACATGTTCCCTGAGCAGCAAATCAGCATATTAGTCATAATGATTTCTAAAGAATAATGGTTGCTAAAAATTCAGCTTTGTCATCCCAGGAATAAATTACATTATAATATATATATATATATATATATATATATACATATATACACATTTTAAAACAGTTTTAAATTGTAATAATATTTTACAATATTACTGTTTTTACTGTACTTTTGATCAAATAAAGTCTTTGTGAGCTTAAGAGACTTCTTTCAAAATCATTTAAAAATCTTACTTTTCCAAACTTGTGTGAAAAATAGTGTAAATGTTATTTTATTATATTAGCCATTTTTCCATTCATATTTTGGACAAACATCACAGGATGTCACTTGAAGATTTTTGGACCTCTCTCTCCATAAGTACAAGCTCAGAAAGCAAAAGAGAAACTCGCATAAATTATTCCCAGCTGTGTGAGTACATTTTACTGCTTGGATAACCCAAGGAAACAAACAATTTGTGTTTTATTCTTGTTCACCTCTGACTAGTTGGATACTAGAATCAAAATTTATTTCTGATCTTGACAGCAACAACACAATTACTGAGATTTTATGTCCTTCTGTTTAGATGTATATTCTGCTATACAACTAACAAGCCGTTGTCATTGACTTTAACAGGATGGTGAAGCTTTTCATTGTTTGACCCACAACACCACACACAAAGCCAAGCTTCTTTACTCATTTTGCGTTATACTTTTATGCATTCCTATGCATGAATGTCACCATTACGTCATCATCAGTTTTAACACCTCAGTGGCTGTCCACTCTGCTATAGACAATGTTTACAAAAGCTCTGTTCACCATCGACATCACATCCTATTATTCAGCAGAGAAGACAATTGGAGAGACCACTTTGTGTCTCAGTTTGTCAGTGTTCATAGGTGTCATTGAGGGGTGACAGTGATCTGACCCAGTATCTTTTCCAGAGTTTCAACAATTCAACATAGACTTACACAGGGAATAAAGTAAGTAGTCATTTAAGTTACAAATTCTGTTCTTCAGCCAGCAGCCGTATCACCCTGTAGCTCAAGACAGGACATTTAAACCCTGCCAAAATGTGTCTATTAGTTCTTCAGTCGGGTTTTCACTCTTCTTTCGAGCTGCTGGGTTGATAAAAGTATAATGCACGCTTTAGTTGGGTCACAAAATTTAATTTAGGCAATTAACAACCACTGCTGCAAAACTGAAATTTGATACTGTAAATTAAAAAGCTATATGAGATGAAAATTTAATGAGGATAAATGAGCTGCCACAAGAGAGGGCGACAGTACATGAGCAAGCAACCTCATTTCAATAAAGCTTAATTTAGTTTATTTTTAACTGACAGTGATTCTCTGTTAAGAAATGTTGCAGGGCCTATCCGTTCATGTCACTTTAAAAACACAAAGCATTTGCATTAAAGCCATTCAATTAATTAGTCCCGTCTGAAGTGTTCACACCTCTTCCTATAGAATATTTAGATAAACAAGCATTTTTATGTGTGGCAAGGCTAAACTGTGTATGAAGAACAAATGTTGCCTTGACAAACCAAATGTTAAAAGTGCAACAGGCAAATTTAATATAAAAAGTGACAGGAAAATAATGCACACACATACACATTACATGTGTAAAACTCCCTTAAGGCTGCAGTTATTGGAGTATCTGACAGAATCTTGCAGTATAACACTATGGATATTAGCAGAATCCGGCACTGAAACATTGGAGTATTGATTTACAAGCTCAGGGGTTTACAGAATGACATCCATCAAAAGGAAAAACAGGAAAGATTCTAGTTTCCAGGAAACAAACACAAGAGCATCCCCGTACAAGATAACCCCGTTTCATTTTACCAGATGTGTCTCTAGTATGTTTTTTATGGCTTTTTTTATACAGGGTCAGCGAGCTTTTTGACATTATTTACTAAATTACTTGCACTTGCACTGTTGTGTTCATTGTTCCCTTTGAGTCATGTGTCATGAAGTGAAACTTATAGTTTATAGTGTTGTTTTAAGTGTCACTTTCACTTTTTTTTGTGTGTGTGGAATAGAATATGTGGAGCTGAATGTCTTGATTCATTGATATATCCGTGTACTCAAAATGCCATATTCTGCACAGATCCTCATTATAAAACATTGCTTGCGTGGCATTCGAGCAATGCATAGCCTTACTTGTGTGACAGTTTACTTATTTGAATAAAAATTGTGAAATATTATTACAATTTAAAATGTATTTTTATTCTGTGATGGCAAAGCTGAATTTTCAGCATCATTACTCTGATCACGTCACATGACACTTCAGAAATCATGCTAATAAGCTTATTTGGTGCTCAAGAAACATTTCTAATTATTATCAACGTTGTGCTGCTTAATATTTTTGTGGAAACTATATGATACATTGTTTTTCAGGATTCTGGAGAACAGCACTTATTGGATGTCTTTACTGTCACTTTTGATCAATTGAATGCATCCCTGCTGAATAAAAGTAATTTTTTTTTTTTAAACGTACTGACCCCAAACTGTTTAACCGTAGCATATATACAGTATACACTGTATACTACTGTTCATAAGGATGGAGTTGGTGGTGTGAAGTCTGTCTGGAAATATCACGCTGGGCATATTTAAGCATATTAGATGAGCCCCCACAAAAGTGATAAAGGATAAATTAATATATTCCCTGGGAATGTCTCCAATAACACCATCACTCACCATCACTAGTCTCCCAATGCATACAGCAGTGTCTCGCCCAATGTAATTACGGCAACCCGACTTCTGCCGTAACAGTCCGTCTGTATTGCCTAAATTAAATTTTGTGCCACTAAAGTCATTCATTACTGCCATCTCAGGTTCACTTAATGTTCTCTTGGTCACTACGGGTGGCCTCAACCTTGTTCTTAACCGTTATTCCTCGCTCTGTTTTTGGCATGAAACCAGCTCTTTTACATTATTTTAGTGTATCATTAGCACCTTACTATTCACTCCCCCCACTGTGCCTCTCATTGCCAAGCTCAGGAAGGAGCGATGAGCATGTCTGAACCCCAAAAGGTGGATCTACCTCCATTCTTCCATTTATTTGCTGTCCTTTGCCTTCTGCAGCATAAAAGCACTTTAAAATCACTTAGAAGGCTCCTGAGTATCTCTGGCTAAGGATAGGCTATATATAACAGGAATGTAATTAGGAGGAGGGGTATAGCGGGTCAAGAATAGTGAAAACCTTTGTGCTAAAGAAAACCTTCATAATGCAGTGATTGAAATCACTTCCAAGTTTCTTACATTCCCAAAATTCATTTCAGGGCCACTGCAGCTGTAAAAGATTCACCGGCAATGCGTTTCTGTCTTCTTTATAACAAACAATACTCTGACAGCAGCAGGCAGGAGATTTGAAACATTAATGAGATTCTGTGGGAGGAAATAACAGAGAAACTTCCAGGTAATTCCAGGTGACAGTTTAGGCAATAAGGGAAGAGTCATCTATCAGGAGATTTACTGCAGGCACGAAGACAGCTGCAAGATCTGGGTGACATAAAGATGGAGAGGGACATTCTGAGAGATCATTCATCCAAGCATAAGACCTGCACAAGTCATATGCACAAAACTTTGTTAGGTTGATTTCTAGGAGACAATTGTTGCACCCACACGTCTGCACACTTTTATCACATTCGGTTGTGGGGATAGACATGCAAAATATCCAATATATTTAATAAACGAACATGCAAGGAGCAGGGGATGTGTGTACAACTATAATGAATGATCCTTTGTCAAACTTTACAGGAGTAGATTCCATAACGGCCTAGATATGAGGTTTATGCTGGCTTCATGTGTTACTTGAATTAACGTAAATTCGTACTGACTCAGAGGTTGCACACAAGTCGTTATTTCCAAGTCAATATTGTAAATACAAATCCGCAATTGATGTATATTGTATATTTCCAACAGACAAAACATCATGAAACGCCAACATTCCATCGTGCGTACAGTAAAGCTACATTTTTGTAAATGTCTTATCTACAATCTAACTACATTCATATTATATTTCACCCAAATACACAACAGCCTTGTAAACAGCTTTTAGAGTGCAGAAAATGGCATGAACCACCGAATGTGCATTTCACATGCAACTTTATCCTAATGCAATGAAGGTATACAGCTTGAGAGATTCCATTTCTGGATCAACCAGAACAGGATCAAGGCCTTCTTTTCTTTTTCTTTTTAAATCATAGCAGTTATCTGCTTTCCTCTCTGAAAAAGTCCTTACTGGAGTTTCTGTACAATTTTCTCACTGCAGAATCTCATCCTGTTCCCTGCATTATAGAAGACAGGAATTTTTGACCACATATTTGGAATATTTTACAACATGAAAAGGTCTTAAAAATAAAGAAAACTGAAACCTTCTTGAAGACACTGGAAGACTTAAAAGGAAATTGTAAATAATATTATATATTATAATTAGGCAGCAAGCACAATAAACTGCTATATATCTAGACACACATATGCATGAACAAAATATAATTTTCCCATATTTACAAGAGGCAAACACATTCAGTAACAGGAAGCATAGACGAACAGACCTGATGGCAAAACACCCTGCTGAGTAACTTGATAAGATGGATGTAGTAGCCTCAAATGTCATGTATAAAGACAGATGTATATGCAGGTCAATAATACATGAGGCCTTCCAGTGGTTTCTCATTTGTCTTAATGAATTCAGAAGAGGAGGGGGAGAAAGAGACAGAATGTTTTGTGTTATTGGCTGATATCCGGCTAAAACAACAGTGTTTCCCAGGAGATGAGCTTGGCTCAGGGTCAGTGGCTTCACTCAGCCGCGTCACTTTCTGTTATACAGAAATCAATAAGGGTTGCCTGTGAACGACCTGGTTTTATTTCAACACTGTGGTAGAGCCACTGAGATCCAAACCTAACACACAATACACGTTTACTTCATAAAAGTATCTTCATTAAGCATTAATTAATTGTGTGCACATTTTCTTTAAATTGATCTATTCAAGTATTCAAAAATACATTAAAATGTAATTGATAAAGACAATGACTTGAATACACATCTATGACGAACATGATGTTTTTAATTTCTAAAATTATGTTGCCAAGTCTCAATGTCTAAGTGGTGACCAGAGATTGGGATTTTTTTTATTAATTTTTTTTTAATAAAAACATCGATAAAAACCTTTGGCATACTTTGGCTTTTTATAAAAAGGCCATGTTAGTTCAGATAAAATGAGTAATAATGTAATTTGAAAAGTAGGTTTGAAGACTTTCTGAATTGTAATGATTAAGATGTGTACTGGAAAATATTGTATTACTTTATACTTGACAGTTATATTATTATACTTAATTTATTTTATAATTTAAAGATTTATATTAAAATCGCATTGGTGGCCATTGGGTCTGTGAAAGCGCTATATAAATGCAGTCCATTTAAAATGGTCTAAACATTTTTCAGAAAGTAAAACACCACGAATACAAAGATTACATTTCTAAGAATGTCACACTTTTTTTCGAGCTAGATTTAATATATATATATATATATATATATACACACACACATCCTTTTCAAGACATCATCATTTGTTATTGACCAAGAACATAATTTGAGGAAGTTCTTGTCAACATTTCCAATCTAAAAATCAATAAACCACACATTCAAACATCACCTATGAATGTCTTTCTCTAAAAACACTTTGACTTCAGCAGTTTTTGGCTACTCTGAACACATTTTGAGGAGACACTGCAACATGTTTACAGTTTGTCCCCAGATTGTCAGGGCACTGAAAGGCTTACTGAGTTTAAAGAGAACTCCTCTCTGCTCAGTTAAGCTGGGCCTGAGCTCGTCTGTCTCAGTATGCCACATGTCAGAGGGATTGATGGTCTGCCTCAATCCCCTCAGAGTGGGACACAAGCCTCGTCTGTCTCGAGCCATCAGACGCAGATGGCACAGCTAATGATGGCATCAGTCAGTGACAGGAAACATGGGAGGAACAAGCAGAGAGAGAGGAAAAACAAGACTACAGTAGCAATTCATTTTAAGCCAGACATGCTACATAGCCTTGTATTCAAAATCAGACTGTGAAAAAACAGAACCACTTAATTTTAAATTAACATGGCACACAAGACCATTAAAAAATAATACCCACCATTAGGGTTGATAAGTAAAGGATAAATATGAAATCAGTCTGTCATTATTGCAAAATGATCCCATTCAGGGGTGATCAGGTCAATGGGTTTATTTTGAATACAATTTTAATTATTTAAAATGATTATTAAAATGATTATACACTTATAATTAATAATAATAATAATTTGTTTTTATTTAAATTATTTTTATTTTTTAAATAATTATAATAAAATACATAAAATTAATGTAATAATAAAAATACCCCTAAATAATAATACTAATTATTCCAATAACAGCACAGCCAATAAATGGGCATGACATTTCTGAGACCACGGGAGTCCTGATCAACCTGTCAGTTTTTATTCAGTGCAAAGATTTCCCAGATGAATGGTCAGTTATGTTGTGTTGCTATGGACAACAACAAGGACCAATCAGAATCAAGTACCCCACAGTGATTTTCATCCACCAGTCTGCCTTTTACGCCCATTAGATTACATCAGTTTGATACACAGAGTGGACAGACTCTGACTCTATCTCAAGCGTTAGAATTGTGTAATTGATCCTAAACACTGGATGTGATGTGGTAAGCCTCCTAACTATGCCATATGTGGCGCAGCTGTCCATTGAAGAGTGTAATTAATAAACACATTGGGCATTTGGCGGCACAGCCAGTAGGAAAGCTGGTGAGTAATGGATGCTGAACAGAACTGAGAGCCAGTGTAGTCTCTCTCCATTGGCTGAAATCGAAATGACACACGAAGCTTCTCTCTACTGTACTGTATTTCCTGTGTGTCCTCCTACAGGCAGATGATTTCTGAGAGCCCACTGATCCCCGAGTGTTTCCTGCTCATTCTCGACACAATCTCACACCGCTATTGTGCTGTAAACAGGTCCGAAACCTAACATGCACAGCAAAGCACTGCATAATGCAAGAATGAACACAGACATAAACAGAAATATGCAGACAGTGTGACGACTATTCTCAAACACACTGCTTTCAGCTGGCTGCTTCCATAAAGCTCCTTTTATAAATCCTCAGACAGACACATAGACTTTCTTCCTCCTTATTTTTAGGTCAATTACCCCTGTAGGCAAGTAGGCGGTGAGCACTGATGTGCAGTGCAAGGCTGAGAGTGTCCGGCTCTTTCAAACGCCTGCCCTGATCCTCCAGCAACACACAGTCTTCTCCGATTGATCTCTTCATATATAAGCACCCTCCCAGAGAACTTTTTAGTGCTATGTGTGTGTGAGTGTGCTACGCTTACCTTTGGCTGTTATGGCAGGCTGTTCGCCCAGCAGAAGTTTGAGCCTTTTAGCATGGATCTTGCCTTGGTAATGAGACTGCGCTACCACAGCTGAAGTAAAGGACATGTTACACAGCGTACAGCACTTGTTCTTATCCACATCTCCCTCCTCACTGCCCTGCAACACATCAGACACATTTATAACGGTCAGAAGGTCAGAAAGAGCAAGGGGATGGGGTTGAAGGAGGAAATCAAGAGCCTAGAACATTTTTTCTCACAGCAGTTTTTTATTCTAACCTCGGAAGTCAAACCCCCCAGCAACGCTTGAGGGTAAATGTGCTGCAAATATAACAAAGAGAACAAATGAAAGCAGGAGGGGAGAAAATGTCTCGGCTACTTTGGGATTGCTTATGTGGTTCCTGGTGGGATGCAAATGGAGGTGATTTTACAGTAATAGGGCCAGTTTGATTAAACCATCACAGGCAGAATTTGAAGACCTCACCCACTGCCTGCAGTAAGATCTATTACACATTTTATACCAAATAGAAGATGTGAAATCTGTGAAGCCATTTCATGACCGAGTTCATTTTCTCAGCGGTACATTCATCAGTATATGTTTGGGCTGGAGATCCAATAGAATTCACTTTTAGGGATGCATGATTTCTGGCCTATACCAAAAAGCCAGCAACTACATATGGTAGACATTAAACCTCTATACAATGTTTTCTACAAAAAAATAAAAAAATAAACAAGGCATCCCAACATAATAAAGTACAGTATGAAAAATGGATACTCATTTTGAGATTGGTTGATGACACTAATATAAGAATAATAAATGTTTCTTGAGCACCAAATCAGCATACAATGATCACAGTAATGACTGTGATTAAATTTAAATGATAAACAACTATTAAAAAGTTTGGGGTAAGTAGGTTTTAAAATATTAATAATATAAATTATTATTATTATTATTATTATTATTATTAAGCATTTTAGTTGCATTAATTTGTTTAAAAGTGACAGTAAAGATATTTATAAATGTTACAAAAGATTTATATTTCAAATAAATGCTTTTCTTTTTAACTTTCTATTCATCAAAAATCCTGAAAAAAAAGTATCACAGGCCCCATACAAATATCAAGCAGCAAAAACCTTATTAATAATTGAGCACCAGTAATAAACAGATCACCAAATAAGAATGATTTCTGGAGAATAAGGACACTGAAGACTGGAGTAATGGCTGCTGAAAATTCTGCTTTGCCATCACATGAATAAATTACATTTTTAAATATATATTCAAATATTAATAATATATCACAATATTACTGTTTCTATATATTTGTGATGAAATAAATGCAGCCTTGGTAAGCTTAAAGGAGTAGTTCACTTTTAAATAAAAACTTTGGCTGATAATTTACTCACCCCCATGTCATCCAAGATGTCCATGTCTTTCTTTCTTCAGTCAAAAATAAATTAAGGTTTTTGATGAAAACATTCCAGGATTTTTTTCATATAATGCACTTCACTGGGAACCAAACGGTTCAAGGTCCAAAAGACAGTTTCAGTGCAAACTCCAAACTGTTCAAAGGGCTTTAAACGATTCCAGACGATGAATAAGGGTCTTATCAAGCGAAACGATCACTCATAATAAATAAATAACAAAGTTTAAGTTTTATAAGCACAAATGCTCGCTTTGTTTAGTTCTGTGATGCGTGAAAAAAAACTTTTTCCGAGTCAATTTGTTCGTTTTGTTCGTTGAATGAACCAAACGACTCGGAAAAAGATTAGTTCATTTTGATGAACGAGTTCGAATAGGAGAGTCACGAACGCGCATCACAGAACAGAGCAAGGCGAGCATGAAAAACTAAAATAGCTTGAACCGTTAGGTTACCAGTGAAGTGCATTATATGGAGAAAAATCCTTGAATTTTCATCAAAAAAACCTTCATTTCTTTTCGACTGAAGAAAGAATGACATGGATATCTTGGATGACATGGGGGTGAGTAAATTATCAGCAAAAGTTTTTTTTAAAAGTGAACTACTCCTTTAAGAGACTTTTCAAATGTGAAACAAAAAAATCTTTATTGTACACATTTATATTATCAGATGATAACAGATATGCTACCAATATATTGTGCATCCCTAATCACTTTACAAATTAACTTATGCCCTCCACCCCTGACGGATATACCAACTAGTACCTTGGATAAACCAGCCAGTTCTCATCCCAAGGCGTCATAAATGCGACGCTTTTGACATTTCATCTAAATCTTACGCACATGGGATACTTTAGCGTCAATATGAGACGCAGAACCCAAGGCGTCATACAGGTGACGCTTTTGACATTTCGTCTAAATCCGACGCACAAGGCATCCTTTAGCGTCAATAAGAGACGCAGATCCCAAGGCGTCATAACCGTAACCCTACCCCAGACCTAAACCTACCCAACAGTGCGTGTTATATTGACGCTAAAGGATGCCATGTGCGTAAGATTTCGACGAAATATCATTATGGCGTCACCTACACTCTAAAAATGCTGGGTTGTTTCACCTCAATTTTGGGTCAAATATGGACGAACCCAGCCATTGGGTTAATTTTTTTAATTACATTCTTAACCCAACGTTTGGGTTTGTCCGTATTTGACCCAAAATTGGGTTAAAACAACCCAGCATTTTTTAAGAGTGTATATGACGCCATAGGAAGAGAATGTGTTGGATAAACCTACTGGAAAGGCTCCAACATCCCAAGAATAGAATTAAGACACCAAACCTGATGTGATGTCTTTCTTTTTTTTGTTTGTCATGCCAACTCACAAGTCTTCTCTTCCTTTCCCTAAAACATTGTAATTTTGTAAAGCTTCCACTGTGAACTTCTTTGGCCTTGTTGGATGTTCCTTACAGGCGTTATAGCTGTTAACTGTAATTACAGGGAGAGACTTTATATTGATAGTAATCAAAAACAATGGTTGCCCTACAGCTCAGTTTCCAGCTCTATGAATAAAACAAGGAGCTTATTTACATAAATTTTCCAGCAATTTTGTTCCATTGCCACGGAGCCTTGGACTATAGGAAGGGTAAACTGGTGTGACACAAGTGTAGTGAAAACAGTCTTAGGTTGAGCCTGGAGGCATTCTTACACAAGCATGCAAACACACAAACTCACTCTGTCTGAGCAGGAAACACAACTTCCTAAATTGCAGAGATGAAGAGACTGCATTTAGAACTGTGTGCATGACAATCTGAAGTACTAGAAAATCGAGTGAGACAGGAAGAAGGTCAGAAGTATTTTCTATATGCATGCAGATAGTATACTGGACACACATTACAAAACATACTACATCTGCAATGTTGGTGTTCTCCAAAGTATATTCTTTGACTTATCACATATTAAAAACCGCCTATAGCACTTGCACTTAAAAAAGAGCCTTCAGGCTCACAGGCTTATCATCAATAAAAAAAACTTTGCTCCAAAGCTATTTTTCTCCATTCTAATGTAGATGTAGCTACTGCATTTTGCCTCTGAATTCAGTATTGTTTACTTCATTTAATATACTGTCTTTGCACACTGTGTAGCAGGGAACTATGCACTTAGACTCAAAATTGGTCTGTAGAAAAGCATTGTCTTCTCTGTTTGTAAGTATCATGGAAGCCAAGCACCCTCAGTGCTAATGGAGGGAGCTGAAAAGACAGCACACACAAATTCAGCACTTGTCCAAATGACCTTGCTCTGTGCTCCGGTATGTGCACTGTACATTCAGTTTATCCATTTATCCATATATACCTCTGCTGCTCTGAAAAGCAGAATCTCCCACACGAGTCCTCGTACAGTGCATTCAGTCTTTGTGTTACAGTGACATTCACTATATAATACAGCAAAATGAAATCATTAGCAAAGTCAAAACATAATGACTTTCCATTAAAAGCAAATTTGATAAAGAATACGGGTGTTAATGACTGTCATCTGCAAAGGTGTTGGAAAGTCATCATGTTGCAAATTTGCATTGGCTCATAGGTAGTACTGCAGTTTAATTGTTAATTGTTTTAGACATTCTGACTTTGATACGCACAATGGCGCAAATTACCCTTGCATAGCAAATTTGCATTGGTTAAGAGCATTTTAATTCCTAAAACAATTTTAGATATTGTAAAAAATTTAAAGGGACATTGTGTAGGAATTTCTCACATCTAGTGGTGAAATTGTTTTTTTGCATTCAAACCAATAGTGCTCTCCAGCGCCTCGCTTTTTCAAATGCGTGTTGCATCTACGGTAGCCGTTATGTACCAAAAAGCATTGACAGTCACAGGATGTTTTCTAATAGCACTTTGTTGAGTTTTCCTTCGGGTGAAAAGGTTGCAAGAACAATCATATGCTCTATTAAAATATACTCTTATCGAATTTCTAGGTTACAAAAAGTAAACTTACAAACCTTGTTTTTAGCGCCTTCTCTACATAGCTGCTATTCATCAAAGAGCCTGTTTAACTTTTAACTATACATGTTCTACTGTCTATATAATAAAGTACACAACCAAGCAATGAAAAAAGCTTGTAATTAAAGGGACACTATGCAGCTTTTTTAGCTTAACTGAACAGCTTCAGAGTTATTGAAATGGTTATATAACTTCTTTCGGGTTGAATGGTGGGCGTCTCGACCCCCCCTGGTGCCTGTGAGCGCAAAAATCTCACTTGCAACTTCGGTGCGGCGGGCCGCGTCAGGAAGTATCGCGTGATATCAGCTCTCGCGATGTAACATATTCCTTTACGGCAACTGCACACATACACACAGGAACAAGGTATAGATGGATGGAGTTTGTCACACTATCGTCTTGGCTGAGCCGGCATATAAGATGCAGAAAGCTAGGAAAACATTGTCGGAGGAACAGAGAAAGAGGAAACGGCAGACTGACCGAGCGAGGAGTCGGACACGAGCATAGGCATAATTTGCTGGTGTGTTATGTCCCCATTGAAACTTCTCGCGGCACGGATGTAACCATTACAAACAAATAAAACATCTCCAGGTAACTCTAGTAGAGCATTCATTTCATTCGTTTGTTAAATAAGAGGCGATCTGAAATGTGTTAGTTTTGAAATCAAGTGACCAAAGTGCTCGTTGCCTCTGCGATCAGTGGTGCAGATAAGTTACAGTGTTCTGTTGTGACGCGCGCCTGAATCCGTTGCGGGGACTGAGAGACTCTCTATATTTTGTTATGGTGAAATCACAAAATCTAATGCACAGAAAACATGTCCCTGCTTGAAATACAACCACTAATAAACAATCGGTTTTGATGAGGAAAATAAACTATACTAGGCTACTACCGATTAGAACCCAGAACCTCTGACACACTTGGCAAAAGTTCTGCCTCTGGACCATTAAAATTGTCGGATCTATGTATTTAATCACGTGAAAATTCTCACCACTAACAACATATATTATATCTCATTAAACGACAAATTAAACACAATGTTCTATTGTATACTATGTAACAGGGCATGTCACGCTCTGAGTGAGTGGTATTTACGACAGTAACATTAAATTCAAGTACTCCACAGTAACTCTAGGGGTCGCTGTTTGACAAAAACGGGATTTCTGCATAATGCCCCTTTAAGACTGTAACATTGACTTACTTGTCGAGAAGAAAGGAGGACTTCAGCGTCTCTTTTGAAATCTTTCTCCTGCATTAGCTCTTTCCACCTGGAAAAAGCTATCCCGACATTAACTCTTGTTTTTTGTAATCTCCGATCATGTTTCCTTTTACGTTCTATTTTGGACTATGTATGGCTCCCCATTAAAAATAACAGTGCAATGCAGCCTTTTAAACTTGCCGGGGAAGTGACAAGCGCCTCTCACTGCTGCTCCTCCGTTTCTGCTGTTTTCAGTCACGTGACGCTGGTTCTGAACGAAAACGCGTTGGCCTAGTACTTTTTGTCCCTCTCTTGCTATTATAGTTTTTCAAGATGGCGGAACTACATTGAAGCCTCCGTGGACCTACCCGCCCCATGTATAAGGATTAGTCTGATAACTGGCAGAGGTATTTGTACACCATTGAGGACATATTTATGAATAAAAATTTTGATTTTAGATAATAAAATACCTAAAAAAGTACACATTGTTCCATTGAATTTAAGCTAAAATTAAAGATGCAGTAAGTCATTTCTGAGAAACATTGTTGAACAATGTTGATATTTGAAAATCAACCCAAACAAACACACCTTCCCTTCATTGCTCCGCCCCTAAAATGCATGAATACACAATGCAAGAGTGGATGTCTCTTTATTACAGCAGAAGCAATGCAAAATAATCGTTTGCGAAAAATAAAGCGAACATGACGAATGAACGTCAAGAACAAAAAATGTACATACAGTACACAAGAGTATTCAAAAGCAAGAGTTAATTGTTAGTGGCCAACAGCACACAAGCTCCAGACAAACAATGACACTCAAAGCCAATGTTATTCATGTATGGAGCAGAAACAACACAACCTCTGCGTCTGTTTTTAGGCCTTCCCACTTTGGTCTCTCCAGCGCTGGAAAGCTTTTCTAATATTAATGCGGGTCCTAAAAGCTCTTGCCTGATCATTACCCTTTTTTCCAGTGATATTCCTCTGACCTTTTCTCTTTTGTAATGTCTCTCAGCCATCTCTCTTTCTACAGCCCTTCTTCAAATCTCCCTCTTGCTCACTCTCTCTCCTCCCCCATCATGAGTGGATACGCCCCCTACTGCTGATAGACTACAAGTGTGTTGTGGTGTTTGGTCCGATCCACTTTCAACAGGATTCTTCAAAAATCACTTACTTCACCTTTAATATGTAATTAAAAACTGTAAAATGAAGACTTTATGAAAGTGACTTTTACTTAAAGGTGCCCTAGAATGTTTTATTTTTATTTTTTTTTTATAATGTTTCCTGGGTTACCCTTATAATGTTAGTATGTTTTTTAGATAAAAAATAATCATAATTTAGAAATAAATGGCATTTTTCCTAGCCTGCTTTTAGCCTCTGATTTGAACACTCTGTTTGAAGGGGCGTGTCTGCTGTGGGATTCAGTGTAACCGCGGCCACTGCTGTGATTGGCTGACATGCTTGCATATGAAAAGCTACGCATTACATGTGAAACTCTCTCCCGAATACTTTTACTACTGCTATTATACGTTTTTACTATAACAGCTATCGAGATTAACGAATCGTGAGATGTTTTTAAAGTATTTAGATCTATTCCCATCACATAAAATGTTGCCGTGATGAGCATTGAGCAGATGACAGTTTGTTGATCGCGAGAATGAAGATCTTATCATTGCAAAGCAGTTTCTGCACTCTCTCTAAGGCTTTCACCAATGCAAACACGATGATGTAAATACAGTAAGAGCTTCGTTGTGCAGTAACGTGCGTCATTGATTTCATAACGAGTTTGGCAAGTGTCCAGATAAACTCGCGCTGTGTGGAAAGATTGTTCTTTGATCGCTTTCTGTATATAATTTGTTCACAATTTAAATACGATTATTTTCATCCTACTAAAAGAAACGATGTGAAGCTGATATTTTAGTCACTGGCTTGACTTACTGATGCATAAACAGTATTGAACGATTTTGAGAGAAAGATTACCTGTCTGAACTTGAACAATTACACATCAGAAAGTGTTGCTTGGTAGCTCGATCCGAGGCCAGCTCTGTATTGGCCCAAGTTGAGGAAACAGTCGGTGAAATGTTTAGAAATTTCCAGAGAAAATAAAATTAACCCATTGTTTCTTCAGAGGCTCAGATGAAGGAACTAAAAAATACTTTTGTGTTCATGTGTACATCCACACTGAGCAACTGCCATGCTTCGGCTGCACAGTTCCACCTGGCATTGAGAGCTGGCATTATGCAAATATTTGGATGCGTACATATTAATGATCCCGACTATTGCGTCACAGTCGGTATTGTGTGGAGAACCGACCGTTTTTCAGGGGTGTTTTTCATAAACGTGAATTAAATGAGAACGCGAAAACAGTCCAGTTTGAGATTCACTCTATGTCATGTCCATGCACTGAACTCTTGTTATTTGACTATACCAAGGTAAATTCAATTTTGAATTATAGGTCACCTTTAAGCACATTTATTTTTACTTTTAATTTTAACAAGTGGAAAGATGGTCCACCAAATTCATGCATCAAGATACTTTCTTAAAGCCTATTGCTGGTTTTATTAAAGCTGCAGTCCGCATTTTTCCTCTTTGTCGCCATCTCTGTTCGAAATCTGCAATTGCAGTCATTCGCGGAATTATCAACTTTACGTGAGTTGTAGTTCGACACCGCACAGCGCGGATGAACACATTGAGGAGAGTGTGCAGCTGTCAATCACCGCGCCGGTGTCCATACTGGCATTCAGAATCACAGATTAGTATGACCAGGGGTTAAATTGGGATTTATTATGTGGGGGTGCTCTCCCTAGGGGGGTCCGGGGGCATGCCCCCTCGGGAATTTTTTTTGAAAAATAAACCATTAAATAGCACTTTCTGGAGAGTTTTGTGCAAAGAAATGGAGAAATTGAGTATTACATGATATGTGAAAAACTGCAAGGTTAAGAGCATTTACTTTGCAACAGGTATTAGGACATTTAGCATTTACATTACTGTTAATCAGTCATCACTTGATTACACGTTGTATTACCTTGTTATGATATAGTGACCCATACAATGTGCCAAACATAATGTGCCACATGGAGAGACAGTGCAGCATATGACAGTAGCAACAGCTGAGAAGATTTGGGTCTGTGGTGACCAGGTCCACCTCATACAAACTTCCTTCTCCCATTCTCTCTCTTTACTACGACAACACACACACACACACACACACATAAAAAGGCAAAGTTTTGATTTCTGGCTCCAGTGGTTGCCTCATTACACAACCCACGTAAGTTGATAATTCCACAATTGCAGATTTCGAACAGAGATGGCGAAAACTGCGGACTGCAGCTTTAAGATATAAAAATGATGATAACACTGGTTAGTTTTACAATCAACATTTGAATTTATTTGTGTTTTACCTTTGTAATTTAATTTTGATTTTACATTTAATTTCATACACATTCTTAAAAACAGTACAGAGAACACACATCTATAACTCATCACTCATCTATAACTTCATTACTAAGTAAGTCAGTTTCCTCTTCTTGGGTGGATATGCTCCACTCATTTCAATTTATCTCTGAAAGTTGGAGAATAAATGGTTGATTTAATTTTCATTAACCACAGAACTTGGTAGCTAAAAGTAACTTAGGTCTAGCAAGTCTTATATTTCTGTAATTCACACAGATCAAATACAAATATGCTGACTGAATAGATTGCTAGTTTATTTTAAGTAGCCAGCTAACGTTAAATTAGCAGTTCTCTTGGCAGTTTGCTGATAATCCGGTATCTGAAGTAAAATGCTCAAAACATCTCCTGAGAAAAATCACATGGTCAACCTAGTCCTGGTTATTTAATTTTGATTTAGTCTTATTTTCCTTACCTTGTCATTCAAGGCCAGGGCACTTTTTTTTTACATTTCTGGAACATCCACATCCCACGCAACCATGGTCTCCCAGGAACATTCATTATTGCTGTGTACATTTATCCGTGTCAGATGCGCATGCGCGAGCGGTGCGCGATCATGGTCGACTGACAACGAGATTAAGCAGCTGAACAAAAATACGGCCGTGTTCCGATTGTTCTCATCTTAGCTCCGCCGAGACAAAATAGACATGCCATTTCAAAAATCTTTCATTTATTGTCAGAAATATGTTTTTAAAAGCATCACTTTCATCAAATTGTATGTGACATAATTTCCAGTAGGCAACTGATTGCAAACGAGCAGGCTTATGTGCCGGGGCTGAGCCCTGGAGAGCCCCGGCCCAATTGAACCACTGAGTATGATCAACATAATTTTCACCGGAAAATGTAATCTGAACAAGTAAGTAAAATCCACTTTTGTTCTGGTTCTGACATTGCTGTAAATCGCGCTGATTAAATCTAAAAATTGCTTATAAGTTATCATATCACGCAAAACAGTGCAAATTATACTTTGTTCTAAACTTGTTAATGTTAACAACGTCAGCATTGCGTGACTACATTTATCTATGTGTAGTGACTACATGTAGTGACTACATGACAATATGTATCCTTGTTTTCGCATGGGTCCGGTTGCAGTCTCTTTTTTTCTGTAGCCACTCTGAAGTCCGAACGAAGTCTTTTGCATTTTACAACGGGTGAATCTGTTGTCACTGGTGATTGTCATTTGAACCTTTCTGGATCCGCCATCAAATTGCTAAGTTTAATTATATCAAGTGCTGTGAGAAAAGGCTATAAATCTCCATCTCCAACATCCTCACACGCAATATAGCCTACTAGCCGAGACTCCTTCTTTATGAGTACAGATGTGACGTAATGACTCAATATAGCCAACTAGCCGAGACTCCTTTATGTGTACAGATGTGACGTAATGACTCAATAGACCAATTTTCAGTTGGTAAACATGGTGACGTTTTTATGTGGGCGGAGCTTAGGTGGTGGCAGAACGATCCCTCTGGCCGCTTCACTAACATAAAGTCTGCAAGTTTTGTTAGCTTGTTTTTAACAATGACTGGAGAAAATCCGATTTTATCTTAATGTGCAAGGCCACTCACTGTCCAGGACCGCGATTGTTATTTGCAAAAGTTAATTTTAACGGACAGAACCAGATTGGCCGACCCGTACTGTAGCCTACACGCTGGACGATCTGACAGGATTAACGTTAACGCTACCTCCGGTTGAGTGTCCTGACTTCTACACCTACCTGATAGAGAAACGGAGGGCATATAAATCTTTAGATGCCTATAACTATGTGCTGAATGGTCATGTACAAGTTGTGTGGTACGATCCGCAGTTCTGCCTAGCCAGCACCATGAAGACGACAATGTAAAGAGTGACATTACGGTGCAATTTTAATGAGGTGAATATTTTCTAGAAATAAAAAGTTGCAGATAAAGCATATTCATTTTTCATTGATTCTTGCACCCAACAACACAACAAGATGACATTTAATAATAAGAAGAATAATTTAAGATCCTTATTTTGTAGCCGAATCTGTGCTGGTTTGTATTTGCCGCCTCCAGTTTTCCCTTTGTTCTGCCACCAGCTAGCGCCGTGACGCAACTGTGACGTCGGCTGGAAATTGGTCTATATAGCCTACTAGCCGAGACTCCTCCTTTATGTGTACAGATGTGACGTAATGACGCAAAGACATGCTCGATTCTCCCGCGGAAATCCATCAGTACCACTGGAATTAAAAACATTATTACAAGCTTACTGGTTTGAATCGAGCTACGGCAAGCAGATGGCGTTGAACACTGGCTGCTGGTTATGTATTTTCTCAAATATGTATTTTGGATAATGTTTAACCCCAAAAAAGCTACGGACTGCAGCTTTAACAAACAATCAAAAAAAGTTAACATTTTCTTCTTTTGAAGAAACTTTGGCATTGAAGGCATTCTGGTGTGAAGACCAATCAACCCAGATTAAATCAAGTCTTGTACTAGATATTTTCATGTGGGGTGTTCTGTTTCACTTGGAAATACATCAAATTATGAAAACAAACTGTATCATGTTAACCCTTTGGCCACCTTGTTGAATAAAGGTGAATTGGACTTATTCAATCATTAAAGATTCAATTATTGTTGTAAAGAAAAAAATATACTTACACTGTTACACACCTCAGGTCATTAGCGACCCTATACAAATTTTTACAAAAATAAAATAAATGGGAAATAGGCATTCTTTTATAATTGTATTATATTTTACTTGTCATATTGTTTATAACAAATTGATTGAGGAATACTAAAGGTTGTTGATGTCTAACTTTAAAAAAATGAATAAGCGTGAGGGTAATGAATGACGTACCGGGTCACTAAAAACCAGAGGTATGCGTTTAAGGGTTGAAAATTTATTTTGACTTTAAGATGAAAGAAAAATAAATGCTTATATCCAATAATCCAAGCATCAAATCCAGAGTCAACGGCAAAAATTCAGAAATATGTATGTTCATGATAGTAGGCTACCTTGAACAGAATCCAGGAGTCTTCTATAAGAAAACGCAACACAAAACCCCTGACTCAGCTGCATTCCTCCAGATTTAATCTCCAATGTGATTATTCAGATATGTGTGGCTCACTTATTCTAAAGCCATGTGCAAAGCTGAAGATAATTACACATCTGAATATACGTCTACACAGCAATTCACATCTGTCACTTAGAAAGATGCTCCCAGCAAAACGGATTTGTCTTTTTCATTCATGCAATAAAATAATCTTTTTTTTTTTAAATCTGAAAGCAGTAAATTCATTTTTGTCAACACAAAACATAGTGTCTTCCACAGTGCTTTACTATAATAACAATATTATTGCAACTTCAATTGCTGAAAACAATCAGGGTATAAAAGGTTTGCATCTTCAGAAGACTGTTATAAACTTCCCTTCTTTGTGCATTTTTAGTAGATTTGTAAAATTCTGTAAAACTGTAAATTTGCTATGTCATTAGCAAAGAAAGTAAAAGTTAACCTTTTTAACACTACAAAATCTCAATGTTAAAGATTTAAGGTATTATTATGTGTATAATTTGTAATGCCACTAGATTCACCATTGTTCAGACAAAACTGGGCTGATTCATCAGCAGAGCACTCTTCAGTTCAGAGGAAGCAACAAGCAAATGTCTTACTGTTGTCCCTACATATTACAGTGGGAGAGGAGAGAATATTTTATATTACACACATCACTAACTAAAAATAAACAAGCACTGCATGTCAAATAACAGCAACTATGACCTGGGTAGACAGAACAATCTCTCTATCATTATTTTTCTACTCAAGATTAATGCTTGTTTTCTAATGCAGCCCATTTACACACAACAATTAAGCTTCTTTGCATTCAACAATCATTAGCTTCAGCGATGCTCATCTTTTCCCATGAATAACCTTCACCAACTCTACTCAGTTTAGAGCATTTTTCCATTTTGGGTTTTAGCTGTTGATAGAGACAGAAAATAAAGGAGGGAGAGTAAAACGAGAATGAGAGTGGGACCAGTACATGCCACATGAGCAAAAGTTTTGCATTCCTACGAGAAACTTTATGCAAAAGGTTTTGAGAACAAGTTTGCGAACACAAAGTTTCTCCTTTTTTTCCTCCCATCACATAATTTTTCCTTCACCATGACCCTTTAGGGGCTCTGTAACATTTAATTTCAACAACAAAATCGGCTTTCTTCCTGTATATGATGATCTGTATAATTATTTAGAAAGCAATAGAACATTTCGATATGTTGCCAAAGCAACTCTCATGCAACAAATGTGAATCCATTAATCCATATTAGGTTAATGTACTACCCTTAGATCCTCAGAGCTCTTCTATTGAGAGGGAATTGCAAGTTTTTGCAAATGTTCCAACTTTTGTTAATGTGCCTGCTATTGTTAATGGTCTTGTTTTGATTACTGCTGTCGGTTGACACTTCATTTTAGAGTATAGTATAATTGTTCATACTCTTAAATTAACTTCACTTTGTACTTCATGCTGTTGTTCACTCATTTCTGACAACTGCTGAGAATAAAATCATGGCAAAATCTAACTACACCATTGCCTTTTCTCCAATGGATGCATAATATGTTGGTTAACACCTCTGAGCCTCTTCGGTCAAAAATGACCGGAAAACTTTTACGGTTTGAAATTTTGAATTTTTTTGCTTCATCAGAATGGGATGACACTTAGTGACTTTTGTCGCATTAGCTATGTGAACATACAAAAAAAATCATGGACATGTTTTAGAAAGGGTCTTAAAAAAATAGTCACACTTGGTTCCTTCACGGTCAACAGCAATGAAGGGGTGACACTCTAAAATATGCAAATTAGACACACACACACACACACACACACACACACACACACACACACACTAACCCTACTCTTAAAATAAATAAAGTCTACTTACGCCATAAGAGTGTAAGGCCCGGCTCAATCGATCCAATGGTGGCATTCGATCAGCGAGTGAAGGTATAAAAACACAATAGCATAATTTTTTTCCTACTATGGTAAATTGCATAGGGATTTTGTATTGAACATAGTTCTGGATCACAGTGTCAGAGACAAGGGAGTGGGCTCATTTTACTCAGACAACCAATCAGTCTCTCAGGATCATTGTGAAGCTATTAAGCCACACCCTAGCAACCATTTAGAGCACCTTAGCAACAAGTTACATAGACTTCCATTGAAAGAGATCAAAGGGATATCTTTGGATACAAGTGTCATAGAAACAAAAGGGTGGTCTTGTTTGACTTGGGGCAGCAAACAGCCAATCATGAATCACCTCAACACTTCCTAGCCACGCCCTAGCAACCATTGTCGAGCACCTTAGCAACCAAAATCCAAAGAGGGATATCGTCCATTCTGAATGTCACAGAGGCATTGGAGTTGGTTTATATCATTCATAGTGACAAGAAGCCTTTGGAGTTTCATCATTGGCAGCTGCCAAGCCACTCCCTAGCAACCAAACAGAGTACCCTAGCAACCCTTTTGCAAGACCTACATCTGCATCAGAACATCGTATAGAGATGGGGGTTGGTTTATATCATTCACACTGACAACCAGCCTTTGGAGTTTCATGATTGGCAGCTGCCAAGCCACTCCCTAGCAATCAAACAGAGTACCCTAGCAACCCTTTTGCAAGACCTAGATCTCTGCATCAGAACATCGTATAGAGATGGGGGTTGGCTCTTTTGACTCATGCTAGCAAACATGACTTCCAACATGCTACACATGCTAGATGTGAATAGCTACATGCTAATAGCGATTAGGTAAGTGCTAAATCATGCCAAGAAAATGTTAAGAACTCCAATAGTAACCATCTGTGACAACTACCAAACACCTAGTAACACCATAGCAACCACCCAGAATACCCGAAAAACCGCTTAGCAATGCCCTAGCAACCACACAGAACACCCTAGAGACCGCCTAGCAACACCATAGCAACCACCCAGAACACCATAGCAACCACCTAACAATCCCCTAGGAACGACCCAGAATACCCTAGCAACCGCCTAGCAGCCACCCAGAACCCCCTAGCAACCGCCTAGCAACACCATAGCAGCCACCTAGCAATGCCCTAGCAACCATCCAGAATACCCTACCAACCACCTAGCAACATCATAGCAACCACCCAAAATACCCTAGCAACCACCAAGCAACACCATAGCAACCACCCAGAACACCCTAGCAACCATCCAGAATACTCTAGCAACACCATAGCAACGCCCTAGCAACAACCCAGAACACCCTATTAACACCATAGCAACCACCCAGAACACCCTAGCAACCACCTAGCATCCACCTGAACACATGAATAAGCCATATCTCAGCACCAGAACATCGTACAGACAAGTTTGGTGGTTCGTATGCAACCATGTACCACACTCACCGAGCGGCAAGTTTTGCCACTGCAAGCACCACTTCACATTTTCTTCTGGAAATGTACATTCTAGTTATTTTAGTTCATAATGTTGTAAACATGGATATTTTTCTTACACAAACACATCGCTTCGCTTCAGAAGGCCTTTTTTAAACCCCATGGAGCCGAATGGATTACTTTTATGATGGATGAGTTTAGAGTTTGAAAGCTGAAATTTTGTTTGAGTTTTTCAGTTTGTTTCATATTTTAGTGCTTAATTTGTGCAATAGGCCTGCATTTTGCATATCTCTAAAGTATCGTATAAAGTCATTTCAAAGTGACAAATGACTGCCTATTGCCCAACTAAGCAGAGACAGAACTGTTAAGAGTCTGACAGGGTTCATCAGGGCTGTGATGGAATAATCAGGAAGCTGATAACCATCTGATTGGAACAGCAGAATAAGTCTGTGGGGGAAAAGATGCTGAATTTGTAATAGCTGTCCAAATACCAAGAAGAGAGGAGGAGATATGACAATGTACACAGAGGATCAGTGAGTGCCTGAAGGAAAGGATTATGTATATATATATATACAAATCTAAACTAAAGATACAAACTATGTATTACTTTATATTTGTATGCGACATAAACAGTATAAATAGAACTGGCTGAATATAAAACTGCCACAAATAATAATTAAAATGAACAACCGTACATAACAAATATTACATACACATAAATTAAACTGCCACAAGTCATACAAACAAATTAAAACACATTTAATCTGCGCATACTATATATATATATATATATATATATATATATATATATATATATATATATATATATATAAATAAATGTATAAAAAAATTATAAAACTGCCACAAGGGCAATGATGTATTGGTAACAATGTAAAATATACATGACAAAATACAAAATACATATTGCATCATATCTTAAATATACATAGTGTCACCATAAGAGCAACAATACACCTCCAAACAAAATGCAAAAATGCTTTTTCCCTTCGCACTTTCTTTCGAAAGCTATATTCTATGCTATTTTCTCTGTTGTTTTGTTGTTGTTTTTTAGGTTTTAGATCTGATACTGAGGCCTGTGTGCCTCTAAGAAAAAAAAATTGTGAACAATGAAATACCTCAGTTCAGCAGTGTGTCTGAGGCTCGCAGGCAGTAGTTGCTGGTGAAAGTGCTCAGGGGGCTTTGTTGCGGAGATTGCTTTAGTGTAAAAACCTTTTGAGGTTTAATTCTGTTTACACAATATATATGATTCTACAGTTGTGAAGCATTGCTATTCCTTCATGGTATCAGAATCCTCAAAACCAATGTCACAAGAACAATGTGCTTTTAACTGGAGAAGAAATATTCACAATGATTATTCGCTTATATTTCTTATTGTTTACTACATGTTTCTTCCAGCAAGAATGGAAGAGTGTTCAATTTCAGACAGAACACACACACACACAAAAAAGGTCAGAGATCCCATGACTCAGTCTGGTCTGCGTCTCCATGAGAACAGGATGCCATGCCAACCATGACAAGCACAGTGCTGTCAGTTCACATCGCATCAGTCAGGTTCCAACAGATACTTAAAATCACTGTATAAAACTATCCCCGTATTTGAGACACTTATCTTGCAGGCCATAAATATATTTAGTTCTTACAAATGTATCCCTTAAGGTTTAGGTTCAAACTTGTGTCCCGTACATCAGCGTCTCGGAACAGTTAAAGTTTAAATACTATACCAAGATGCTAGAAAACTGATGGAGGGTCGCTAAGTACAAGTAGCGTACTAAAAGTACTAAAAAAATTGTTTAAAACAGTGTAGCTTTTCAAGTAGCTAACTACTTTTTCCAGCAAGTAGCAGTGTAGGGCAACCAAAATTCCATTTTGCGTTTTGACGAACCTGCAATGCATTGAAGCAGCACAGCATCGTCTTATTAGATCACAAACTAAATGTGCATTACTGCCATCTATTGTTATATCAAGCATCTTGCAACAGTTGACTGAGAAAAGATCGTCTGATGATTATGTTAAGGACATAAATCGACTAGTAAAGGTTACACTTTTGTATGTAATTTATGCAAACCAAAGATTAAAACTCTGTCTCTGTCTGCATCGAAGACTTCAAATACATACAGGTGAATAATAGCCTTTACAAAATTCCTGCCTGATAATTAATCAATTTGAATTGATTGATTATCCTCTATATCAAACATACTTCTGATTTAAAATTACAATGATGACTTGCAATATTTGAATCTGTCCCACAACAGTTTTGTAAAGCTAAAGTAAAAAAAAAAACCCTCTAACATTGTGTTTTGCACCATTGCTTTGGCAAAGCATCTATCGAACAGAAAATAGAATCACGATATAGCTTAGTGCGCTTATCACACGGCTGGTTGAAGCTCATAATTCGCGTCTCAGAGCGGTGTCGTTCACAGTTAATGCTGTGAGCTTCATCACTGCATATGCTGTGAGTTTAACATGCATTTTTGACTACTCTACTCCTGTGTATCCAATTTAAGTTGCATAACTTGCATACATTTTGTTCTTTTATTGATGTTACATTTGTAGCAATTTTAACTTAATATATGAGTATTGTGTGTATCTTTGGATATACAAAATAAAACAATACTCTCTGAAATCATAATTGTATTGCATTGCATGTTGTTTTAAACCCTAAATCTTTTACTTAAAATTTTCTTCATTATCAATTATTCAGTTCACATTCACATGTCATTTGTAAGACGGTGTGCTGTGCTGTAGTACTTCTAAAAAAATTATGATCCTAACCTTTACCTCCATAGTGAAATCTCAGTTGGCCAGACAGTGACTTTTCTTTTTAATCTTAATCATTAAAATATTGGAGGAAAAAAGAAATATACAAATATATAAAACACAGTGAGCCCAGAAACTGTAGTGTACACTTCAAGTTTTTAAAAGTTTAGCTTAAAGTTGTGCTTTAAATTAATATGAAAATGAAACAGTATTCGATGTCTCTCGATGCAGCAAGTGGATAGAGCATTGTTTCTCAAAGTAAAATAGTTAAAAATGGACATTTCTGGATTGTCAACAAAACTACTAAAACTATATGACGAGTGAGTCAAATCAAAGCATGTTGTAATTGTTAACTAAAACTGTTAAAAATGTTTTCTTTGTTTTTTTAAAATAAAATATTAGATGCAAACTTAAATGAAAAATATAGCTGCGAGCAGCGATTACGGGCCCAAGCCGGTGGCACCGCAACCCCGGTGCCTTTAGTTACCTAAAGGCACCGGAGTGGCGGTGCCGCCGGCTTTGGCCCTTCATCGCTGCTCGCAGCTATATTTATATATATATATATATATATATATATATATATATATATATATAAACAAGCCGGTGGCACCGCCACCCCGGTGCCTTTAGGGTTACTGTGCATGACGGGCAATATCGTAACTCCGCTTTGACCTTTGAGAAGATGTGTGCTGTAGAGCTTGCATTGGTGTGGGCTCTGCAAAAGTGTGCATTGAGGGCACATATCAACCACAAAGTATGCGTGAGCAACCTTCTGAAACCTAAAATGAAAAATGAGACACCCTACGGTCTCATGGACTTAATGCACACATGAAATAAGTACACAAGTTTGAAAGTTATATGAAGTGTGCCAAGACAGAATATTACTTGCCTGATCTGATTAGAAAAATAGTTGGTGTGTGTGTGTGTGTGTGTGTGTGTGTGTGTGTGAGGCGTGATTGAACAATGTAGACATAAAAACATACCCCGTCCTTTTGTTCATACAGGACATTATTCAAACTGCAAAGTGTTTACTTATATTTGTGTACAATCACAATAAAACACAACATTGTGCTTTTGTCAAACTGTAAACTACAACTGTCACCCAACCGAAATCTCTTACACACACACACACACACACACACACACACACACACACACACACACAGTTTAAAAGCAAAAAAAATCTTTTGGACATTCATCATATTGCATTGGTTTTCATTTATTGTCCTCGATCAGAGCCCTAATCTGTTTATTTTTTCAGTTACACATTCTACATTGATTAAAAAAGAAAAATCAAATGTGTTTTTATTTTATACATAAATAAATAATCTATCATTCAGATGAGAATAAAGTTAGTGTTAGTTCAAATTTTAAGGAAAACAAATATATGATCTGAAATATAGCACATTCATTTATAATTCATTCAGGTTCAATTACCAAACATACAAATCTCAATGTAATTTAAAGCAAACAATACATTTAAAATACATGGGTTGTATGCTATTTTTTTTTATATAAAAAGATATATATCCAAAAAGACAAGGCCTAAACTTTAACAAGGGTTAAACAATCACTGTAACAGACACAATCACACACACACACACACACACACACACGTCAAATCACTTACATTTTAGATGCAATATTGACTTTTTTTTCTGTTTCAGCAGCGAAAATAGTTAAACAAAGATCACAGCAGAACCATCGAGCATCTCACAGCAACGCGTTCTCATTACTGAATGATTCAGCATTTTGAACGAATCGGTTGACTCAAAGATTCAACGACCAATCCATAATCTGTCTCATTCATGAATGACTCAGCCGTTCGAACGAGTCGTTTGAACGAATGAATCAATGACTCGCTCATTAAGACGGTCGCCTGGCGGCACCTAATGACGGTTTAGTGATATTAAAAGTATCATTCTTTCCAACGATTGTTAATTAACTCATATTTGAAACATAAGCTATATATATATATATATATATATATATATATATATATATATATATATATATATACACACATATATATACACACACATATATATATACACAAAAATAAAATAAAAACACATTTGAAGCGTGTTTGCTTACTAAATTGTGAGCGGAACGAAAGTTGCAGCAAATATCAGCAACAGGAGTCAAATTTCATTAATCACGAGAGTGAAGAGCTGACTGAAAAGATGATGACGGAATAGGCTATTTTATGTAAAAGCCCCTATTTAAGCGAATCTATCATTGTACTCTTTTGTTGTTGTGTTTTCCGTGAAAAATAATAGACTATTGAACTCACAATTCAAGCAATCGGCCCCGTTATTGCACTAATTTTAAAGTGACACTAAAAAGTATGCGGCTGCACTGGCATTCATAACGGTGCGCGTCCATGGCGACGAGCGAGCAGAACAGAGCGAACGTTTTTTAGTTCATTCCTACTTCCATAGGAATTCCCTCAAGCGCTCTGCAAGCGCAACCCTTATCAATGTCCGTGTGGACGTCCGTATTTAAAAGCTCTCGGTCCTCAGTCACATGCTTGCCAAATATATGTATAAATATCATTTTGGACACAAGAGGGCAGTATGGCCCTATGTATAATTTTGTATAATAACTATCACTCGAAGAGCCCCTCCCCACACAGACACACACACACACACAGTTCGCCCGCGCCTCTCTCTCACACGCACACACACACACACACACACACTCCAGCATTGCAATCTTGAGATCGCA
Organism: Rhinichthys osculus; assembly: GCA_029959095.1. Taxonomy (NCBI): domain Eukaryota; kingdom Metazoa; phylum Chordata; class Actinopteri; order Cypriniformes; family Leuciscidae; genus Rhinichthys; species Rhinichthys osculus. The sequence continues at coordinate 19,858,917 of JARWKJ010000004.1, read as the reverse complement.
GCTTGTTCATTATGCTGCGTTCACACCAAACTTTTATACTCTTTTGTTGTTGTGGTTTCCATGAAGAATAATAGGCTATTGAACTCACAATTCAAGCAATCGGCCCCAGAAAAGGCGCTAATTTTAAAATGAAACTAACGGCTGCACGGGCATTCATAACGGTGCGCGTCCACGGCGATGAGCGAGCAGAACTTCCATAGGAATTCCCTCGAGCGCTCTGCACGTGGCCATTATCAATGTCCCGTATTTAAAAGCTCTCGGTCCTCAGTCACATACCAAATATATGTATAATGTATATATAAATATAATTTTGGACACAAGAGGGCAGTATGGCCCTATGTATAATTTTGTGTTTAAACTAAAAGAGCCCCTCCCCCCCTCCCCACACAGACACAGACACACACGAATGGCAGGGTGCATTCTCTCTGTCAGAGGGAGATGGAGAGAAAATTCTCAGAAACATCCACATTCAAACCAAAATATCTAACTTCCTCTTGGTCTGAGCTAATGACAGTTAATTAGAAAGTTGTCCGGCTTGATCTGAACCATATGCATACATGTGTCTGTCGAGTTTCATGCAATTTCAAGCATGCTAAGAGTCTCAAAAGCATCAAACAAGAATATTAAAGTTTGATGTGTTGCCACGGCAACAGTATCTAAGATATCAATAATCCTTTCACAGGTCTACATCTGCCGTGTGTTTACATTATACACATAAAGTTTGAAGCAAATCGGGTAAAAATAAGAGGGTGATTTCAAAGCATTCAGGAAGTGACACACTTCCTGCTGCCAGTTGGTGGCGCTATAACTTTGACTCACAATAGTCACATCCATGTGATCGGGCTCTTACAACGAACACACTGTTGAAGTTTCATCAAGATCAGTTAATGTATGCAGTAGTTATGACACACTTCCTGTTTCACGTTTCTCGCCATAATTTTGTTTCCTCGCCACGGCCAAACCGTTCGAGATATCAAAAATCCCCTCGCAAACTTTCATCCTCAATGTCTTGACTTCATGCTGACCGAGTTTCGTGCCGTTTGTTTGAATTCTCTAGGAGGAGTATTTCACATTCCATTGCGTGTGTTTTACCAACAACCCTAAATAGCCCACTTCCTGTTGGGCTGGGGTAAAAAGTAAGAGTGTGAAGTATATATGAAACGAGGAGATCTACATGTGTACCGAGTTTCATATTATTACATGCAAGCGTGTTTGAGTTATGGACCATGTTTTCGGACCCCGTTCCAGGGGGCGCTGTCGAGCCCCCCTGCCACGCCCGGGTACCATCTTCAGCCCGGCCCTGATGGCCGCGGGTTCTGACATGTGTGCAAAGTTTCAGGAGTTTTTGAGCATGTTAAGGCCTCCAAAAGTGTCCAAAAGGTAGTAAAAAAATAATAATAAATATAGCTGCGAGCAGCGATTACGGGCCCAAGCCGATGGCACCGCAACCCCGGTGCCTTTAGTTACCTAAAGGCACCGGAGTGGCGGTGCCACCGGCTTTGGCCCTTCATCGCTGCTCGCAGCTATATTTATATATATATATATACCGCCACCCTGGTGCCTTTAGGGTTACTGTGCATGACGGGCAATAACTTAACCCCGCTTTGACTGTTGAGAAGATGTGTACTGTAGAGCTTGCATTGGTGTGGGCTCTGCAAAAGTGTGCATTGAGGGCACATATCATATGCGTGAGCAACCTTCTGAAACCTAAAATGAAAAATGAGACACCCTACGGTCTCATGGACTTAATGGACACATGAAATAAGTACACAAGATTGAAAGTTAAATCAAGTGTGCCAAGACAGAATATTACTTGCCTGATCTGATTAGAAAAAAGTTTGTGTGTGTGTGTGTGTGTGTGTGTGTGTGTGTGTGTGTGTGTGTGTGTGTGTGTGTGAAACGTGATTGAACAATGTAGACATAAAAACATACTCCGTCCTTTTGTTCATACAGGACATTATTAAAACTGCAAAGTGTTTACTTATATTTGTGTACAATCGCAATAAAACACAACATTGTGCTTTTGTCAAACTGTAAACTACAACTGTCACCCAACCAAAATCTCTTTTTTATTTTATACAGAAATAAATAGTCTATCATTCAGATGAGAATAAAGTTAGTTCAAATTTTAAGGAAAACTCTGAAATATAGCACATTCATTTAAAATTCATTCAGGTTCAATTACCAAACATACAAATCTTAATGTAATTTAAAGCAAACGATACATTTAAAATATATGGGTTGTATGCCTATTTTTTTTATATAAAAATATATATATCCAAAAAGACAAGGCCTAAACTTTAACAAGGGTTAAACAATCACTGTAGCAGACACAATCATACACACACACACACACACACACACACACACACAGACACACACACACAAGTCAAATCACTTACATTTTAGATGCAATATTGACTTTTTTCTGTTTCAGCAGTGAAACTAGTTAAACAAAGATCACAGCAGAACCATCGAGCATCTCACAGCAACGTGTTTTCTCATTACTGAATGATTCAGCATTTTGAACGAATCGGTTGACTCAAAGATTCAATGACCAATCCATAATCTGTCTCATTCATGAATGACTCAGCCGTTCGAACGAATCGTTCGAACAAATGAATCAATGACTCGCTCATTAAGACGGTCGCCTGGCGACACCTAATGACGGTTTAGTGATATGTTAAAAAGTATCATTCTTTCAAACGATTGTTAATTAACTCATATTTGAAACATAAGCTATATATATATATATATATATATATATATATATATATACACACATATATATACACACATATATATACACAAAAATAAAATAAAAACACATTTGAAGCGTGTTTGCTTACTAAATTGTGAGCAGAACGAAAGTTGCAGCAAATATCAGCAACAGGAGTCAAATTTCATTAATCACGAGAGTGAAGAGCTGACTGGAAAAATTATGACGGAATATTTTGTGTAAAAGCGCCTATTTAAGCGAATCTGTCATTTACTCTTTTGTTGTTGTGTTTTCCCTGAAAACCGGAAGCAATCGGTCCCCGATATGGCGCTAATTTTAAAGTGACACTAAAAAGTATGCGGCTGCACTGGCATTCATAACGGTGCGCGTCCATGGCGACGAGCGAGCAAAACAGAGCGAACGTTTTTTCATTTCTACTTCCATAGAAATTCATTCGAGCGCACTGTGAGCGCCACCACTATAAATGTCCATGCGGACGTCCTTACTTTACTTTCACTTTTAACTTAGCGATTTAAAAGCCCCCGGTGTTACACGTCAAATAACCGGTGAGAAAATATTCTCGGAGTCACATAGGCTACCTAATATATTTAAATACAACAGGCCTACCTGATTTTGAACACAAGAGGGCAGTATAGCCCTATGTATTATTTGATATATTTATTTTTTTAACTGAATAGTGCATTCTGGCTGTTTTTAAACTTGTACATTATTCTTAAATTGAAAACAAGAATAAAATGGGTTTAGTTGTGATATTTGTATAATTTTATCTAGAAATAAATGGTGTATAATTAAATTTTTAGAAGATATGAGGCTTTTAGTGTTTATTTTTTTTACATGACTTTAATCCCTCGCCATAACAAAACAATTAGAGATATTCAATAGATATTCACAATTATGCTTCTTTAATGTATTTTCATCATGTTGAAAAAATTTGGTGGGAATAAAATAAACCACTTAAGAGGAGTGGGTAAAAATGTAGAGGCTGGTTTTGCAAAACATTCACATTCAGACCAAAATAGCCCACTTCCTTTTGGGCTAGCTTAAAGTTGTTTGGCCCGATGAGATCTATATACCGAGTTTCATAATATTACATGCAAGTGTGTTTGATTTATGGACCAAATTTTCAGACCAAGTTTATGGACCAAGTTAATTTAATTAATAAACTAATTATATAAAACTATTTTCAATGCACTACAATTAATTTGGTTATATGCCTTTACTTATTAATAAAACCTATTTAAAAAATACAAGGCGTAAGCCATTTATTTTCCTTTTTAATGCAGGCAAAACCACACAGCAGTGAAATGGTTAATCTAGCCCCCCTCCCCCTCCCCACACTCACAGACACACACACACAGAGTCGTAGGCTCAGAGAGAGACACATAAAATGACAATTTTCAAACCAAAATATCTAACTTCCTGTTGGTCGTAGCTAATTACGGTAAATTAGAAAGTTGTCCGGCTCGAAGAGTACAATATACATATCGAGTTTTGTTACTGTAGATAAAACTAACCCCCCCACTTTTGTCAAAAGCATTTAGAAAGTGACACACTTCCTGCTGCCAGTTGGTGGCGCTATAACTTTGACTCACAATAGTTACATCCATCTGAATGGCCTCTTACCACGAACACACTGCTGAAGTTTCATCAAGATCAGTTAATGTATGCAGAAGTTATAACACTTCGTGTTTCTCTTTTCTCGCCATAAATTAGTTTCCTCGCCACGGCCAAAGCGTTCGAGATATCAAAAATCCGTCCGCAATTTAGCATCTTCAAAGTGTTGACCTCAAGCTGACCGAGTTTGGCGGTAAACGGATGCAATCTCTAGGAGAAGTACTTCAAATTCCTGAGCAAGCGTTCTCCAAACAACCCATAATAGCCGACTTCCTGTTGGGCTGGCGTAAAACTTGACCGAGGGTAAGTTGTTCGGCCCGATGAGATCTAAATGTGTATTGAGTTTCAGATTAATTCATGCAAGCGTGTTTGATCTATGGACCAAGTTTTGGGGACCCCGTTCAAGGGGGCGCTGTTGAGCCCCCCTGCCACGCCCGGGTACCAGCTTCAGCCCGGGCCTGATGGCTGTGGGCGCTGACCTGTGTGCAAAGTTTCAAGAGTTTTCAAGCACGTTAAGGGCCCCAAAAGCCCCTGAAACCTTGAACACCATTAAAATAATAGTCAAATTCCCCAACCCCCCCACACACAGAGACAGGGGGAGAAAATTCTCCTGAAAATCTTATTCAAACCAAAATATCTGACTTTGTGTTGTTCGGAGCTAATGACTGTCAATTAGAAAGTTGTCCGGCTCGAGGAGACGAATATCCATACCGATTTTTGTTACTGTAGGTAAAACTAATACCCCATTTTTGACTAAAGGTGGCGCTACTGAGCCCCTCACCACGCCCGTTTCTGAAACTTTGCACATGTCTACTAGCTAATAAATGAGATGTGTCTGTCGAGTTTCATGCAATTTCAAGCATGCTAAGAGTCTCAAAAGCATCAAACAAGAATATTAAAGTTTGATGCGTTGCCATGGCAACATTATCTTAGATATTAAATAATCCTTTCACAGGTCTACATCTGGCGTGTGTTTACATTATACATATGAAGTTTGAAGCAAATAGTGTAAAAATAAGATGGTGATTTCAAAGCATTTTGAAAGTGACACACTTCCTGCTGCCAGTTGGTGGCGCTATGACTTTGACTCACAATAGTCACATCCATGTGATCGGCCTCTTACAGCGAACACACTGCTGAAGTTTCATCAAGATCAGTTAATGTATGCTGAAGTTATAACACACTTCCTGTTTCACGTTTCTCGCCATAATTTCGTTTCCTCGCCACGGCCAAACCGTTCGAGATATCAAAAATCCCCTGGCAATTTTTCATCCTCAATGTATTGACTTCATGCTGACCGAGTTTTGTGCCATTTCTTTGAATTCTCTAGGAGAAGTACTTTAAATTCCATTGCATGCGTTTTACAAACAACCCTAAATAGCCGACTTCCTGTTGGGCTGGGGTAAAAAGTAAGAGTATGAAGTATATATGAACCGATGAGATCTATATGTGTACCGAGTTTCATATTCTTACATGCAAGCGTGTTTGATTTATGGACCAAGATTTCGGACCCCGTTCCAGGGGGCGCTGTCTAGCCCCCCTGCCACGCCCGGGTATCATCTTCAGCCCGACCCTGATGGCCGCGGGTTCTGACCCGCGTGCAAAGTTTCAAGAGTTTTCGGGCACGTTAAGGGCCCCAAAAGTGCCCGAATAGTCGTAAGAAAAATAGAAAAAAAAATAAAAATATAGCTGCGAGCAGCGATTACGGGCCCAAGCCGGTGGCACCGCAACCCCGGTGCCTTTAGTTACCTAAAGGCACCGGAGTGGCGGTGCCACCGGCTTTGGCCCTTCATCGCTGCTCGCAGCTATATTTATATATATATATATATATATATAAACAAGCCGGTGGCACCGCCACCCTGGTGCCTTTAGGGTTACTGTGCATGACGGGCAATAACTTAACCCCGCTTTGACTGTTGAGAAGATGTGTACTGTAGAGCTTGCATTGGTGTGGGCTCTGCAAAAGTGTGCATTGAGGGCACATATCATATGCGTGAGCAACCTTCTGAAACCTAAAATGAAAAATGAGACACCCTACAATCTCATGGACTTAATGGACACATGAAATAAGTACACAAGATTGAAAGTTAAATCAAGTGTGCCAAGACAGAATATTACTTGCCTGATCTGATTAGAAAAAAGTTTGTGTGTGTGTGTGTGTGTGTGTGTGTGAAACGTGATTGAACAATGTAGACATAAAAACATACTCCGTCCTTTTGTTCATACAGGACATTATTAAAACTGCAAAGTGTTTACTTATATTTGTGTACAATCGCAATAAAACACAACATTGTGCTTTTGTCAAACTGTAAACTACAACTGTCACCCAACCAAAATCTCTTTTTTATTTTATACAGAAATAAATAGTCTATCATTCAGATGAGAATAAAGTTAGTTCAAATTTTAAGGAAAACTCTGAAATATAGCACATTCATTTAAAATTCATTCAGGTTCAATTACCAAACATACAAATCTTAATGTAATTTAAAGCAAACGATACATTTAAAATATATGGGTTGTATGCCTATTTTTTTTATATAAAAAGATATATATCCAAAAAGACAAGGCCTAAACTTTAACAAGGGTTAAACAATCACTGTAGCAGACACAATCATACACACACACACACACACACACACACACACAGACACAGACACAGACACACACACACACAAGTCAAATCACTTACATTTTAGATGCAATATTGACTTTTTTCTGTTTCAGCAGTGAAACTAGTTAAACAAAGATCACAGCAGAACCATCGAGCATCTCACAGCAACGTGTTTTCTCATTACTGAATGATTCAGCATTTTGAACGAATCGGTTGACTCAAAGATTCAATGACCAATCCATAATCTGTCTCATTTATGAATGACTCAGCCGTTCGAACGAATCGTTCGAACAAATGAATCAATGACTCGCTCATTAAGACGGTCACCTGGCGACACCTAATGACGGTTTAGTGATATGTTAAAAAGTATCATTCTTTCAAACGATTGTTAATTAACTCATATTTGAAACATAAGCTATATATATATATATATATATATATATATATATATATATACACACATATATATACACACATATATATACACAAAAATAAAATAAAAACACATTTGAAGCGTGTTTGCTTACTAAATTGTGAGCAGAACGAAAGTTGCAGCAAATATCAGCAACAGGAGTCAAATTTCATTAATCACGAGAGTGAAGAGCTGACTGGAAAAATTATGACGGAATATTTTGTGTAAAAGCACCTATTTAAGCGAATCTGTCATTTACTCTTTTGTTGTTGTGTTTTCCCTGAAAACCGGAAGCAATCGGTCCCCGATATGGCGCTAATTTTAAAGTGACACTAAAAAGTATGCGGCTGCACTGGCATTCATAACGGTGCGCGTCCATGGCGACGAGCGAGCAAAACAGAGCGAACGTTTTTTCATTTCTACTTCCATAGAAATTCATTCGAGCGCACTGTGAGCGCCACCACTATAAATGTCCATGCGGACGTCCTTACTTTACTTTCACTTTTAACTTAGCGATTTAAAAGCCCCCGGTGTTACACGTCAAATAACCGGTGAGAAAATATTCTCGGAGTCACATAGGCTACCTAATATATTTAAATACAACAGGCCTACCTGATTTTGAACACAAGAGGGCAGTATAGCCCTATGTATTATTTGATATATTTATTTTTTTAACTGAATAGTGCATTCTGGCTGTTTTTAAACTTTTACATTATTCTTAAATTGAAAACAAGAATAAAATGGGTTTAGTTGTGATATTTGTATAATTTTATCTAGAAATAAATGGTGTATAATTAAATTTTTAGAAGATATGAGGCTTTTAGTGTTTATTTTTTTTACATGACTTCAATCCCTCGCCATAGCAAAACAATTAGAGATATTCAATAGATATTCACAATTATGCTTCTTTAATGTATTTTCATCATGTTGAAAACATTTGGTGGGAACAAAATAAACCACTTAAGAGGAGTGGGTAAAAATGTAGAGGCTGGTTTTGCAAAACATTCACATTCAGACCAAAATAGCCCACTTCCTTTTGGGCTAGCTTAAAGTTGTTTGGCCCGATGAGATCTATATACCGAGTTTCATAATATTACATGCAAGTGTGTTTGATTTATGGACCAAATTTTCAGACCAAGTTTATGGACCAAGTTAATTTAATTAATAAACTAATTATATAAAACTATTTTCAATGCACTACAATTAATTTGGTTATATGCCTTTACTTATTAATAAAACCTATTTAAAAAGTACAAGGCATAAGCCATTTATTTTCCTTTTTAATGCAGGCAAAACCACACAGCAGTGAAATGGTTAATCTAGCCCCCCTCCCCCTCCCCACACTCACAGACACACACACACACACACACACACACACAGAGACGTAGGCTCAGAGAGAGACACATAAAATGACAATTTTCAAACCAAAATATCTAACTTCCTGTTGGTCGTAGCTAATTACGGTAAATTAGAAAGTTGTCCGGCTCGAAGAGTACAATATACATATCGAGTTTTGTTACTGTAGATAAAACTAACCCCCCCACTTTTGTCAAAAGCATTTAGAAAGTGACACACTTCCTGCTGCCAGTTGGTGGCGCTATAACTTTGACTCACAATAGTTACATCCATCTGAATGGCCTCTTACCACGAACACACTGCTGAAGTTTCATCAAGATCAGTTAATGTATGCAGAAGTTATAACACTTCGTGTTTCTCTTTTCTCGCCATAAATTAGTTTCCTCGCCACGGCCAAAGCGTTCGAGATATCAAAAATCCGTCCGCAATTTAGCATCTTCAAAGTGTTGACCTCAAGCTGACCGAGTTTGGCGGTAAACGGATGCAATCTCTAGGAGAAGTACTTCAAATTCCTGAGCAAGCGTTCTCCAAACAACCCATAATAGCCGACTTCCTGTTGGGCTGGCGTAAAACTTGACCGAGGGTAAGTTGTTCGGCCCGATGAGATCTAAATGTGTATTGAGTTTCAGATTAATTCATGCAAGCGTGTTTGATCTATGGACCAAGTTTTGGGGACCCCGTTCAAGGGGGCGCTGTTGAGCCCCCCTGCCACGCCCGGGTACCAGCTTCAGCCCGGGCCTGATGGCTGTGGGCGCTGACCTGTGTGCAAAGTTTCAAGAGTTTTCAAGCACGTTAAGGGCCCCAAAAGCCCCTGAAACATTGAACACCATTAAAATAATAGTCAAATTCCCCAACCCCCCCACACACAGAGACAGGGGGAGAAAATTCTCCTGAAAATCATATTCAAACCAAAATATCTGACTTTGTGTTGTTCGGAGCTAGTGACTGTCAATTAGAAAGTTGTCCGGCTCGAGGAGACGAATATCCATACCGATTTTTGTTACTGTAGGTAAAACTAATACCCCATTTTTGACTAAAGGTGGCGCTACTGAGCCCCTCACCACGCCCGTTTCTGAAACTTTGCACATGTCTACTAGCTAATAAATGAGATGTGTCTGTCGAGTTTCCTGCAATTTCAAGCATGCTAAGAGTCTCAAAAGCATCAAAAAAGAATATTAAAGTTTGATGCGTTGCCATGGCAACATTATCTTAGATATTAAACAATCCTTTCACAGGTCTACATCTGGCGTGTTTTTACATTATACAGATGAAGTTTGAAGCAAATCGGGTTAAAATAAGAGGGTGATTTCAAAGCATTTTGAAAGTGACACACTTCCTGCTGCCAGTTGGTGGCGCTATAACTTTGACTCACAATAGTCACATCCATGTGATCGGCCTCTTACAGCGAACACACTGCTGAAGTTTCATCGAGATCAGTTAATGTATGAAGAAGTTATAACACACTTCCTGTTTCTTGTTTCTCGCCATAAATTCGTTTCCTCGCCACGGCCAAACCGTTCGAGATATCAAAAATCCCCTGGCAATTTTTCATCCTCAGTGTCTTGACTTCATGCTGACCGAGTTTCGTGCCGTGTGTTTGAATTCTCTAGGAGGAGTATTTCGAATTCCTGAGCATGGGTTTTCCAAACAACCCTAAATAGCCGACATCCTGTCGGGCTGGGGTAAAAAATCAGAGCATGAAGTATATATGAACCGATGAGATCTATAAGTGTACCGAGTTTCATATTATTCCATGCAAGCGTGTTTGATTTATGGACCAAGTTTTCGGACCGCGTTCCAGGGGGCGCTGTCGAGCCCCCCTGCCACGCCCGGGTACCAGCTTCAGCCCGGCCCTGATGGCCGCGGGTTCTGACCCGCGTGCAAAGTTTCAAGAGTTTTCGGGCACGTTAAGGGCCCCAAAAGTGCCCGAATAGTCGTAAGAAAAATAGAAAAAAAAAAAAAAAAAAAAAAAAAGAAAAAAAAAAAATATAGCTGCGAGCAGCGATTACGGGCCCAAGCCGGTGGCACCGCAACCCCGGTGCCTTTAGTTACCTAAAGGCACCGGAGTGGCGGTGCCGCCGGCTTTGGCCCTTCATCGCTGCTCGCAGCTATATTTATATATATATATATATATATATATATATATATATATATATATATATATATATATATATAAACAAGCCGGTGGCACCGCCACCCCGGTGCCTTTAGGGTTACTGTGCATGACGGGCAATATCGTAACTCCGCTTTGACCTTTGAGAAGATGTGTGCTGTAGAGCTTGCATTGGTGTGGGCTCTGCAAAAGTGTGCATTGAGGGCACATATCAACCACAAAGTATGCGTGAGCAACCTTCTGAAACCTAAAATGAAAAATGAGACACCCTACGGTCTCATGGACTTAATGCACACATGAAATAAGTACACAAGTTTGAAAGTTATATGAAGTGTGCCAAGACAGAATATTACTTGCCTGATCTGATTAGAAAAATAGTTGGTGTGTGTGTGTGTGTGTGTGTGTGAGGCGTGATTGAACAATGTAGACATAAAAACATACCCCGTCCTTTTGTTCATACAGGACATTATTCAAACTGCAAAGTGTTTACTTATATTTGTGTACAATCACAATAAAACACAACATTGTGCTTTTGTCAAACTGTAAACTACAACTGTCACCCAACCGAAATCTCTTACACACACACACACACACACACACACACACACACACACACACACACACACACACACACACACACACACACACATAGTTTAAAAGCAAAAAAAATCTTTTGGACATTCATCATATTGCATTGGTTTTCATTTATTGTCCTCGATCAGAGCCCTGATCTGTTTATTTTTTCAGTTACACATTCTACATTGATTAAAAAAGAAAAATCAAATGTGTTTTTATTTTATACATAAATAAATAATCTATCATTCAGATGAGAATAAAGTTAGTGTTAGTTCAAATTTTAAGGAAAACAAATATATGATCTGAAATATAGCACATTCATTTATAATTCATTCAGGTTCAATTACCAAACATACAAATCTCAATGTAATTTAAAGCAAACAATACATTTAAAATACATGGGTTGTATGCTATTTTTTTTATATAAAAAGATATATATCCAGAAAGACAAGGCCTAAACTTTAACAAGGGTTAAACAATCACTGTAACAGACACAATCACACACACACACACACACACACACACACACGTCAAATCACTTACATTTTAGATGCAATATTGACTTTTTTTTCTGTTTCAGCAGCGAAAATAGTTAAACAAAGATCACAGCAGAACCATCGAGCATCTCACAGCAACGCGTTCTCATTACTGAATGATTCAGCATTTTGAACGAATCGGTTGACTCAAAGATTCAACGACCAATCCATAATCTGTCTCATTCATGAATGACTCAGCCGTTCGAACGAATCGTTTGAACGAATGAATCAATGACTCGCTCATTAAGACGGTCGCCTGGCGGCACCTAATGACGGTTTAGTGATATTAAAAGTATCATTCTTTCCAACGATTGTTAATTAACTCATATTTGAAACATAAGCTATATATATATATATATATATATATACACACATATATATACACACACATATATACACACACAAAAATAAAATAAAAACACATTTGAAGCGTGTTTGCTTACTAAATTGTGAGCGGAACGAAAGTTGCAGCAAATATCAGCAACAGGAGTCAAATTTCATTAATCACGAGAGTGAAGAGCTGACTGAAAAGATGATGACGGAATAGGCTATTTTATGTAAAAGCCCCTATTTAAGCGAATCTATCATTGTACTCTTTTGTTGTTGTGTTTTCCGTGAAAAATAATAGACTATTGAACTCACAATTCAAGCAATCGGCCCCGTTATTGCACTAATTTTAAAGTGACACTAAAAAGTGTGCGGCTGCACTGGCATTCATAACGGTGCGCGTCCATGGCGACGAGCGAGCAGAACAGAGCGAACGTTTTTTAGTTCATTCCTACTTCCATAGGAATTCCCTCAAGCGCTCTGCAAGCGCAACCCTTATCAATGTCCGTGTGGACGTCCGTATTTAAAAGCTCTCGGTCCTCAGTCACATGCTTGCCAAATATATGTATAAATATCATTTTGGACACAAGAGGGCAGTATGGCCCTATGTATAATTTTGTATAATAACTATCACTCGAAGAGCCCCTCCCCACACAGACACACACACACACACACACAGTTCGCCCGCGCCTCTCTCTCACACGCACACACACACACACACACACACACTCCAGCATTGCAATCTTGAGATCGCAGCTTGTTCATTATGCTGCGTTCACACCAAACTTTTATACTCTTTTGTTGTTGTGGTTTCCATGAAGAATAATAGGCTATTGAACTCACAATTCAAGCAATCGGCCCCAGAAAAGGCGCTAATTTTAAAATGAAACTAACGGCTGCACGGGCATTCATAACGGTGCGCGTCCACGGCGATGAGCGAGCAGAACTTCCATAGGAATTCCCTCGAGCGCTCTGCACGTGGCCATTATCAATGTCCCGTATTTAAAAGCTCTCGGTCCTCAGTCACATACCAAATATATGTATAATGTATATATAAATATAATTTTGGACACAAGAGGGCAGTATGGCCCTATGTATAATTTTGTGTTTAAACTAAAAGAGCCCCTCCCCCCCTCCCCACACAGACACAGACACACACACACGAATGGCAGGGTGCATTCTCTCTGTCAGAGGGAGAGGGAGAGAAAATTCTCAGAAACATCCACATTCAAACCAAAATATCTAACTTCCTCTTGGTCTGAGCTAATGACAGTTAATTAGAAAGTTGTCCGGCTTGATCTGAACCATATGCATACCTGTGTCTGTCGAGTTTCATGCAATTTCAAGCATGCTAAGAGTCTCAAAAGCATCAAACAAGAATATTAAAGTTTGATGTGTTGCCACGGCAACAGTATCTAAGATATCAATAATCCTTTCACAGGTCTACATCTGCCGTGTGTTTACATTATACACAAAAAGTTTGAAGCAAATCGGGTAAAAATAAGAGGGTGATTTCAAAGCATTTAGGAAGTGACACACTTCCTGCTGCCAGTTGGTGGCGCTATAACTTTGACTCACAATAGTCACATCCATGTGATCGGGCTCTTACAACGAACACACTGTTGAAGTTTCATCAAGATCAGTTAATGTATGCAGTAGTTATGACACACTTCCTGTTTCACGTTTCTCGCCATAATTTTGTTTCCTCGCCACGGCCAAACCGCTCGAGATATCAAAAATCCCCTCGCAAACTTTCATCCTCAATGTCTTGACTTCATGCTGACCGAGTTTCGTGCCGTTTGTTTGAATTCTCTAGGAGGAGTATTTCACATTCCATTGCGTGTGTTTTACCAACAACCCTAAATAGCCCACTTCCTGTTGGGCTGGGGTAAAAAGTAAGAGTGTGAAGTATATATGAAACGAGGAGATCTACATGTGTACCGAGTTTCATATTATTACATGCAAGCGTGTTTGAGTTATGGACCATGTTTTCGGACCCCGTTCCAGGGGGCGCTGTCGAGCCCCCCTGCCACGCCCGGGTACCATCTTCAGCCCGGCCCTGATGGCCGCGGGTTCTGACATGTGTGCAAAGTTTCAGGAGTTTTTGAGCATGTTAAGGCCTCCAAAAGTGTCCAAAAGGTAGTAAAAAAATAATAATAATAATAATAATAATAATAATAAATATAAATATAGCTGCGAGCAGCGATTACGGGCCCAAGCCGGTGGCACCGCAACCCCGGTGCCTTTAGTTACCTAAAGGCACCGGGGTGGCGGTGCCGCCGGCTTTGGCCCTTCATCGCTGCTCGCAGCTATATTTATATATATATATATATATATATATATATAAAAAGCCGGTGGCACCGCCACCCTGGTGCCTTTAGGGTTATTGTGCACGACGTGACACAAAATTTCTGCTCGCTATCTGCCGAACGGCTCTGGTAGTTCCGCTTCAGCACTGATGATGTTGTAGAAATATTGCGCTCTGGTTGGTCTGGATTATTCGGGATTTGTTATTTTATACAGAAATAAGTTATTTATAATTCAGATGAGAATAAAGTTAGTGTTGATTAAAATGAAGGAAAACAAATATATTGATCTGAAATATAGCACATTAATTTTAAATGTATTTAGGTTCAATTACCAAACATTCAATCTTAATTTAATTTAAAGCAAACAATACATTTAAAATATAAGGGTTGTATGCACTTTTTTTTATATTAAAAAAGATATATATCCAAAAAGACAAGGCCTTAAAGGGTTAAACTCTTGTCACTGTAACAGACGCAATCTCTCTCTCTCTCTCTCTCTCTCTCTCTCTCTCTCTCTCTCTCACACACACACACACACACACACACACGTCAAGTCACTTACATTTTATATGCAATATTGAATAAGCAGAAAAATCGGATTTTCTGCTCTGAAAATATAAATAAGCATAAAAATTGAATAAGCATTTTGAATATTCTAAACAGAATAAGCACTAGTCGCTAATGAATAAGTACTAGTACTTAATGGAATAGATACTAGTATCTAAAAAATAAGTACTAGTAGCATGAAAATAGAGACTAGTAGGTTAAAATGATTAAATGTTAAAACGGCTTGCCATATTGGCTCAGAGAGAGAGAGAGAGAGAGAGAAAATGACCTTTTAGATACTAGTACCTATTAATAGATACTAGTATTTATTCAATAAATACTAGTACTAAGTCATTAGATACTAGTACATATTAAATAGATACCAGTACTTATTCATTAGCTACTAATACGTATTCAAAAGAATATCTAAAGAATAAGCACTAGTATCTAAAGAATAGGCACTAGTACTAAAGAATAAGCACTAGTCCCAAATGAATAAGTACTAGTACTTAATGGAATAGATACTAGTATCTAAAAAATAAGTACTAGTAGCATGAAAATAGAGACTAGTAGGTTAAAATGATTAAATGTTAAAGCGGCTTGCCATATTGGCTCAGAGAGAGAGAGAAAATGACCATATTCAAACCACAATATCTGACTTTCTGAGGGTCGGAGCTAATTACTTTAAATTAGAAAGTTGTTCGGCTTGAGGAGAAGAATATACACGCTGAGTTTTGTAACTGTAGGTAAAACTAACTAACTTATAACACACTTTATATGTCCTTTTTTAGTCATGAAAATTAATTTCCTCTCCGTGGCCAAACCGTTCGAGATATCAAAAATCTGTCCACAATTTAGCATCCTTAATGTCTTGACTTCATGCACACCGAGTTTGGCAATGATTGAATGAATTGCCTAGGAGTAGTACTTCAAATTCCACAGCAAGCGTTTTCCAAACAACCCATAATAGCCGATTTCCTGTTGGGCTGGCGTAAAACTTGACCAGGGGAAAGATGTTTGGCCCGATGAGATCTATATGTGTACTAAGTTTCATATTAATTCATGCAAGCGTGTTGGATATATGGACCAAATTGTTGGACCCCGTTCAAGGGGGCGCTGTTGAGCCCCCCTGCCACGCCCGGGTACCAGCTTCAGCCCGGCCCTGATGGCTGTGGGCTCTGACCTGTGTGCAAAGTTTCAATAGTTTTTGAGCACGTTAAGAGCCCCAAAAGCCCCTGAAACCTTGAACTCCATTAAAAGCAATAGACAAATCCCTCACACACAGAGACGAAGAGAGAGGGAGAGAAAATTCTCAGGGTTGTATGCTATTTTTTTATATATAAAAAGATATATATCCAAAAAGACAAGGCCTAAACTTTAACAAGGGTTAAACAATCACTGTAACAGACACAATCACACACAATCACACACACACACACACACACGTCAAATCACTTACATTTTAGATGCAATATTGACTTTAGATGCAATATTGACTCAAAAATATCTGACTTTCTGTTGATCCGAGCTAATTACGGTAAATTAGAAAGTTGTCCGGCTCGAAGAGTACAATATACATATCGAGTTTTATTACTGTAGATAAAACTAACCCCCCCCCCTTTTGTCAAAAGCATTTAGGAAGTGACACACTTCCTGCTGCCAGTTGGTGGCGCTATAACTTTGACTCACAATAGTCATATCCATGTGATCGGGCTCTTACAACGAACACACTGTTGAAGTTTCATCAAGATCAGTTAATGTATGCAGTAGTTATGACACACTTCCTGTTTCACGTTTCTCGCCATAATTTTGTTTCCTCGCCACGGCCAAACCGTTCGAGATATCAAAAATCCCCTCGCAAACTTTCATCCTCAATGTCTTGACTTCATGCTGACCGAGTTTCGTGCCGTTTGTTTGAATTCTCTAGGAGGAGTATTTCACATTCCATTGCGTGTGTTTTACCAACAACCCTAAATAGCCCACTTCCTGTTGGGCTGGGGTAAAAAGTAAGAGTGTGAAGTATATATGAAACGAGGAGATCTACATGTGTACTGAGTTTCATATTATTACATGCAAGCGTGTTTGATTTATGGACCATGTTTTCGGACCCCGTTCCAGGGGGCGCTGTCGAGCCCCCCTGCCACGCCCGGGTACCATCTTCAGCCCGGCCCTGATGGCCGCGGGTTCTGACATGTGTGCAAAGTTTCAGGAGTTTTTGAGCATGTTAAGGCCTCCAAAAGTGTCCAAAAGGTAGCAGAAAAATAATAATAATAAAAATAATCCTAAGGAAAACAATAGGGCCTTCGCCCTTTGGGCTTGGGCCCTAATAATAAATAATCCTAAGGAAAACAATAGGGCCTTCGCCCTTTGGGCTTGGGCCCTAATAATCCTAAGGAAAACAATAGGGCTCTTCGCCCTTTCAGGGCTTGGGCCCTAATAATAAATAATCCTAAGGAAAACAATAGGGCCTTCGCCCTTTGGGCTTGGGCCCTAATTAGGCATTATCCCCTGGCAACTAACATAAATACCTTTAACTTAAAGTACAATTAAATTAAAGCTAAACAGAAATGTTAAATAAAATTAATAAAAATGAAAAAAGCACGTCACAAAATTACTAAAACAATGAAAACTGAAAATACACAACTAAAGATAAATCAAAACATTAATAAATCATAGTATATAAATAATACTAAAATAACACTGAACAGAAATGATAATACAACTACTGACTTTACATCATTTACTACAAATAGGCTATAAATGTATGAATGCAGCAGAAGAGCAGGTCTAAACGAAGCCAAGTTTATGCTTTATCTGTGCACACCCCATTAAAGGTGCTCTACGTAACTTTTAGCGGCCTCTAGTGGTGATGTTTCAGATTGCAACCAAATTTTACAAGAGTGCTCGTGCTCGAACTCATAGACAATACCGTCTATTACACAAATATCTCGGCGACTACTTGACGGATTCAGCGAGCACCGAGCTCGTTGGGACCATCTAGTCGAGCTGAAAAGAACCATATAAGTTCCATAGTTTTTGGTGGTGTTTTCGCGGAGATATTAGCAGAAAACCATCGGGCGCGCTACAAAATTGCGGACGCCGGTGACGTCACGATCTCAGAAGAAAATCGCTCGTATCTCTGGAACGCAAAGACCCAGAGAGCTCAAATTCGGGGAAGGAGGTCCCAGGGGAACCCTTGCCCGAACGCTAGAGTGGCGGGCCTCGGGGATGCCTCCTACCGGATCGCCGTTCGCTGGGAACCCCGATTTCGAACGGCTATAACTCGGGGAGCCGGGCGAGTTGGACTTTGGGGGTGGGCTCGTTCGAAAGGCCCCGTCCAGCACTACGAACGATTAGAGTCTTGGGAATATTGATCAAAGATTGACTGAGATATAATCCGAAAAATGTGCGCCTTTAACCGGACGTAACTCCCTGACCGTCTACAATAGACTGTATATAAGGAGAGAGGCTCGGGAGCGCGTATGCACGTCACATCCGTTGGATTTCGCGGTAAATCCGACCCGGAGACTTCACATAGAAATAGGAATACTGGCCTTCAGAGGTAATAGCAAAACTCGACAAGTGGATCATTTTAATGTGTGATTACAACCCCTTCACACACAGGCAATAAAAAAAGGATTCATTTTAGTAGAAAAGTTACATAGAGCACCTTTAAGTCATTTCCTGCAGAAAAAAAACATAATCAGTGTTTTTTTTATATAACTTTAAAATACACATTGTGATTATTGATGCAAGTGGAACCCTGATTGCCCATTTATTAAATTAGTTCTGCTAATACACAAACAGCATACGAATGAAACGCAAACTCAAATGTACATGTAAACAGGACACTAAACTGTTATATCAATCTCATGCTGTCCGGACATTCCACACACAGTCACTGATCTGTCATTAACTGAGTGAAACAAAGACTAGAACAAAAGCTGTAGACCGAGGCTCGAGTTCCAGCTCACTTTCTACTCTCTACTTTCTTTCTGGTCCTCCACACGCTCTCCACCTGCCTCCTCTCCCCTGGAAACTGGAGCCCCAGCAGGGGTTGTTTTAAATCACGGCTAATTAAATAGGAGTAAGTATCCAATGGGCTATTCGATCAGTGCAGAAGTTGTCCCAGGCTGCTAATTGTATCCTCCACCACAGCCCCTGCATAGAGTTACAGCGCTAGAGACTTGGGGAGAGATTTTTAGAGTGTCCTTAGGGGACCATGTAGCTATTAGTAGCTGCTGCCGACAGCTGATTTGTGTTAAGCAGATGGATGTGGTCAGTGATCTCCTGTACGATCTGCTGCCGCTTTATTAGGCGTTGAGAGAGCAAAGGACAGCTTGTTAGAACTTGACTGCTCAATGCCTTTAAATGCAGGTGGATTTTGCTTCTATACACTGGTCAAGGGCCAGTTTACTCTTACACAATCCAACGCTCTGAGAAAAGAGAGGGGAGAAGGGGAAAAAAAGAAACCTAAAGAAAATGCAGGCAGCACTTTGTGTGTAACACTGACTGACAGGTACAGTTGGGACAGGTTGACAATATAATTAAATTAAGTAAGTTAATTATTGACATTTAAACTGTAGAAAAGTTATTGCGTGTTTTTTTTAAGAATGGCTTGGGGTGATTGATGAGATCAAGAAAAAAGTGATTGATGAGATCAGGAAAATCATTAGATCTAAGCTTTTTCCGAACAAGTAAAACTGCTGGCACAAAACTATCAGGTGTTTTTTTCTTTTCTTTTCTTGCTGCAGTCTCAAAAACATTACAACAATATCTGAGAGCAGCATACACACAACAGTAGCCTTGTAAAGTTCATTGATCTATAAATATCAGAAAGGGCAATGTAGTGGAAAAATAATTGCTTTCAGTTCAACTCTACTCCCTCAGTCCCACTGTGAAAAGTGCTGATTTTGACTGAACGCCTTCTGACTCCTGAGTTTTCATGTTTTTAGGTTAATGACAGCGAAAAGGTAATCACAAAAAAATTCCACATCTTGCAGTTTTTTTATAATGATTTTCAGAAGTACATTAACTGATAAGTGATAAGAGAGCTTAAGGGGATTAACTCAATATTTAAGTGGGAAAAATTTGAAAGTTTAGGGTAAATTAATTAACTCAAACTAAGACTTAATTTAACAGTTCACTCTCCCCACAAATAAATATATATTGTAAAAGTATCATAAAAGTGGTTTATATTCACGTGATACCGCATATTCCAAGTCTTCTGGAGTAATGTGATTGTTTGAAAACAACCCTGAAAGGTTTTCCCACCTTGCTCATTTGTTTTGTAACCTGGCGGATTTTCTTTCTTAGCTCGGTTTCGTTTGGGCATATATAAATAAGGCAATCATGCTCGGATTCACACCAACATATTATGTACAAGATCAGCTGAAGGAGGTCGTCTTGCCCTGATTAAAAACAACCTCTGGAGCGCAATCCAACCTAATGAACCAACAAACCAAGCTATATGATAATTTCTAATGTAAAATGCATTACGTAAAAAGCAGCAATGTCTAATTCTGTGGGTGAGCACATTAATTATTGCAGTTCAAAGCCAAAGAGCACCTCTTCATCTTAAAATGTAATCTACAGGTCTGAAAACACCCTAACCTGGTTTCATAAATGTAGTCTTTTTTTTCTTTTCTTTTTTGCACTGCCTCTCTTTTCCCTCAGAAAAAAATCCTAGGTTTTGGCCTATGATTTGTATTTATTGACAAAACATTTCCGTATTTCTACTTCATTAACATCAGCTTCAGTAAGTAATGGCTCATTAAAATTTGCTGTCCAACTATCACAAAGTCTAGTTTGTCTACAGCCTATTGACACACAACATTGAGATCGATGACTATTTGAATGTCTGTTCGTTGTTACTATCGATCCGAAACAAACTAAGTGTTAAAGTTCAGTCGAAAAAGCAGCACATGGTCTTTTGAAACCTGGCCATTGAAGGTGGATGTTCCCTACACAATAATCGTATACTAATCACCTTCATTACTGCTGCGAGTAAGTGCAGTTCTCTGCCAGTGTCCTCACCTCAATACCTTGTCTAATGATGTATTCAATTACTGTGACCATATGGAATATCAATTAAACATACAGTATACAGCGTTCAATATCATTTAATTCTAACTGCATCCCATAGCCGATGGCTAAGATTTTGCAATCTCTGACTCTCACATAAACATTTAGATGTGCATTTGGCCTCCTGTGGTGAGAGCTTTGTTGGTCTGTTTGGAAGCAGTCTAAATAACATAACATCTGCAAAAACCACAGGCATTATAGTATTCTCTGCACATCCGAGAGTGAAAAAAGGCTGATCCCAGCAACATTCACACAACCTTATGCTTGTGAACCCCTTGTGTTGTGTGAATAGCCCTATAACACTGCAATAAAGCAGAAGCTTGCTTTATCCTACTGAGAGAAGAACTGCAGACTGACTATCATCTCAGCGAGACTCAACTCAGAGGATGGCTGAAGTTGAGAGTTTAGTTAGACTTGAATTAAACTTTCTTGTTTATTTGTTTCTTGAATTTAAATTGCCTTCGTTCAAAATCTACAAACCCAAGCTTAAACACAGCAACACCTTTTAACTCAGTGACAATGCAACACAAAACCAGATGGATCAAAACATATTTCACACTTGCCAAGCTGTTGTCTCCTTATGATGATAAGATGGACTGACGTGCAACAACTCTTGAGTCACCACACCACTATATTCATACATAAACAGGGCACCACCAGTCACTATAAGAACTCACAAACAAGCAAACTATAGAGCAGGGTTGCTCGATCTCTCCTATAATCTCTGCAAATACACTTGATTTTAGGGAAACTAGCTTTGATTTCACTCATAAACAAACAAATATTCCCAAACATATGCATGAAATAAAAATAACTTTTGGTTTTCTTTTTAAGCTGTTCTATTTTTAATTGGTTGTGTAGATACAGTACGCGTCAATGGCCCATTTTCATTCACCTGTGCTCCATCTTACTGTTTTTAAATGAAAGAACATGTCCTACATGAACAATATATATATATATAATATTCACTAATATCACTCCAGATATATTTCATGGCAGGAAATGTGATATTAACAGCAAAACTGTCCACAGATGCAGGGTGCTTCTCTTTGTAATTAAAATGTATTACTGATTTATTAAAATGTATTCGTGATTTTTGTGATATTTGAATCTTGACTACACAAGAAAACATGAGTCTATTTAATTAAATGTTTGGATGTAAGAACAAAATGAATGGTTTTAATGGCTGGGGTTCATGAAGCACATTATTGTGAAAAAAAAAGGTTAGCTGTGGAGAGCAATGGCTAGAAAGCTCATTAAAATAAAATGTTCACCACCCTGATCTTTTCAAAGAATGGTTCAGCGCAAGAGGTATGACTACAGCTATAATGTGAATATATGCTGGGATAAAAAAAAAGAAAAAGCAAATTAAAAAAAGTGCAGTCATTTATGAACACAATAGGGCTGTCATTTCTAAAAAAATACTCACATCATCTGTTCTGAGTTTCTTAGCTGGACATCCCCCATCTACTGGATGCAACATGTAATATAGACGCACTTTGTTCGCATGTTTCCGGCTCTGAAAGAGAAGAGTGGGGGGGGGGGGGTTGTACATTAATTTTGTACACAATCACTATGTTCTGCAATCACAGTATTGTAAGAGAATAAGATGGCTGTATTAAATCAAAGCCTTTATTAGCCTTATAAAGTTTTAAATTTCATGGTTCATCTATCTGAGTTTACCATCCTTGGACAGACTAGAACATTTATGAATTGTGAAGAAAAACTAAAATGTTAAAAAAATTACCATAGAAGAGAGCACTGGAGCAGACTGAGTGAAGCGACTGGCAGTGCCCATCAAATGCACAGGCCAATAAATAATTACTGTGGTTGGCGTTAAGTGAGTGTGGAGCCACAAATCACAAACCCATCAATTGCTTGGATTTGACAGCCCAGCTTTTAGAGAGTGGGCCAAATCAATTCACGGCTCAGTTTACCTGAAAATGATGTTGTTTGACAAGAGGGTAATTGAACTTCATCCTCAACACTAAGGCAAGAGGCAAAGTGTGCAAATGAAGGACAGAGTGGCACTGATAAATCTGCATTGAAAGCCACTCATTTCCTCAAAAGTAAAAGAAGTAAAAGATTTCCTGTCTGCTTTTCTTAGACTTATAAAAAAAAAATGACACATGGACCTGGATGAAGCAGATCTGACAAATCAGATGAATGTGGTTAAAAATATGATATGTCACCTTGTGTTTGAAGATTGCCTGAGAGAATCTTATTAGCCCAGTCCTCATATTTCTCCCCTCAAGAGAGTAAATTAGAAAAAAGACATGGAGAGATCGAAAGAGACAGATGGAACTGAGAATTATTGAGAATGATGCAGCACCTGGAGAGTGTGCAAATGCAGACATACATATTTCTCTTCAACCTCTTCGACAACAATTCTATCCATAATTTCCTTTCAGTTTCCCAAAACACCAGCAAACACTAAATATACAAATTTGTCTGTATACACTTTTTCCTGTCAGTGTTTAATAGTCAATTGAAAAAAAAAATATATAAAAAAATCACGTTACAAAATATATATTTTTTGTTCCGTTTTCTTTTATTCAGCAATGATGTGTTGTATTGATCAGAAGCGACAGTAAAAACATTTATTTTAAATATAATTTTTGTGACATCGTAAATGCTTTTCTTTTGAACTTTCTATTTATCAGAGAATCCTGAAAGGAACAACTGTTTTCTACAGAGCCCCTAAAGTGACATGGTGATGGGGGGGGGGATGAGATGGGAGGAATAAATATAATTTAGTGATTTTGCATTCGCTCGCACAATTTTTCTTCCCATCTCATATTTGGGAAGAAGAATAAGAAAAAAAGAAGAAAGAAAGAAGTAGTAGTAGTAGTTTGAGATTAACCGCTTTTTACAGCCACACTCCTCAGCAGCAAATAGTGGGGTTGCATTTGAAGAAATGACACTTGTGGACTAATCTGACCCGAAGTATACTGTTAAGTTTTTTGATTCCAGTCCTTATGGGAGTCTTGGGTAAGGTTATTACATGATGGAGGTAGACTAAACTAGTCTCGAAGAGTGAAGTAAACTCAGATTGGGGTTGAACTGTCACAGCAATAGATTTAGAGAGTCACAATTTAGCTCTAAGCACATGATGTTCCAAACCCCACTGTCATTTGGCCAGAGGAAAACATCAAGATCTACTCATGGGTGAGCACAGGGGGAAAATAAATGGCAAATAGAGAAAGCTTTCAAGACTCATTACTGTAAAAGGACCTACACTCCACTGGTAAAGGACTGTTGGCTGAGACGTGTCTCCTTCAGGGTTTGCTTTACGTTTTCATATCAAAAGTGAGTTAAAGAGTAGATGACCTAATCAATACTGAGTTCCATGCACCGCATCCAAGTTTATTCACTTGAATCGGACTCAGTTTTACCTAAAACATCATATCTTTCTTACCTCAACATGACGACGCTGAAGTTTCTAATACTCACTAATTTACCTTTTTAAACAAGTAGTGTTGTTGGAGAATATTCTCATTTTCTAAGGGGACTTTTTAAAATGGATTCATCAAGGGAAAAGCAGAAGCACCTTTAGAAATAACAACAGTCTGCATGCCATAAGGACGCACAAATTAAAGCCAGTCAAAGACTGTTTAGTGGCACATAGACACTTCCATGCGGAGACACATTTTAGAAGAACACCGATGCCAACCGAGCTCTGAGTTGAATTTTGTCTTGTAGATTTTTCAATCTGACAATGTAATTCAAAAGAAAAATGGTTCATAAGGAAAAGACTAATTTATTTAACACATTAAATCCTTCTCATGCTGCGAACTGTTCTTAAGTTGTTCTGGGGTTTTGTCAATACTGATTTACTTCATGGCTAACTAGCTTGGTAGAGTTTTGACTCCTAGAAGAAAGACAGAATTATGTCATTACCATAGGGTGTAATGTTTATGCACATTTCTATAAAATATAGTTCAAAATATAGGCAAGGCAAGTTTATTTATATAGCACATTTCATACACTATAGCAATTTAAAGTGCTTTACAAAAAACAATTAAAATAAATCACAAAATAAAAGCAAGGAAAATTAAAACAGTTATAAAATAAATTAAAATAGATATATGATACAGTTATAAAATTAATTAAAAGAATAAAAAGAAGATACTAGATCAACTTCTCATCTGGCGAAACACCAGTGTATCATATTTTTCACAACTCCCAGTTTTACTCTGAGATGTTCCCATGGTGATTACACTGTGTATAGTAAAATAAAATAAAAACAGGGCAGGATTTATGCATAGGCATTCTAGGCATGTGCCTATGCTCGCACGTCCGGGGCGATTACAACAAGGAGAATTTTTTATTTTATTTGTATTAATATTATTTCACTCTAATGCTAAAACTCTGTAAGATAATTACTTTATATATTAATAAAATGTAAAATATTGGTCGCTGTCAGGCAGGAACCTTGTATCTCCTTTATCATTTTTTTCTCTCTTCATAAATCATTACTTTTGGTCACCATTTACATCTGTCAGTGGGTTTTGTAAATATTTAACCAAAGAAAAGTATTTTAAAGATCTTGCGACTAAACCTTATAACTGTTGTGAATCATCAGTCTCAGAGAGATCCATTTGCAGCTTTCCTTATTGAGCAGAGCTGTTAAACAGGCGAGGGTCAAAACCAGCAGACACAGCAGTGTAGACAGGGCTAAATCGTAATATAAATACCAGGCAGAAGGTCGGGGCAGGCGGATAACAGTCAGAGTCCAAGAACCAGGCAGAGGTAACGTAGGCCGGGCGGCAGACAAGGAGATATCAAATACAGATGGGGTCACAAATTATCAGGCAGTCACAGGGATAAACGCTTAGTAAAGTTCACAATAGCAAAACAAGACTTCGCACAGAGAGCTGTGTGCAGCGCAGCTAAAAAGCCTGATAGATGAGCTACAGCTGGGCATAGTGATCAGAGTCAGAACTGGGGCTATTGGGAAATGTAGTGTGCACCGGGAAGAGTCAATATTCGGGTGAGGGCACCCTCTGATGGCCAGAGAGGGAGGTTACGGAGTCTGGGATTGTGACAGTGGGGGAAACTCCTTTTCCACGAAATATTGAAGCAATAATTTAAAACGCAGTGCAGCTACACAGCAAACACAGCAGAGCGTCTAGCTCGATCATTGGCTGTGCTGTGGCAACTGCACATCCAATGGCCAACCCCCCTTAGACGCGCGACCCAATCAACTGACTTGGTGCAGAGTAAGTCAGAGCACGCCTAGTCTCGCGTAGCCAGACCTTCAGACTGACGGCTGAAGGTCTGGAACTCATAGCAGCTTTCTTTGGCCAAGGCCCACCCATAAGGCCGTTTGACCGACATGTCAAACAACCAATTACAGTTCGTTTCGTTCAGCATCACGTTTCGGTGCGTGGAAATGTCCCCACAACAACAGACCAGCGTGCAACAAGTCAGTCAGCATAGAAAATCAAAGAAGGAGAAGAAAACTTCAAGAGTCTATGCCGTGAACCTCGCATACTTTTGAGAATCCTACGTTCAGCTGATCTTGATAAATGCTCATTGTCACTCATGTAAACACAACAGTTTTTCACACGTATGCGCTTTGTTTCCCGGCGGACCAAAAAATAAACGCGACACTCGCGCCCCCCGGAAATCCGATAAAATTCAACCAATCAGATGACGACTTCGACATTCCTGAAGTGTTTACAGTTAAGTGTACCATATGCATCAGACGTTTAGCCAACATTCCGTGGGCGTGACGTCTGAGGCTGAGACTAGAGCACGCCCTAAGCCTATAAAGATCGCTCATTTCGCCCAATATATCTGATTTACTCGATTTCAACGACACTTCACGTCTCTGAGTCCTTACTGAAGCTTGTCGCCATCAAATCAAGCCAGATCAGCTAGAGCAAGCCTTGAAAACAGTGGATAGCGCCTTTTCAACTTACCCGGAAGCCGCTGCTCTCATGTGGCCATCCAGCGAGACAACGCTATATCCTTTTACTGCTGCTGCTGTGCTCGCTCTGCGACACTCAGTTTTTGTAAAAGATCACATTTCGAGGCGTTGTTGCAAATGCCTCGCTCTTCATGAGCCTCGTCCACTGTGCCTCGTGCGCAGCCTCTCTGCACAAGGCGGATGAACACTTGAGCGCGCCTTGTGGCTGGGCTTCAACATGCACAGGCCGCACTTCACAAGGGCGGCTGTTCCAGAAATGCGACAGCCTGCTTATTCACTTCCCGTGCTCGCGGCTAGCTCTCCTTTCAGATGGCAAACCACTTCTCGCGTTCCCCCTGCTTCCTTTCCCTCGTCGAGCCTCGACGGAAGTAGTGTGCGGTTAGATGTGTGCATGGCTAGCTCTCTTTACTCAAGAGGGCTACAGCGTCCTCCCGTTCTGCACGTCACGTATAGCCCTCTCCGTGACTCAGAAACCTAGCTTCCTGTACGTCAGTGAGCTACCCCGCCCTCGCGCCCGGTTGCGCGTGACCTCCTCTGCACACGCCCTTCGTCTCGTGCGTCCTCCGCATGATTCAGACCAACAATGATACGTCTGATATGGAGTGTGTTCGGCAGGGCAGAGGTGAACCTCTTCCTCTCAAGGAACAACGCTCACTGCGCAACGTTCTTTTCAAAGAACAGAGACACGCTGGCGTCCGCTGTATGAGTTCCCTCCGGTCTCTATGATCCCTCAGGTCATCAGACGGATCAAAGGAGAGCGGATGCTCAGTCCTCCTAGTAGCCCCCCTCTGGAAAACCCAAGCGTGGTTTCCAGAGCTGACATGGATGATGGACACTGTTCCCTGGCCAGTGCCAATGAGGAAGGACCTCCTCACACAGGCGAACGGGACGATCTGGCACCCTCGCCCCGACTTATGGGCCCTCCATGTATGACCCCTGAACGGGTATCCGGGGACCTCCTAGAAAAAGTCTTAAATACCATCACTAAGGCTAGAGCACCGTCTACAAGACGCCTCTATGCTCTGAGGTGGTCAGTATTCGCTGGCTGGTGCTCAGCCAGACACTTTGAGCCTCACTCATGCAAAGTATTAGTGGTGCTCTCCTTCTTACAAGAGCTTTTGGATGCGGGTCGCTCCCCATCCACTCTCAAAGTGTATGTGGCAGCCATGGCAGCTCACCATGCTCCTGAGGCTGGCCAGTTGCTGGGGAGAAACGACCTTATCGTTCGTTTTCTCAAAGGAGCCAGGATGTTGAACATTTGTGACATTTGTGCAGCGGCTGGCTGGCCCTCGCCAGCCACATTGTCAGATTTTATAATCTGGAGGTACCTTGCCTGCAGGCAAGGTTTAAACCGTTCTCGAAAGGGAACGTACTTGGTTACTAATGTAACCTTGGTTCCCTGAGAGTAAGGGAACGAGTATTGCGTAGCCTGCCGCGCTTTTGCAATCTGTCAGGATGTGTCGCTTCATTCGATTTAAACCTGATATATTGGCTGAAATGAGCGATCTTTATAGGCTTAGGCCACACCCATTTAGGCACACTCTGACATACTCTGCGCCAAGTCAGTTGATTGGGTCGCACATCTGAGGCGCTCGGCCATTGGATGTGCAGTTGCCGCAACACAGCCAATGATCGAGCTAGACGCTCTGCTGTGTTCGCCGTGCAGCTAAACTGCGTTTTAACTGCTAAACTGCGTTGGGGGGGACGTACTGCCTCAGATCATTCTAATGACAGAAATAAACTTTAACAATATGGTGTTTAAATTATGTTGTTGTTGTTTTTTTAAAAGTTTTTCCATTTCCTCAAAAGTAGCTTTTTTTGGTACCAAATTTTTTGAGGCAAAAAAATTGTTTTGCCTATGCCTCAGCATGAGGTAAATCCGGCCCTGAAAATACCAATAAAGTTACACCATTTTCCAGCACCACTTGTAAAGTTAAATTGTGTTAAATGTGTTAAATCCAACAGATGGTGTTGAAAAATAAACTTACAGCTATAAATTTAAATTAGGCATCTGCATCAAATAAACTGGGTTGACAACATGCCACAGATACACTGCATATTCTATTCCAAAGCACTATACACATCTTCCCTATTTGGCCTCCAGTTGCTTGGTCATTATACCATGTTCAGACCCAGAGTTTGGGGAGCAGAAAGACAGAATGCCAGGAAACAGAGTGGGATTTCAGATTCAAGCCAAAACTACCTTGCACAGGCATCTGCACCATGCTGATGGAAGATTGGTAAACAACACCTCTGGTAGTGGTAGTAATTTCATGACCTCCGTAGATTACAATGGAAAACAATGGAAAACAATGGGGGAAAAAACTAGGACAGGCTTTTATTGCTTCTTATTGTTCTTCTTGTAACATTATTTTGTGAAAACATTTCAAACAAACCCTCAGACATATTTAAACATGAACACCCTCCAGCTAAGTATTTAAAAGTATTTTAAAAAACATGAATCTTGTTATTATTAAAAGGAAAACATAACCTGAATGTACTAAGTACATGTCTCCAGCAGTGGCGTAACGAGCCAACACCGGGCCCTTATGCAGGATTATCAAGGCGGGTCCCCTACTACAACACGCGATGACGCAATGTCCACGAGTAGGCTTTTGCATGCAATACGCAAGGAACTGTTTACACCTGGCCACTTCATGCTTTTTCTGTGATCGTATAGCTATCCGATCGTGAAAAGACCAGGTGTAAATTCCCTTCGAAACGCATTCGAGACGGATTTGAATCTGGTCGCTCAAACCACTTCAGGAGGTTGTCTGGGCCGCATTGCAGACGACACTGGACAAGTGTAAATACATCTGGTTGTTGAAACCACATATGTCAATTTTACTCCTCTAAAAATGCTAAAAAAAAAAAATAAACGTGTGAGAGCGTGTTATAGGCTACATGTCATAGTCAGATATGACGACGCTTCTGCAACACGCATCACCGCAGATGAGCATCTATTCATCAAGCCAACGCACAAACTATCGCAAATCAAAGTGAAAGTAAGTCGCAGACGCTCGCTTAACACACAATCATCTTCATTAAAAGTAAAGAAACGAAATGATCTTACCAGTACTGTTGCTGCTCTCTCTAATTGCGGTCTTCGATTTAGAAATTTTAGCTGATGATCAATAAAATGCAGCTTATCTGTTGCTTTCGGTGACGTGAACTCTATTAAATCTGCATATAGCGCGGAAATTGAAGATCGGATTTATATCTGTTTTGCAAAAAAACATTTATGTGACCAGCTGTAAATGGAATCGTTTTGATGAATCAGTAGCTATCCGATCTGAGAAAACGCATGAAGTGGCGCGCGCGTGTAACTTTAAACAGCCGACCCGGGGATTCCCCAGTCCCAGCTCAAAACAAATTACACCAAAATCCATGATTGTTCGTTTCACACATGTATTTAATGATCTGTAAAATATGTTGTTGTCATTATTTATTTAAAACAAAATCGTGATAAAGCAAAATGCGATCAAACTAAAAGTAGTAATATGCGATAGGGGGCCCCGGCTGTAAATCAATATCTTCCAGTCAAGCGGGCCCCTGATTGGTCCGGGCCCGTAAGCAACCGCGTACCCTGCTTACCGATAGTTACGCCACTGGTCTCCAGAGACTATTTATATAGAGACATGCCACTTCATCAATCCTTAATACAACTATATGGGGAAAACCCGTAACGCCAAAGATGGCGGTTGTATGCACATGTCCTGCCCCTCCCGCTGGAAAGCCAATCGTCTGCTTTTAACAGTCAAGCCGGGAAACATTTAAGCCTATCGTCTGGTTCCACTGACGCATGCGCACAGTTGAGGTTTGCGACAACGCCAAATACGTTACTGTCTGAAAAGGCGGCAGATTTGATATGCAGTGTATGTGTGAGTTGTGTAAATAAGAAGTATCGCGCAGATTGATAGCGGCTCCCTGATGCCCGCAAATTAGTTCAAATCTCCCGGAATCTAGAGCGAGGGAGAGAACCCTTGCGCATGCGTAGTAAAAGTATAACCTGTGGGGGAAAAGGCGTTTTACACCTTATTTTGAGGCAAAGTCATCAAACTTTTTCAGCGATTTTTATCATATTTTACTGCTGTTTCTATACATGCAGTTTTTATGTCCTGGTGACCAGTGAAACTGCAGTTCTGACTCTCTGCCCATTCATTTAGATAGGAGCCTGGTCTTGTTAGTCCGAAATAGCTGCCCGGAGGCGTTGCCAAGATGGCGGCCGAGTGGCATGACTTGCCTAAAAGGACTTTGATGTCTCTGAACTACTACTGGGGGGAAAACAGCCTCGAAATAATGAACAGACAAAATGTCATTAGCATAAATACAAGACAAACCAAATACTTATTTACTGGTAGTAAAAATCCTGAGCATCAAACAGTAAGACATAACTTAACATTCTGAAAACATGGTGCATAGTGAATCTAATCAGGGATTAAAGTGTGGAAAAGTGAGCTCATTAGCAATCAGTTTTTGTCTTGGGTATGAAAGACTTTCTGTTAGACCAAGGACTCTTCACATGATATGTGTTCATGTTTTTCTGACAGGCTCTCATCCATATTTCATGAGCCTTTGTTCTGTCCATTAACACTTTCATCTTCCAATTTGTTTGCCGCTCCTCCCTCCTTCTAAGAGAAAGCATCAGTAAAGACGATGAAGAATTTTGCTACGGCTTTAGTTTTGCCAGATAATCTGCAAGATTCTCAAAGCATAACAACCCACTGCCTAAATAACATAAAGATTTAAAAAGCATCTGCTTTCCTGAATGGATGTATGTGCTTTGTGTCTTCAACAATACAATGTAACTTTCATGCCAATTAAAAAACAAATCTTTATGTATTAGTGCTGTCACTCACTAACAATTACTTTGGTAATAGAGTAATCAGTCGATTATTTGACGATTAATCAAGTAACCAGATTTTATTGTGGTAATAAAAATAGAACTAAGTGAAAAATAACTATTAAAATGACTTAAAATACATAGGTATAATAGCAATGAGGCATTACTATTTGGTTCGAATAAAGTATTAAAAGCAAGTAATCATATGGTTTTATTGAACAACACTGTTAAACTACATAATATAAACAATCAACTTAAGTACATTACGTAGCCTATTATAACAAATGCCTGCAGATGGTGCCAATGGCCTGGTGATTGTTGTTGTTACACATACAGCATGATCAAATCCTTGTTTAATAGAGTGGTGCAGGTACTGTAGGACGTCACTTTGTAGGCCAACAGGCAGTTAGCATCACACTTGTTCCCTTGACTAAAACCCAATAGGATTTTTCTATAGGCTTTTGGATTAGCGCAAAAAATAAGCTCTGTGATCAACAAAAGTTTATGATACTTGCACATTTTGTCCATCAAGATAATTTTCAAAGATGCAGTCGCCAGAAGTAAAAGCTAAAGGTAGGCTACAAACAAACTACACCATGGTCCCACGACTGCAACGTCACCACCACTAAGCTTCCGTTCAGTTTTTATCTAAAAACATTTTCCCAGAAAGTTTGAGTTAGATTAGTTTATAAGAGCACAATTATAAGCATAACGAGGCTGTAAAAGCAGACTGAGCCTACCTTTCCGGCGTGTTGACGTTTAGTCTCCTCGACAGCCTCTGTAGTCCCATTTAACCACTTGTTAGCAACCTCCTTTTTCAAGACACGTAACAGCCTAAAAAAAATCACGAGTGGGGTAATACTGATGTATTTGATGTCATAGAGAATAAAACGTGAAAGGGTCTTGAACTTGTGTTCACCACAGACCTTGTTTCAGGCATTTAACCAAAATCCCATTAAAAAAAAAAACCCATTGACTTCGGGACGATGGAACCAGAAGTGCTAAGATGCTAACTCGCTTCTGCGTTTTGGCCTACAAAGTGATGTCACCTGCACCACTCTATATTGGCCAAACAACATTTTTAATTCAAATGTCTGCTTAATATTTGGCCACTTCTTTATGTTAGAAATGCTACAGCCACTGTACTTTTTTTTTAACAAGAACATGTGGACATCAAAACAACTTGAGTCAGGGTTTAAACTTTTATTTTGAAATCACGATGATCAACAGTTTGCATATTTAGAAACATCAATGCATTCTCATGTGTTGGCTTAGATTTATAAATGATTTACATTACAAATCTGGTGAAATAGCGCACTTTTACCTAGATGAACGTTATAAGAAAATCAAACTGGCAGCATATGGAGAGAGAGATAGATTCTGTCAGCCGAGCTGCTGAGATTTAAATGATAATAGTCCAAAACGTTGCATGAAACACAAAGCGCATCAGACTGTATGGGTTCCCAAATGCACGTTATTGGAAACCCAAACAAACAGCAGATGGAGAGGCTGAGTTTGTGTGGAGCTACATTTTCTGGGAATGGAGTAGCTCTGAAAAACACTTGTACACATTTTCACAACAGCACTATGCTATATTATTATTTAAAATATCATGCAGCCTTTGAAAACCGTCTAATAATGTGATTCATGGAATCTCATTTGTGGAATGTGCCACTTCGGGTATTTTGACAATTAATCAACAGACAAATCGAGAATTTATTTTAAATCGAGGACTAGTGCAGCCCTAATATTCATTAAAAAATTAAACATCATCCGAAATAGATTAAAAAAAATGGGGGGGTTTACGGACTGTTTTTGCTCTTAATCTAAATATATATGACTAAAACAGTTTCACACTGCAAACAGTAAATCTCCCACTGTTATGGCTAGTTTGGCCTCTAATGCTAATCAGTGACAGAAACAAACCTGCGAAGTCACTGCTCTGACAATGAGAATAAACAGAAAAACATGTATGCAGGCGTGCATTAAGAACCTCTGGGACAAACCCAAGGGCCCCCTTCATCTTGGTGCCACAACGCTTTCTACCATAGAAATTAGTATTAAAAAAAAATCATATCTTTAACACATCTATACTAAATAAATATATTCCGGGCTAACACATTAAAAGCATAAATGCAGATATGAGGTCAAAGCAAACAGTTCTATCATTAGAGTGTCTTCTTTCTGTCCCTTAGAAGAGGAGAATCATCTAAAATTCAGCCCATCCGGCCCACACATTTCCCCATTAATGTTTTGTCCTATAAAATGGAATAAATAAATAAAATAATAAATAATAGGAGAGAAACAAATAATAATAGATATTTTTGATGAAACTGCAAATTTGTTTAACAATATTAATATTGCAACACAGAAGAAAAAAGCTTTGTCCTGAAAAGTTACCATAGTTCTTGCGGTTTTGGCATGCTTCTGTCGCGAGCGACAATGCAGGTGACAATAGGATACAGAGATAAAGTGGCTAGCATAGTTCACGTTTGTTGGTTGGATTCCAGGAGATGTTCTTTTAGCCGCTGGGGGTTGTTGGCATGGTCTAGGCCTTTCCTCATCAGCCCTCCATTTAGCTTGGTCTTAAGCTGCCTGGGTCCAAGAGTTAATTGGTATGCTGAAATCTATCAGATCTTTTTTTTTTTTCTTTATAGCCGTTTGGGTCTACTAGTAGTGCGGGCACCCTCTTTGAGCACACAGTGCAGAATTGCGTGGAGTATGCGGGTGACATGTCTAGCCCATCTGAGGCATCATGGGTTCGATTCCCAGGGAAAGCATGAACTGATAAGAATGTAAAATGTGTACCTTGAAATGCAATGTAAGTTGCTTTGGTAAGCGTCTGCCAATGTAAGCGTCTGCCAAAAGCATAAAAATGTATAATAAACTATGGTATTTGTGATGAAAAACCTCTTAAAGGCACACTGTGGAATTTTTGGCCACTAGGGTGCGCTCGACCTGTAATTTTCACGTCTAGTGCCCCTAGAGGCCACAAGCGCCGCAGCATTGTCGCAAAAGTCAACAAACAGTCAACCTCCCGTGTCTTTATGTGTGTGCAGACGGCATTTGATTTGTATGTTGGAGAAAGTTAATCGATTCACTACTAACCAAAATAATAATATAAATATAAGATTAATAATATAAATCCTATAAAGAAAACAAATTGAATAAAAGTAGCATACGCAGAAAACAATGTCTGATCAGGTAAGTCGCATTGACAAGGGTTGCCCAATCCTGCTCCTGCCGATCGTCTGTCCTGCACAGTTCATCTCCAACCCTAATCAAACACACCTGAAGCAAACAATTAACGTCTTTCAGGATCTCTTTGCAATGGGTTGGAGACGAAATCGAGTAGTCGGGAAATCGTGTAACAAAACTATAACTCACTACATATTTCCATTATTTGTAGTCTTCAGTTTGTTTTTCCTTTTACACAAATACAAACATATATGAGCTGAAAGGAAAGAAAACATTTACATTTACATTTGTATACGGCAGTATGTTGTGACTTATATCAGTTTTGTTACACGAATTCGCAGTAAATATTACATTATATATACACTTGTATGCCGATGTTTATTTTAAACTCTCCCTTTTTCTTTTTTTGGTCTCCTCTGACAAAATCTTTGTTTTCTTCGCTTTCTTCCGAGTAGCTGTTGATTCAGCCATGACGACAACATACAGACGCCGGCAATCAAACGCGAGTTGAGCTCTCACGTTAGAATTTGAGGAAGTTGGGGTGGTGGGGAAGTGACGTATGCCGTAAAGCGGTCGAATTTTGTAGTTCTTTTTGTGCCCGGGTTACTACCCAAAACCCGAAGTTACATAGTGCTAGTAAAAGCGATACAGACACCTTAAGGCTTCGGCAGACGTGTCATTCAACCTATTGTAAGTCGATGTACCATCTCAATGGGTTTTGGTAATATATTATAAAGGTTGAAAAGTTCCACAGTGTGCCTTTAAACACTATAAAACAACCTCTATAAAAGTGACTTGTTTGCCCTTATATTATACCTAATATTTCATGTAGGCTAAGTATAATAATAGTAACATTAATAATAAATATCAGAATGTCATATTTCTACAGCTTTAATAGCCTAACTGCATGGTCATTTGTATAGTGGTGGTGTGTTTTGAAAAGCTTGTAATAACCGTTGTGTACAGTTTACCTCGACACTTGAGTTTACGTGGAGCTATTTGATCTGGTTTCAGGTTTACCACAGAGCCTTTAATGTTCACATATGTTGTGCTTGTGTCGAATTCAAATGAGTCAAGCGACTTGCGTTGGTTCTCTCTCAAATAGGGGGGGAAAACAAGTTTGTCAGCGCTGTGCGAGAGACGGTCCAGCTGCTCACACGCTGTGACTGCTGGACGCACGCAGTTTAATCAGGTAGCCGTTTCATCGCTTGGCTTTTGGTCTTTGTTTCCCAGGCGTGCCATAATAACAGCACTTAAAATGTGGAGGTGTGGTTTATGGCAATCGGCCCAGCGGGAAAAGTTCAGGTGCTCCCAATGGCCATGTCAATCTACTCCACAGCCAATTACGGGCCCCCTGCTTACTCGGGCCCTGAGGCTTCTGCCCTGCCTAGCCCGATAGTTAATGTGGCCCTGCATGTGTGGTGCATTTATCCTTTCTGGAGTAAATAAATAGATAAAAAGGTTATCAGGTTGGCTTGACAAACATGATTTATATAGCTGCCTTTGTTCTCAGCAATGAAAGGGAAAAAAGTAGTCATATCAGCTTACAATGGATTCATTATACTGTAAAAGTGCAATATTAGCTACTTCGCCCACAAATTGACAGGTGCCTTTTTCATACGAAAAAAAGTTGAATTTGAAAGACACTGGGATGTAAAAAAAAATCATGTTGAATGGTTAGCCAGATGTAATTTTATTCTAACTTGTTCTAATTACCACTATCTGAAGAAGCCCCTCACAGAGAAATGATTTCTTCTCTTTATACGATTCTAGCGGTTATTAGGCCAACAAGAACATCCTGATTTAGCCAACTCAACAGGAGCTAATTGAGGCAGCTAAATTTAGTTAAATTTAAAGACATTGCTGATCCTCACTTAGATAATAACAGAGTAAATGTGTTTAATAGAGTTGTGCTGAATCAAAGTCAGACCTCTCAAAAAATACACGTGTACGCAGCCTATATCTTATAACATGAGGGCATTTAACCCATGACATATCTTTTTACATTTGCGGCAGAAGCCGGCTTATTTATACACACAATGAATATATAAACTATTGTTCAAAAGTTTGGGCTCAGAAAGATTTCCCAGTATAATGGGAAAAAAAAAACTGTAGTATATTGTCAAATATTATTTACTAAATATGTATTATTATAATATAAATAATTTATATTTTAATATATATTTTTAAAGTAATTTATTCCTGTAATGGCAAAGCTGAATTTTCAGCAACCATTAGTCTTCGGTAATGGTTCATTATAATATGCTGATTTTTTTAAAACACTTGTCCTGAACAGTTCAAAAGAACAGCATTAATTTGATATAGAAATCTTTACTAACATTACAAATGTTTTTACTGTCACTTATGATCAATTTAATGCATTTTTGCTCAATAAAAATATTAATTTATTTCAAAACAAAATCTTATTGACCCCAAGCTTTTGACACACAGACACACGCAAAAATTCTGAAACATAAAACTTGGTTGACCACCATTTATAGCATTAATGTAGATGAGGTGTAAATCTAAATGTTAAGTCAATGTACTGTATTTGTTTCTATCCTAATTTTAGAGGAAATTTTACATTAATTCTGTAGAATGTATGTTGTCCAACCGCATAGGTCTTGTTTTGTGTCAGGTTAGAGGGATAAAATCAACTAGCTTCCAAGCAATACATAGTTGTGACTGATTCCTGTGTCGATCTATGCACATTAATAGTTACGTACAGTTATTGTCCTTTAGTCCTAAGTGTGAATCAGGGGTCTCATCAGAAACAAACTCATATACCATTCCAATCTTGTAGAGTAGGGTCCAGGACAACGAGAGGGAGGTTTGACCTTGAACATTGATAATATCACCAGGACCAAGCATAAGTAAGCCCTGCAGTCTCCCCACTCTCCGTTATGTAGCTCATACATATGTAAGATTAAAGAAATCTGATTGGAATTGCATGGAGGAAACACATAAGCCAAGGGCACACAAACAGACAGTAAGAGAGACAACAAAAAGAAATCAAATAGCATAGCGCACCACAGAGATTACACCCAATGGGGAACACAGGCCACAGACCTCGCTTACTGCTTAAAAGACGGCAGATAACTTTTGTTTGCTTTAGGCATTCCATACCTAAATTGTCAGTAGTGGATATATAGAAAAAAGGAATCTTTAATTTTCTTTTATACCAAATGGTTATATTCTTTTATATACAAATGGTTTCATTTATACCAAATTGTTATACCAAATGGTTTTCATGGAGCTCAGCAATATTTCTATCACTTCTATCACACCTGTACTTGTGATATTCTCAGTCTTCGGTAATACACATGAAAAGCTATGGAATGGCATTGAGCACATAAAGGAACCTACCGGTGCCTGGAGGACTCTAAAATGGAATCCAATTCTGGAAGGGCTGTTCCTGTCAATGATTGTCTTTCTGCATTATTAATGTCCCTTTTAATACAGCTGATGTTAATTTGTTCAGTTCAAATGTCTGGATTTTCTCTCCCTCCTCCAATCTCTCTCTCTCTCTCTCTCTCTCTCGTTGGCTCGCTTTCGTTCTTTCAGTCTTTGATGTTTCAGGGGTGAAGATTAAAAGCTCATCACAAAGAAAAAAATTGTGCCTCAGCATAATTTCTAAAACCATGACCTGAGCGCTAAAGCCTCTGTAGATGTTTCGACTCTACAGTTCATATCCAATAAAATGAGCTGCAGGGCAATTTCAATGGAAACAGAATTTTTTTCTATATAAAATCTAATGCCAACGTTATTTGCACCTTATTAGCTCAGGAAAAATGTCTGTACGTTTCTTTTGAATGACAGAAAGGATTGAGTAGACCATGTGCATACTTCAAATATGAATTTAGTAAATGAACCATGTAAATGAATGAAAGTTTGTCATTTGTAATTGTTACGTAATGCAGACGGAGATGATGATGGGTGATAAACAGGGTGTTTATTGAATAACAAGTGATGAGAATGATGGAAATGACGGTGGGTGACGAGGCAGAACACAGGAGGGAATGGAGACACTGTGGAAGGACGAGACGCTGGCGATAGTCCACAATGTGAAAACAAGACCGGACGCTGAGCTGGGGTGAGGTGTCTGAATTTATA
The DNA here is from genome assembly GCA_029959095.1 of Rhinichthys osculus. NCBI lineage: Eukaryota > Metazoa > Chordata > Actinopteri > Cypriniformes > Leuciscidae > Rhinichthys > Rhinichthys osculus. Next base: position 19,819,604 of record JARWKJ010000004.1, on the reverse strand, counting down.
GAGGCAGTGATGAGGGTGATGATGAGGTGCAGGTGTGAGTGATTGGGAATGACGTGCAGGTGGGAACCAAGGAGTGATGGGAGATGTAGTGCAGATCTGTGACAGTAATATGTTTCAGTTTATTGATCGCCATTGGAGTGTACTTGAGACATACACTTTATGTTCCCAGTATATATTTAACTTCAAAAGCATGCTGGTAGGGATGCACTGATATGAACATTTTGGCTGATACAGATAACCGATAATTCTTTATATTCGAAAGCCGATATATTGGCCAATAGATCTAAATCCGAATTTTTATATAATTTTTGAGAGCCTGATTACAAAAACAAAAGTCTCATCAGTAAAAGTCATGTCCCAGGCACACAATCATAATGTTCTCATTATAATTTTATGTAGCTTATATGACAGATTTGCGCTGCACATGTTGCACTGAACTGTATTTTCCTTTTTTTGCATATTTCAAATTTAAAAACAATTTAAAACCATCATGGCAAACAGTGCGTATCTAAAGTGTCTCAGCTGAAGGAAATAATCCATTATTGATTGCCTTTAATATATCGGCCACATTTGTTTTGGCCGATAACAATAACATTAAACATATATCGGCCGATACCGATATGGTGGCCGATATATCGTGCATCCCTACATGCTGGTACTCCTTACTGCATCTATGAAAATCATGATACAATATTTTTTTTTTTATATAGAGATCAAATATACTTTCTCTTTTGCTGCAACTATAAAAATGCAGCATCATAAAAAAGGGTGTTATTTGCTGGGATGTACATAAACACCAATTCTACACTTCTTCTGTATGTTCCCAAGCACTTTTCAAAGCCTCTTATAAAGACTCTAATAAAATGCTTAATTAATAAGTCAGACATGTGGCTCTCTAAAGTGGCAGTTAAATACTACTGTTTTCTCTAATAAACGTGGATACCTGAGCTCGCATTCAATACACTTTGGAGTTTGTCTGAAGTGAGACAGCAAGAGAGACAAAAAAACCTCTCCTCCACAAATCTGGGTCTCCACACAAAATTACAGTTCCTACTGCATGTCTTTCCACATTAGGAGCATGACAGCAGCATTTTTCATTTAATGCCTGTGGAGGTTTGCAAAATTTAAGCCAAAATCATCAAAAAGATTTTAGCTTTTTAGCAGCTTTTAGCAATTTACCCAGCTGTCTCAAATGCACTGTGGACAGCCTTTTTCCACCGGATAATAAATTAGTAATGCACCGAAATTAATAAATAAAAAAAAACACAGAAAACGAAATCGAAGTATTAAATTTAGACGAAATTAGTATTTTGGAAACCGAAAATAAAATTTCTGTAATTACATTTTGGGTAATTTAACTTTTCATGGTGTGATCACAGGTTATTAACCAGTAGTGGTAAAATTCTTCAGCAATGAGCATGCCTTTCATTTCAGCCGAACAAATTTAACACATTGCAACTCTGATCTGTTTTGACTGTGTCAGAGTTCACACAGTGTGAAGCACTTCATCTGCAAAAATGGGAGAGTAAACAGTTTCTAAATAGTTGTTTTTTTGCTGTTTCACTCAAATAATTTTGGTTGCTGAATTTTCGGAGCATTACTAAGTGAAATTGTACTAGTTCTTATGCCTGAGCTTTGCTTGATATGACAGTCAGAAGTTATAGTGTATAAGATTCATTTAAATCAATTCACACACATATGGCATTTGTAAATAAAATTTTTTGATGGACAGAGAAAAGAAGGTGGTCACTCGTTCGAGACCAAAAGGTTTTAAGGGTCCATAGGAAGCCAATTTTTCTGGTCCAAAACCAACTATTATGTTGAAATGCATGAAATGGTTGTAGATTGGCCATTGGCTCAGTCACTATCACCAGGCACCCATTTGGGGGAGGGGGCTAGATCGTTCAGTCCTCATGGGACAATCTAACTGAATTACATGCTCACACAAAACAAAACCAGAATGAATATTTTACACTGACCAGCAAACTATCTTCTTGTCATACTCCATGCCTGTCTGGGCAAATACATTTATGTTCCCGTCCGGGCCAGTTCAAGTTACAGCTCTGTTGACGAGTGGCCATATAACTCACAGTTCAGTGACCACAGGGAAACACTGCAATACAGCTAAGCTGCTATTCCTCACAACACAGATCAGAGGACATGCACACAGAACCTTCTATGAGCAATCACAGAAAATGTCCAGAAAGCAGGCTAACAGTATGGGAGCTGTATTTACTATTTGTTACTACTATCATTGTGTCCTTGAACAAGGCACTTAACCTCTGGTGGCTGCAGAGGGATTGTCCCTATGATAAGTACACTTTGGATAAAAGCATCTAAAATGACTAACATCAAACAAACAAAAAGGCAGAGAGAGATTTCTATATAAAAGCAGACAGGATGTAGACATAAACCTGGTCTCACCTCGTAATGTGCCACTCTCTGAGACTCTGAGATGAGCTGAGCGCTGCACACTTTGCAGTAACTGTCTGTGAAAAGGCCTTGATCCACCTCTGTTGACTTCATCTAAACAAAAAAAAAAGTTTAATATTGTTATATTTAAGCACTTTATTATACACATTACATACACTTTCATCACTAGGCACAAATAAATTTGAATACGATAGAAGTTGAATTGAAACCACTGCACAGCTATTATAGACGTACTTCAGGGCACTGTCATGAAAATGTGTCACATGAATTATTCATGAAGACATGTTGTTTCTGTCACTTTAATTATTTCATCACATATTAAAACACAGAGCAAGCACAAGGTCATGACATGTCTCTATTGGAGCTGCTTTTCACTCCCAGAACGGATGTTAAACAGACTGCGGTTTTAGAGCAACAGATAAAAACTTTCATATGATTTTCATGTGACGAAATATGCATTTTAAAAGGCAATCCAATGCAAAGCACCAAAAAATAAAATACATTTTCACACAGTTAACTTTAAACCCTCAATACCCATGTGCTTTGCAGAAGATAAGTGAACAAGTCAAGGGCTTAAAATTCCCATATTAGTTGCAGCCAGATACAAGTAGAGGAGAACAAGTAATAAAGAGCTAAAGAAACAGTAAGAAACTAGCCTGGATGCCAGCCAAACTTAGCCCCACCCACAACATTTGAGGATGGGAAGTTCGGACTGGACTTGATCCGTTGTGAAGCAAGTATGCCCGAACCAAAGCTGTTCGGACAAATCAAATTGTCAGGGCGGGCTATATACGATGATGGACAGATGATCAACCGTAACGTAATCATCCATTGTCACCAAAGAGCGCTTGGGTTGAATTCGTTTACAACAAAGGTGGCTGCCGCTGGAGAATTTAGCTGTGTAGATTCAGCCATCGCGTCTGTTATAGAAGATGTAGACAGCGCATTCATTTTATAAGAGGAACAGAGAACCGCGATCAAGGCATTTGTTAAATCCAATTGAGTGCGGAGGCATTTTCTTTCAGTTCGGTTGAAACACACCCCATAATCACAGCCCAATGGAGCAGTATCAGAATCACACATTCTGACTAAAATCTGAGTATGACGACGTCAGGCTAGTGAGACACCTTCTTCACTAAATAGCACAGCTTTTTTGATTCTAGGTTATACATTAGGCAAATGCTATAAAGATGTGTTATTTGTGTGTGTCCTGGATAATGAAGGAACTGATCACTCTGTTGTGCTTTGCACACTTTGCCAACTTGGTACGTTTTTCGATGAATTAGAAATGTCTTTGTTACTACCCATTACTAACAGCTGCACTGGAGACAAGGCTTTAAAAAGCCACCAGACTGTGGGTGCTTCTCAGTTCGCAGGCTGCGGCCTAGTAAGGCTGCATATCTAGGCTGCCACAAGCTCCGTCTCGATTTGACAGATTCTTGTAAGGCAGTCTTTGGTTTGTGTCCTTCGTTTGGATTATTTTGAAGGATACATCAAGTGTATCCTTCGCATCCTTTGCACACATTCCAACTTACACAAAGAATTAGCTGAACGCTTAGATTAGCTTGTCCAATTTCATTATGTACTGCAATAAAATACAATAAATCTGAGAGAAAGGCATTGTTTTCTTTTGCTTTTTGTTGTAAATCACTCAATGCTAGCTCATAATGTAAACCATTGGGAGACCAGACAGTTGTCATTCACTCTACTTCATTAATAGAAAGTCAGTTAATATAAAAATCTTTTATATTTTTCCACAATTCATTTTAATAGTATTTTTGTGCTGTGACCGTGGGGGTGGAAACCTTTATGACATAGCTATGCACACTTACTAGTCTCATTCTCATCCTATTTAATGCTGAGGAGGACTCTAGTCTATAAGCCTCAGGACTGGTCTAGGAATGACGCCGCCTCATTAGGGCCCTGTTTACACCAAGTATTAAAATGCATTTTGGTCAATCGCATCACATGTATACGAGGGAGACACATAGCCATTTACACCTGGTGTTTTAACCCGTCTCTTTCAACGCATTCTCATCCCAAAGCGTAATATATTGACTCTTTTGACAAAGCGTCTATATCCAACGCACATGGCACCCTTTAGCGTCAATATAACACGCTTCGGTTTTGGGTAGGTTTAGGTCTGGGGTATTGTTAGGGTTAGACCACTAGGAGGCGCCATATATCTGCGTCTCATATGACGCTAAAGGGTGCCATGTGCGTTGGATATAGACGCTTTGTCAAAAGAGTCAATATATTACGCTTTGGGATGAGAACGGGCTCTATCTTTTGTCCACTTTTAACCACTTCTGTCCTCATTTTTTTGAGGGGAGGGTCTATGGATGGGTAAATGTATGGGCTTTTGCTTTTTTCAGATCTTTTAATGTAATTAACTAAATAAGCTTGCGCAATTTACAGACCACGCTGACCACTCACTTCTATCAGAGTGTGTGATGGAAATCAGAAATGGTGGGAGAATATTGTGCTTGGTACGTTTTTCGTCTTCAAAACAAACTAGGGTCATCAGCCCAAGTTTAAATCCCGTGTGGCTGGTCCGCTTCCCATAATGTGCCCTTAATAAAGCTCTTTTGCGGCTGTTCAAACACATTCGACCACATCTACACTATGACCCCGCGTTTACACCTCATCCACTTGTGATCCAATCGACTAAAACACATCTTAATAACAGGTGTAAACAGGGCCCTAGGAATAGGATGCAGTCATCTAATTGAGAAGCAGCTGCCATGCTGCACAGTCAGTCACTGATTTAACAGACAACAGTTCTGTATGAAGACACCTCCTAAGGAAACTGAGTTAAGGCCAAGGAGGTCTGTAATACCTAGAGAGAGATGTCCGTATCCCTATTCATCTCAAAAGGCACGTGTGGAAGTGTGCAGCATGTTTGCTGCCATCTTAGCTTAAGGGCACAATGTTATCCTTACACATGCTTTCCCACACTTACAGGATTATGGGAGATCATACATCTATGCTGCCTTAAAAAATTACCAGGCATCCAACGGTGGAGGCATATCTGAATGTGAGATTATCTTCGATTGTAAGAAATGGGTGGGTTTTAGCGGACTAAATTATTAGAGAAGTCCGGCATACGTCACCAAAGAAAAGCCTGTTGTTGATAAAAAAAAAAAAAAATACATGTAAAAAAACAAAAACAAAAAAAAAAAACAGGCATGGAAAAATCATTCACAATAAGATAAAAAACATGCAATTAAAATATAGATGGGTGAATTTCATTTCATATGAACTCTGAATTGGAATGTCTGTCAAGATGTTTCAATAACATGTTTCAAATCAACAAAACCGGGAAATCAGATTTTTTTCTTTAGCTCAAATTACAAAAAAAGCATGGAACAGGGGTTACTTTGGTGTTGCTGGTCCCTTTCTTGTAGCTTTGCTCTTTGCATTTTATTTATTTTATTTTTTATTTTGTGCAGCAGCTCTTGTTGGAAGCCAGATTAAGACACTGAGATCTCAACATTTTTAGCATGACCTGATTTGCAAATGCTAATGACTGCAAATTCTCTAAAACAGAATAAATAAACATACTGAATAGTTTCTAAATGGAGTCGGTTTGTTACACTAATTCATGCATATTAGATATCACTACATTACCGTTTTCAAGATATTCAAATGAACTTATTATAATTTTTCATTCAGTGGCTCAAATCTATCCCATGCAGGGTGCCGCTAATCTAGATATTTTCTAAATTTGCATAGGATTTAGAGCTCAGGTAAATCTTCAATAGCATTGCACTCTCAACTCTTAATTTCAGTTTCTGATATGACACTGTTCTCATAGATTGTAGGGCAATGTTCAAAGTACTTTGCTGTTGCAACTTGTGACGCATCTACAAAAACATGCAGTAGCAATTATGGACACTATACGTGGTCTTTCAGCCTCCTTTTGTTTGTGTCCTCAGTTTACCCATCATCAGAGAAAAGGCAACCTTCTCTGACAAACGTCTTGATGAATTCAAGAAAAAAAGTTTGCACAGTTGTGTCTGAAGTAGCTCTGGGCAACAGATAGGCATTCCAGCAGCATAAGTTTACAGATATGAGAATAAAACTATAAAAGATAACCAAAGCTGCTGCAGAATAGGGGAGGAAGGGACAGAGAGAGAGAATGAAAGGAGAAGAAATAGAAAGAGGGTGTGGGGAGAAGAGCTCACTCTCCCGCTCTTAGGAAACTGTGCATAATTTTAGCAGAACAAAATAGGCAAAATGCTATCACTGGAGCCCAAGCACCATTGCTCTGACACACACATACACACATCTAAGAAACAATTGCATTATTAATCAGTCTGAGGCCTGCTTATATTGAGAGAAATGGGGCAGACAGAGTTGAGCAGGTTTCTCCCTCATTTAAACAGCGAAAGTTTTCATTATTGCAATGTGAATGTGATTAAAAGACAACATAATACAAATGTACCCCATTTGCTTACGTAAAGTCTCAGGCTTTATTTTGCATGATTCATCAGTGCATGTTTTTCAAAAGTTTTTCCATAATCTTCAATCAAAAACTTTCTTTGCCTCTGCTGCTGTCAAATGCTGATCAAATGGATCACAGAAAAACAAGCGAAAAGCACTACACAAATAAAAATAACGACTCAACTTCTCTCCTGATATAAATAATGTTTATAATAGATTTTCAGACTTTCAAAAGCCAAGCGGTCAGTAAGATTGTTTTTAGAAAGATGTTTTTGAAAGAAGTTTTGAAAGAAGAACTGTCTTCTATTTTAATATATTTTAAAATGTAAAATTAATTTGTGTGATGGCAAAGCTGCATTTACTTCAGTGTCACATGATTCATCAGAAATCATTTTAATATGCTGATTTGGTGCTCAAGAAACATTTCTCATTATTATTGTTGAAAACGGTTGTGTTGCTTTTTGCTTTTTTTTTGTAACAGTGTAAAAATGTTTACTGTCACTTTTATTCACCAAGGTCATATTAAATTTTATCAAAAGTAGTAGGTTCTTTAAAACAAAACAAAAAAAAGTTTATTTTTCACACAGAACTGCATTTGTGAATGGCGTTTTATGTGGTATTTCACCAAATTATCGTCTAAAGACTAGACAAGTGAACAGATCTTACCGTTGAGCAATCAAACTATTCCAAATCCAAACCCCACACCAACTGCATTACAATTGAGAGGACAAATATGATTTTGATTACAGTGCGTGTGTGCTCGCAGTGAGGAGCATGCATGTGGGATGCAGCAGTAAGCGAGAGGGCAGTGCAGTGGGCGGCCCTGACAAATGTTCCGGCTGTCAAAGGTGTGCAGTAATCTGTGGGGGGAGGTACTGCGCTGGACACCAGCTGCTTCAAGGTCTTCCTCTGTCACAGCTGGAGGAAGTCCCGACACTGCAGACTCACTTTCAGAACTCACTCGCTCTTTAAAACATCAGGAAGTCACAGATGCTCCACTCACAAACTCCTAACCAGTTTGGTGCTTTGGCTTCTATGACCTCAACCCTAAGCTCAAAAATTAATATTCAGCACAACGGCACTCTTCCTCATGTGATATGGCTCATGTATATTTGGCTACTTTCTCAAGTGATTTACAAAAGGCTCAAAAGGATGCAACCAAGCAAAGCAGCACACTAACCAATTCAGTATGTTCCCAATCCCTGCTGGTGCTGCAAACAGGCGTGCACACACACATCAGTGCTGGTTGCTGAGTAATGTCCTCATGTCCTACTTGAGCTCATTAGCATTCCGAAGCAACACATCCCTATGCACAGAGAAAAGCAACTGGAATCACAGGGAGAGAGTCTGTGTCCTCTATACTAATAAGAGGAATTACCATAGGAAACAGCAAGCACATGCACAGACAGACCCCAAGTGGTGCTTATGCACCTGCTCTTTTGGCCTCTGATAAGTGCTCTGACTAGATAAGTGCTCTTTTTGCAAGACATTTTTATTGTATATTATTTTAGTTTTTGTTTAAATTTGGCCTGTGGCATAAATTCTCAATTAAGTGTGTGCCAGACAAGTTATTCTTAATAATTCTGTGAGACCGCACAAGCCCTTCCTGCACATCCACGTCTCCCGGTCCTGCCTTCATTGATGACAGCGGAAGGTCGGAAATGCTACCAAAATTAATAAAAATGACCCCAAAAATTCAGGATATGATTTTCCCTTAAACACAACATTCAAGTTAAGCTATCTCACATGAGCAAGAGGGCTATTTTCTTGAATATCAATATGATTGCAAATGTAATATTGTTTATTTAATAGTTGTATAAAATGAACAAGTTCATTATATGAACTGAGAATTATTAGACGCAACATTTCAATTTTGACTGTTTTTGCTCTATTTTGCCAACGAAAACAGTTCCAGACAAAAAGGGAATAGTTCCGTCTCCCAGCAACAGTGGTTTTGTTTTTGAATGATTCCCCGTTTTTGAACGAATCGAGTGAGTCAATGATTCAATGACACATTTATAAAGTCAGCGGACACTTGCATCTTTCATGAATGAATTAGTCGGTCTGAACGAATCTGTTGCCCTTTTTTTCACTTGAGCAACTGTCCCCCAAAATGTCTGTGCACGGCCCTGGGCAGCAGGTCGTTATGGAGAAACAACTTTCATGGTTTTGTGTTAGATTACCTTAATAAAAAAAGAGAATTAAATGAACAAGGATATAAAGAAGTTAACAATGATTGTTCTGTAATCATACATTGTGAGTGTGAAAAGCTTTTCATGTCAGTCTTAATATGCTAGACTAGATTTTAATGAACTGATGCATGAGGGGGTCTAGAGCAGGATGTCGTTCGTTAAATTACTACAGCAACTCTATAACAGCTGTTTTGCTTGTCAAAACTGACTGTGCAGACTATCAATTGGTTTTAACCATTTAATAATTTAAATGATTTAATAGATATACACAGTTCTAAAATTTTGGGGAGGGGGGTCGGGGAGATTTTGAAAGAACTTTCTTATATGCTTACCAAGGAGGCATTTATTTGATCAAAAATACAGTAAATCAGTAATATTGTAAAATCTCTGTTGTTTTCTTAAAGTGCCCCATTATGGATTTTTGAAAATGACCTTTCATGTAGTGTGTAACATAGCTCTAAGTGAATGAAAACATTCTGCAAAGTTTTAAATCTGAAAGTGCACCGTATATAAAGTTATTGTCTTTCAAAAGTAAGAGTCTACTCTGAGTCAATGAAATAAATCGTTTTTCAAACGAGTCATAAGCAGTTTCGTTGTGACGTCAAGACGAAACATTAGCATATTGCCCGCCCACTTATTCCGCACGCAGACCAAGGGAAAACTTGAACGCCCTCAAACCGGCAGCTGATTCCTGTAGATACTGGACAGAATCATGTCGAGAAGATGCTGTGCTCTACAATGTGAAGGTATAAAGCCATTTTATTTTCACTGCCCAAGGACGAGCATGTGAAGAATCAGTGGTTAAAATTCATCTTTACCACAATACCACAGCAGTATAATCCTAAACCTTTGCTGTGTTCCCTTTATTTTACTGACGACTGCTTCTCAAATGCAGAAGGTAGAGAAGTAGCTCGCGGAAAGGAGGGATTTAGAGTGATTGATTCATCTGATGAGTCGTTTGAGAATCATTGAGAATGTGGTGATGTGCAAATGTATATTATGAGAATTTTTTATTCTTAAAACAGTTATTTTACCTTTGATGCATGTAAACCTGTTGTAGGAGACTCCAAAACAACATTAAGAAACTTTAAAATAGCATAATAGAGGCACTTTAAAATCCTCCTTTTTAAAATCGATCCTTTTTCCCGTGATGGCAAAGCTGAATTCTCAGCAGCCATTACTCCATTTCTTCAATGTCACATGATCCAACAGAAATCAATTGGTGCTTAAAGGTCCCCTAACATGGGGTTATTTTATTATTTTATAATGTTTCCTGGGTTGCAAAAATAGTCATAATTTAGAAATAAAAGGCATTTTTCCTAGCCTGATTTTAGCCTCTGATTGGAACGCTCTGTTTGAAGGGGCGTGTCTGCTGTGTGTAACCGGCCTCTGCTGTGATTGGCTGACATGCTTGCATATGAAATAGCTATGTATTACATGTGAAACATGTGAATAATTTTACTACAGCTATTATACGTTTTTATTATTACAGCTATCGAGATTAACGAATCGTGAGATGTTTTTAAAGTATTTAGATCTATTTCCATCACATAAAATGTTGCTGTGATGAGCATTGAGCAAGCAGATAACAGTCTGTTGATCGCGAGAATGAAGATCTTATCATTGCAACGCAGTTTCTGCACTCTCTCTAATGCTTTCACCAATGCAAACACGATGATGTACTTACAGTAAGAGCTTCGTTGTGCAGTGTAACGTGCGTCATTGATTTCATAATGAGTTGTCCAGATAAACTCGCGCTGTGGAAAGATTGTTCTTTGATCGCTTTCTGTATAATTTGTTCACAATTTAAATAAGATTATTTTCATCCTACTAAAAGAAACGATGTGAAGTTGATATTTTAGTCACTGGCTTGACTAATGCATAAACAGTATTGAAAGATTGAGAGAAAGATTACCTGTCTGAACTTGAACGATCGATTTATTTTCAGACGTTCATCGAGGCCAGCTCTGTATTGGCCCAAGTTGAGGAAACAGTCGTCGGTGAAATGTTTGGACCATACAAAACTTTGGGAAGTTGTGTCGGCGCATTTCCAGAGAAAATAAAACTAACCCATTGTTTCTTCAGAGGCTCGGATGAAGGAACTAAAAAATACTTTTGTGTTCATTTGTACATCCGAACACTCATCAACTGCCATGCTTCGCTCGTTTGCAAGCCATGATATCTCTCGAGGAAAAACTCAAATCGTGCTTGCGCGTTCGTACTTCCTAGCTCATTTTCTCATGGGCGAGCCAAATTCTCTGGGCGGGCAAAGCAGAGAAAGGGGAAGTTACCTTTCCTCCGTATGACGTCATACGGAGGAGATTTAAGATCAGCTCGTCTGAGCTTTCATTTTCTCAAAGGCAGAGAAAGATAGCCAAAGCTTGGTTTACACCGATTGAAATTTCTAGCCACTGGGGGACCATATACAGGCTAGGGGAACTCATATTAATGTTAAAAAACCTCAGAAAGTGAAAATTTCATGTCAGGGGACCTTTAAGAATCCTTACTCTTTTATCATCATCATCCATAATGAAAACAGTTGTGATGCTTAATATTTAACTAGAAAGTTCAGCATTTATTTGAAATGGAAATCTGGATTAATTTAATGCATCCTTGCTGAATAAATAAAAAATAATAAAAAAAAAAAATATATATATATATATATATATTTATTTTTAAAAAAACTTACTGACCCCAAATGTTTGAACTTTTGTGTGCATTTTTGAAAATTAAAACTAAATTATTAGGCTAGTCATTGACATTTTTCTTTTTATCTAAGCTCTAAGCAAAATTAGGACAAGTAAAGTGGAAAGACAAAAGATGTTCATCTCTCAGGCAGTGGCGTAGGCAGAAATTTTATTTTGGGTGGGCCAGTGAAAATGTGACTGGGCCTATAGTTTTTCCTAGAAAAAAATGACTTCAATAATAATTAACATTAATAGACAAACTGAAAAAACAGTTACACCTATATATTCGGCAAATCATCATGTTCAACCAACAGAGCTCAATAAAGGCTGGACAAACCAGTGTAGACAATAACCTGTCTATTTTATTCTATTCAGCAGTGCAAATACAGTTCACCCGGAAATAAAGTAAGCTAAAATAATAATATCACAGTTAGATCGGCGGATAAACCCGCGTCAGGCTGACGGGGAGAGAAGGAGCAAGAAGCGGCCGGCGCCAGCACCTGACTAGCCTTCTCCTGGGGTAATGAGTAGGAAGAACTGGCCTGGGTGGACTCGGAAGATGAAGGCGGTGGCGTGTGTTCTTCCTCAACTCTTGCTTTATTTCAAATAGCACATTAAAGAAAGTTGTTTAGCCATTATTGTGGCGCCGACGCCGCTGAGAGTTTTCCTGTCGGAACCCCCAGCAACCATAGCAACCAATAACGTTCCGGAGAGAGGCTTTCTACAACTTGCTTCATCAGTTAAATTTTATTCGGAAAACAAATTAAACACACACAGCAGTCAACAATTAATCAGGTATATATTAATATATTTTCATAAATACATTTGAATAATAAAAACAAGCTAAAATGTATTTTTATCAAACTTGCCTGGGCGGGCCAGTGAGTAATGTGGGCGGGCCAGTGCCGCCCTGGCCCAATACTGGCTACGCCCCTGCTCTCAGGAGTGTTACTGAACTCCAGTTTATCAAGATATTTTCAAGAGCAGACAGAAACACATTATAATATCACTATAGCGCTGGATTTAAAAGGTAAAGACTAAAATCACAAAGATTATTATATCAATTAATTTTTCATGAACCTAGAACTTGGTGACACTGACTTACTTTGCTGCAAAAAGTTAAGTTCAGAAAATCCCTTAAGTAGGTCTATAAGCAGCCAAAAGCAAACAAAACTTCAGGGCAAGAAACGAGATTTGTTCCTGTTTCCCTAAAGTGCCTAAACAAAATAACAGATCCCAAGGAGCACCTCATACTGTGTAAACAGGAGTGACAGAAGATGATGTCTCAAGAAAATAAGATAAATAATGTAAAAGAGAGAAAAGAGAGCCTTGAACTGCTCAGCGTCTGCCTGTTCTCATCTGCTAATCTTTCTAATGTTGTGTTGTATTCACACAGTTGTTTAGTCTCCCTGACAGGGCTTTGAAACTTCCCTTGGAGTGCTTATGGATAATTCAGAACCTGTGTACAATATGTGCCGAGATAAATAATGAGAGAAAAACGATGCTGCTTGACTTCTCACCAACTCCAGAAACAGCTTCACATGCTAAATGCTGGGTGGGTCGGGTCCACTCCTGTCCTGACCCCAAAAGGTTTTCAAAATAAAGCGACAGGAGATTATTTTACACACCAGATGTTTCGATGCACAAGAACAAAGTATCTCTCTCTTTGCCAGACTCATGAATTTTGGATGCTTCATGGACATGGGCTGTTATGTGGATATAGTACAAAATGCTTTTTCCACCATCCCACAGACGACAGTGGTGTTATGTGTCCAGGGAAAACATCTGCTGTCATGTGCAGAGGAGCAAGGAGATGTGATAGAATTTATTGATGCATGATGAAGGAAAGCGACCTGCTCCTGACAGCAGATAATATATTTGTCACGGTGGGTGATTATCATGGAGTAAATTAAGATGTGGCCATACAATTACCCACCATCTAACTAATTAAATGCTGTGTTGGTGAGCTGGACCTGTTTGCAATCAACTAACAATAGAACCGATCACATTTCTGACATTGTTAATGCCTTCTAGATTTAGCACAACACAAAGCACAAATATCAGTACACTTGAAGGAAATATCTTGAGAAATTATCAACTTATTTCCCTCTTCACCTTTGCAAACGTATACCGTTTCAATGTCAGTCCATTTCTCAGAGCAATAACTTTGCTCACTACTTCTTCCCTGTGGCTAGCTGAAGGTCAAACATCATTATCCCGTTCTAACACTTTAATTGGAAGTTGTGCAACATTCAGATGGGCCTCCTGTGAGCAAAAGAAACAAAACCAGAGAGACAGGAGTTGTGTGACCCTCAGGGGGCCCATGGCAACACTACAGGTGGTCTGCCAATTATTGTTGGATCTCAAACAATTATGTCAACAAAAAAAAAGACAATAATTAATAGCTTATGGTATTGGCCAGAATTTGAATATCAGTGCATCACACGGTTGGAAAATGGTTCTCAACCAGGGGACCTCAAGAAACGTCCAAAGGGGCTGATTTAAATTCATTTTAAAAGTATGATTTCTAGGCTTAGACGTCATGTAAATTTGAGCAGGATGTTGTTTGTTAAATTACTACAGCAAGCAGCTGTGTTGCTAGTCAAAACTGACAAATTGTCAATTGGTTCCTTTTTCTGGTTCAAACATATATGGCTGAATTAAACCAAAATATTTCTACTTGTCATTATGTAGCATTTACTACAGCTGACCAAGTGGCTCAGCTGGTGTGATTGAGTGGAGGCGGGATATAATTTTCATATTCATTGATATGCATACTAATGCTGCGTTCCAGTCCACTTTTAGACACGCACTTGCAAACTTCCCTAAGCACTTCCCCTCGGGGGAATCCCCACCGCCATTTTGAAGTACGTTCCACTTCGTCAAGTGGACGAGGGAAGTTTATATGGACAGACCCACGCTCGCTCCCTCGATTTTGACCGAGGGAGCGAGTCTACTTCATATGTACACTTCAGGCAGCTCCGTATACCACAATGCAACACGATTGTGACGTCACCGCAGATCTCATCTAATCACCACCACCTCCACAAACAACTCTATGATATATGATATATTAATTATGATTATTTTTTTTATTTAAAACAACCCAAATACATCTATATTTGGATGCTGCATTAAACAAATTCTTAAAGGGATTTTTTTTTTAATAATAAATCAACTCCATAGCTGATTCCAAGTGATCAAGGGCTTAGGAGGACGTTCCAATTCAGCCCATTGCAGTTTCCGCCTAGACTGGCATGCCAGACCTACATCAGGATGTTAGGTCTGGGAACTCACCATTGACAGGGCTCAATACGAGGGCTGGGATAAACAGTTGTCTTTCAAATTCCTTCTGCATGCAATAGGATAGTGCTACAACCAAACAGAGCAACGAAGAAGGTGACGTAGTCAGAGCGATCTCACACATCTTCACACAGAACACATCTTCCTTTTTTTTTAAATGACTCAAGTGTCGTTCTTTGTTCATGTTTCAAAGAAAAGCTTAACTTTAAATCATCCAGAGTCGCGGCCAAAGCCGAATCGAAAGACAGCTGTTCGCCAGCAGCAGCAGCAGCAGCCATTCTTTGTTTTCAAGTAGCAGTGAACCGTCGCATCTCTGTCGTCATTATGTTAACCCCGCCCGTCGACTCTATACACAATGTGATTGGCCTGACTAGAGTTTGGTTTTTCCAGCTCGAAAGTCAACGGAGAGTTGCTAGACTACACTGGCTGCAAAATTATTTTTGCAGTCGCTAGGGGGAGTCTAGATTTCTAGGCTAGTTTCCGCCAGTAGTGGGCACCATAGACAGTATAAGAAGTGGACAGAGCCATCTCATTGGAACTCAGTTGAGACAGTTGAAGGCCATTTTTAGCGATTTTTGAGCACTTCCGTTCCTGACGCGCAGACTCAAACCGACTCAAACTAAGCTTGATGACGTGAGCAACCTGTCTGACAGACGTAAATCTTCTAGTAGCTGTGCGTGAAAATTGCCAACGTTAATCTTGCAGAGACGGGGAACTTGAGCAAAGAGTTCATTGGCGTGAGTGAGCAGAAGTAAGTATTCCGTTGCTTTTATGGACTCATTATCTATGGGCTTCTCCCTTGACGGGACGTCCCCCCGATTGCCTGCGAGCTTCTCCTCCTGTCTGTACGGTAATTTCTGTACAGTGCGACAGAGTCGAGTGGTTATGACGCAATCGTTAGCCTATTTTTACTAAATCTGTTTCAAATAAATAATGGACAAATGGAGTCTTTAAACGCCTCAAATGTAAAGTTATTTGCTATCAAAGTGACGCCAAAATGAATGGGAGTCAATGGAAATGCTAACGCAAGTAAAGTTCTGCTACAAGATGGCGGCACCCGGCCGGCTTCAACTTCCGGTCGATGGATTACCCCCTTGGTGGGCACTCATACAACATAAGCAATGACGTACATCCGAGTGAACGAGACGGAGGGAAGTTAGTGAGTTAAGGGCATGACAATTTTGGACTGGAACACAGCATAAATCAAGGAAGGGTGTAGAGTTAAATTAAAGCTACACTCTAAAACAAATATGGTTATTTAAAGGTTCTTTACACGTAGTAACAGGTCTATTTAGTACTGTATCGTCCTGAAGAACCCTTTATATGCTGAAATGGTTCTTTGTGTTAGAGTTTAGGGTTCTTTATTTTTTCCCACCTTTTTATTTTTCAAATCTGTAACTGTCCTCCTCATTAATGATTTTCTGGAGCTCAGCTACAGACTGTCAACATACTCTCAACAGGTAAATTATTTCTTTCTTAAAATGTCTATAAATTATTTCTTTAAAAATTGTAACAATCATTTCCTAACAATCATGTCTTTTTCTCTTTTAGTTTAACACAACATGTAGTGTGAGCAGCTCTGTTCAGTTAAGGATACTCATCTTCTCTTCTCCACAAAGTAAGCAACAGAGATGTGGAATTTATGATTTTTTTAAATTATGACTTTATGCCTACATACCCAGTCACAAAAAAACATTAAAGCTACCGTGACTTTTTTCATGTTAAAAGTGATATAAAAGTATATCACTTTTATGGTAAAGGGCTCATTCTGTCCATTTTTGCTAATTAAAAAAAAAAAAAAAGTAAAAACCAAATAGAGGCAACAAGATATAAGACCAAGCAGATAGAGGGCTAAAAAAAACAATACTAATAAATATTCTTAATAATATGAAGATAATATACTAATGGAAATAAATATTGTTGAAAAGGTTATTTATAACACCATTAAGGTTCTATAGCACTTTCAAAGCATGGTTCTTATGGAACCTTATAAAAAGGGTTCTATTTAGTACCAAAAAGGGTTCTGCTATTGTTACAAACCGAAGAACCCTAATTTGGAACGGGTTAGAACCATTTTTCTTAAGAGTGTATTTTAAGGATGAATAAAATTTCCATCACATGGAAAGAAATGTTTAAATACAGTTGTGGTCAGAATTATTGGCACCCCTGGTAAATCTGATCAAAGATGGCTGTAAAAAATGAATCTGCATTGTTTATCCTTTTGATCTTTCATTCAAACAATTTGCAAAATTCTAACCTTTCATTAAAGTAAAATAATTGAAAGTGAAAAAAAATAAAAATAGAAATCACATTATGAAATAAATGTTTTTCTCCAAAACACGTTGGCCACAATTATTGGCATCCCTAATTTTATATGAGTTAAATATCTCTGAAGTATATTCCCATTAATATATATATATATTTATTTTAGCACACCAGGGTGACTAGGAACATGAAATTGTCCAGCCATGACTTCTTGATTCACAAGAGTATAAATATGAGGAAACACAAAGGCCAAATTCAATTAATTATCCATAACAACGAGTAAAATATAGTTCTGATGTGCATCAAAGATTGTTGAGCTTCACAAAATAGAAAGTGGCTGTAAGAAAATAGCTAAATCAGTTAAAATTTCCATTTCCACTTTGAGGGCAATAATTAAGTTCCAATCAACTAAAGATGTTATGAATATGCCTGGAAGAGGACATGTGTTTATATCGTCCTAATGCACAGTGAGGAGGAGAGTTCAAGTGCCCAAAGACTCTCCAAGGATCACAGATGGAGAATTGCAGAGATTACTTGAGACTTGGGGTCAGAAAGCCTTAAAAAAAAAAACACCACATGTTGTTTGGGAGGGTTTCAAGAACAATCGCTCATCCAAAAACAAACTCCAGCATATTCAGTTGTCAGACACGACTGGAACTTTAGTCAGGGATTCTATGGTCAGATGAAAATAAAAAATATCTTTTTGGCAGCAAACACGCCAGATGGGTTTGATGCAAACAGGGATAAAAAGTACCCCATGCCCACACCACGGTTAAATATACTGATGGATCTTTAATGATGTCGGCCTATTTTTTTGCTGGAGGTCCTGGACATCTTGTTCAGACACATGGCATCATGGATTCTTGCAAATACCAACATAAAAAAAAATCAAAACCTGACGGCCTCTGCTAGAAATCTTATAATGGGCCGTGGTTGGATCTTCCATCAGGACAACGATCCAAAACAAACATCAAAATCAAGACACAATTTTGTGTCACTGAGCACAAAATGAAGCTTCTGCCACTGCCATCCCAGTCCACTGACCTGAACCCTGATGAAAATGAGTGGGGTGAACTGAAGAGAAGAAGCACCAACATGGATCTGGGAATCTGAAGGATCTGGAGAGATTCTATATGGAGGAATGGTCTCTGATCTCTTGTCAGGTGTTCTCCAAACTCATCAGGCATTATACACTGAACAAAATTATAAACGCAACACTTCTGTTTTAGCACCCGTTTTCCATGAGCTGAACTCAAAGATCTAAGACTTTTTCGATGTACAAAAAAAAAGCCTATTTCTCTCAAATATTGTTCACAAATCTGTCTAAATCTGTGTTAGTGAGCACTTCTCCTTTGCCAGGATAATCCATCAACCTCACAGGTGTGGCATATCAAGATGCTGATTAGACAGTATGATTATTGCACAGGTGTAACTTGAGCATGGCCACAATAAAAGGCCACTCTAAAATGTGCAGTTTTACTGTATTGGGGGGTCCGGGGGGTACGTCTTAGAGGCATAACAAACACACACTATCATACTCGGATTTTTTGCAATAAATTGTATTATCATTTAACAGTGTGACCTGAATCTTCATCCAGTTTCCACTACATAATATGGAAACATCATTCCAATGCTGTAATGTAAGTGAGGTGGAAGAGCACATAACTCTCTCACACCTGAGCTATGAATCAGCCTATAGCCCGAAGTCAGAGAAAATAACAGGGTAAAATGTGCCTTTTTAATTCTACACAAATCTTGTTTTGCATTACTTATTTGTTAAAGGGTTAATTCACCCAAAAATGAAAATTATGTCATTAATGCCTCACCCTCATGTCGTTCCAAGCCCGTAAGACCTCCGTTCATCTTCGGAACACAGTTTAAGATATTTTAGATTTAGTCCCAGAGCTTTCTGTCCCTCCATTGAAAATGTATGTACGGTATACTGTCCTTGTCCAGAAAGGAAATAAAGACATCATCAAAGTAGTCCATGTGACATCAGTGGGTTAGTTAGAATGTTTTGAAACATCGAAAATACATTTTGGTCCAAAAATAACAAAAACTATTACTTTATTCAGCATTGTATTGTCTTCCGGTTCTGTTGTCAAGCCGCGTTCAGTGATGCTGATGACGTAAGACGCTGCTAACGTGTATCTGGTGCGCCCGAGCTTCGTTTACAGTCTGAAGGAGACGCACGCTGTAAACAAAACAATCTTCGCAAACATGTCTAAGGATTTCGACACAGAGGAAGACAGCCATATTTATTTGAACCTGAATACACGGACGCACCAGATAACACGTCAGCAGCGCCTTACATCATCAGCATCACTGAACGCGGATTGACAACAGAACAGAAAAAAAAAAAGACAACAGAACCGGAAGACAATACAATGCTGAATAAAGTCGTAGTTTTTGATATTTTTGGACCAAAATGTATTTTCGATGCTTCAAAACATTCTAACTAACCCACTGATGTCACATGGACTACTTTGATGATGTCTTTATTTCCTTTCTGGACAAGGACAGTATACCGTACATACATTTTCAATGGAGGGACAGAAAGCTCTCGGACTAAATCTAAAATATCTTAAACTGTGTTCCGAAGATGAACGGAGGTCTTACGGGCTTGGAACGACATGAGGGTGAGGCATTAATGACATAATTTTCATTTTTGGGTGAACTAACCCTTTAATTGGAGAACAGTTCATAATGCCCATCTGTTCCACTCTAATGCCCCCGAATGGTGGACAGGCCACCCTGCATTACCTTGGGGCGTTCATCAACCAAACCCCTCCCCCTTTCTTTCTTTATTTCAGTTATTTGTTTTATTTTTTATTTAACTAAAAAAAAAAAAATCTCAAATTCTCTGCCTTGTATGTAGATACATGACAGATATAGGTACACATGCACAACACAACAACACACACTTCACATAATCACATGTAAAACCAAACTTTCTTGTTTGATTTTTTTGATAGTTTGTTTCAGACTTTTGTATTTACAATGCTGTCTTTATATCTTGTATTACCATGTCATGTCCTAGAAGCTAATAAAAAAAGAAGAAGAAAAAAAAGCTTCTCAACCGATAATGCATTCACTGGGTATACGGACAAAAAAACGACCTTGAACACCGCCACTGGTTATGCACTGTGCCATTTAATTTGGGAGCTACATTTTTGCACCTTTAATATCCGCAGGGTGCTTTCAAAGCCAGCTAAGAATACACACCCTCACTGTGAAGCCACACGACAAACATGCCTTAGTCACACTAGGGCTTTTCTGTGGAATATGTATTTTAAATTAGATTAAATGAGAAAACTAATTTTCGTCATCACACTAGGACCCCACGGACTTGGTTCAAATAAAGGACACAAATACTCAACCTTCCTCACTCCTTCAAACCTAATAAACCTTCCTGCCGATAAACAATATAAGACAATGAGCAGTACGTTGAGACAACAACTAAGTTTTTCCTACCCATTTTACAAAATAAATGACTACATAACACCATATTTTCAGCAAATAAGAACACGTCTGGTCTGGCACTTAAGGAGGTTTTTATCAGCACATGGTGCATTGAACATAGCTAGTATTGCTGTAAGTCTTGCTGTAAATACTTCTGAGTCTAAACCTCAGCTCTGCTGCTTAATTCCTGTGAGCAGAAATGGAGATCGATGGCGAAAGATAATATCATATCATATCCCTGGGCTTTGGCAAGGCATTTTCCTCAACAAAAGCTTCTTCATAAGTGTGGGCTTTGTCCCTCCCAGTGGAAAAACAGTATTGGAGAGGCAATGGGCTGTCACTTCTGGCTCAGAAGTCCTGGGAGGCGAATTATGATGCTCTTGTTTTTTTCTTTTCTTTTTTGTTATTAAATTTTTTTAGTTTTTGTGTTTTATGCCACAAAACTGCTCTTATTATAAAAGATATTTGCTAAGATATACATTGTGATCTGAACACCGGCTCTTTTTAAATCTTAATTATTACAATTTTATCACTCAGTAAACAAACTCTGAAGTATAAAGCAGCCCATTACTGTGGGTAGGACAGTCCACAAAACTAACCTCAACAGAAAATGCATCTGTTGGGTTAGGCAGGCTTTGCACAGGAGTCAGTGATAAAAAAGGAAAAAGAAAAAAGGATCCAACCAGAGGTCATTCTGAGCATAGGTGACTCTACACTAACAGAGCCACCTTGTGGTGCAAGTAATGAACATTTTCTGACAATTTAAACCAACCTCCCACCCAAAGCTGTGCAATTTAATTTCCCTTAATACTGAGGGAAAAAATGGCTTAATTTTAAAAACATGGCATGAGGCAGGGAGGCACACGTGTGAATCGTGACAGGAAATAATGGTCAAATGAGCAAACTTTGAAGTTGTTCTACTCCCTTATCACTGAAAAGCACACTACAGTGGGATGGTTCAGAATATGACGCATCTATAATGCATGAATGCAATAAAAGTGATGCTGTTATATCTGGTATTCCACTCTCTTTGTACTGTTTTCCACTGGCTAGCTTGAAGGCAAAGAATGTTAATTCGTAAACGCCATATTAAGAGAAATTAAAGATGAGCCTATTTTCTCTGCACAGGAAAAACAGTGTCAAGAAAACATCAATAATTCACATCTTACTCTCACTCTACTCTCTCCTAACAACTCCTTATTAGCTATAGCTTGTTAGACAGTACAGCAATGAATGGCTAAAATAGAAAATTAATTTTAGTGTCACTTATCATCATGTATTTTTCATCTTTAACCCTAATACTATAATTTACTATAACATACACAAATAGTCTAAACTAGTGGAATAAGATCTGGCTCTTTACTTGACTAACTACAGCAAATATTAACTGAAATCTTGGGCAGACAAAGTACACATCCAGGGTTAAAGAAGAGGGAAGCTACTTATTACAAAAAGACATCTGCTTTTGTGTCACATATTTGTACTCCAAGGAATATGAAAGAGAAAATTGTATGCTACCATTGTTCCAAAAAAAGATGATCTAAGCAGCACCTGGAGGAGAAACTTTAAAGGGACAGATTCACTTTCAAAGGCTAAAAATAAAAGAACGAATAGTTTAATACTTACTTACTTATGTAATATACTTAGAATAAAAATGTCTGCATATGCATTATATTAGTACAATAACTAAATAAATGCAAACAAGTCACATTTATTAATATAGTGCTTTATAAAATACAGATTATTTCAAAACAGCTTCACAATAAACAGTCAAATAATAGTGTCAAAATTCATCAATGATAAAATGCATGCATTTAAATATGACTATGTGGGCATAATACTTTTATTGAAAGAGATCACAAAACTTACAAAGGCTGCAAAAAGTAAAAAAGTTTATGAAACATTCTGCTCCAGTCCTTAGTACATTCAGTGTTATGTACACTGAATGTGTTTGTGTACTGTAGCTACACTCAGCAAGATCATTCAGCCAACAAGGATTCTGAAAAATAACTATTACTTTAAATAATTGTTGTAATTTGTTCCCTAGTACATAGTAAAACTGTACATGTTATATTATAAGTCCAAATCAATTGGTCTCCCAGTTAGCAAGATATATGACAGGTAATAATCCTACAATTGCCCAGGGCACTTAAATCCTGATATATTCAAGGGTTGAAGCTGCAACAATCAAACAGCCAGATCACAACAGGTGAAAACGAAGATCAAAGCGCACTGGACTGAAAATTGACACTGTCTGCATCAACAGGGTTCCCGGGACTGTACGGTGATACATAATTGATAATTTGCAGTAAATGAAACAGCTGTGAGATTGACGAAACCGAGAGCAATGTCAACAGTGCCTCGTGCCACCAATATGTTGTTTTTATCAGGGTCATCCTTGCTTCTTGTTGCAACAAAGATCATACGAAAATGATACTGTTAAAATATCTCAAAATTAAACGCAATTACGATACTATGAAGTGTATCTACTACAGTTCCTACGTCCCTTAGCATGTAAACATCACAGCACGCGGCAGTCATCGAGCTCGCGCTAAAACTGGCGTTTAGCGTTCAACAGCGTCATGAAATCTGAGAAAGTATAACACTGCCATATTTTAGAGTACGAGATATCTGGTCTGGCAATGTTTTTCATGTTTAACAAGTATCTCCAAGAGTGTCGAGAGAAGGGTTCGTTTGAAGCCGCGCTCATCACCGCGACTTTGACTTAATTTTTTAAAACATAGCCTACCTGTAACTCCAAGCTATAGTCCTCGCAAAAGTGCGTCGGGTACACGGTCAGATGGTGTTGCACTTGGAGAGAGAAGGTGTAATCCATTGACTGTGTGATGTGGGCGCGTGTGTAGAATAGAGGATGCTCGTGTACAGCTGCCTGCGGTCCTTTAGTTCAATTGCAGAGCGTTCTCCGCCCCACCGTCCTCCATTGGCTGGATTGCTGGAGTAGTTTTTTTCTGCAGTAGTTGCTTTACAATCTGGGATAGACAATAAGACAACAGTGCGCGAATAAGAAAGATCACAGAGAAAATGAAGCTGAATTAGATCAGCTGAATTCAACAAGGCAAAATAATATTTTTAAAGTGATTATTTATTATTAAGTAAAATACTTTTAGAGTGGAAAACATGACATCCTCAAGATGTAGGCTATATTTAACAATCTTATCTGATTGATTATCTTTTAAATTCAAAGGTATCAAAATGAACAAAATGTAAATAATGAGACAATACGTCATCAATCCTTCCATCAAAACGTCCTGGTTGCGTATGCAACCCACCGTTCCCTGAAGGAGGGACCGGATGACGTAGTCGACGTCGACTGAATGGGGATCACGCTAGGGAGCCAATCGTCTTCGAGTACTATTGAACGAGCCAATGGAATTGGCTTGCGTGATTTACATCACACACTCCACCCCCGCGGTGCGGGTATAAATACTGAAGTGGATGCACGCACTATAGTTGCTTTTTCGCTGAGGAGCCGAGCGTAACTCGGAGTCAGCGGTGGTCCAGCAGTAGTGGCAAGGGGACTACGTCCTCCGTTCCCTCCTTCAGGGAACGGTGGGTTGCATATGCAACCAGGACGTCCCCTTTCAGTCGAGAACGTCAGACGTAGTCGACGTCGACTGAATGGGGATCAACCATTGAACACGCCACTAAAGCAGCCAACTTCCAGTCCCTAGACAAAGCCTCCTGATCCCCCCGCAATTTAAGGCGGAGAAGGGACAGGGTTTAGGCCAGGGAAGTCACTGCTGTTCCTACAGGTTCCCTGTACATGGAAGGAAGGGACGCTGCGGAAGCCACATCCTGCCCGAAGGGAGGTAACGTGTAGAATACACATATGAACTGGGCGGATGACCGGGCAGTACAACATATGGAATGTCACTGGAGTGACTCCAGCCTATGACAGGGGGAGACTCAACCGGACAGTGACTCCCCGCAGGGAGCCGCACCGTGGAAGAATACACATATGGGATCACCGTAGGGTTTGCAACATATGGACCCAGCCTAACACAGGTTCCACACTGCTTACGAGTGGTAGGCCTAACACCGGGCGTTCCACCACGTCCGATGTCGGAACTCAACTGGAGCAGAAATGGCGCACGTATCCAGTCCATAGGAGGGGAATGGTGCAGCAAGCCGACACTTCGAACCGGGCTCACGGTGAAACTGGCTTCATGAGAAGGGAGCCCACGGTAAGCAGCGCTTCGACTAAGGTGTCGCCCAGCTCCCAACTCTAGAATATCTGTCAGCGAAGCACTCTGTGTCAATGCCTAAGCGGGAGCACACACTCACTTAAGAGGAGCTCACCACCTAAGTGGACATGTGCATCTCGGGATTTTCACAAAGATGAAGGCAGCCACCATTCAGTGGGCCAACCTCGCTTGGAAACAGCCTTCCCTCTCTGCTGATTTCCTAACAGACAAGAGCTGGTCTGAGGTCCTAAGGCTTGCGTTCTGTGTACGTATAACCGCAATGAAGTGGACGGACAGAGAAAGCCAGGGCTGGGTCTGCCTCCTCCGGGGCAGCGCTTGCAGGCTCACCACCTGGTCCCAATATAAGGGAGAGGTAGGAACCATGGCCACATATCCATCCAGGTTCCTGAGGGAACAAGGGAACCTAAAAAAGCCTTGCGCCCCTCTTTATCCTCTTGGGCCTTATCTCTGGTGCCACTGCACTGCAGAGACCGCCCCTAAGCCACTGCAGGCAGTGAGTTAAAAATTCTGTTTTTAAAGAAACAGTTCTCCTGCTCGCATGGTCTCTACTAGAGGGTAGGGACTTGCTCGCTTTCGGTCAACGAGTTGTGCCTGGAATTCAGGCCGGCTAACTCTCACGAGCATGAGACCCCGGCCTGAATTCCAGGCACAACTCCTGGCACAACTCTTCCCTGTGCATCAAGAAAACAAGCAACATAACTTTGAGGGTGGAGGAAAACAGCCTACTCCAACCCATCTTGCAGGAAAGAGAGCACTGAAATGACCGAACGCTCTCAGGATCTCCTCACGGAGAGAAGAGTCACTCAACAAATAGGTTCCACTTCTATTTGGCGTAAGCATGACTTCCTCTTTTTAGGGGGTCCTCGCAGAAGTGATGGTAACTACCACATATTCCTGCGGTAGCCACCTGAACCTCCGCGTCCAGTTTAGGACTGGCCTTGAATCTCTCCAGGGGTTTGAACGCGGGTGCCATCGTGCCCCGTCCCTGAAATGTATTCAGGGGAAGTCAGGAAGGCTGTCAGGAAGGCTGTCGAGGGGAACTAGGTCTGGTTGGGCCAATAAGGGGCAACTATCAAGACCTGCTCCACTCCTGACTTAGCACAGTAGGTGCAAGCAACA
Source organism: Rhinichthys osculus (assembly GCA_029959095.1). Classification (NCBI taxonomy): domain Eukaryota; kingdom Metazoa; phylum Chordata; class Actinopteri; order Cypriniformes; family Leuciscidae; genus Rhinichthys; species Rhinichthys osculus. The sequence continues at coordinate 19,793,471 of JARWKJ010000004.1, read as the reverse complement.
TGCGCGCACAAGACAGGAGCACTGCTCAACACTACATGTGAAGATCACTGAGCTTCAGGAGCATCTCTGCTCAACATGTGAGTGTGACGAAAATTGAGTTGTACAAAGGGCATGTAGTGTGATGACTATCACTGATTTGAGCGGAGCCGACAAGCCGAGTCTGATGGTCACAGTCTGGTCTGGACCGGTTGGAAGCTCTTTCTGGACTCCGGGGAGCCAGTGGCAGAACAGTAACCATCTGAAGAGCTCGTCCCCCCATCCCCGGGCAGCCTGCCTGCTGCTGGCTCTACGCTGGGGCTCGGGTTGAGGCTGCTGCAGGGGCCCCGTGGAACCCGAGGCAGCGGCAGGGGGGCGTCCTCGGCGATGGGCAGGCGGAGGAACTGTCACCGGCGGCAGGGTGGAGGCAATGGCAGGCCGCCGGGGTAGGATGTGTCGGTAGGCCTCCGTCTGTACCTGGGCGGTGGAGAGCTGTTGGGTGCAGCTCTCCACCGCGTCGCCGAACAACCCAACCTGGGAAATTGGGGACTCCAGGAACCGAACCTTGTCCGCATCCATCATCTCAACCAGGCTGAGCCAATGATGGCGCTCCTGGACCACTAAGGTGGACATCGCTAGACCGACCGCGCATTCTGCGACACTCATGCCCCGGAGGGCGAGGTCAGTAGCAGTGCGGAGCTCACTCATGAGCGCACGGTCTAGACTACCCCCGTGCATGTCCATGAGTGTTTTGGCCTGATAGACCTGCAACAACACCATGGCATGCAAAGAGGAGGCGGCTTGCCCGCAGGCTTTGTAAGCTCTAACCGCCAAACCTGACTCGAGCTTACAAGCCTGCGAGGGGAGACAAGGATCCCCCAGATGCAGCGGCCGTCGGGCACAGGTGCACCTGTGTTGCGACAGACCGCTCCACTAGAGGGACAGCCTCATAACCCTTCACCGCTCCTCCCTCAAGGGTAGCGAGGGGGAAAAGCTATTCAGGCAGTTTCTGGCAGAGAAAGGTGCCGTCCACAACCTGGTAAGCTCTCCATGCATTTCGGAAAAGAAAGGCACTGGGGTGGCGAGTTGAGAACCAGCGCGGCCCGCCCCGAGATACCAATCCTTCAACCGAGACTGAACGGGACACGGTGGAGGGTTCCACACGAGCCCGGCAGCGTCAGCGGCCCGTTTCAGCATAGCTGACATTTCTGGATCTGGCTCGGGCAACGTTACACTTCCAGAGGGAGATAACACAGCCGAGTCATCATCTCCAGAGGCCAGCTCACCCTCCGATGCTGCTATCGACATCTAATCCTCTGGGGGAACCCCAATTGAAACGACTGATCGGTCCATTACAGAGGGACCAGCACGTTCAACAGGAATTCCATCGGCTGTGGTGTGATGGAGGAGTGAGGAGCCCACAGGGAATGGCTACATCCATCACTATCCTCCGATCACCCATCCCACACGGCACCCGGGGGCGGGGCATGGTAATGGGGACTCTCGATCTCAACACAGTGACAGTCATATTCCCGCAATGGGAACATGAACCATCCACAAAAGCTGCTTCAGCATGCTGTAAGCCCAAACATGTGATGCAACAATTGTGACCGTCAGAGAGGAAAAGAGAACGACCGCATCCAGAAACATACGGGTGAGAAAAGACGCAAACACAACCGTGTTGCTCTTTCAGGAAATAGGACCCATCACCAGTGCCGGAGCACACAGGGGAATGACCGCGGCAACACTGAACAGTGAACTGAAACACACAAACATTTAGAAATTTGTTGCTGTTAAAGAGCTCAAATCACCGCTGCACTCGTGTTGTAGAAACCACCAGCACTGGGAGAGTCTTCCAGGAGAACACTGACACACTCGCTCGTTGTAAACAACAGCACTCTTCAGAGACATCAAACGATCGGCTCCGAAGCGAAAGGCAACTAGTGTGTGCATCCACTTCCGTATTTATACCCGCACCGCAGGGGCGGAGTGTGTGATGTAAATCACGCACGCCAATTCCATTGGCTCGTTCAATACTCGAAGACGATTGGCTCCCTAGCGTGATCCCCATTCAGTCGACGTCGACTACGTCTGATGTTCTCGACTGAAAGGGAACATGTTTTGTCTTACACTGATTTACTACAGTAAGCCTATTTAAAGCATTTATACTTTAGATCAATGGTTTTCAGGGGAAATTGCATACAACCGTGTGCATCTGGTCATATCCATAAATAGAAATGTTGCTCCAGCTACTCTGACACCTGTGTGGTGTAGGAGTGGCATAGAATTTTTGTCACAAAAGTGAGAAAGATTGACATGAAGCATGCTAAGTCTTGAGAGAGAGAAAAACACAGAGGAGAGTCTGCTGGCAAAAAGAGAACACGACAGTCGAGCTCTGTGACTATAAAAACGAGAATAATAATAAAACGAGAATCAACATTGGCTTGGCTTTCCGGAGATGGTGAGAACCGAGGGATTTGAAATGTTGTAAAGATGACGTGGAGATGAAGTTTTTATTACTTACTTTTCTAAAGACGTTTAAGATATTTTATTGAACAGATAAATTCCCACGTTCTTCTCTAACAGAGTTGATTGTAAAGCATTGTGAAGGGTCATTTCAATATGCTGGAATTTAATAGTAATGGGTATAGCTACTGTAACGACTTCAGCTAGTCAGATCCTTTCCATCTAAACTGGTTATATTTCGTAAGCCTAGTAGAGAATGTTTTTAAGCAGTAGGATAATCTCTCTCTTTTTTTAGTTATGAGAAAGAACCGTATTCATAGTCATGACGAAGCACAAGCAAAACAAATGTTCTTCTTCAAAATGCATTTTTTTTTATCCACTAGAGGGTCAAAAGTTATATAGTGTTCCTTGAAATAGTTTTGTGTGTTTTTTCACATTTTATGTTATTTAGTTAATGGTTAAAGTCACAGTGAAATCAAAATAGATAATTCTTATTATAGAATGTTCATGATTCACGATACCACTACCATATCAGAGTTTAGCTGAACTCTGCTGAACTCTGTCAGGAGTTCAGCTGACATGCCTGAGCTCCCTCTGGGAAAAACGGGTGCTCCAGAAGGCTAGACAGGTCATGAGTTATCCTGACCACGTTCTTAGTCAGGAATTCTGACAGTGTTTCTGAATGCTTGACTAAGTGTTGTCTTCTTTGTCTTGTTGATACGACTGGTAGGCTAAAACTGAATTGCCCTACGGGGATAAATAAAGTTGTTTGAATTTAATTTAATTGATATCGCCACGATACCACTACTACAAAGTTTGACATTACCAGTTTCTTGGACATATACCTAAATGTATATATTAAATAATCCATTGTTCACAGTTTATGAAATCAACACCCACCATCCCGGGGGTAATTTGTGTGTATTGCGCAGTAGCGTGACTTAGACACAGTTAACCAGTTTAAACACGCTTGCAGAAATATACATTTGATTACATGTTTTGGAGAACAGACATAAGAAGATCTATCAATGTGCATTTGATCGTTGTTTGTGTTCAGATGTTGAGTAGCGGTCATGAGCACGAGCACATGTGAAGAACTCTTTCTTCTCTGTGTCAATGGTTCCCTGCCTTTGAATGCAAAACTCTGCATTCACTTTATTTCGACATTGATTAATAATCCAAATGTAGTTTTATAAGTTACTATTATAAAAACCAGAGACAGGCAATGATTTTCGGGCAACAGAAGCCAGAAATAATGCTTGTCTATTCTGTTTTTGTGGTAAAGATAGTCTAATTATGATAATAATAGTAATTTAAATGAAAAATAACTAAATAATAACATATTTATATATATATATATATATATATATATATATATATATATATATATACAGTATATGTATATGTATATATATGTGTGTGTGTGTGTGTGTGTGTGCATATGATCCGAAGTAACTATTTGAGTAGTTTTTACACTGGATACTTTTTACTCTTACTCAAGTAACTATTATTACTTTTACTTTTACTTTGAGTAAATATTTCTATAAGTACTTGTACTTTTACTTGAGTACAGTTTTTGGATACTCTACCCACCTCTGAAAATGCCATGTGTAACATTGTATTGGTGCGGACATGAGTCTGTTTATTTTGTTAAATGTTTATTTAAAACTGCTTTTTATCACATAGTTAGAAGCACCACAATTCAATTGTGTTATCTGTTACATAAAGACTACTAAACAGACATTTGGGGCCAGATTTACTAAACCAGGACAAATTAGTGTGAGAGTGCAATTCCAAAAAAGTGCAGATGGGAGTGTAAAGTTCTGCGCGTGATCTACTGACGACGCGCAAATTAAAGAACAGAGATGCAGCCAGATCATTTTTTATTTTTGCGACCTTAACACCCACTTGAACACTTGAGCCAAATACAGTAAATACATCATGTTAACAAGTAAAGACCACAAGTGTAGGTATTGGGACAGCCCTTGTATGTAAGTGGACCATTTGTTCTTAGCAGAAGATTTAACATAATTTTCTGGTATAGATAATTCAAATCTATTCAATATGTCTATCTATTTTTATTTATTTTTTGTGATCCATTTACTAGCAAAATGTGATACATTATCACAGTATTTTTATGTGAATGTGAATTTCTGGGAACCACAGCTGCAAGGTGTTTTGATTGTTGTTGTTTGCTTTTTTAATTTAACATGATTTTGTACAGGTCAGGTCTATGAATGAAGTCCTTTTCGTATCTGACAGCAGGCTAAAATAAAAAGGCATTTCCTCTTGGGGCTTTCGAAGTTTACTGCATTTTCATGTGCAAGTGTTTACCTTGAAAAGGTCCTAAAGAAAACATATCACGAGTTTTTACTCTGAAAAATCCATTGACCTTAGAGTGAATTTTGATTATGATTTGAAGTGATGCCAGGCTGTGTGGGGAGCAGTTCATCAAGATGACACTAAAGAGAATGTGGCCTTAGGCGAAACTCGACTTAGAGATCCTGTGCAAAACAGCAAATATTCTCTTTTGCTACAGAACCATTCATAAGACAGATTACCACACATCTGTACACTACACATCAAATTAAAATTCTTTTAAAATAAAAGACAAAGATTCATATTGTGACATTAGACCCCTCCACATTTATAACATGCCCGATTGGTTTTGTTCATTCTGCTCAGCATTGCTTATGTTATGACATCAGCTCATTACTGACATAATTATCTCAATGAAGGGTATTCTGTCATTAGCGCTTCTTGTCTACATTGTTTATTAAAGCATAAATGCCTAAAAGACTGTTTATCTTTGGGTTTAAATAAACCGTTCCACTCACTACCTGTGGCTGTAGAGTCACTCAGCATCAAATCTCATTTTCAGGTAACAAGCCATTTCAGACTTTCAGGCCAGTTTTTTATGAGCTGTCATGCTCTTAAAATGTGTGAGCATTTATGAAGGACTAAAAATGACAGAAGGAAAAATAAATAAATAAATAAATAAAAGTAGAAATAAATAAATAAATACATGTAAAAATACAGAAATAGCCATTTATATTACCAAAATGTATTTATTTTTTACTATATTTCTGCATTTATTTATTTATTTCTACTTTTATTTACTTATTTATTTATTTTTCCTTCTGTCATTTTTATCATTTTTTAGTCCTTCATAAGCATTCGCTCAAGCTTCACAACCCCACTTGAGAGGCCATGCTCCAAATTTGTGAGGTGTATAATGTAGGCAGAAGTGTGACACTAAATGATTAGAGGTTTTTAAATAAAATGTATTGAATTTTTCCTCCCTGTGGAGTGCCAGTTGTTTCTCTGCTATTGTTATTTTTTAATTTATACACCTGATATATTTGGATTTTATTTCTTGATTGGCGTTTTGGCACTCATGCTTTTGTTTGAATAAATGGTGTGACCACTGAAAGGGAATATATTTGAATGGAAAAGAGACAAACGTCTTATGGATTCGTTTGTGGACAGATTAAGAGCACAAAGCCATTTGCAACTGAACTGACCAGCTGTTGTTGCTGTAGTGTCTCAGAAAGACTGATAAAGAACTCCCTGAAATGTATTTTACTTGGTGTATTCGAAATGATTTGTATTCGGATTTATAAAATTGTATTCTATTTTACTAATTTATCCTTTTTATGAATCTTATTAATCTTTTCTGCATGGATTCTAGTCATTGAGAGCTATGTATTCATTTAATCATTATGAATTATTATTTTACATGTTATTGATTTCTTTAATAATTTACATATTTTCCATCATATACTCTAATATGTTTGGTTATTCACAAATCTTTTGTGTCTCTTCTGTGTTGTTAGATTGAGGGGTTAATCCTATTGACCGGGTGTGTTTTCCAAAATTGATACTTGATGTACCTTGGTATCAAAATATGTCTGTTTTCATATCTGCAGAAATGAGATAATGCAAGATCTGCAATATTCTCTTAAAGGTCTTTCAGGAGTTCACACTTACATATCATCAGATAGAGTAAAGGTTATGCGTATTTGGCTTGCTGTCCAAAGGGAGGGCTCCGAGCTCTGAACTTAGCCCGAACCCAGAGTACTCCCCCAACACTCACCCATCCCAGGCTGGTATAGGAATAGTTAGGAGTGAAGAGATGGTGTGGTAGAAGGATGCTGGAAAACTGTCGTGGGACAGAGGTAAGTCTGCTGTGTATACACTATATAACGTTAATTGAGTTGATTAACTGAACATGCTTCTCCCGTGCTAATTTGGTTGATTATCCAAAAGTGCTCCTCCCGAACTTTTTAATAAAACATAATTTCACGAGTTCACACTTACATATAATCAGATAGAGTAAAGGTTATGCGTATTTGGCTTGCTGTACGAGGGGAGTTCTCCGAGCTCTGAATTTGGCCAGAACCCAGAGTACTCCCCCAAAAAGTAAATGAGCAAAGGACAGCTGCCAGATGGATTGACTAAAAGACTCCCCAAAACTGAGGGCCTTAAATTGGCAGGCTGGTGTTGCGGAAAAGAGTCTGGCCGTTTGACCAGGAGGGCCTACACGGAGCAGCTCACGGCGTTGTGAAAGTGGGCCCTTACTGGCTGATGAATAGGCTCGAAATGCTCAACCCGGGAGGGCCCACACAGCCTCCGACGGGAGCAGCTTATGGTGTCGGGCGATTGGGCCCTATACTGGTCGACGAACATGGTGAATGTGATTGGAAAAGCTCAGCCAGGAGAGCTCTCACAGCGTCCGACGGGAGTTCAATACTCACAGCGTTGGAGGGGTAAGCCTCGCCGGCAGTCGAATGGAGAAAAGCATGGTCGCTTGTCCGGGAAGGCTCTCGCAGCATCCAACGGGAGTTCAATACTCACGGCATCGAACAAAGAAAGCATGATGGCTCGACCTGGAGGGCTCTCGCAGCATCTGACGTGAGTTCAATACTTACGGCATCGGACGTGTAAGTGTCAGATGGGGAAATGTAAAGTGGGTTTATGGATAGTATGGCTCCTTTGTAATTTGTGTGGGTTTGATTTCGATTGCAGTGAGATCCTGCGTGCAGTGTTTTGTTTGTAAAGATATTGAGCACGTGTGATGGATGTTTATAATGGGCACGTATGTTTGATATTGTTTTGTCGGAAGCCTACTGTGGGTGTGGTATGTAACGGACTACTACAGGTGATCCCCATTGACTGAATAGCTGCCACACCTCCCGATCATCAAATTTTAGACTCACAGCTCTATAAAAGGTGACTGAAGCTTACCATGGTCGCGCTGTCCGGATACTGATCTCCTTTCCCTACGCGGGTGCTCCTCGGCTGGCAAACGGCACGATCGATCGAAGACACGAGTATACAACGCACGCAAGTATTCCCTGAAAGGGACGTTCTTTTTCTTCCTCTCGTAATCCATTGCTTGATGCTGATGGTCTAGCGCTCGTTGCAGCCGCTTCTGCTGAGGACCTTTTTCTTGCTGATTCCTTCTAGGACGGAAAGCCACCAAGCCACGCCGGAACCGGGCTGCCTGCCAAACGACTCGGGAGAGTGGGAGAGAAAGGTGAATTTCCATCCGGGACAGGAAAGTAGTTTCTCTGCACTGGCCCATGAATGCGAGATTAAGCTCTGCTGCTTTTTGTTTTGTTTTTTTTGTTTTGTTTTGATGTCCGCAAGCTCTCTTGTTTGAGTCGGAGGAGTTACGCTGCCGGTGGCGAAGACGTTACTTCCGGTACCCCCTGCTCTGACTCGTCTGCATCTGGCCACGCCTCCAGGGAACCCCGGTGCCTCGTGATCGCCACACTCCCGGCCTTGGTTGACTGAAACAGTCGGCTTAAAGAGCAGTTTGGACAACTGTTGTTTTGTTGTTTGGGAACAGATTTGATTCCATTGTAAAACATTGTTTATTTATTCATTGTGGGGAGAACTGCCCTAGTTCTACTGAGTAAATTATATAACTAAATAAATTGGTTTTAGAGTTTCCAAAAACATCTGTCTGGCTCTAGTTCCTGGGATTCCGTTAGTGTGTAGAGGGGTATTTCTGACACCTCTTTGTGGCGCAGTCGGCAGGATCCCAGCAACATGAGCCAACAGAATGATGATGGGCAGTCGGGTAGTAATGTAACAGTCCCACCTATGTCGCCGCTAATTATGCCCTGGTTTTTCAGTGCGTCCTGGGCCCCTAAGTTCACTGGAGAGAGACGTAAGTTTGGAGAATGGCAGACCCAGATGAGAGCCATGCTGCGCGCCCAACCCCTGGATGCCCAACAACAGGTAGACTTTGTCTTGAGCATACTGGATGGAGAAGTCCAACGGGAAGCAGCCCTCCTACCGGATGCTGACCGCGCAGACGGTGAGAAGGTCATAGAGGCCCTAGGAAGAATTTTTGGGGATACAGCCACCCATGCTCAGCGGCGTGCAGAGTTCTATAAATGTCATCAGGGTCCAGATGAGGGCGTCAATCTATTTGGCTTGAGGTTACGAAAATGCTATGCTAGGTGGCGCGCCACAGAACGGAATGCTGCCACGGACGAAAATGCCCTATTACGCGACCAATTGGTACTGGGCCTCCGGACAGGACCAGTACGACAGGAGCTACAGCAACTTTTACGAAGAGATGAGAGTCTGACGTTTCAGGCTGTCCTGAAAGAAGCTCGTGTATTGGAGAGGGAGTTAGACAGCACCCCTGCTGACGCAGAGGCTCATGCTATTCGTACTCAGATAGTTTCTTCTGATGTAAGGGGTGGACGTAAGTCCGACCTGGATGACCTCCGAGAGAGCTTGAAGTCCGAGCTGCGGGATGAGTTGGCAGCACAGTTAAAACCCCTCAGTAGCAAACTGGTAGAAGAACTGCGGAATCAATCCCCCTGTGTGGCTCCGGTAGCTAGTCAATCAGCCATTCCTGGGACCCGGCAGGTTCCTCTTCCAGTGCGACGTCAACGTCCACCTCCATCTACCATGAATTATCAGTGGGACGTACATGGCCGGCCAATCTGTCTGGATTGTGGCGAAGCAGGGCACATACAAAGATACTGCCCAAGACGAGGACAGCCAAAGGGTTTTTAGTGACCCCCGTCACAGGGGAAGGAGTGGCGGGGGTGAATGCAACTGAGGGTGGCCCGTCGTCAAAATCTGCCTTAATAGGTACGTGCCCTGGAGCAGAAGTAGAAGTCAATGGTAAACGAATTAGATGTCTTTTGGATACAGGTTCTCAAGTAACGCTCTTCAGTGAGACCCTGTTTAAATGCCAACTCCAGGAGACCGTCCTTAATACGACAAATGAATCCAGCTTGTTGACGCTGAAGGCAGCCAATGGACTAAAAATCCCCTACATAGGTTACGCCATGATGGACTTTAAGGTAGGAGGGGTATGTATTCCCAACAAGGGTGTAATAATTGTCGAAGACCAGTGTTTGGCCAGTGACAGGGCAGTCTTGGGAATGAATGTAATAACCGAATGCTGGAAGGAACTCATGCAGGGTATCCATCCAGGGGTGGTGGCATTCCGGGCTGCTGTGGCGCCAACTGAAGGTAACTTATGGGAGAAGGCCTTGCAGTATGTCGACGAACACAGCAGAAGGGGCCAACAGCAGTGGGACATGGGGTGGTGAAGCTAACTAAGCAGCCTTCTGTTGTTATTCCTCCTCAGACAGAGATGGTGCTGTGGTGTCGAACGAGTGAAGTGCCTAGAGACAACTGCACAGTGCTGATTGAACCGTTGGTAGATGAGGAGTCAAGTTGGCGTACAGCACGTACTATTGCTGTAGTACATGATGGCCACTTGCCTGTGAGGCTCTGCAATCCAACTAAGTTCCCCGTAGAGGTCCCCCAGCGTCGGCCACTTGCAGAAGTCACCCCACTGCCACCTGAACACATCGTTGGGAAAAGGGAGCTCATACTGACGCCGGGCAGTCCTGGAGTGGTCGAAGTTGGGGTCAGCACTGTGTGTGCCGGTCCCTCCACCTTACCATTTGGCCTGGAACAAGAGGGTGCTGCATTGAACCAGGAATATCGTCAACGCCTACAGGAGTTGTTGATGAAATGGCGTTCCATCTTTGCGGTGCATGATGAGGACTTTGGCCACACTAATATCGTGAAACACCAGATCCACACCGGGGCTGCCCCTCCTAGCCGTGAGCGGTTCCACCCTCGCTGTATCCCAAATTAAAGAGCTTGCTGAGGAACATGCTGGATGGTGGGGTCATCAGAGAGAGTTCTAGCCCGTGGGCTGCACCAATCGTACTTGTAAAGAAGAAGGATGGGTCTTGGCGATTCTGTGTAGATTACCGGAGGCTGAACGCATAAGGATGCCTACCCCCTCCCCCGCATCGAGGAGTCTCTGACTAGTCTTAAAGGTGCCCAGTGGTACTCAACATTGGACCTGGCCAGTGGTTATTGGCAAGTAGAGGTGGACGAGCGGGACAGGGAGAAGACTGCCTTCACCACCCCCCTGGGGCTGTATGAGTTTGAGCGTATGCCCTTTGGGCTTTGTAATGCACCAGCAACGTTCCAAAGACTCATGCAGCGTTGTCTTGGTGAATTTCTGAATGAATCACTATTAATATACCTTGATGATGTCATTGTGTATTCATCAAGCTTTGACCAGCACCTCCAGGACTTGGACAAAGTGTTTGAGCAGCTCAATGGCCATGGCCTAAAACTCCAGCCCAGAAAGTGTTGATTATTCAAGAAACAAGTGACCTATTTGGGACATATAGTAAGCTCAGAAGGGGTAGCCACCGACCCTGAGAAGACTGTAGTTATCCAGGCCTGGACTGCCCCGCAGAATGTCCGCCAGGTCCGGTTCTTTCTTGGACTGGTGGGATATTACTGTCGGTATATCCCTGCGTTTGCAAAGATTGCTGCTCCTCTCCATGGCCTGTTACGAGGCACGGCAACCACCCACAAGACTGCACCCATCCATTGGACAACAGAGTGTGAACAGGCGTTTCACAAGCTGAAGAAAGCTCTGGTGAGTCCTCCCATTTTAGCCTATGCCGATTTTAATCTGCCTTTCCGTTTGTATACAGATGCGAGCCTAGAGGGTCAGCGTGCAGTGCTGGCCCAGGTGCAGGACGGAAAAGAACGTGTCATTGCCTATGCCAGTCGAAGTCTCCAGCCCACTGTTCCTTTCAGTGGGCTGGAGACTTCGACTGGCATAGGCAACTACAGTTCATTCAAGTTGGAACTGTTGGCCCTTAAGTGGGCAATGACTGACAAGTTCAAAGACTATCTATGGGGAATGGAGGTAGAAGTCTTTACCGACAACAATCCACTCGTGCACTTGGAGACGGCGAAGCTTGGAGCGGTTGAACAACGGTGGGCATCCCAGCTAGCCAACTTCAAGTATACAATCCGATACCGTCCGGGGACTGCCAACCGTAACGCTGACGTCCTATCTAGACTTTCAGGGGAGCAACAAGAGGTTATGACCTGGCTGGTGGGAGCAAAGTCCACGGTCGGGGAGGATTCTACGAAGCAACCCGTGTGGTACACACGACAACGTGAAGACCCCGATTTAAGTCAGTTGCTCTCCTGGAAACAACAGGGCCAACCCCCTCCAGTGGAAGAACAGGTTGGACTAAGTGTGGGGCTCCAGCAGTTCTTACGTGAGTGGGACCAGATTGAAATAGGCCAGGATGTCCTGCGGAGAGTAACAAGAACAGAGGGGCATGTGGGTGAATCCTGTAGCCAGATCCTGGTTCCCAGTGCTCATACGAAAACTCTGTGGCAGGAATACCATATAGAAGGTGGCCATCCTAGTGCGGAGAGAACACTCTCCCTGCTGAAGAAGCGCTTCTTCTGGTATGGGATGAGACGGGACTCGACTGGGTGGGCTGCTGATTGTCCGAGGTGTGTAGTGTATAAAGCAGGCCCAGAGGTAAGAGCACCTTTGGTGCCCATAGAGACTTCGTATCCGTTTCAGATGGTGGGCATTGACTTTTTGTCATTGGGTCGTCCAGGAGACGCATATCCCTATATTCTGGTAATGACCGATTTGTTCTCGAAATATGCCCTTGCAGTGCCCACCAGGGATCAGACAGCCGTCACCACTGCCAAGGCAGTATGGACGAACCTGTTCCAGGTGTATGGGAGCCCGGAGCACATTCTCTCGGACCGTGGGGCTGCCTTTACCTCAGATCTATTTCAGCAGCTCTGCTCTGTATGGATGCCGGATGAAGCGTACCACGGCATACCACCCGCAGGGTAACGGAGCCTGTGAGAGATTTAACCAGACACTCCTGAAGCTACTAGGAACCTTAACAGATGAGGCACAGTCCCAGTGGCCAGCGAGATTACCTGCCCTCCTTCAGGCGTACAATAATAAGCCTCGCTGGTAGTCAAGAGAAGAGCATGGTCGCTCGACTGGGAGCGCTCTCGCAGCATCCGACAGCATGGGTCGAACAAGGATATAATTGTTTTTACGCTGTTGACGCTATTGAGGTTTGGCTAGTGCGGGCTGATTAACCTATGAGGGTTTGATGGGCTTTTTTGATGTGGAACCAATTGGACCTGATGTAGCTTTTGAAGGCGTCTGATGACCATGCTGCCCTGATGCGAAAAGAGTAACTGGAAAATAATTCCCAAAGGGACGGCAGATTGTAGAAGAATAGGTTTGTGCGGAGACGTTCCCTTTCGATTCGGTTCACTCCGACATTGCGTTTGCTAACACTTATGGGGAACGTATAAAATTACAGTTGTTACGACGAAGGATCCTAGTTTGGCTAAATATTGCTTTATTCTATCAGAATTTAGTGTCTCGGGACATGTAAACTCGCCGGAGACGCATTTATTGATGTATCAATGATTTTATTTAAATATTATCATCTGCCTCGGCTTGCAATTTTCAAGGGATTGAGTATATTAAATATATTTCAGATGTTTTATAAAGTTTGATTTGAGGCACAGTAAATGGGAAATTCTTAAGCTTAATTGTAAATTCAGAAAGCCATGCACATTTGTGTGAGATGATGGCAGAATTTTCATTTTTGGGTGAATTATCCCTTTAACTTTAACTGATTTATCAGAACACCTGCAATGACTTGTGTGGCCTACTAACAAGAATTTGAGCTGCATATCTTAAAACATACAAAAATAAGAGATTTCCAAAAATTAAAAGGGCTTAATTATGCATTGATTTTAAAAGATGATATTTTGGTTTGTTCATTTTCAGTGTACACCAGAATACTTTGTGATACAAATCCATCATGTTAAATATAATAATAAAACGTTCTTATTATATCACCCTAATCATATAATAGACTCCTTTATTGCAGTAAAAAAAAAAAAAAAGGAGCCTACTTATTATTCTCACAGACTATTCTGAGATTCTGGAGAATGCCTGGAGAAAAAATCTCCTGTGGATATTCTTCCCTTTTCATTCAATTCTTAGTCTGGTAGCTGGCTACATTCAAATTCCCAACAGCTCATTAACATTCTCTTCAGGAATTCTGGGTAAATAGGCATTTAGAATTCAAAAGTAGAAGCTGCTGCATGGTTACTGCGTGACTTTCTCTTTTCAATTGCCATTTCATACCAGCATAATAAATCACAAAGGCAATCAAAGCAGCCATGGCAGATTAAAACAGCAGTGCGGTGTGAGGAGGCCTAAATGGTTGAAACAATTAAAAACTATTTTAGTGTTTAAATTAGTGGCAGTGCCCTCTGAAAATAAAGAATGTGATATAATGGAGCTCATAACTTAGGCTAAAATAAATATTCATTAACTGTACCACTGCTTAGATAGACATGTCAGGATAGATAGGCTTAAGCCCAGCCTGGGGTCCTGTACAGATGACACCCATGACCCTCTTGCACTTTTCATTTGGTTATTTATTGATTGGTTGGTTGGTTGGTTGGTTGAATCAATCAATCAATCAATCAATCAATCAATCAATCAATCAATCAATCAATCAATCAATCAATCAATCAATCTTTCATTCATTCATTCATTCATTCATTCATTCATTCAATTGAAATGTATTCATATTTTCTGGAAAAGCATGATTAAGGGACAATAATATAATAAATAAATAAATGATTTGCTGGCATTTGATATATTGTAGCATCTTACATATACTGAAAATGTCAGGACATGTGATTTGAATCCCATATGAAAAGCCATGCATTTTGATTTGGTTTTAGAGGAATTTCTAGATCATTTTGAGCAATTATATATATATTTTTAATGTAAATTATTATTACATTTATTTGTTTATTTTAGATAATATTTTCTGGTAAAGAAGTCAAACAGAATTAAGGGACAATAATTGCCAGTATTTGATATATTGTGGCTTAATAGGTTGATTAGGATGAGTTTAATTTCCTGTTTTATCTTACATAATATACTGTACTAAAAATAGAGGTTTTTCTTACTGGCAATATGGATGCTGAGCTCTGTACACAGGCATTTATGTCAGTTTTTAAAGTATTTATGTTATGACACAGTCAGCCACACAGGTTGCAGCTTTCTCCAGAAGACAGGAAAAAATAAAGAAAACCAGGTTTACACCTTCATTCAGGCTTTAGGCAAATGCACCTCAAAAGTTAATGTTCTGCTTCACAGCCACTGCACAGCTCTATGCCTGAGCACACACACGTTTTCACACATGCACGCACACACTCGTGCAGTTTCCATACGGCTGTGGCTAACGGGGAACCAAGGTCACCTACAGTAATGTCACAGCTTCTTCCTTAGGCAACTCCAATCCCACAACACAAACACAAAGAGAAAAGAAAAAGGAGAGAGATGGTGGAACTAATGGGCTATCAGTCCACTAGAGAAATGTTCTATACTTAAAGATGTACATGCAGTGTGTCACTATTGTAACAGCAATGCATTTTATCACATTTTATCCTTCATGCTTTGTAAGGCAGGATGTAATGCATGATTTAGTAATTAAAGGATTCAAGACACATTCAACAAATTATGCCATTTTGAACTGAATGTGACATAAAGTTGTTTCTATACTACAGACCTGCTAGAATATTTTGGATCTGCTTTCCACTGAATGGAAAATTCCCACTATAATTGATCTGTTTTCCCCCAAACCTTTGCTAATGCCTCATGGGAATATACCTGTGGAAAAGTCAAGAACCTTTATAAAAAGCACTTTATTTATTTAAAGCATAAAAACTGAATGCTATAACATCAGGCTAAAGCATTCAAAGTGATGTCATATTCGATGTACCCACAGGTGTTAAGTCCTCATTCTTGGCGATGCTTGAAATGGTTTCGGGAACTTCAAGACCAATTTTGCCATTTCCTTTCCAATGCCCAAGGCCAGGATAAGAGAAGCTATAGTCTAAGATAAGCACATGAAGGCAGCCTCAACCTGAAACCTGAAGTGAAATAAATTCCGTTTTCAATTTAAATGTAAGATGTCTTATCAATGCATGGTTGATTCTGCTGGACTGTCAGTCACTGTGCATAGTCATTTTTAAAGTTTGATAAATGGTAAGGGTGAATGAATACGCCCAAGGAAATGATGTGAGGAGATGTGATTTTTCTTCCTCTGATACCATTCCAAGTGTGCACTAGTAGTGTAGCAGAATCAGGCCCTTGTGAAATTGAGGTCACTCACGCAGCTGCAAGCTCTTGTGTGCCACCACTGGTGATGCTGAGGGTTGTAAAGGGCAAGGACAGCTTGTAGCCCTCTGTGCCAGTGTTCAAGGCTAATTTAATAAACATTCCTGTGTGCTTACTGTTAAAAAAGAGTTTTCATATTTTCCTTTGTCTAAAGTAAACACTTCTAGACATTTGATTGTATTCTTCTGGTTAAGCACTTGTTTAGATGAGCTTAGAGTTCAGAGGTCAAGGTAAGACCAATAGACAGCACTTGTGGCATAATGTTGATTACTACAAAAATGAATTTCCTTGTTCCTCCTTTTTTTGTAAAATGCAAAAATGAGGGTTACAATTAGGCACTTACAATAGAGCTGAGTGCATCCATTCCTTCCTTTTTAAAATGTAGTGACAAGACATTATACAGTCGCTTCAAGTCGAACACACCCAACCACCTTTTTCTGCAAACAATGAGTGCTGCCATTATGGATTCTAACTTACGTTTTGATGCTGTCCTGTTCTGGTCTCCATAGGATCCCATTGATAAAACCGGTTAAAAAAAGAGTGACTAAATCACCTAAACAAACTTTTTGAACAATACTAATAATTGCAATGAGCGCAGGATTAAGCTTACACGTACTTTCCAGAAATTCCTTCAGTTTATTGCTGTTGTTGTGGCAGTCAACGGTCTGTTGTGGCAGAGGCATCTGTGAACACCACAGCAATCCGTCTCTGTGTGAGCATTTTGAACGGTAGCTTGTGGAGACTCCGATTCAAAAGTCGCAGGTCTAAGATAGGTCATAACCCATCGCTTTTCAATGAAGGTACAATATAGGGACAGTAGTACCCTGACCTCATATCGGCTGGAGGAACCGGCTCTATCACGTCCTTCGCCAGTAGGACTGTGATCTCCGCCCGCAAGACATGGGGGACACAAATAAAAGGGAACAAAAGATTTTCCACCCGGCCCACTTCCGGGGAGGGAGTGGTGCGGTCACCATCTCCTGGAGAGCAGTCCCATCCATCTCCGAGTCGCCCCTAGGGCCGCTTACCCCTGGCTTTGCCGCCCCTCTTGGACGGGTGGGGCGGCCTGCCTGCGACTGGCTCCTCCGCGCCACTTAGGTGGAGGCTGTTGCTGCGGCGCGTGAGCGAGGGCAGACGCAGGAGGACGCCCCCGGCAACGAGCAGTCTGAGGGGCCGCAGGCGATGGAATGGAGGCAGCAGCTGACCGTCGTGGCAGGATGTGTTTAATCGCCTCAGTCTGCTTTTGTACAGCCGAGAACTGAAGTTCTCAACCACGTCGCCGAAGAGGCCGGTCTGGGACACGGGGGAGTTAAGGAACCTGACTTTGTCAGTCTCCCTCATGTCAGCCAGACAGCCAGAGATGACGTTCCTGGACCACCATAGTGGACATCGCACGGTCCACCGACCGCGTGGTCACTTTCGTGGCATGCAGAGCGAGGTCCGTCGCGGCACAAAGTTCTTGGAGAACTTGGGGATCATGACCACCCTCGTGCAGGTCCTTCAGTGCCTTTGCCTGATGGACCTGCAATAACGCCATGGCGTGTATGGCACAGGCGGCTTCCCCACAGGCCTTGTAAACCTTGCCGGTTAAATCCGACGAGTACTTACAAGCCCGGGAAGGGAGACACGGTTCTCCGCGGCAAGTGGAGTTAGGGCACAGTTGCATAGCAACGGCCCGCTCCACTGGTGGGATACGCATGTAACTCTTAGCCGCCCCGCCATCAAGAGTGGTGAGGGAGGAGGTGCCACTGGGACGGTTTCTGGCAGTAAAAGGTGCCGTCCACACCCCAGTGAGCTCCTCATGCACCTCCAGGAAGAAAGGCACCAGGGTGGGTTGCTGAGAACCAGCGCGCGCCACCCCAAGATACCAATCGTCCAGCCTCAAGGGCTCGGGACACGGTGGAGGGTTCCACACGAGCCCGATCCTGTTGGCGGCCCGGGAAAGCATGGCCATCATCTCAGGGTCCGACTCGGGCACCGCTGTCACACCCGAAGGCGGCAGCAGCACCGAATCGTCATCCGCAGAGAAGTCTGATCCACCCTCCGATGCAGTGATCAACATCTGTTCATCATGGGGAGCGCCGAAGGAAACGACTTGTACACACCTCGTGGATGGTCCAGCACGTTCCGTTGGCAGCTCTACAGGCTGCGGAGCGTGGGAGGGATGAGGGTTCCTAGGGGGTTGGTTCCCCGAAGGAAGCGCGCTCACCGTGATCCTCATTTTGGTCACCCGTACCACCGCCTAAAGTAACCCTCGGAGGAGGGTTAGATCGCGGTGGAGGCGCATAGACTCCGCCCATTTGCAGGAACGAGAGTCTCGGCCATAGCTCGGAGATGGTCATCTTCCCACAATGGGTACATGACTCATTCACGAACTCTGTCTCAGCGTGTTCAATGCCCAGACACGCGATAGAGCGCTTGTGACCATCCCGTGATAACGACCGCATCCAGAAACACACAGGTAGAGTGACATCTTTAAAAAGACGCGCTCTACCCGTGTAAGCTCTTTTAGAGACTTCTCTCCTTGGTGCTGAAGCATGCAGATGGAACGGTCGCAGTGAACACGGACTGGAATGTGCACCTGTTGTGCGCTGTCTCTCTCGCTGGCGATCTTACCAGCCGTAAAACAGCCTTTCAGCACTCTCATGGCGCACCTCACCAGCTCTAAAGACAGCTTTTTTGTTTTTGCTCGAAAAAGAGAGAGAGAGAGAGAGAGAGAGAGAGAGAGAGAGAGAGAGAGAGAGAGAGAGAAGAATTTAACCACGCTGCCGCGCCGTATCGTTGAGAGCTCGCTCGACGTAACACACTTGTTGTAGAGAACACAGCATGGAAGTGCTCGGCTCCGAAGCAAAAAGCTGAAGTGCAATCGCACCTGCTGCTCATTATATACCCACGCAGCGTGGCTGAACAGCTGATGCAAATGACACCAATGTGCATTGGCTCGTTTAGTTTCACTCGAAGTAGATTGGCCTAGCGAGATTCCTATTCGTCGGTCACGACGTAAGTCAATAGTGACCGACTGATGGGGAACTTGACATTCTGGCAAAACGACAGACTTCTCTCTGGTGAAGAATGCCAGACTTCTCAAATAATTTAGTCCACCTAAACCCCGTCCCTTTCTTACAATCACCCGCAAGCTCGCATTAATTTCTGCCTCCATCTAATCATATAAAATGACCATATAATTGACAAGAACAACTTTAGCTCAAATAACACTAGCTTTAATGGAATAATTAATTTAAGTGCTTACATAAAATTGGCCCTGTTTACTTTCATGCCTAACTGTAACCGTTGTCAATTGAACTTATATTGAACTTGGAATATTCCCTTAAGATATATTGAGAGGGGATCTATGCTGCATCTAAAAAAAAAAAAAAATCGAGGCATTTCCTCACATGCTCTACTTTTATTATTGCTACGCAACAGAGAGTGAGATAGGTGGCCTATTTGTTTTAAATAGTAAAAATTCTTGTAGAGCACAAATCCTCCCCTAACCTTATTAATAGCCTGTTTGTTTGATGTATTTGCAACAATACAGTGAATTAGTGCACAGACAAACTATACATTATTTTCTTATAGCAGTAGCCTATCTCGCATCACTGTCTGTCAACTTAAAAAGAACATAAGAGATTTGAGAACACTGTAGGCAGAGAGGGCTAGGGATATTCATACAATCTGCCCACAAACACCCACAGATCAATGTGCCCGAGAGCAAATACAGCATCCATCAAACTACACACAAGGGGCTGTGCTGTTTATGATGGAGGTAGAATATGCATACAGAAATCAAGTACCATTTACAAATTTTCATTGTAATGCCTCTATTAAAATTTATCCCTTGGAAACTGTCGGTTTACACCAGTATTTTCTCATCTAAATGGTTAATGATTTAAAAATTCTCTAACACCAAAGTAGGCTGTTTCAAATGATTTTGTCTCCCTCTTGTGGTGGTCTGTAAAATATTGATTGACTACAGAAAGTTAAGAAAATAGTTTTTAAACATATTTTTTTCAGATGGGAGTCAGCGACTGAGAGCAGCAAAACTGGAAGGAAGGTTGTAGTTATTGTGGATTACGACAGCAGAGAATTTGGGCTTCCCTCTTCACACTTCATTCCATACTCTTCATTCCCTAAACCACATTTCTAGTCTGACTCCATTTAAACAAATCTAGTGGGGGGGGGGGGGGGGGGGGGGGGGGGGAATATGAGCTGGAAAACTGAGTGAGGCATTCTGGGAATGCGTGGTGCTTGCAATTAGAGAAGGCGGTCAGAGCCAATGAGGTTCTGGCAGAGAAGTGCATGATGGGAGCCAGCCTTGCCCAGAGGGATGGAGAAGAGCCAGTGACTGTGCTGTTAGTCTTGGAATCCCTCTTCATCACATACGAGAAGTCCCCATCTTCCTCCCAGACGGATATCGGGTTGGGGTGTAAATGTCCAACAACGTCTCACCTCCTTGCACACTGGAACTCACAGTAAGTAAATCATAGTGAACAATGACTACCTAGCCTGCCGTGCCAGAGAAGAAAATTTTCTTTTCCCAAGTAAAAATGAATGAAAAAGTTAAAGTTTCAGGGTTTTTTTTTCAGCCCGGCTGACCCTTGAATATGCAGTTTACAACAGTATATGATGAAAAACAGTAAACATGAATATGTATCTGCAATTAAAATCATGGAGGTGTAGAAAGTTGTTTTGATGCATCACTGAGTTAAATAGATGTTTCTGTTCACAGATAGATTTTATCTATATAGCCTACATTAGTTTCAGTAAAATCTGTTTTAGAAAATATGAACGTTGTCATATGGCAATAAAGCAATGTTTTTAGGAAATGCATTATAGTAATTTTTTTGTGGAAATTTCATGTATAAATATACCAAAACATGAATTTAATTAGTGAAACTGATATATAAAAAAAAAAGTTACAGGTACAGAGTTGCCATATGCAGCACTTCCCAAATATTTGTTTGTTATTGGATCTATTAATATGCAATACATACATTCATACATTCCATAGAGGGTTAAATTGTGCATAAAATAAATAGATACATTTTCAGCGACAGCATAGACTGAGCATGTCACTGCTGGTGTCTTTTAATGAGGTGTATGACTTAAGTTCAGGAGGAGCTTGGGATCCAAAAGCTCGCCCTCAATTTAAGAACAAACTTTACCAATGGACAGCACGTCAAACATGTTTTCTATAAGTTTTTGCCCTATGATTATTTGATCAAGCGAACTCATGAATGTATCTATTTCTCATTGACATACATAAACAGGCAGAAGAATGAAGAACTCCTTAAGCTATCAAATAGCAACAAATTTAACAAAGGCGAATGTCTAGCTTAAGAAACATGTTTTTTTTTTACATTCTGTGATCTGGTGAAAGGCTATAATGTCCTTATCCATTTTTCTCCAACAGGGGGAGACTTGAGACAGACACTATTGTGGGAGTTTTGGCAAACTTCAGGGAAACTGATTCTCCAACAGATAAAATAACTTTATCTTCCTAGCACTATGTTTCTCTCCATCTGTTTTTTACTTTGTTTCTGTTTTTTTTTTAAAGTAAGGTAACGTTCTGTCAAATTTAGAAAAAAATAAGGTCTTCTGAGATGGGTCTCTTTCCTCTCTCTCTGTCTGACTAGCCATAGGCCAGTGGTTCTCAAACTGGGGGCCGCAAAAAAGTTCTAGAAAATTATTATTTAAAACCTTTTTAAATTAAAAATATGTAGATTAAATGTTTTGATTAAATGCATTTACTGTGAATAGTACATGAATGTTCAAAATGATTCACTTTTATTAAGGGTATATCGGTCAGCGTGATAACTTGCCTACCACAGTGGCCGAGTAGGCTACCACCGTCAGTGGTAAGCCAAAAAAAACATTTGTGTCTGTGCATGCTATTTTATGTGGATATCAGGACACGAGTGAAGTAGCCTACAAAGTTTTGTTTACAAAAGAAATGGGTTAGCAACCAAATGTTACATCGCGACCATGGAAACATTTGGATTCGTGCCGAATGAGAGAGAGGTAGGCCTACGTGAGAGCCCATAATGTGTAGTAGATTCGCCATATGTTGGTTTATTCTGTTTTACGATTTTCCACAAATTTAACAATAACCTATTTCATGAATTAGTCTGTTCCTCTGGACATGGAATCTCATGTTTCTTTTCCCAAATCTTAACTCACGTCTCCTTTCAGAGGGGATTAGCCTACTTTCTTTCGTTAACTTTTAATCTCTGTATTCGCATCCTTTACTATGGCAAAGGAGAAAAACACTGTATCTCGTTTCAATCTTTATCTCACGTCCAACAAATCTTTTTTGTGCTTGTTGGACATGGTAGGCACGTCAAGTTAGCGCATTTCACACGCGCAGGGAACGTTAGCCTAATTCAGTTTAGTTTTCTTCGGCAGCACAGCATCAAATAGCTAGGCTATTCATATCTTGCTCGTGTGAACGATAAAATTCGCTCTTCTGACCTTTTACAATCAGTGTTCATTGTTTTGTAACATTGGAAGAAAACACAAAGATGTTATGACAAGAGATGGGCTCTGTCCTGGTCGTGTCCCACAGTCATCTCAAAGCACAGAGCGGGATAAACGACGAAATGTTTAGCTTGGCCTATCTTTGTGGGGAAATATAATTAAACTTGGCTTACTTTCAAAAATTTCATGTAATTTCTATTGCTTTCCATGGTCAAGGACTTTGCCTATTGTTTTTATTTTTAATGCACTTTTAAAGTTTGAATCACATTAAAAACATAATTTCGGCATTGTTCATTTCTAACTGTCGGTGGTATAAAGAAAAATCACGTCGTTTTGTTGCACTTTTCCAAAACAAAAAAATTCAACAAAACCATTTCTAACTGTCAAAACAGTTCCAAAACAGGAAAAAACTATTTGTTCCATTTTATGAAATATAAAACTATAATCAAACATCAGAGAAATAAGGCGACCAACCATCATTAGCCTATTGATGTTCCAGCATTGCATATTTAATATGCTTGTGCTTTAATTAAAATTGTAAGTTTAAATTGTAAATTATCTTTGGGGGGCCCCAAAGTGATGCACCCTACACAAAGGGAGCCTTGCGCTGAAAAAGTTTGAGAACCACTGCCATAGGCACTTGGAAAGATGATAGTTCTCCATCTCCAAGTCGAGCACAAAGACACATTGTCCAGGAGAAAAACGTATGACTCTAGTTGGAGCTCATTAGCTTGAATCTAATCTCAGTCCATTCTTTAATGAGAAGGCAATTTTTTTGCGGTGCTTCACATAAGATGTGTGTTCAGAAATTCTGTTTTAGTGTGTTCTGGATCCAGAATACTGTAACTTATATACAAAAGTAAGAGAAGAGGAGAAATTTAGAGAGAAAAAAAAGCTGACCTAGTAAAGAGATAAAGTTCGCCCAAAAATGAACATTCTGCCATCATGTAAGTTAACATCATGTCATTTTAAACAATGTGTTATTAACAAAGTTCGGGAGGAGCACGTTCAGATAATTAACACGAATGGAGAGCACTCAGCAATCAATGATAAGAGGTGTATATATATATTCAGCAGTCGCACCTCAATCCATTGACAGTTTTGCAGCATCCCTCCACCACCCCTTCTCCACTCTTCTAGTCCTAACCATTTAAATACGGGGGGGAGTACTCTGGGTTCGGGCCGAACTCCGACCTTGGAGCCCTCCCCCCGGACAGCACGCCAAATATGCATTAAACTTTACTCCCTCTAATTGTATGTAAGTGTGAACTCGTGAAATATGTATGACATACTTTCTTCTAATCAACACAAAAAGAGATGTTAAAGTTCATTCTGTTATTTTTTTTTAATAAAATTATGTGTTAAATTACTAGGGGCTGTCAAGCTACAAGTATGACAAAAACAGGTCAAACTAACAAAATGATGTTCATATGACATGTAGTGTTGTGTGAGTACAGACCAAAACTGCTATTTAAAAAAGTCCATTTAAATTTATATTCCCTCCGCTGTAACTCAATTCTCTTTCTTTCTTTTTTTTTCAATTTGAATGTTGTCATTAGGGCATTTTTTTTATATATATATTTTTGGTAACCATTTACTTTAAATTATCTCCTTTTGTGTTCCATTAAAAAAAAAAAAATGGGGGGTAAACTGTTCCTTTAAATTGACATTTTGCATTACATTTTATAGCAGTTACACTTCATACCAGCAAAACAGATATTTTGAACATTTAAAGGGATAGTTCACCCAAAAATTAAAATTCTGTCATCATTTACTCACCCCAGGGGCGGAGTGGGACCAAAAAATCTACCGGGAAATTTCGTAGACCACCGGCCCTCGTCGCCGGCAGGGCCGGATTAAGAGGCCACTGGGCACAATGTCTTGTAGGTCTCCTCTCAGGCAGGCCAAATGTATATTTTGTCCAGGGACATTTTAATATGGCATTTACAGTTTTACTGATTTAAAAGTAACTTTGTTGTACTATGCTGGAGTAAAGTTCATAAATGGTCGTTCTTTCCCATAGGAATTTGTACAACTATGTTGGGTGGACCTCTGTGGCTCTAGGGGGGTTCGGGGGCATGCTCCCCCGCAAGATTTTTGTTTACATTTTAAGGTTAAATGCATCAATCTTGTGCTCTTTGAGAGATCAAAATTAAGAGCTTCAACCTATGAACTGCTCGTTGAACAAAGAAAAAGCATTGATTTGTACCAGGACAATAAAGAGGGCATCTTTTTAGTTATGAGAGTCTCAGTCTGAATTACATTTTCAATGATGTTTTAGGATGCCAAACAGTTATTCTAATAATGTAATAATGATTTATATAATTATTCCTATGACGTAAAATCCATTTAGCCTAAATGTACTATATAAATGAAAATGAATATTTCAAAAGTATATTTTAGCCTACATTACACTATAATATAGAACAATTAAAATATTTTTTATCTAATTTCTTAGAAATGTGACCTTAATGTTAGGTTATACATTTTACATCTTTACATATGTGTTGGGAAAAGGGAGAAGAGAGAGTTCGGCAAAAGGCGGATTCGAACTCGGGTTGAGCGCATCAAAAGCTGCTTTCAAGCACTTCACGCCCTACGACCTACACCACTGTATAGCTATTTCGTAACGGGCGTCTTTTTTCTATAAAGACAGGCACTTAGTGCAAATATACGCTCCGTTATAGAAAATGTTTAAAAAAAAAGTTTTCTTCCCCTCGCTTGGGCCCCAAGTAGGCATGGCGAACTTGCAATGAATACATTTTATCAGACCGGCCCTCGCGTTCTCGAAACACTGCCGGCCCACCTGGAAAACTCCCGACTCTCCCGATTGCCACTCCGCTACTTACTCACCCTCAAGTTGTTCCAAACCTGTATGAATTTCTTTCTTCTGCTGAAAAGAAAAGAAGATATTTGAAATAATGTCAGTAACCAGTTGGGCCCCATTGACTTCCACAGTATTTTGTCCCATACTTTGGGAGTCAATGGGCCCCATCAACTGTTTGGATATCCATATTCTTCAGAATATCTTCTTTTGTGTTTAGCAGAAGAAAGAAATTCATACAGGTTCGGAACAACTTAAAGGTGAGTAAATGACGATAGAATTTTCATTTTTGTGTGAACTATCCCTTTAAATTGCAGAAATGAAACCGGGCACCATTCAGTTAAGAATATTTTTTTCAGTTATAAAGATAAAAAAACCTCTGACCAAAAAGAAAAAAAAAGAAAAGTAAAAGTAGTTTTTCTAAAAGGATCTGTCTATCATTTTTAACCAAATAATAAAAATAATCTGAACATTACTATAGTGATTCTTGAGAATGTGCTGTATACTTTACCGGCACTACACACACAAACTAATGATGATTGAATGATGGAATGAGCAGTTTGTAGAGCATGTACATTTATGGCTCTGTGTGTGCTGGAGTCCGAGTGGGTTAAGTGTGTTTACAATATGAATAAATGTGGGTGCTGTATGCCTGGTATAAAACGCATTCTAACCATGACTCACCTCCCAAGCTCCACACTAAAATGAAAAATCGAGCCACAAGTGTGTTTCTGGTCAACGTTCTGCAGTCAGTTGTAAGTGGGAGCTGGGGGAGAATAATAAACAATAGTGGTCTGAGGTGCCTCAGGAGTAAGCTCCCCTTGGCAGATCTGGGAGGCGCTTTATAAATTAGAAATGAGTCTTGTGGCCAGGTGCACCAACAATAGCTGCCTGAGCTGCTTAGCTGGCAAACCCTGTCCTCCCACACCCCCACCCCTCCAATCTTAC
Source organism: Rhinichthys osculus (assembly GCA_029959095.1). Classification (NCBI taxonomy): domain Eukaryota; kingdom Metazoa; phylum Chordata; class Actinopteri; order Cypriniformes; family Leuciscidae; genus Rhinichthys; species Rhinichthys osculus. The sequence goes on along the minus strand of JARWKJ010000004.1, from coordinate 19,767,216 downwards.
AGCCCCCCGTCTCTCTCAGCACCCCGTCTTCTCAGAGTGTGAGAGTGTCTGGAAAGCTTTGCACATTTCTGTTCATCTCAGTCTCGTTAGGAGACATCATGAAGCCAGAGGAAAATTAGAGAGAACGGCAAGTTATATTTAAACCACTAAAGTCGCTTTTGTATGATCACGTTTTGTTCTCATGAACCATAAATTATATGGCATATATGTAATGTACAATTACTGGACATTTCCCTGAGGCTGAAAGCTTTAGTGCGACATGTTTCAATAAAACACTCAGCTAACCTGTACATTTATTTCTCTGCAGTAATGCTACCATTTTAATTTCCATGGTCACTTAACACTTCATTACTCAATGTAATGTTTATGGCTAATTTCAAGAAAGTTCAACCCTTAACCTTCATTTGGTTCGTCTGGTTTTTGGAAGGCTTAAAGGTGAGTGTTTCAGGCTGTAAATTACTTTTACATTCATGTTCCCTTTAGGGTCTTGCTATACCCAAAGGAATCCAACAATAGCAGCACAGAACACTGAACTTTCAACTGAAACTCCTGCACTGAATACATTTCTTTTTTCTTTTCTTTTTTTCCCTCGTTCTATTGCAAACTCTACGTCAGTACACGGGAACCTGTTAAATAAAACCCTTGGTTTGCCAAATTGCGTCCTTTTTTCCAGCAACGAGAGACTAGACGCTTTCATGAAAGCTGTAACAAATAATGGAACATTATGAAAGACTGAAAACAATATTAAATAGATATTTTTTCCACAAACTATTAGGTTTAAGTTGATTTTATAAATTAGGTATGTTATTTTTAAGTATCAATGCACTTTGCATGAGGATTTGAATGTTAGATTGTAAGAATGAGATGTTTACTTATTTCATTTTATGCTCTTGGGTTTCTTATTAGTATGACCTACATTGAAAAGTAAAGAGTGATGTGATGTTTAATCTGTTTTTGAAAGGTAGACCACTAAGCTGCATTTTAATTCAAAGTTATGTATAAACATCAGCAACCAATCATGGATCCTATCAAGCAATAATAAAAGTTTAACATAAAAGTGATTGATTCAAATTAGGGCCGGGACTTTAACGCGTTAATTAAGATTAATTAATTACACACTTTAACGCGTTAATTAATTACACAAATTATTTTTAATCGCACTTATTTTTGCACCGCGGAACGTTTCTCACTGGATGAGTTTCGGCGGGCTGATTATACTGGCGCACCAACTAGCGTTCATGATGAAGAAGCTGACGAGATCGCTTTGGTTGGCCGGTGGCTGGGAAATTTTGTTACAAAAAACGAACGGATGGAAGCGTCGATAAGAGCATGGTTGTGTGCAAGCTATGCAACAAGGAATTCGCTATTGCTATTAGTGTAGTGTAGCAATATGCTATGCTAGTGTAGCAATATGCTATTGCTACACTTAATGGCAAAAATTGCACTGGTCTGCTGGACTTGGTTGAACAAAAATAAACAATATTTTGTTGCTTAAGCTTATGTATTCAGTCATTATTCAATGGTATACTAAAAATCCATGTGAAAAAAATTACTTCTCACTGTTCTCAGGTCAAATATTTATGCGATTAAAATGCGATTAATTTCGATTAATTAATTACAAAGCCTCTAATTAATTAGATTAATTTTTTTAATCGAGTCCCGGCCCTAATTCAAATATTTTTCACTTGCCTATATTTGTGATGAATGGCAATGTTGCAAATATTTTAGTGAGTTGCATTAAAGCTGCAGTAGGGAGTTTTGAGAAAACGTTGACTTAGCCTGAAAATTTGAACAAGCACAACTTACAGGTCCCACCCCCTTGCTCTCTGCTGCGCTACAGCCCTCCCTCCACAGCTCGTCCTCCACAGCGGAGCCTGTCGTGAACGCGCAGGCTAGTAAACAGGGCCACCGATAACAGCGGATAAAAAGTTATATGGCACATTCACTAATAGGGACTAAACGTCAAGAATATGCTTTACATTGACTATGGCCTGCCCATACTTTGACTACAAACTTGGTCCTCAAATCATTATGTATTTTGCAATAGCCTACATGTAACTTTATAACGTTGCACTCTTTCTATAAATAGCTAGTACGATAACGTTAATATAACGGTAACTATCGTTACAGAATGTATGTAATTATTCTAGCGATATATAATGCTAGATAAGGTGTGCTAGTACATTATTTCGGCAACATGACAAGCCAGTGAATTAGCAGGTTTCAATTGTTGCTTAGCAGAGTGCGTGACATTTTATCTACATGTTATGCGGCTAGAGTTTTGACACCGAGTCTATGGGCTCTGTGTAATTCTTTCTTTTTCGCTTGTTTATCGTCATCAGTCTTTTTCCTTTTACCTCTTTGTTTTATGAGCAGGTGTCACTCGAGAATTGGCAGTTTAGGTTGTTTCTCCGTCATAAGCACAGCTGCAGCACGCCGGCAATCTTGAGTTTTAACGACGGCTCGGCTCGCGCTGTGCAAGAGAGGGGTGTGATCAGCGCGTACACGAGCGTGATTGACACTGCTAAGACATTCCTCCTGGCTCTGATTGGTTGTTTCTGACCGGGAGCGTGTATTTCTTGCAAATGGCAATAGGACCACTGGGAGGAGCCAGAGGACCTTGATTTTTACACAGATTATCTGTCTCATATTCTACTGTCAGGACATAATGACAGTTTTAGCAAATACATTTTTTCAAAAGTTACCTACAGCAGCTTTAATATTTAACGATTAAAATGTCATTATATTCACTTGCCATGGGTTGTTTGCCTTTGCTTCACCACAAAACTATTATTGCTAATCTGTTCCTAGGTTCCAGCCACCAAATATTGTCTACATAATTTGATTTAACAAATATGTCAAAGTGTTGTCCTAAAAGTTTATATGATATACTCAGGGGAAAACTTTTTTTCTCTCCAGTCAGGTCAGCTCTACCAAGGCATGAGCAAAATCTTAAAATCTAGAACTCCAGGAATTCAGCCAGGTCAGAGTGTGTGTCCACTCATCAAATATCAGACTTGCTGGAAAGACCAGACCTCCCACGTTGCGCCAGAGCGCTATGTTAGATCTGTCTTGGCCACTGCATGAAGATAAGTAGCACTTACAGTTTATATTACGCCTTTAAAAATTACAGAGGCTTTTTCCAGCTTTATAAGCATTTATTTAATCAAGAGGTTGCTTGTTATCTATTGCTGGGCATTATGAAGCAAATTCCTATGCAAGTAAGAGAGGAGTCAGAGACAAAACGGGCTAGAGGTGACTGAGAGATGCAAAGCACCGTAGCATACTTTGATGTGTAAGACCGTAAAACTGGTTGAAGAGAAAATATCTGACCACATGGTCTATTGAGACAAAGGACCTTGCTTGCAAATTAACATGTGAACAACTCTCTCACACACACACACACACACACACACACACACACACACACACACACACACACACACACACACACACACACACACACACACACACACACACACACACACACACACACACACACACACAGCTTCCCCCCACTCTTGCAGATCACCTGAAACTCACATAAGAATATATGTATGGTTTTAATGTGAATGAGTATCATTAAGGATTGTGTTTAGTATCATTTTAAAGGTCTCAGGGTGTCTGGTACGAGTGTCTCATTCCAAAAGAAGTAAAACAAAAGGTAATATGGTTATTAAGAATATAGAAATATCCTTCACACAGAAGGGTTTGTCTCAGAGTTAACACCTTCTGGCCTTTTGTTTGAATGCAAATTACAACTAAGCAAATGGTTACCTACCAGTACATTTCCACTGTGAATACAGGTTTACATATGAAATGAGGTCTGGCTATTTAATGGAAGGCAGCAAGGGATCGTGGCTTTTTCTGTATTTCAGATAGCCCGTGAGGTTTAGCTCATGTAGTTCATGTTGGGTTCGCATCTATTTCACTAATCCTAAAACATTTGATGATTTGCATTGATTATCTTTCAATTGATTATGGAATTGTTAAAATACATTTACCTGACATAATAAATTGTTATATTTGATTATTCTAACAGACTTTGACTTTATTTTCATTGGAGTTAAAACGAATAGTCAAACATTAACGTATACTTAATGATGCACAGATATCATTAAAACACTTTCATTTTATGGAGTCAGATGAAACGAGTTAATACATAAGATAAAAAGTATTACATTTAATTATATATCCCTTTGCCATTGGAAGAGACGGAACGCGCATGTGACCTTCACCGCTAATTTGAATGCCGCCCTTGGATCGAATTAGACGGTCTTACAAATTGGTGACCCCCGAGACGTGATCGCAACAGATGAATTCGCGAGCAACGTCTTTTCCAGCAAAGTATGGGGATTTTAAAATCAGCATGAGGTTTGAACATCTTCACTTTCTTCTGCCGCTGTGGTAAGTCATTTTCTTCTTCCTCTTGTGAAGTGTTGAGAAAAATGTTGTTTGCATTGTTATGGGTAGCTATAGGAAAGCCCTTTGTTTAGTCCAGAACTGAAATACGTGAGGACGTGATAAGCGGCAGCGCAGATGAAGAATGAAAACCCTTGTTAATAGATTAAAGATATCCTCGTTTGCCTAAGCAACAAAAAAACGAAACCTAAAATCGGAATAACATCTTCCAAATGTTTTTCGTGCAACGTTACTTGATGAGGAGCTGTAAAACAGCCTAAAAGTTTTCAAATCAGCCGCATGTTTGTCGCCATTGTGGTATTGGCTTTGTTGAAACGAACTAGCAACACATGAAGAGAATCGGCAAACAACAGAAAGAAAAATCTAAGTTTGTAAATGGAGAAAATCGGAGAACACGTGATTTTATAAATAAAAAGGCCGATCGATGCATTGTTTATAAAAAGCTAAATTTGGAAAAACAGGATGATATTATTTACAGGCTAAAATCGGATCTCAAGGCTAAGCTAAATGTTATTGTCCATGCTGCTTCCAAAACGAAGCTAAGCTAAATGTTATTGTCCATGCTGCTTCCAAAACGAAGCTAAGCTAAATGCTAGTATTGCCCATGCTACTTAAAAAACGAAGCTAATGCTAAATGCTAAAGCCATGCTGCCTCCAAAACGAGGCTAGGCTAAATGCTAGTATTGCCCATGCTACTTAAAAACTAAGCTAATGCTAAATGCTAAAGCCATGCTGCATTAAAAAAACAGTTAACTCTTTGTGTGACCAGCCCACCGCTGGGCACAAAAGCCACATTGAATAATATTCTATACTAAACCTAAACTAATCTTGACAAACTCTATATTGCATTTGAAAGCTTTCACTTTAACACAGATGGGATTAAAAAGCAATAATGCAATAATTTGTATTTTCAAATTTGGAGTTGTGTTTTAAACATTGTAATGCACTCATAGAACACACTTTATAGTTGTTTTGTGCTACTATATGTGCACATAGGATAATTGTAAGTTTATTCTTTAAACACAGGATTGCTTTACTGTTTGTGTATTTGGAACACTTAGGTAAAGGCTGTTGATGTTGTATTCTAGGCCGCGTATCCTGTGTGAACTGAATTAAACGCGTGTGTCTCTATGCTGAATGTGGTTATAATGTGATTCACAATGAATTTGAGAGTCAGAAACCACGAACGCGCATCTCATTAATCCTGAAACAAATAACCTTTTCATATTCAAAGCTTTAGAGAACGTAGACTTTACCTCTCCACTCTATGGGAGCTGTTTTGCATACCAAATTTGTAAATGGTTACGTTTGAATTAATTCTGAATGACTCTGAAAGACTGTTTTTTCCATAGATTATTGGATTCGTATATTTCCACATCTTTCGCGTCAGATTAGCGACGGCTAATATCCGATACCATTTTAAGTGTACTTGAATGAGGAGACGGGTAGTTTCCGTCTAGAATCAGCTAATGCTGTTTGATCTAGATTCGGGTACGTCTAAAAACCTCTGTTCTAATTTAATGTTACTTTAGATAAGTGTACGCTACTAAAGTAAATTATTGAATTGTTCCTGAGGTGGCATTCAAGGGGGCTGTGTATATGTCTTCGATTTTGTACGTGTGAATTACGGCAGATCCCAGATATTTAGCCAAAATTACCTCTGAATTGGTTATTGGAACTGACGGGAGTGTGCCGTGCGGCCTTGGGAGAAGGAACGCTGAGCGATATAGATTCCCTGATCTAATCGGATAAAACTAAAATTAAGAGTTCAAAAGAATAATCAAACGTTAAAATGGCCATTTAAAAAGACTAAATGAGAAGAAAAGGTATTTGAAACCTAGCAAACAGAAAAGATAAACAGCGAATGTACACCTTATCAGCCAGGAGCCAGAAAGCCTTTTCATATTCAAAGCTGCAGGGAACGAAATTTCCCCAAATATAAATTGGAACATGTATAATGATCCTGCCCTGTTTACATTGTGGGCCGAAAAGGTCGAGCCTATACTGTACAAACTCAGTAAAAAAGGTCTTAACGTGGACGCTATTGACAATGAAATTGTCACTTGGTGGAAAACCGTGGGTAGTAAACAGAAGAAATCAAAACATGGTGAAATAATTGAGGCTTTAAACTTCATAAGTTATAAACGGCTAGATAAGTCAACAACATTTCTATCTTCGCTTATGGATGTTAAATGTGAAGAAGTGCATTCTAAAAATGCAGAGGCAAAAATGTCTGAGGCAAAGATTCAAGATCTTCAAACACAGCTAGATAAATTACTAGCTGAGCAGTTAGCCCTGACTGAAAAGTGTAAAAATCACAAATACACCATCGCAGATCTTAAGACTAAACTAAATGCTAAAAAGTCCATGTCTCCCAAAAACCTCAACAGCAATGGGACTAAAAATGTGCACTTCTTAAATGAGCCCGCCTGCCCTAACAATCCTGTATCTTTTCAGACAGGTGAAGCATGTGATAGAGTTTTGAACAGAGTGCCTGTTTCAGCCTTTAAGGTGATACGGCACCCAAATGGCACAGAATCAACCATTCGACGTCCTCTAACGGTAACTGAATGTAGCTTGTTTAAAGCAGAGATCGGACCATTGCCCTTGAAAGAGCCATTCGAACCATGGTGGAGACGCATTATTAGTCTAAAACATGCATTTCAGCTTGAACCAAAAGATATTTGGCAAATTGTTATCAGCTCAATTCCAGATGTTCTGATCTATAAGACACCACAGGTTTTGATGACAGGCACCATTGTGCAGCCAATGTATCACAATGAGTCTGAGAGTGAAATCTTTAATAGACTAAAACAATGCCTTCGTGATTTGCGTGGTTGTAGTCCCATTGGATGGGAATTGATTTTCAATCGGAAACAGAGTTCTGAAGAATCGTTTGAGACATATGCAGAAAATATGTTTGAACTTTTTGAGGAGTATTCTGGAATTAAAGATGTTAACCACAACCATGTAACTCTCCTTGAATTACTGCTTACAAATGCAGGGCCGCGTGTACAACAATCGCTCACGTATGGTGCTTCTCCAGCACAAAATACATTCGAAGGGATCGTTAGCTGGGCAACAAGACTTGAGTCACGCAAACAAATGCATTGTGAGGTAGCTGTGTTAGAATGTCATGAAAATCCTCCATTTTCAGGAGAATTCAGAAAGCCACACTGTGGAAAACAAAACACATTATGCACTTCCTGTCACAAAACAGGCCATACAGAGGAAAAGTGCTGGTCAGTAGGCAAAGGCAGACCACCACCCTACTTCATAAAACGCAGACAACACTCTAATGACACAAACCAGCGCTCCGCAAGTAACCAAAGCTCAAATGCATCTAAAACTCTTACTGAGTTAACAACTTTGGTCACTCAAGGCCTTCAGCTATTAGCGTCATTTGCTAGTCGGGTAGCAGCCCAATAGCAAAGAGCTGAATAGTTAAACATCTAGATTTAACCTCTACCTTCATATAGGCCTAGTTTTTAAAAAGACTAGATGAAACAAAAAGGCATTAAAAATCTACATAAGAAACAGCGAATGCGCATCAGCCCTGAAAAGAAAAAAAAAACAAAAAAAAAACGTTTCATATTCTTAAATATAATATAATTGTATTATAACTCGAATTATAATATACATTATATTACAATCGCCAAGCAGGGCATCAATTGGAGAAGTGTGACATTAATCCTTACAATTCGATTTCATTGACCTACTACCCAGTGCCAAAAGGGCGGAGGTGTGCTTTTATTTTTTGCCTTTAAAAAACACTCCCAGAAGTGTGGCACAGGTAATAGCAAACTGATAAAGGAAGCACATTTACAAGGAGGGTGTGAACTAAACATCAGACAGAAGTACCACAGCCTTTGCAGGTCACAAGAGATCTGCACTAACCAAATGTGTGAACAACACCAGAAAACAGCAAATGCTAAGCAGCAGGCAACAGCGAAACAGGTGAAATAATTTATGCCCACAGATCTGACTGTAATGAAAGCAACTTGAGGTAAAGCCAGAGAATGTCCCCAGCAGAACTGGGATCTCTAATGCTCATGACACAGCAGACTGTGAAGGCTCGCAGCTTTAAGGTGTCACACACTGCACTGAAACAACAGCAATAATTCAGACCGGGTCAATGAAACTTGGTTTCATATGACAACCGGAATTAAAATTACAATGGCCATGATAATGGAGAAAGCAAAATAATCCCACATGTCTGAATTTGAAACTGTTGAAAACATCAGAATTAACTGTGGTTCTCTCTGCACTTGTTTCTGTCAGGTTACTTCTGCAATTCCTCAGGGGACGGATGCCAGGACGGCCGGACCTCACGATTGTTAGAACATAACCTGAGATTCGGGAGATGGGTGAAAAGACACTTCAAAGGCCATTTACATCTCACAATAGCACATCACTAAATTAGCATGGCCTCCCAGTTTAGAACGGGAACTAAAATTTGCAACACAATTGATATCCAGTAGATTCCACCCATCTCCTAGACATAAACACTGAACACACTCCCCCATCACTACACCCTCACAGCATCATCACCTGGAATAGATCAAGTCTATTCAGACTGAACACTACACATCATGAGAAGATAAAGATGACATAGAGTCCAAAAGTGTAACTTCACTAAAGATCTATTGTCCATCTTCACACTAACAGATCCAGATAGCTTCACACACATAGGATGGGAAAGACATATGAATGGCTGCAGTCACAATTCAATGATGCAAAAACAAATTTAAAGCAGAGGCAGACCTGCTATTAAATTTAAGAATGTTTAAACTTTCTGATTGTTATTAGGGTGGTTGGAAGGTCAGAGGGCCCCTGATTTCTCAACAACCACTAATAACAGAAACATCATAACAAATAGATCTGAAGTGTGAGCGCTTCAAACAATTACAGAATTTACAATTCAACCCTGTCATTGACTGTGACTTATCCAACAACACACACACACACACACACTCTCTCTCTCTCTTTCTCTCACACAAACTATCACACTCACACACAGATGCACACACACACACACACCCTCACACAAACACACAATCTCACACCTGTTACAAGGGATGAACAATCTCCATTCATGTTCCAAGTCACTTCTTAGATTGCATAAGTGGCTTACATTGGAAGATTCCTGAACAAACACTGATTCTTCATATTTTTTTTATTTTTGAATATTATTATTGTTATTACAAGACGTATTGATGCATACCATTTATTTGATTGCTTTGATTACACTGACCTCTTGCTGCATTTCCTTTGAATATTTCAGACCAAAAAAATATATATATTTAATAATTGGACATTTAATATGAGACAGATGTACCATTCACACCTGGTGACAAGAACATGGTATTTTACATTGAATGACATGATGTTGTTTTGTTGCATTATGCGTTTCTAAGGATTTCTTCGCGAGTTCAGGTTCATATGTGTTCAATCGTGAAGCGGACATTTAAGATGCTTTTCAGGTGTCTCACACAAGGCAGTGTGAAGCCAAGGAGAACACCTTCACCCACTGAGGTCTGTCCAGACAGCCGCACCGTTGGGAGGTGACAGGATTGGTCAAGAAGGGACAGATTATCGTTATGGGGAAGGTGCCGGGGAAGCGGAAGTTTCTCCATGAAGGAATGACACATCAACTGAACAAGTCAAAAGGTCCAGATTGACTCTATGAACTTTGCTCACATCACAGGATCACTGGCAGAAAGCCTGAACGCCTCATCCACCTGCTGGACTCATGCTACATACACCTGGTGAGAACAGGTGTTCTGCAGGTGAACACAGCCCTCTGAGCTTCTACAGATGCTGACATTGCAAAGACAATCTTTGAGTTTCAAGGATTACGACAAACGTCTTACTATGACCCCTTAAGTGTCTGAATGTGACCCACGGGATCAAGGAGGGAATCTGTAAGACCGTAAAACTGGTTGAAGAGAAAATATCTGACCACATGGTCTATTGAGACAAAGGACCTTGCTTGCAAATTAACATGTGAACAACTCTCTCACACACACACACACACACACACACACACACACACACACACACACACACACACACACACACACACACACACACACACACACACACACACACACACACACACACAGCTTCCCCCCACTCTTGCAGATCACCTGAAACTCACATAAGAATATATGTATGGTTTTAATGTGAATGAGTATCATTAAGGATTGTGTTTAGTATCATTTTAAAGGTCTCAGGGTGTCTGGTACGAGTGTCTCATTCCAAAAGAAGTAAAACAAAAGGTAATATGGTTATTAAGAATATAGAAATATCCTTCACACAGAAGGGTTTGTCTCAGAGTTAACACCTTCTGGCCTTTTGTTTGAATGCAAATTACAACTAAGCAAATGGTTACCTACCAGTACATTTCCACTGTGAATACAGGTTTACATATGAAATGAGGTCTGGCTATTTAATGGAAGGCAGCAAGGGATCGTGGCTTTTTCTGTATTTCAGATAGCCCGTGAGGTTTAGCTCATGTAGTTCATGTTGGGTTCGCATCTATTTCACTAATCCTAAAACATTTGATGATTTGCATTGATTATCTTTCAATTGATTATGGAATTGTTAAAATACATTTACCTGACATAATAAATTGTTATATTTGATTATTCTAACAGACTTTGACTTTATTTTCATTGGAGTTAAAACGAATAGTCAAACATTAACGTATACTTAATGATGCACAGATATCATTAAAACACTTTCATTCTATGGAGTCAGATGAAACGAGTTAATACATTAGATAAAAAGTATTGCATTTAATTATAAATCCCTTTGCCATTGGAAGAGACGGAACGCGCGTTGAGACCTTCACCGCTAATTTGAATGCCGCCCTTGGATCGAATTAGCAGGCCTTACAGATGCAAGCATTTTACAGAGTAATCATAACATAATAATATGTGTAAGGAATCTAAACGAGCATCATCAGACTATCTCATGAAAATTCCTTTTAAGTATCATTTTGTTTTTGTAAATAGATGCAATTCAAGAAGAGGTGTAGGAACAACCTGAAATGGGTTTTTTTCCCCTTACATTTTCATTTTTTAGTTTTAAATTCCACCAGCTGCTCTTCAAAATACAACACAGTTTTAAACATCTTTTAAAAAATAAATTCATATGTGTCACGTGTGGGTTTTGTATCTTGTTCTTGTCTGTCATGTGTTCCCCTGTCCTTTCATGTTCAGCTGTTCCCCGTCATGTTGATTAGTCTCCCCATGTGTTTCTAATTAGCCACACCCCCTTGTTATCTTGTTTAGCTTGTCTGTTTGTGTATTTATACCTCCGTGTTTCAGTTGTGTTTTGTCGGTCGTTGTTTCCTGTAGCTGTTCCGTGTTCCGGTCCCGAGTTCTTTAGTCTGTATTGAGTAGTAGTGATGGGCAGATCGAGGCTTCGTGAAGCAATGAAACAGTCGAAGCAAATGTGCCATTTTGTTTCGAGGCTTCGAATCAATCCGAAACCCGTCTCCACGGTGACACCTAGTGGTCACTTGCAGGTGTTGATCTGAAACAACCTTTACAAAGAGCTAATAAAAAAATGTGTTTTTTTATTTTTTTTTTATTATTGTATTTTTGTAATATATGAAGCTTGTAACCTGTAGTCTCTTCACATTGCATAATGTGATTTTGGTCATGAAAAATGAATATTAATAAAAATAAATCAAGCCACAATGTCTCCCTTTCTTATAGATTTTTATTCAAAAATATTAATTTCTCTGCTGTTGAAGGACTCAGCCTACTTCTTTTTTTACAGATAATTTCTCTAGCCTTTGAAAAAATTCTCTCACAAGGGACACTTGTTGCTGGCATACAAAGATATTTCTTAGCTAGGACATACAAATGAGGAAAGATTACTGCTCTCTCTTTCCAGTAAGTTAGAGGATCATGAGTTCTGGGCAAAAACGCATCGCTGAGGTATTTTTTCACTTCCACTGTGGCATCAGCTGTAGGATTGTGTATCATCTGGGTCTCACGGATACGATTGTCAAAATGTTCCCATAAACTGTCTTGTGTTTCAACTGGTGTTGATGATGATGGGCCTGATGTTGACATTTGTGGTTCTGAATTAAACGAAAACGGCAATTAGTAACAAATCATAAACTGACAACACATATGAAGTATAAATTTCATGAATCACATTACATAAGATAACATAGACTGAAACTCACCAGGAGTTGTGTTTGAACGCATCAGTGAAGCACACTCCAGTGTGATGTGCTTTTCAGCATACAGGGCTTTGGCAGGATGTCAGTAGCAGGCCTTGGTACAGGGGGAACACTACCATCCTCTGCACCCTGCAGAATGGCAGGATGAATGCTCCTCAAATGGCGCATCATGGATGTATTGTTGCAGTAGGCTAGCTGCCGATCACAATACACACATCTCACTTTATTTGGGGTTTCCAAATGGAAATGCTCCCACACCACAGATGTACGGCATCTCTTCTGTGGAGCCTCCATTTCTATCTATCTATCTATCTATCTATCTATCTATCTATCTATCTATCTATCTATCTATCTATCTATCTATCTATCTATCTATCTATCTATCTATCTATCTATCTATCTATCTATGCATCTATTAATGTGTCACTATATGTACTCTGTGTGTCTCTAAGTCAATGTGTAAATGTAAATTAAATCCTAAATATAACTAAACAAATCGCACTATAAATGTCACCATATCACCAAAAATCCGCTATCTCAAAACCAAACTCCTCTCACAAAAACCCACGATATGAAAATGCGTTGACAAAACTTTTATACTGTGTGATTGTGTGATTTGTTCCCGAACCGACCAATCAATGAAACCCTGATTCGGAGGAGCACTCCACCTGATGAAACACTTAGACGCTTCATTTAGCCTTTGTCACGTGACGTGGGTGTTTTGAATCACGCTTCGGATCAGTGTTTCGAATCATCTTTGCTTCGGGATCTCGCAAAGCTTCGGAACGTCTGTTTCGCGCCAGCCATCCTTACATTTTAGCACTCCCAGTTCCCTCACTCTAAAGTCTATGGGATTTTTGAATGGGTGTTTGCTAAATCGCCTGAAATAAGGTCTGTGGTGAACAAAGCCTCTAAATATTTTCACGTTTTGATCTATGACATAGAACACACAGTTATAACCTGCTTGTGGTTTTTTAAACTTTGAGTCTGCTTGTGTTTTTTTAAAACTTTATATAGGCTTCAAAATGTATACATTTTGGATTAACTTGTAAAGATTATCTTGATAGACAAAACGTGTAAGGGTCACAACTCTTTGTTAAACACAGATCTTATTTTTTGCGATTTTCCAAAAGTCTATGGGGAAAATGCATAGCTTTTCGATCGAGGGAACCCATGCGGCGCTAGCTTCCGAGTTGTCCTACAAAGTGACGTCATCACTTCGGCACTCTATTTTACAGTGGATTACCTGTTTGTTTAATTAAAGTGCTTGCGTTTGAATTCACTCTCCGATTCCTTCTTGCATTAGCGTAACAGAACGACCGACCAAAGATGAATTCAGCAGCACGGATCTCACCTGATCTTCCCAGCATGAGCTGGGAATTCGCGGGTCAGATCGCGGCCTTGGCCCTGGATAGCCCCGATCTGCTAAAGTTCACGTGGGGGGTTATTCCTCTCGCTGCTTCCTGCTCCCTGGGAGACGAGGCAATTAAGTTGTGTTACCAGCTGGGGGCTAAGGAGGTCAACCCGAGGGAGCTTCCCAATATCTCCGGTCTGGACTGGAGAGAGGCACTCTTCTGATGTCTGGAGAGCTTCCTCCCATGGTACGCCAGGTCATCATCTGATCTCCACGCCCAGCTGGATTTTCATGCCCAGCTTGATTTCCACGACAATCCAGAGACTGTCCACGTCCTGTCTGCCGAGCCAGAGACTGTCCACGTCCCGTCTGCCGAGCCAGAGACTGTCCACGTCCCGTCTGCCGAGCCAGAGACTGTCCACGTCCCGTCTGCCGAGCCAGAGACTGTCCACGTCCCGTCTGCCGAGCCAGAGACTGTCCACGTCCCGTCTGCCGAGCCAGAGACTGTCCACGTCCCGTCTGCCGAGCCAGAGACGCTTCACGTCACTTCTGTCGAGCCAGTGTCTACGGACAACATGGCCGCCTCCAAGCCAATTTCTACGGACAAGATGGCCGCCTCCGAGCCAGTGTCTACGGACAAGATGGCCGCCTCCGAGCCAGTGGCTACAGACAAGATGGCCGCCTCCGAGCCAGTGTCTGCGGACAAGATGGCCGCCTCCGAGCCAGTGTCTGCGGACAAGATGGCCGCCTCCGAGCCAGTGTCTGCGGACAAGAGGGCCGCCTCCGAGCCAGTGTCTACGGACAAGATGGCCGCCTCCGAGCCAGTGTCTACGGACAAGATGGCCGCCTCCGAGCCAGTGTCTACGGACAAGAGGGCCGCCTCCGAGCCAGTGTCTACGGACAAGATGGCCGCCGTCACAGAGTCTGTTCCTGATCCGGTGTCTGTTCCTGAGCCGGTGCCGCCCGAGGGCTCTTCACCGCCGGTGCCGCCCGGGGCTCTTCACCGTTCGTCTCCGTCCTGGTCGCCTGTTCCGTCATGGCCGCCTGCACAGCCTGCTCCGCCCACGGTCCAGCTCCGCCCACACCCCACGACCCAGGCCGTTCCCCTGCACGAACCTGGCCCTCCGTCCCTTCCCCAAAACCGCCTCCACTTCACCACCCTCCTGAACTTTAGTGTTTTTGTTTTTAGTGTTTTTTGGGGGGGCTAAGTCACGTGTGGGTTTTGTATCTTGTTCTTGTCTGTCATGTGTTCTCCTGTCCTTTCATGTTCAGCTGTTCCCCGTCATGTTGATTAGTCTCCCCATGTGTTTCTGATTAGCCACACCCCCTTGTTATCTTGTTTAGCTTGTCTGTTTGTGTATTTATAAAGTGCTTGCGTTTGAATTCACTCACCGATTACTTCTTGCATTAGCGTAACAATATGGGACACAATTTGAAAGCACAAAAACTGGACAGGCTTAAGAAACATTAGTCAATCAAGCATCATGTATGAATTAAAAAGCTAATTTTCGTATTAAACTGGCCAGTAGCTGTGTTGAGACATCATTGATCATTCTGTGTTTCTGAGAAAAAAAGTGATAATGAGGTCGGTGATTAACATTATAGTTGAAAAAAGCTTCTGTTTTGCCTTTAAACCTTTCCTTAGGGGGATATTCCAGAAAGAAAGGTTAACTTACCATCACATATACCCTGAACTCTCGGTTGATTAACCCAAACCTTGCTGAGGTATTCAGGTTCCACAACCGCGGTCTGGAGAAGGGCCTAAGTTCAGTCAACCTGGAGTATCTATAGAGTATGAATGTGTGTTGTATTTGTATAAATGTAATCTGATGTACTACATTCACCATGTTGCATACATCATGTGACCTATCAGCGTCAGTTGCGTCACATCACCGCCATTCACAAATCCTCTCCCGTGGCCTCATGGGATAGTAAAGTGTCCAACGTTTTCACACTTCAGAATCTCGTTGGAAGTAGTAGTTCCGGTTAATTTTTGCATACTCTTTTTGTCACATACTGTTTTTCGCCTACTATATATAGTAGTAGGGATGTATGCGATTTTGGATGCAGCCTATTGCTGCGCCCCAATTCGCCTACTTATACTATGCCCTAAAAGTGTGTACTGTTTTTGTGAAGAAAACGTACATACTTTTGAGTGTGTAGCAGAAGAGTGTGCAAGCTTTGGGATATACTACTTTGTCATAATTGCGCCTTAACGGGTGCTCTGTTGCTTAGTAACGTGCATCCTGTCACTGTTTAAACTGCCCTGTCAATCATCTTGTCACAGTTAATTTAATTTCCTACCGTTTCGGAGAGAAATGTTGTAGCACGTTGATCTGTCAGTCATGAGTCTTTCAATATAATATTATGTGGATAACATTGAATTAATCAATTTTGTCAGGTTAGATACCCCTTTGTCTAAACCTCTCTACTTAACCGTCAGACTCGCGTGTCCGCCATGTTTGTTTAAACACTTTTTATAGTTCTAATCTAATCCTTGTCCAAAACGCTGTGGGTTCTGGGCAATATTAGGCGTTAGAGTGTGCACGGATCTGCACTTCGGATTCTAACTGGAAAAAGTAGACCATCCTGGTATCTTTGTAATACTCATTTGAACATACTACGATTTGGGACAAACAAATTCTATTTTCAAATACTATTTAGGACGGATACTATGCGAATTGGGACCCACCATATGTGTTTGGCCATACTTCTTTTCTTCTTCTTTGGTTTAATGTCTATTTACATATGCATATCGTCACCTAGTGGGCGGTTTTGTAATATGTTTTAATCTTATCTTTTAATCTTTTTTTTTTTTATTACTCTGAACAAGAATTATTTTGTTTGTTTGGTGCCAAATATATAAATTAAAAAGAAGAGATGGATTGACCTTAAAAACAGTCTGAGCTTTCAAAGATAATATGGCTGTATAAGTTTTGTTTGTTTGTTTAGCCATTTACTTCCACACTTGTTGTGAGATGTATAACATATGCTTTTTTTTTTTTGTAGAAGTACATTATACAGAAAATGTTATTCTTACTTTCATATTTAAAAACTTATTTGCATTCAAATGAATCATGAAATTCATCTTTGATGTGTGAGAAGAGAATAAAATAAGATAAATAAATTGTAAAATAACATTGCTTTATGTTATGTTAATATACTGTATAACTGTATAATAATACTGTGAAATATGCTATGCTCACTGGAGCCTCATCATGCTCTGAATACCTCTGAAACAAACTAACCCTTGAATAGAACCTCTCAACCTGCCCCAGGGCAGGTTATGTTCAGAGATTAAGTTGCTATACTTACCCTGAAAGTTACTTATACCCGGGTATGTCACATAACCTGCTTTCTGGAATACCCCCTGGTATAGATCTCAGCTGTGTGTCTGAAACTATGAATGTTCATCAAGTAGTTTGCGCTTGTCCAAAATGATTTGCTGAAATCAAAACACTGATGGTAAAAGGTGAGCACTAGCCAATGGGATTACCACTTGCGCATTAGTCCACTTAGTCCACATTAGTCCACACGCCCACTTAGAGCCTGAGTATAGGTATTATAAGTAAGCATTGTTGCAAGAACTCGAAAAAATGGCAGAAATTAACCTGGAATGTACCACTTATAATGGATGTAACTGATGTTTATTCAAATTTATGGTGTGTCAAGCTTTTTGTATGCCAAAATGACTTATCTTATCTACAACAAGTTAGTTCAGTCAGTCATTGACAGAACATACTACTAAGAATTTAGATGATAATTACTCTTAAACAAGTTACTCAGCATGTTATGTGGATTGTGCATCTAATTTATTTGCCCACACTTTTCTCTTGATCAAAATGATGTTTGTCCATATTTTCATAGCTTTCATTATTATTCAAACTCATCTCACTGATGTTTTACTATCGTAAACTCCAATAAACCCCACTGAAAGTATGCAAACTCTAATTAAAAGCAGAAAGTGTTGTCTGACCTTTGGAAAGAGAGAGAGAGTTTTAATCATAGATTGTTTCCTAATAAGGCAAAGTTGCATCCTGACTCTTTCCAGGGTTTTGAAGACAGCTGCTTTGACTATGACAGGGATGAAACCACATCTGAAATACATTTTGCAATACTAGGCCATTTTCTAAAACCATATGTCCAAAGATTGGTTTTGGTATTATTCCTGCATTTTTCATTCTTTTATGTTTTTTCTATTGAGATACACGCCAAAGTAATTATCTTTTTATTCATTACCGTGTTAACAGGAACTCTGCATTTATTGGCATTTTAACAATAGTTCTGTGTTTGAACATCACACCAATCAATCTTGTTTCACTGATTGATTTAACATGTTAATTGATCGGTTGATGTGGTTTATTGTTACCTGAAAAGATTAGTTATTTTGCCATAATGCCGTTTTATGAAAGGCAAGGGCACAAAGCTAGACAACAAACAGGGACTATTCAAATGTAATTTTCAGAAAACACAAATGTTGAAATGTGAAGAACCATTTCCAGCCTTAAAACGTATCACATCATTTGTCATTATTAAAACCGCTCTGTCAGCAACAGCCGTGCAAAATATTTGGTGGTGTATAGTTGGTATGGATATGACATCAACCAAGACCAACTCTGTAAAATCAGTTTGACAGCTGGAACATAAGAGATTTGTAAGAGAGGTAGCATTTCATACCATAACCAAATTGAAGCAAATACGAAAATGGTTGGGATTCTTCTGAAAACCCCACAGACTGAGCATAAAAACAACAACTGAGCATAAAAACAACAATTAGCTGTATCTGGCAGTCATATCTGAGGATGCAGACAGTTTGATTAACTCTGACAGTCTATTGTACTCATCCATGCAATCGTTTCCAGAGCTGGCTTTTTTTTTTTTTACGTAGAGCATGGCCCATAAATCATCTGAAACATGGCAGTGAAATTGCAGTTTATTGAACTTGTGCTCATTGTTGATAAAAGACTTTTGCAACATTCCAGACAGGATTAACATGCTTAAAAAAGATGTGACTTCAGACAGTAAGAATGAATACTGTTATAAAGTATATTGAAGTAAAATCACTTTGTAAATAATTTATCTTGGCCAGCATGCACGTAGGCTACTCTTTTCTCTGTAATTATATACCAGTGTGTGTGTCTGGCCTGAACTTTTCAGCTGCTACCTGTCATGGCATAACTCTCATTATGAAAAATCCCTCATAAATCATAGTGCACCAAATTCACAGATATACTAATATCAACTAAGCAAAGTCAACAAGAAAATAATCTTAATGTTCCCAATGTGCAAACTGAATTCTAGTATGAATAATACAAGTGTTCTGTAATGGTTTGACCATACTGGTCAGGATGCTCCGTACATATTAACCACAGAAAATCGCTGTAAATGGAACAATGACGACAACATAAATGTTTAAAAAACATTTTCTGCTTAAAACTACTAGTTTAACAAAGACTGGAAATAACATGGTGTGCAGAAGACATCAACATTTTTATAGTGTTTATTTTATATTTGTGCTAGAATTTTATATACAAAATGATTGCCAACATCAAAAATGGGAATTGAGGAACATTGAAACTAAGAGTTCTACACCACAGCAAGATCATTTTAAGGAAAAAAATAAGAGATGCTTTACGTAATGCACACTGTGCATTCTTAAATGATTAGTTTAGACAAAGCTTTTGGCTAAAATGTCAAGAGTTTTGCAAGTAATAAAACCTCATTTGCAAAAAGCGCTATACACTAACAGTAGCGAGTTGTGGGATTACATGGAAAAAATGTCCTGTACCAATGAACATTTTCAGCAGTATTGTTGATATAATGCTATATGCTGTTGAGTACTGTTCTTTTATAATCATTTTACTAGTTTACTAGTCAGAAAACATAGCTTGTTCTACAGCAGATAAAGTATAGGCCTATACAGTATTCTACCATCAAACAGAATCCATTATCATCCCAATCATATGGGACTGGGCAATGCAATTCATCATATACATGAATTGAGCAGTGCAATAAATGTTATGCATATATCTTGTCAATACTTATGGAAAGCAGACCTTCAACAGAGAATTGCTAATCAAGTTTGATGACTTGACGGTCACAGTACAGGTCACAGAAAAGTATGTAACCAATTAACACTGCAAAATAATATTGTCTTTTTAATTTGCGGTAATTCTAGCAACTTGAAATAGACTCAATATGCTTAAAGAAATGGCTTATATGGTATGTACCTTCACAGTGTGTATAAAATTGTACCAATAAATTGTGAACTATGGGTCATGTTGTAGTTTTTGTGTGTGTGTTTTTGTGTGTGTTTTTTTTTAGAAAAGAATGGTCAACAATCAATTGCAGGTGAATTCTGATAATTTCACAAGATATTATCAACAGTTACATATTTGGATATATACAAAAGTGATCAGTTGGTCGTGGTGGAGAGTTGGTCTACTGTTTCATTCATTATCTTTTCAGTCTTAAACAGCACAGATCCAAGACAAAACACCTCAAGTGTTTGATCTACAAAATACATGAGAAATATATATATAGTATATAAACAATGAAAAATAAAACAATATTTTGGGTTGCCTGGATGTGCAAGTTCATAAAGTAAAGTGGGAGCTCTGAGAGTGTTTATTTGAAGACATTCTCATAAGCAGGGCACTTGTGGCTTTTGAGTTTTTTCATGGTCTTTTTGAATTCTTTGCTGGATTTGTCCCACTTGTGAATGCCGGTGAGAAGGTACTGTTTGTCCACCTTGCGTCCCATGATAAGATATGTGTTTCCGAGATTTTCTAGCTGCGTGCAGGGGCAGTCGGCTCCATTCTTCAGGTACAGAGTGAGTTTCTTCAGGTCTTTCTTCTTTAAAGTTCCCAGCTTTAGGGTTTTTTTCCTCTTCTGCAGGATCACCTTGCGATCCATGTTCTCCCGTTTGACCTCCTTGATCTTAGTCTTTATGGCTGTGGATAAAGAGAAAAGAGAGAACTGCGATCAGCTTTCTGAAGTTATCTACTCCGGTGGGTGGAGAGGAGACCGAATTACATCAACTTGCCAGTAAATATTAGTATTCTGTATTTCTTCAAATAAGCCATTGTGTTCATTATAATGACATGGAGATTTTTAGAGCTGCCAGGGAAAGCCCCCACAGTGTTTTTTAAACACTGCTCCCACCTACTGCATCTGTTGTGGTCTGGTCTATGATATTCCAAAGCTTCATTCAAACTTATGTTGTGTCCTGGACTGTGCAGCACTCTCACGTCTACACAAAGTCATCTAATTTCCTCAGGCCATGTGCTGGGTTCAAAGAGGCAAAGAAGGGTTTGGGTTGCAAGGGGTATCGCTGGCAGTTCCCAAACGTCCAAGGCCATTAAAAGAGAGATTATGCTGCCAAGTAATACAGGGGGCAAAAGAGAGATGAAGGAATGGAAGAAAAAATGAAGAGAAGGTGTAATCAAGATCAGGCCTGTCTTCTCTGCCAATGGTCTCAGGGCAAAGCCATAATGATACTGGTCTCTCTGTCATGAACTCTGTCAAGTTCAAGAGAAAGCATCGATATCCATGCAAACCAAAACCGCTCTCATTGCTGTATTCTTTTCCCAGGGGGGCAAGAATGTCCCAAATTGCAGCTTCACTGCCCTCTGTCCCTCTAGATGTAACAGGATACTAGGTTTTGTTCCTATGAATACCTCTCTTATAAGCTTAAGGCAATTAGTTAAAGGTCAAAAATTTTCTAGATGGATATATTGGCTGTAGGTGAAATGGGTCCCATTCAACTGTTACTCCACTGGAGAAAACCATCAACATTTATCAAATATCAAAAGTATCCATGCACCAGTAACTAAAATTCTGCTTGATACCTTGATAACTTTTTTCCTGTTATGGCTAATAACCAATAAATGGCTGATATTAAAATTCTATACCATTTTGCCTACAATTTATATAATATATAGAACATATAAACAAAAAAAACTAAAATCAATCGTTTTAAATAAGTGAATTTAGCATCATTATTATGTACAGTATGAAAATGGATATTCATTCAACTTAAATATTTGCTAAATAATACATCTAAATGCTAAATTATTCGTTTTTAAAGATTAAGTGATTAATAAAGTAATTTAAATATAAAATGGGGGGGGGGGGGTGGGGGGGATTAGCTATTTAAATGAACAAGTAAATATCCAATATTAACTGATACAGATTTAAAAAAAAAAACTAATATTGGCCAATAAATTATTTTTAAAAAAAAACTTTAATAGTGGTAGATAACAGATGTGGTACCAATATACTGTGTAACCCTAAAAGTAACAGACAACCATTGGTAAAAACCAATGCAAAAATTGTATTTAAAAATGATGTACCTTGCGTTAATTGTAATATCAGACTCTGAGTTTTACTAGGGCAAACTCAGTCATGACCACTATGTTGACCATTAAACTCCTGGTTTAATCTTATGCCACATTCTTAGATTTGTCTTAATCTGTCTGATCTGTTAGTAAACTCTCTTTAACCTGTTAATCTTTTCATTTCCTTAACCTTCCTATGCACGAGTCAACTCCACGGTGGTCCTGCCATAGAGTCAAACTTCAATGGCTGTTCCTCCTTCCCACCGCCTTGCAGGTGATTTTTTTTTCGTCCAGGGTTAACGATGGAGAAACATGCAGAGCGTAACATCTTATCATCTTCAGCAGTCTAACATCAGTGACTCACAAGTGAATTTAAGGCCACCTTCAGAAGAATTTGGTCCAATTAGCAGGCCAATACTAAAGACCCGTGGAAATGAGCAGAGATCTTTTGAGATTTACTGCTAATTATTCTTTAACAACCTGATCAGTCTCCACTGGCTGTCAATGAGCAGACCACAATGAAACTAAATCCTCCCCATATCCTGTTGAACTTTGGCTTATATATAATCTCTGCAGCTTGAAGCTTGAAAATATAATGCGTGATCATTGCCAAGGAAAGTTAAAGTCCCCATCGAGACCCCTTTTAAGTCAGAAGAGTAGCTCTTAACACTTTAAGACACACTGTAATTCAAAAAGCTACATGATGAAATGTGTTCTATTCTGCAACCCATAACCTCACATCTCACACCTTCTCACTTCTAATGACTCTTGCAGAAATAAGCCAGAGTCTTCCCAGTATTATAAGTGCACATGGAAGGGATTACAGCTTGATCTGAAGTCTATAAAAGGGCTTAGTGTTTGATGAAATAAAAAAAATGGTCTGAAGGTTAAAGCATTATCAAGTCAGGCTAGAAAGAGTGTTGCCTACCTCCCACAACCACTTTATCTTAGCTTAAATCCCACTTTAACCCCACGGTGAACTTATTTTCCACATTGTGTTTGTGAATGTAATCCTTACAAATGCAAGGCCATGGGTACAGTCGAATACCTTCAGATGTGGCTTTACAGCTAATATAGGAAACGCCACACTTTTATGAACAATAACAATGGGAAAGCTATAATAGGGTTAGTCTCTCTTGTTCTCTGTAATCCAGTGTCTCGAAAAGGGCACACCGCAAAAAGTGCCACATAAATCAAGTCATGTGAGGTGCCTTTCTAATCTCCCTCAAACTGATCAGTCAATAGTAGTTGAATAGCACACCACTAGACTTCACAGATCTACATCAGCAGAACTAGTTTACTGAACCATGTGAGAACCATGTGAGGATAATAAGCAAATATTGTACTCAAAGACTCCACATACAGATGCTGCATCTATATCGCATACCACAAAAACATCAAGCAGGCATAATAACGTTAACATTTCCGAGCACATGCAGTAGATCATATTCTAAACAAACCCAAGCAGATAATGTTTCAGTCTCAGATGGTCCAAATAAGTACTTCATGCTTGAAAGCTTTGGTAAATATTTGATAAATAAGATATAAACAAAGAGAGCATATCTCAGAAATCGTGCGGTCACAATCAGGGTTCTTTCCAAAATGAAATTAATCATTTTGATAAAAAACAGTGAAAGTATTCACATTTCTTCTGTGATAAATATAACTTTAAAAAAAACTTTTAACCTTTGTCCCTGATCTTTGACCTCGCTTCCTCTGTCATTTTGGAGACATGTCCGCAGCCAGATGTAACGATGCCATAAACTCAGTAGGGAGAGTTTGGGCTGAAACAATTCACAAACATGGCACCTGTGGCTCGGGGTGAGCTCCAGTTAAAATAGTGCTACAACATACAGTTTTACTACAGGAAAGCTGCATGCATCACTGACCACAGGATAGACAGCCAACTAAAGTGCGCTAATGCTGTACTGTTTTGTCGGAAAGATAGAAGAGCAAAGCTGGAATGGAAACAAAACTCCATCCATACTTTGTCTTCTGTTTCCATAGTCTTCAAATATATATTCAAAATCTGGATGGAACTTAATGCTTGATAGGTTATCCAGGGCCGTTCAAAATGTCTAATAAGACAACAATATGTATTTAGGCTGGATGGAGAAACTATTCCTTGCATTTACTTTAATTTAATACTTCCAGCGTGAACCCTGTCTTCCTTCACTGTCTGTCTGTTTCAATTTCCTGGATTAGAAATTTAGCACCGAGGTCACAGAGTGTCAGTGGTGTTGGTATACATAAAGCTGACCAGAGAAAGACGGCAGCTTTCCAGAGATAGCTTACCCATTTCAAACACTAAATGAAACTTTATGGTTTTGTCAGAGGCTAACCAAAACCAGCTTTTGTTTTCCTCTTCAGAGGAAAGCAGGAAGTCACTCTCACACTGCTCTCCTTTTGTTGAGGTTAACTCCTGCTGTGATTGGCCTTAATGGCAGCAGTTATAGGCTCATTTAACAGTCATTGTTGTTAACCATCCTCAAATCTAAATGCTCAGTCACACTGAAAATCTAATAATTAAACCCGCTTTTCATAACAGTAGATAATACAGACCACCAATGTATCAATGTCCTACTATACACTACCATTCAAATATTTTTTTCTTATGCTCACCAAGGCTGAATTTATTTGATCAGAAATATAGTAAAAACAGTCATTTTTTGAAATATTATTACAATTTAAAATAACTGCTTTCTATTTTTATAATTTGAAAAAGTAATGTATGTACGATGGCAACGCAGAATTTTCTGCAGCCATCCAGTCTTCAGTGTCACATGATCCTTCAGAAATCATTCTAATATGCTGAGTTGCATGCTCAAGAATCATTTATTATCACTATCAATGTGGAAATGATAAATACAGTGATACATTTCTTTCAGAATTTTTTGATGAACATAAAGTAAAACGAAAAAACAGAATTCATTTGAAATCTGTTGTAATATTATAAATAAATGTATTTTGATCAATGTAATGCATCATTGCTGAATAAAATTATTAATTTCTTTTAAAAACTCAGACCCTATGAAACTATAGAGAGAGAATGAATATGCTGTAGGGTATAATGGGTACTCTGATTTACCCCAATGACCAAACAGTAAACTCAGACTTTGTCAGATTCTGCCCAGAGGTCAACCCCTGGGCGGTTGTCACATCCAGACAGAAGAGCAAACATCCCAATTTAGAGCTGTTAGTAACAGCCAAATAAAGACTTTAGGGCCTCTGCGAATTACCTCAATTCATTAGCTAAACAGTTGTGGTCTCTCAAAGGGTAATCCAAACCCTGACATAGATTTACAAGGGTTAAAACATTCTGCTGCTGCTGTTTTAAGTGTTTAAAACCATTGCATTGTTCTATTAAAAGTGGTTTTGGCAGTCAATATGTGCAAAATAACAAAATCTTGATCCAGTGATTCTAAAAGTGCTTGAATCTGTCCCAAAAGCAGTGTTAATGGCCATGAAATAAAATATCATTCTGGCACTCAACATTTATGGCTAAAGAAAGTTATGACTCAACATGTTTGACTTAACACTGGTGAAAGGTGGACCTCATCTTCAAACTAAACTTAACTGAAAGATTCAATATATCAATAAGCAAGTCATTATAAAAAATGCATTATTGCTATGGTTTCCACTCCTGAAAGAATACATTTTTCCCTCATCATTCTAACATAAGACATTAAAAACTAAATTTAAAGATGAGCAAAAACATCTTTATGAGCCTGCTGGGGAAGCTGAAGGAATAGGTGAGTAGTTCTGGTTCAGGACTGTGTGGTTTTGGCTGTTCTTTCAAACTAATATATCAGTCTTGGCTGTCTTTCATGCCTGCTCCATTTCCAGAATTTAGACGTTGAGAGGGGAAGATGGGCTCCAGTCTTGGCAAGTTCAGTTGTGTGAGTGCAAAATAGCGTGAATGTGTGTGTGCTTAATGTGGTTGTTTAATGTATTGGTGTTCTTACCAAATTCACTGGCGCACATGTGCTCCAGAATCACATCCGTCTTCATTTCATTGTCACAAGGAGGACAAACTGGAGAGTATCCTAAAACAGAGGACATGCTGTCAGTGAAATATCAGAGAAATTTGCCATTGGTATCAAAAACCAGAGTAATTGTTACCAAATATTTTATTTTTTATTTATTTTTTGTCCACTTTGGTTGTCCCAAAGAAAATTGTGCGTGACTCTCTGGCAAGTTTGCAATTGACTTTAAACAGTGGGGAACCAATCAAAGTGCACAAAGACGAGAATTCAAACTTCTTTAACTTTCTCTAATTATCTACCCGTCAGACGAGCAATGGGAATTTCTTCCTGGCTTTCTTCTATTTTTTGAAAGGGCCTGAAATACACCCTGTGCTTTGAATTGTTAGTATACTTTTGTGTTTTAATTTTCTCTGCTCTTCTGATAGCACTAAATTTTAAAGTAAAAACTTTTTAGATATACATTTAAAAAATGTTTGCCTGTTTCTTTCTTTGCCTGTCACATGGTAATTTGAAGTAAACTAATATGATTGTGTTATTTACATTTGTATATAACTATTGTTACAAGTTACGCAGGTTAGAAAAAGGAGGCATGGGACAACACCCCAATAACTGGGGCTGACTAATTAGAACAACTATCGTTCCATGAATGCCTCCCTATAGTCATGGAAACAGGGAAATTAACCCTTGAATGAAAACTCTCTTAGTCCCTTTCTTAGATTTTGATTTAAAATCTATTCAAATTCAAGCAAATTATCATTATAATGTATTTTTCAACAGGATAAAACTCCCGTCTGTCTTTAATTATGCTAGACTTTGATTTAATTTCTGTTAACTAGTTGTTTTTTCATTTGAATCTATTTAACAGATTATTGTGGAAATTGCACTCAGGTGAAAAGAGCTTGTAAAGACAGCTTTTCGCAAAGGAATTCCTGAGGTAAACATTTTTATGTCACAACTTTTCTGCGTAATGTAAATTATCACCCAATTACAAGCTGCCAGTGGATCAAAATTGTGCCAAAACTAGTATTTTAAAGTAATGCTGCATTTTTGGATGATGACATCAGCTCTAAACTTAAACTGTCTTGCGGAAGATAAAACAGTTCAAATTTCAGTGGCTCTTTTTGAGCGTTACTTTCTCCACAGGCATTATTACCATGGAATCACAAGAAAATAGTGGACAAATGGTTAGGCTTAACCCCTTGTAGAGAATAGGAAGCCCTTCTTGTCTTTAACCCGGCACTGCTTGAAGCTTAACAGTGGGTCTATATGAGAGGGAGGGTCTAATGTATCAGTGCATGGCTTTGGGTTCATTTGACTGTGATGCTGACAGCATGTGATAACAGCTGACAGGATCTCTATGGGGTGTTTATTAATTGAACTTCTCTGGTATTCCAGCTTCCAAGCCACCATGTTAGTGTTCTCTCACTCCGTACTGTGCGTCACTAACAGCAGGCTAGGGCAGATGGCTGAAGTCACAGAAGTATCTTTTCTCAGTGTGGTACATCGTTCTGGCACACAGTCTGTTCATGCACCATGTTGTAACTTTGGAAATGGAAATTCCCTTGTAATTTATGAGCTATCTACATAAGCTAGTTTGTACTTTCCCTTGTCTGAGACATACAACTATAGGGCTCAAGTGTTTCCAATTCCACAGGGAAAGTTTGACTAGTGCCAGATGCCCTGACTTACCTGGTAAAATACTCATGACGACAAGAAGATATTCTGCAATACTCTAACCTACATTTGCTTTAAATTACAGGGGAGGTTTTTAACAAGAGTCTCTAAGAGTGTGGAAATTTATTTATTTATTTTCTAAACACTGAAAATTTAAATTTTCTGCTTAAGTGCCACCAGTAAATAAAAGCAGCTGTTCAAATCTCTCTGTGTGTCTGAACTAAGAGTACTATCCTCCTGCATTACCTTATGAAAAAAATGTGTTAACAAGCACAGCAGGGAAGCCTGGAAGAGGGTTTGCTTTAAAATAGCAGTACATTTACAGAAATAAAATGGTTACTCATATATACAGTAATTCATTTTAAGTCATGTTTGCTGGCTGCCTTCAGTGTCTTTTTTGCAAAGACAGTTATCTATTCCAGTTGCGAAATAACACCAAATAAATAGATATGTAATGGTCCGTTGTTGGAGCACATCCCAGTGTTGTCCTGGAACTCAACTAACACCCTGAAATCAATTGCTACCAGCTGTTAAACAAGCAAAAACTTAAATATTCATCTATCAAGCTTTAGAAAAAGAGGCCACATCCCGTCTTCTACAGATTTTTTTTAATGGCCATGTTACCTAGAAATGTTCCCAAAACTGAATCATTTGTCTAATCGAACACAAACATGAGGTATTGAGAGCCCAAGAGGCAACAAAAGGTGTGATAACTCTAGATGAAAACCCCCAAATGGATGCCAGTCCCTGAAATAACATTGCAACTGCTTTTAAGAAGTTCAGGTGTTACTTCTCACACACAGCAAAAGGTGAAAGGTTGTAAAATGGGTAAAATAATACTAAATGTATATAGTATACATTGAAACAGTCAGCATACCCTTACAGAATACATGATAAAAAGTGCCATCGCTGAAATATACATATGTAAAAAATAATAATAATAATTTTTTCATTTTCCCTCAATTTTTTTGTATGGCAAAATATGCTTTCTAATATATTTACAAGACATGTGTTTGGCTAGCTACACATTTATCTTCACGATTCAATGAAATTACACCTGATAAAAGTGAATGAGGCCAAACTGAAAGTTTCCATAATTAGTCATTTGGACTTACCACTGGGATTGGAGGCCTCTGTGGTATTGGGCGCACTGATGCACACATCATCTTCAGGAAACTTCTCGCAGGTGAGCATCTCAGGCCAGGGAAACCCAAATGCTTCCATGATGGGGGTGCAGCCATCACGAACATTTTCGCAGAACCAGCGGCATGGGTAGATGGGCCTCTCCAGGCACACAGGGGCAAAAAGGGAGCAGAGGAATACCCGAGTGCCCGGGTGGCAGTTCTTGTGCACCAGGGGCACCCAGCTCCCTGCTTGCTGCTTGATCTCAGCCATAGTCTCGTGCTCCAGCAAGTTGGGCAGCAGCATCTGGCTGTAGCCCACACCGTGACAGAGCCTCAGGTCATCTGGGATGTCCACACACTGGGGAGGCTTGTCGTAGATGCGGCCGCCGTTGTACATCTCTGACTTCCAGGTATCGTACACATACTCAGATGTCTGGCTCAATGTGACTAGTGACATAGTCAAGATGATGATCCGCCAAAGAAAAAAAGATGCAAGGGACTTCATTGTGACTCCTGGTCAGGATCCCCCAGTCAATGCAGCCCCCAAAACTGGTGAGCCTTGAGTGAAATGAAGTCCTCTTTGTCTAGAAAATGGGGAGGGAGAGCCAAATACCTCTAAATTTTATAAGACTCCGAAGTCAAAGTATTGAAGTTGTTGAAACTCCACCTCTGAACTGAAGCCCCGTAGCTGTTGCTGACTCACAAGGGTGAGTTGCTTGAAATGCGCAGCGCTCGAGACCAGGGGAGACTGAGACAGCCTCGGCGACCAATAGGAAACTTTCCGCACCTTTTGCTTCTCGTGTGTCAATCAAAGTATTCAATGACCCAATGAATGAGCCAATATCCCCGCCCGCGCGCGCGTTTCTCTCACCCTCCCTCTGTGGAAACAGATCCTTAATAACTTAATTTTGATAACATTATTCGAGGCATTGAAATTCATAAGGATTTATTCGCTTAAGGCTTGTGATAACTACATTTACCATATTCTGAAAAGCCGGCAAGAGCCATTACCAGGCTGCAGAGTAAAACATCCACGCATAACCACGAAACTGGCGTGCATTTTTAATACAAGGCAGGCAATGAAGTATCTTTTAAACGTGAGTTAACGTTACCTACTTTAACTGTAATATATTCTTGCAAAGCAGTCATATAAGCGATTTCTCCACACATCGTGAACGTTTAAAGGTGCATTTAATAGCCTACCATAAGACATTATTTGCGCTACGTTCATTGTCTCATTTGTATTTCAATGAACCAAATTAAGTTAAAATGTGAGGTGTGAAATCGCCAAACGCATGTCAGCTCTCCTCTGCGCAGTTGTTTTGCTAATCACATTGGTGAGATAATGAAGTCTGAAGATAGCTCAGAGCTCATTACCACCAACTCCCGTTGTCAGGACAATTTAAAGCAACACGGCCATTACAGTGTGCAGAGTTTTAACTTACTCGAGTATAAAAACAAAAATTGTTACCATAGAATACACGCGAAATGTTTCCTCAACTTAGTCCTTCTGTGTAGAAAATTAGGAAGCTTAAGATCCTGATGTGAATAGATGCGACTGGAATGGTGTCTGTTAAAACACAAGGTTTCTCTCTTTTTCCAGTTTTTTTTTCAAAAGATGATTAAATCATCACAAATAGGGTAGCATTCCTTAGAAATGGCAATTGTTGGTTTATAGCCTACAACAACAATTAATAGACATTATTAAATTTAATTAGCTCTACACAGCACCGTTAAAACCCTATATTGTATAATATGAACTCTTCTAAATTATCTGCATGATCAAAACATACTTTTTTAGTAAGTAAAAGGTAGAATTCTAGAAATGTCCACCTTTTTTTTAGCTGTGAAATCTTTAACAATTTTAGTAAATATAAGTAAATTTTATTCTAGGGCACATTTATAAAAGCTACTTAAATGTCCTAACTAAGGCCTAATCCTGGCTAAATCTAAGTTGTGTCGCTGAAACAGGCCTATATCATCCTACTGGTCATGTCTTTGTGGTCATATGGCTAACCGCACCAAATTGCATATTTTTGCTCAGTTTAGGCCTCTTCCCCTCCTTGAGTGTGAGCTATTCTCACTATATCATTCTAGAAACATTTATTTATTTTACATAATTTTGTCAAAAGGTAAAAAAAAAACTTCTATTTAAAAAGAAAATAGATTTTTTAGGCAATTGTTTCAGGCTTTACATGTTTAACTTCCACTAGTTTTAGTCATTTACAATTATAGACATTCATTTGGAGATTTAAAAAAATAAATAAATAACTTATCACGAACATCATTATAACATTTCTGCAATCAAGTGAAATTTGTTTAAATCATGGCACTTTTGATTTTGTTTAGATCAAGTTTGATCTAATTAATTTTATTAAATATGCTGACTCTTTTTCTATTTTAATTTTCTATTTATTTATTTTACTAGGCTACAAGTAACTAAGGAAAACTTTATAGATAAAGATAATAAATAGCTGTTTATAATAGTTTGCTAAAATTAGAAATATGATGATGTGTGTACCATGCTCCATGTATTTGAATATTTTTGACGTGGTTTCATTTACCAGTGAATCACAATATAGGCTTTTAGAGACCTTAATTAATATAACTCACATTTCCACAAACACATTTATGCTTTAGGTCTTCTATCATGAAAGACTTTATGTTTCTATGAATTTGGTTAAACATACGTCAGCTGAAATTGAATTTCATCTCTGCTAAACTAAACAACATGAAATGGTCTACATGTGGGTGAACATATCTTAAAGATATGGGGCTAAAAAAAGCAATAGTGTCAGTAAAAGGGAGTGCTAGCTTATCGGAAGGAACAACGTGAATCCCTCAACAGCTCTCGACTGAAGCATTTTTCAGCCAGCCCCTTTCCAGAGAATTTCTTGGCCGGCCGGCCTGGGAGTTTACAGAGTCTCTTAAGCTGAATAAATGAATGCCTTTTTCTGTTTGTATAGTCCGAGGGAAATGGACTTGATCAAGCTAATATCACACTGAGAGATGCCTGCATGAATGCTAATTGAAAGGCTGTGAGTGGAAAAGTGACCCAACAGTAGGCCTCTTAACATAACATTTAAACTAACAAAGCAAAGCTGTGGTTGTTGTATTGAGTGCCCATTGGACCTTATGCAAAGTGGTTTCCTCAGCCACAATGGAGATCATTATCAGTAAAATGCGCATGCAGGTACACGAAAGGTCTAATCTTATACTAACCGCAGTGCCTAAACACATACACTTTTCCTGATTTAAAGGAGAATAGAGGGCTAAATGCAGGAATGTGATGATGCATAATGGGAGGTCTTTGTCTCCCGCCGTAGTTCCAAACCCATGTGTGAAAAATAAGAATTCTTAATTAAGTTACTCAACAAATTGCGTCAGTACTAATTAAAGTGAATTCCAAAGTAGCCTGTATATGTTCGGTTAAATTGGAAATATGCATGCCATTTTATTTACTCACTCTTATCCCATTGAAGACTATCCTCATTTAAAATAATGTTGTCCTGACACCTCCTGGGGAATTCACAAGACTGTATACCGCATTTCCACATTTACACCAACCTGTGAGTGCTTGTCTGCATGTGTTGCAAAGCCAATGACTAACATTTATAGACAGCTTGAACTTTCATGTTGGGATGAGGAAACAGAGAGAGAGAGAAGGAAATTGTCGCTCCCTTTCTTACACTCCTGTTGATTTAGGCTAAGAGCTACTCTTTACATGTCACATGTCAAGTTATAAAACATGTTCACACTCCATAATCACTCAGAATGGAGAAAGCAGACTGCTTTATCGGAAAGAAACTGATTCTGGTTTATTGCACGTTTCTCAAGACTCTGCTAGACTTGAATTGGTTGCTTAATTTGTGTCTTTGTTAAGGCTTGTCAAGACACTATAAATGAGATGAAGCAGAGTGTCATCCTTGTGCCTTTTGGGGGTTGGCTGCTCTGTAAATCTTTAATTTTACGGTTTAAACTAGACCCAAATTACAAATTAATTATAGCCAACTTTGTCTCTGTCACATTGATTGCGAAGGTGGATCATAGCAACCATTATGTTTATAAACAAACAACTAGTTTATGTGGGAGCTATGTGGGAGTAGGAAAAAGTAACTGTACAGTGAAAAATTTTGACAGTTGAAAGTTCATGCTCATTAAACCCTTGAATTTGAAGCCAGATGAATCTTATGAAGAGGTCTCGGCACCCTAAAGCTGATTTTGGTGATGTATTTTAGGTTGATATTATCAGGAGACAATATTTAAAATATTCACATTTAATTGGGCATAGCAATTCAATCCTTTTTTGTAGACCACCATAACATCTCCAGGGCTTCTCGGGATAAAGAGACAATATATCCACCACGCTGCACCGCAGGCCTTCAGAAAGTTTGCCAAAAAGTAAAAGATGGACTCTTAGACATTCACAATGTTCTCTCCAGCCGCTGGCAGGAATGACAGATGGATTTGCACCAAGGAGAAAAGAGGAAAAAGTGAGGAGCAGTAAAACAAACATGCTGTAACTTTTCTTTCACAGCTCAAAGCCAAGGAAAGCAGAGAAAATCCCTTTGCCTCTAAAAGACCATTTAGGAGCCTGTCCCATGACGGTAGTAACCTTGCAACTGATAACCACTCTAGTCTACAGTCTACCGACCCCACTTTTTTGCACACCAATGATATCATCATCTAACCTCACACACTATTACCAGCTTGTGTTCGAGTAAATCATATCTGATACTGCCTAGTTCTCATTTTAATGTCTGTTTATAATCACAATATGACAGCATGCATTAAATGAAGTTTTATGTAACAAAGTTCGGGAGGAGCACGTTGAGGTAATCAACCAATCAGCTCAAGAGGAAGCCGGTATGGATAAAGCTTTTCCTCACCTCCTGTCTCACGACAAGTGTCTCAGCATCCCTCCACCACCCCATCACCTCACACGTGGCTGGGTCTACCCCAGTATAGGGGGGAGTACTCTGGGTTCGGGCAAAATTCCGAGCTCGGAGCCCTCCCCCGGACAGCAAGCCAAATACGCATAAATACAACTTTAGATTTCATGTACGTGTGAACCGTGAAACCACTTATGGCATTTTTAAAATGTGAGCAAAATGGAGCAGAGCTGCATAACAATTTGACTGCATTTTATCGTCTGAACTACTTTTTACTACTAGTTTATCATGATTTTGGATATTTATTTGTAGAACCATCTAACAATAGTAGCTTTCAGAAAATGTACTGTTTTTTTTTTTTTTTTTATAAAAGGGGCATGGACAACAGGAATTAAACAATATTAAATGCAAAAATCTAAATTCAATCCAACCAAGAGAGCTATATAAATAGGCTTATCATAAAAAGGGAGGAGAGTTATTATCTTTAAATCACAGGAGGCAGTCATATCGAAAAGGTTTTATGTTCCAGAGAGGAACACCGCACACTGAGTCTTTACCAAATCCATGTCAGAACATCTTAATAAATATGGGGAACGAGAAGGGAATGCTGGAGCTCAGAGCCATTTTGACATCCATCTGTTTATAATTACAGGAACCTCATGCCACCAAAGAACACACTTTTTCCTCTTCTGTATTTTACCACTGAAACATATTTTCATCCATAAATCAAATTCAGCCGGTTTGTCGTTTTATTTCCTTCTTCAAGAAGCGCTTCAATATTCCTGAGGGGTCTCTTTTTTGTTCAATTCGATATATAGGACAAACTTTAAAAAGAGTATATGTGGTTAAAAAAAAAATAGACCCCACCCCCCGCACACACAAAATTAGTTTGTCTTTTTTAATTCTTTCAAAAATCTGTTTTGATCCATTACATGTACATACAGTGCTGCCAGCTGTAAAAAAAAAAACAAAAAAACAGACGTAAATAATCATTATGATCTATAAATTAAACAGCATAATTATAAGGCTTACAAATCCAAACCACAATAGTTTTTCACCCATGGCTCTGGGAACTCCAGCACAAAGAACGACTAAAGTATAGGAATTAGGTCAGCTGATGCATGACATTCACCAGACATAGAAACATGTGTTGCGGTGGCTCTGTGACTTCATGCATGAGCAGAGACATTTGTCCAGCACTGCAGCCTCGAGGCTCTCGTCTTTCTTTTGCATGATGCTAAACAGGGCTCTTGGGACACCCTCTTTAACATCAGCACAAATAAACAACATTTCACAGCCATGCTAGCTAAAATGAGTGCCAGACATATAAACTGTCATTTCAGTTCATTTAATTGTGAATCACTGTTTGCTTGAGACTATTAGCAAGTAAATTACAATAAATCTTCCACTGCTAACTTCAGTGGATTTATTCTTTAATCAGTGGAGATATGCTGTTAAATTATAGTGCCTATAATTAAAGAAATTATGGTGTTGATGACCCCAAAATTTAGTGGCTGCTGATTATTGCAGATAAGGCTACTTATGTGGCTTGTATACAGCAGCTGTTCATTGACCAGTGAACTGAACAGAATGTAACTAGCATTGTGTTTTTACAACAAAGAGTGTTTACGTCATTGGCACTGAGAGCAACACTACACTGGTGAACTTTTGTAAACAAAATGGGAACCTGTCCAGCTCTTTGCATTTCTTTTTTTACAAAGCAGCCTTAGTGTGGTCTCATCAGGAACTCATTGCATTTAAACGAGGAAGGCATGGTGTGTTGCATTTAGTTATTCCAACCACTGAATAATCTATCCTTCCAGAACCTCCACATTTTACCCTTTCGCCTGTTTACTGCAACATGGCTTTGTGTTCTGGCATATGTGCAATAGTTTTTGTACAATACATTTTATCTCCTGTCCTAGCTAACAAGGAACAGTCAGAACATTCTGTACCTACTTGTCTCAAAGTTACAAACAAAAGATTCTACAGAATCATTAATATAACTTTCTTTCAACATTATCAAGCTTGATAAACATTCACCAAAATGATAGCATGAATGAAAAGAATGAATCACACTTTGTTAGAAAAATCTATAGGATTTAAACATTAATATATGTCATTTTGATTTTTGTTTTAAAAATCGATATATTTCTAAATATGTTTCTAAATTAATATATATCGTTTCTGTTGAGATAATGTCGATCTTCACTTTATATTGTGTGTAATTCCTACGTTAATGTATTTAAAAAGAAAACTGTAGTAACAGAAATTGGGCAGAGGATTTCAAGTTCCCACCATGCTTTGTATAAAGGACTGGATAAGGAATATAAATGTTGAAATAATCAACTTGTATTGCAACTTGTACATAAAATGTATGCTTATGCTACAAATTATTAAGTTCTTCTAACCTTCTAACTCAATGTAGTTTGTTGGTTGAACATAATTTAGTTAGAAGTCGTAATAACAGTTTTGCAAACTGTTGCAAAACATTTGCAAAATCCTTCATAGAATGTAAAGTTGTTAGCTGGGTAGAAGAAGCGGTTTCAAATGTGCAAAATAAAAGCAAGTTCATATATTCCAAGATCTGTTTTTAATTTCTGACTTATATTAGCATGGACGTATGATTAATGAAAGGTCCAGCTGCTGCTAAGAGTGAAGTACAGGCCAGGAAGGTCACCTGCCTGGTGGCAAAGTTCCCAGAGAAAACAGCGTTCAGTTCAGTTCCTTGCTTAAGGAGACAGGCTGGATGTGACAGGAAAAGGGAGGGTTTTCCAGCCCGCAAGCTTCATGGGAGTGCTGCCTCCACCGGCGCGCAGTAGGTCATCCCGTCGTCGTCTCAACTGACTGTCAAAATTATGTGAGTTTTGGCAGCCCATGGGCAACTTGATGCCATTAAGTGTGGTTCTAATCGGACTTGTCTGGTCAAGACCGTTCCAATGATTACACTTAATCATGGTCTCTAAATCTATAGGCTACACAGGAACCTAAAACTTTTAGGATATAAAATGTTTGGCAGTAATTTCATATATTTCTCTCGCCCCTGAGAGCTTATTCCAAGGAGAGCATTTCAAGGCACTGGAAAAGCAATTAAATCAAACATGGGTGAGTGACTACGGGACAAATGCCTTGTCAGCACTTCTCAACAGCAAGGGAAAGCTAGTCAGCTTTTTGAGGGAATGGGCACTGAAAAAAATGGTCGAAGGAAAACCCAAACAAAGAGAAGGAGAGAGAGACTAAGAGAAAGGGAGAGAGTATGAAGAGATAGACAAGAGGTCAGTTACACACCGCCTTCAAATTTGGGGTCAGACACAGTGTTTGACCTTTGACCTCACAGTTCACATCACCCCATAATTGCCTTTTTGCAGCAACCCTCCTGCCTTCCATGGCCAAAGACAATGTAACAATTTGTCTTTTCAATTATCTGTCACTCACTCAAGCCTAGAGCCTTTCAGAGGGCGTATATGGTTTCTTTCTCCATTCCTATTTATTTATTTATCTTGAATGGCAAAAGTGGGGGTCGTCTGGACCCTGGAAAAAGGGGCTCTTTGTCTAAGCTGGTTTCACATCTACCCCCTACACTGTTCCCTACCTCTCCATATTCAATCCTTCCCACTTTATGCCTGTAGGGGTCTTTAACAGGGCTACACAGGCTTTACCCCTGGGCCATTTCAAGGTGGATTTCCATGCTCCCAAACTCATCGAATGCTTTTATTTCCCTTAAATCTCAACCTGCGACTGTGTGTTGTAATGGTCAGGATTGCAGTATATACCCTTGTTTTTCCCTCAGCTACTAAACAAATGAACATATTTGTTAGGCTATTTTTTGCTCTTCCCTTCCTTGTATATAATCAAAATGTCTTGATTGCATAATTTGAAACATAAGGACACTCCATATTCATAATATGTGCCAAAATCTATCATTTAAACCTTTGCTTTGCTTGTTTTAGTCTAAACATGTACCAGAATTCAAAAATCTTCATTGATCTCACTTGATCCTAAATGAAGGAATTCTAAAGAGACAAAATTATTTTCGTTATTGCTTCACAAGAAAAATATACTTGTCACCCAGGCAGTTGAGCTTGAGATGAAAAAGGAAAAGCATTTTTCTTTTGTTATTCCATTTTCTTTGCTTATATCAAAATGAGTGTTTTCAAGTGAAAGTAATTAGAAGAGAATAAAAAAGTCAACATTGTTTGCTTGCTTAGGAACAGCTTGACATGCTGGTAATTGAAACTAAATATTTATTGAGAAATTTCAGTTGGGATTAAAATGGTAGGATGATAAAACAGGTATTTGTGAGTCACGAAATGGAGACGTCGGAAAAGTTCTGGCTTCTTTCTGTCTTTCTTATATAATCACTTGTGCAGAGATTAGCTATCTTCAGCTGTCGGGAGTGTGATATCCCTCTTTCCTTTTTTCTCTGTTCCATTTCCCCCCTGTGTTGCTTGTTAAAATGTCTTGGTTCTATTGTTATCCACATCCTTCCATTTATAGGGATCAGATCTTACTGTAAATATAATCAGAAGATTTAAAGGCTTTGGAAACATGCTACATTCCTTTTACACTATTATACATCAGATGGATAGATGTAGCTTGTCTGTTACTTTCGAATTTGGAGAGGCTGTTTGTATTTTATGAAACTTGTGTCGTCAGCTATTTTATTATGGTGCTATACTTCCTCCTAAAAAGATACCAATCCAGCATAAATCATATTTTTGGAAAAAGCCTGCGTATAGATTTCCTATAAGAGTCTTATGCTTAATGAAAAATGAAACATTTTTATAATCCTGATGAGGTCTCGACAATGAGAAAAATGTTGTGTCCTTGTTTGGAAAAGAAATGGCTTTACGGAATATAAAGGCATTCCAGAGAAATATCTGGTACAGATACTGTTACAGCTAAGATTGAGTGATAAACATTACATGAAGTCTCTTTGCTAGATACCTCAATGTTTAAACACAGCATATTCAAAATGAAATGACTGTACTGAACATATCTACAACCCTAATGCCTTTTTTTCAATACCTCCAGCCTTGTTTCTCATGAACCATACAATTTGAGAAGAACAAATAATAAAAAGATGATAGTTTTGTTTAGTTTTTTTGTATGGGAGAAAAGCCAAAACCCAGTTAAACAGCCCTTATTTATCATTTATAAATGATAAATAATCTAAATTGCCTAAAGCACACAAATATATTAATTACTAATGAACTGTGTCAGACATGAATATTGTAGGAAATATTAAATGGTCTCCATGCTGGAAAAAGTCACTGAGCACCAAATCAGCATATTAGAATGATTTCTGAAGGATCAAGAGACACTGAAGACTGGAGTAATGACGATGCTAAAAATTTAGCTTTGCCATGCAGGAATAAATAACATCTTAGAATATATTAAAATAGTTGTTTTAATTTGTAATACATTTCGCAATATTGGTGTTTTGACTGTACTTTTTAATTAAATAAATGCTGCCTTTGTGAGCATAAGAAACTTCTTTCAAAAACTTAATGTTAATGTTTCCATAATGCACTCCTATGATGATTTGTTAATTTGCAGCATTGGCCTCTGCATGTACAGTTTTACAAATAATCAAGGAAGGTACTACTCAGTCAAGCACAAGTTAACACACATGCACAGTGTGGGAGAGAGAATAATAAAACTGTCAAATTTCACAGTATAACTGTTTGATTAACAGCTTTTATAGAGATGAGTGCAACATGAAGTAATTCACCTCTGGTTCAAACATGCAACATAAATTAAATTCACTTGTTAGGTACATTTAGACATGACCCCACAGAGCCAGTGAATGTCATCAGCAACATGCAAACCCTATAACTAGTCCAAGTTTTTCCACATGCTTTACCACAAGACGGGAAACCTTACTTAATAACAGAAGTGTGATTCACACTCCATTTCTATTAAAGCAATACCAAGTAACTTATCCTCTGCGGTCGCCCTACAGGTTGGAAGCGGAATTGTCCATTACCGCTGTGGTAAATAATTTAGCGTATACCGCAGCCTACTGTCGCACGCACGCTCGTTGTTTATCCAGCACCGGCTTTAGGTAGAGTATGTTGCATGATTTCATGAAAGTATGATGTATTGCGACTCAGAAACACAGAAAAACAAAATAATGACTATTGTAATGCTTGACGTATAGCAAGTCAAATTTGTAGTTTTTTTATGTCTCATTAGAACTACAGAAACGCGACCCGATCTGACAATCTTACATAGCGTGGATATAGCAGATATAGGACCGCAAAGTGAATCCAGAAGTGCCTTTCACCCTCTTACGACTTAATGAACCACTGAAACGATTTTGGAAACATTATTTTAAGGTAAAAAATTATACTTAGTGTTGCTTTAAAGAATAGAGAAAATTTGGTTTGAAGGACAAGGGTTATTGTAAATCTCTTTTGGTAGTGGCAAGATTTTGACCCCAGGTTTATTGTCACAGCTTAAGCTAGAATAACAAAACTTAATGTTACCCAAAAAATGTGCTTGTGAGAAATGGAGAGCAAAAGGAGCTAGGGTGGAACTGGAATGCAATGAATAAAAAGGAATCAAATGTAACCCGAATGATAAAACAGACTCTAAGCAGGATATTAAACAGCTAATAAACATTAAGAGACACACTTTGCTTCTCTTTAATGCTTACCAGCTTGACAAAACAACATGGCTCACTAGGAAAAGTACAATGAATGTGTTTATGGCACATTTTCTAGTAGCCTTCCATGTGTTGCAAAAACAAGGCCTCATAGTTACAAACCAATGTTTGAGACTAGCTTATTTCAGGATATGTTGAACACATGTTATTACTTTCTTAGTTGTTGTTTTTTGTGCCAAGTACATGTGTGTTTGCAAAAAAATATGATTTATTGAATATTATTTCTGTTACCACTGGACGGCATGCTTGCTGTGTTAACGTTTCATACATCAGAAGATGCAGCTTAAAACAGTTTATCAAAACACAAATTTGGAAGCCAGGAAGACACTGAAATCCATCAGAACGTAAAACAGACTTTTGGTTTATATTCTGGTAAATAAAAGTGAAAATGTGTTCCAGTTGTATGTCCATATTTATTAGTCTCACAGTTATAAATGGCATTTTAAAAGAAACCAGCTGGCACATCTACAAGGCAACGGGCAGCAGCCAAAAACCAGGGTAACCCTTGTCTTTAAATCTATCTATACTCACTCTGAATGATGTCATAAACAGCTGGATGGCTGGTTTAATGCATGACTATGTATGGCTTATTCAAGTGTGAAAAATGCTGGGCAGGGAGCGCTTTAAGGTTGCACATGTCAGAGTGGCATGCACAACTATAGATGAGATGGATTGAGCTGAGATTCTACTCTCTTTGGGTCCAGACCATAAAATGACCCCAAAACAAAGGCTGCATTGAAAGTTGATATTGTTCATTTTTAAACAGTCCTAGAAGATACCTAAAAGCATATTTTTATAAATATATTGTAAAGTTAAGCTCTACTCTGTTAAGCTGACTGGCCTCAGCATTTCTCATTTTTAAATTCGAAAGAATGTTTCAGATTGTTTTTGTCTCAACCATTTTTTTTCTTACTTTTCTTGTATGGGCCATCCTGACGTTTGGCATATTGCATTCTGCTGATGGACCTGATCCAGGTATGGTTAAAGGAAGCTTTTTTCTGTGCCTCAGATTCATCACATCTGTTGCCTATTTGTTTTCATTTCACCCATGAAGCTACCATTTTAAAGTGCACATAGATATCACTGTTACTGTGATGTGACAGTAAGTTCTCTGCCTGAGTTACCCAGATCTGAGATAGAACAGATATGTTGATTATTGATTTGATTTGATATTGTGTTGTTATATTCTGTCATGGTCACTCCAACATCTGTTGATTACACCAATTACCAATCATCTCAATGGAATGCATGCGTTTTGGTGTAGGTGCTGGAATTGTGACATGTGGAGTTGCACATATGCTACAAATCAAATGTGAGTCATATTGTATTAAAATCAGTTTAAATCACATTTTCTTTAACCAATTTTAATTTTATCTTTGAGATTTACATCAGTGCACTGCATTATTGCCACTATTTCCATTTTGCACATTTCTCATACATTTACATAGCACTTACTGCCATCTGTAGCATAGATAAGGTACTGCTTCAGTAGAAGTCACATCCCTTGATAAAATCAACAACTTGTTTAATTATTTACCATTTATTATACCAGATTGCTGTGTTGCCATAATTATGTCATGTCACCTTAAGTTTGTGTTGCAAACTGTAGCTTGACTACTCTGGGGAAAAAAACACGCCGGCGTATTGCCATGCTTGCAAACCACTGAAGCCCCACTGGCATCCGGGTCTTCCAGCTCTATTTCCCTGGCTTCTCTTTTATCACAGTACCGACACTCATCGGCAAAGCATGGCCGACGAGAAAGAGCGTCTGCATTTGAATGGCCTGACCCTGGACGATGTACTACTCTCATATTGTATGCCTGAAGTTCCTCAATCCAGCGTGCCAGCTGTCCGTCTGGCTCTTTGAATGACATTAGCCATTGGAGAGCTAAATGATCAGTGCGTACAGTGAAAGGTAGCCCGATACAGGTAATACTTGAAGTGTCGGACTACAAACAGAACCTCAACAAGTTCCCGTCTGGTGACACATTATCTGCGTTCGGCCTTGTTGAGCGCTTTACTGTAGTAAGCCACAACTCGCTCTCCCCCAACCCCTGTCTGAGAGAGAACCACCCTCATACCCACATTGTTGGCGTCCGTATCGAGAATGAAGGGCAGTGCGAGGTCAGGGGGAACCAATACAGGGGCTGTGAAAAGAGTTTCAGGGCAGCAAAATAGTTTTGACACTCCTTAGTCCAAGCGAAGGACTTCTTCAGCAGGCGGAAAAGTGGGTCCGCGATGCTGGAAAAAACATGCACAAACCCTACTGTAATATGGGGCCAACCCTAAAAAACTTTTGAGGAGTGGGCCACCTTCTCTTCCATGGGGCCAATCCCTTGGCCCCCCAGCACGTGCCCCAAAAATGTCACCTCCCTCCGAAACAAATTACATTTTTCTGGGTGCAGCTTCAAGCAAGACTCACTTATGCAAACCAGCACACGCCTGAGTGCCTCCAGCGAGGTCTGAAATGATCTGCCATGGACCAGGATGTCATCCAGGTACACCTGACACTCTGACCGCAGAATACCCGATAACACCCTGTCCATTAACCTAGCAAAAGTGGCTGGTGCATTGCAGAGGCCAAAGCAGAGCACCCTGAACTGCCATAGCCCCCTGCTTGTACAAAAAGCAGTTTTCGGTCTGGCATCGGGAGCAAGTGGTAC
Organism: Rhinichthys osculus; assembly: GCA_029959095.1. NCBI lineage: Eukaryota > Metazoa > Chordata > Actinopteri > Cypriniformes > Leuciscidae > Rhinichthys > Rhinichthys osculus. The sequence continues at coordinate 19,723,889 of JARWKJ010000004.1, read as the reverse complement.
CTGCCAATAACCAGTGTGCAGGTTCAGTGAAGTGAACCATGATGACCCTGTTACGAGGTCCAGTGACTCATCCACCCGAGGGATGGGGTATGAGTCCTTCCTGGTGACCTCATTAAGGCGCCTATAGTCAACGCAAAACCTCCACTGCCCCCCCTTCTTAGGCACCATGACCACCGGTGTGGCCCACACGCTCTCGGACGGCTCAATAATCCCCGGTCGCTGACGGGTAAAAGGGAGCCTCCGGGGCCGCAGCCTCATGGGCATGGCATCCCCAGTCTCAATTTCGTGCTGCGCCAGGTGGGTTCACCCCACATCTCCTTCCCCAAATGCAAAACAATGTTTGAAATCAACCAACAAATCCCAAAACTGCCCCTGCTGACTCTCATCCAAGCCCTCACAATTCTTCAGCCACAACTCCCTCAAATCAACGAACCCCTGCCCCTCCTTGAGAGCCAGAAATGGAATGCCGTTTTCCTGCCCATACCTGCTGGAGAGGCTCGAGGCTGGCTCTAAAGAGGACTGTATGGCCACCCCGGGGAAGAGGTCAGCTGGGGGGTGGGGTAAGGGGGTGGGGTAAACATCTACTTGTGGGAGCCTGGCGACAGCGCTGAGGTGGGTTCGCAAGTGCAGTGTGTGGTGCTCCAAACTAGGGTCCTCAGGTGCAGCTGCTGCATCCAGCAGACCTGTAAAAGACATGTCAACATTCCTTTCAGTGGACATTACAACCTCAGGACCAGAGCCGGCCCGAGCCTTTTGGGAAGCAGAATTTGATTTGGGGGCCCCCTCCCACTACACGGAGTCACATGTGCTTGACGATTATTGACACAAATATCACGCAATAATGATACATTATAAATTAATACAGTGAGGTTATGTAGCCTATTAATACAAAATAAATACTTAATAAAAAATAGATAGCCTATACTTAAATAAAAAAGTTTTAACTTTTACTTTACTCTTTTTCTAACTCTTTGAAACTTCTTAAAACAAACTGTCTCAAAACATATCAAATAATTTATTTCCTAAAATAATGACAAAACTGAGAAATCAACATAATAAGAGGGTGCAACAATGACAATTATTGTTGAAAACTGTAAAAATATTATTATTTCTCAACTGTCTCAATACATTGTAAGTTTTTTTTTTTATTATTATTGTAACAGACTTGGTTGGATTGTACATGACAGAATCCAACAAAGTCTGTTACTATAATACCGGTAATGATGTACTGGCGCTCGTTGTATGTGCGTATGCAATCTATTTTTGCCCTCGGGGCTTGCCGTAGATAGGAATGGGTCAATTGCTGCACAAAACATACCGTAAATAATCATACAAATAGTTTTATCTTGCTCTTTTTTTCTCCTCCTCTGGCCTTTTCTTCTTTCTATTTTCGGCACCAGAGGGATACGTCCTTTTCTGTTACATGGCTTAACATTACCGTGACTATACGCAGTTGCGCACGAATTGTCTGGTCTATGCACGCGCGAGGTGTCTAGATTATGCGCATGACGCACGTATGGCAGACGCAGCAGCAGTTGTAGGCAGGTAATATTGATCATGTAATCAGAATTCTCTTGTCTCGAAATATTCATTCATTCATTCATATTCATTTATTCATTTCATCACTTGTTTAAGTCATCTAAAAAAAATATTTTTTGGTTTTTCGACTCGATTAGGGGGGCCCCCTGGTGGCCAAGGGGCCCCAAGCAGCCGCTTAGTTCGCTTATACCTCGGGCCGGCCCTGCTCAGGACCCCTTCAAAACGGAGCAGGCCATCTCTCAGGTCTAACTGGCAACCTGCACTTCTAAGGAAGTCCAGACCAAGAATAGGGTCCTGGACTGCAGCCACCCACACTGAATGACGTAATGTCTTTCCCCCTACAGTCAGCCCCACCACACATTTACCCTTCATTGGCGCCAGTTCACCTGTCTGCCGCTGTCTTTCATCCGGCATGCAAGTTCCCCAAACAATCTCCCTCTCCAAAGCCATCTCCAAGGCATTCTTCTGGGTTTGAGGGTGGGTTAGTTGTGTCTGTCTACGGAGCTCCACAGGGGTAAGGGCCTGTATGAACTGGTCTCTCACAAGCTCCCCTTGAACTGCCGGTGGCATGTGGGCATATGCTCGCCGAGTCAAATTTTCAATATCATTTGCCAGGACTCTCAGTTGCTCTCCTGGCTGCCTGCGTCTATTACTCAGTTCAGAACGCAGGAGCCCTGGCTGCTCAAATTGTCCAAAACGTCATCTCAGTGCCCCGACAAGAGCATTAAAATTGTATCTATCATCCGCATCGTGTTTCAGGGACGATAATGAGAGCAATCTCGTATCCTGCAAACTGGATCCAAAAAGTTCACTTCTGACACCAGTGTAACAATTGGAGAAAATGATAGACTCACTTAAAAGTTTTAAGGCTCTTTTATTAACGTGAGCACCTGCGTGGCAGATGCTCTTGCCTCACATGGGAAAAAACCTTCTTTTCCAGAAAACCCGCCCCCGTATAACTGCGCAGGCTTGTTCTCCAGAAGAACAGCCCACGCCTTAAAGCCCCACACAACTATAACACATAACACATGAAAGAAAATACATGCATGTAGATATTGAACATAAACAGTCTTTAGACTTGCTACAATATTATATCCCTCCAGTTCCAAAAACACACAAGCCTTTTTACACATTTTGACAAATGTAATTGGACTGCTTTTGAAACAGTGAATATTGTTACAACAGTACTTTCATTGTCTTTAATTCCACCAGGGGCTGTGGTGGAAAAGGTTGGTGAAATGCTGAATACTTTTACTTGTCTCTCTGTGTTTCCATGTATTGTAGTATCTGTACTTTACTTAAAGTCAAAATTAAGTATGTGTTTTGAGTTTGTCACACCACAGAAAAATGTGTTATTAGCCACCCAGCCAAATTTTAATGATAAAAAAGCCAGCAAGTAAAATAAGCTATCAAAATCTTGAAAAAATGAGCAGTAATCTCTGCTCTCAAACGCTGGGGGCGTGTCCACTGGCTGCGCTGAAACCACGCCCACTCGCAGGAAAACTGCCGTCGTCGACTCGCCACACTCAACTCTACAGCCGGAATGGATGCTCGCACGGTGGGCACACACTGCCGAATGGCACCAGTTGTCCGCGCGACGGGAGGATGAAGGCTGTGGCGGGAGTCGGTTCGGCCCCATTCACCAGTAACAGCGGATTATCAGTGAATCCCAGACAGTTATCCCCGACGAAAGTTTATAAAACTATCCCGTGTAAAATGATTACTTACAGAGGCGGGTTTTGGCGGTGATCCTCAGCTCTCCATCAAGGTTGGCTCTTCACAAAATTAATCCACTTCTTCTTGATGTAATCGTTTTTCGGAAATTTAAACAAGGACACCGATCTGTTTTGTACGTGATCCGGTGATCGCATCCAGGTAGTACGCATTTCCGTGACAAAGGCATAGCTAGTAGCTAGCAATCTGTAGGCTGTGTTACTAATAATAGTACTGACAGTAACTCGCGATTGAGCGGCAAACTGATGTGAAGGAGCGGCCAGCCTCAGGGGCTCCGGTGCGTCATCAAGTAGGGGCGTGTCCAGGAGCTCAAGGGCTCCAGTGCGTCATCGAGCCCTGTTTTAGCCCCGCCCAGAAAATCCAGAAAATAGCAATGGTGAAAAACTGTTTAACGATCTAACTCCACAATTCAGTACTTCACAGTTCAGAGTCTTTGTAATATGTTTTAGCAATACATTTCTAACATTTATAATGTGTTTAGAATTTTTTTTTGAAATTGCCTTTACAGGGACTTTAAGTAGAATCAATAGTGCATACTTTTACTTTTACTTCGTTACATTTTACAGCAATTATTATACTTTCCACTACTGTCCTTTCCACTACATTTCTACAGCGTTCCGTAAAATTTTCATTACATTTTCTGATAATTTTTTTCCCTGGCAAAACGTCTTCCTGACCGTCCGTCCGTCGCACGTGACGTTTGTCTCGCCAAGTTTGGTTGCCATAGAAATGGGTTGCTACCATAGACTGTAAAAAAATAAACGATTCTAGAACGCTAATCTTAGTTTGACCCAATCAGAGCCCTATAACTAAGGCTCTGGAGCCAATCAGGTATGATCCTTCAATCCAAAGACTCTAGAGCCCGGCCCCTTTCGCTTTTCCAACGGTCGCATAGTCTGGTGTGGTCAGTCAGGTCACTGTGGGTGTGGTGCTTGCCCTTATCCGATGGAGTCTGAGCCCGAATCAATTAGCCACCCATGGCCGTATTTACAAGAATTATTCGAAATTACAGGTTCAAAAAATGACTCGTGGAGGTTCCTATGTAAACTATGCCTGCCCCGAAAAAATGAGCAGCTGGCCTTCAAGAACTCTCCTTCAAATCTGAAGAAACATGTTGAGGTATGCAATCTTGTTGCTGAGCAGAATCAATGTCATTTTCATTAAAAATGTTCTCCCATAAATCGCCATATTGACTTGATTGTGTAAGAATATATATTTTTTTATACAAAAAATTTAATAGTACATTAACGTTAGCTAGTACTATGATAGTTAATGTCCCCGCTGCTTTTGCATGTTGTTGTACGTTACTGCTATTCATTTTGGTAACGTGGTATTTATGCTGCAATCTTGCGAAATGCATCTTGACATATAGTTTAGTCATGATTATATGGATGGTTATGGTATTTAGTAGATGCTTTTGTCCAAAGCGACATACAATATAGTCATCATCAGTGTTTGCGTTTCCCACACATCGACTAATTCGTGGCGGTGCGCCACAGAATCGACAACACTGGCCGCCACATATTGTGGTTTTGGTGGCCTCCAAAGCGAATTTTTATCCCGCCAAAGCCTTATTTGATCGGTCAGTGATGTATAGATGACTGACTGGCTGCGTTTGTGACAGGTCGCATGTTACTTAAAGAACGAGCAGAAAGAGAGCCCGTCCTCCGGCCGCGCGCGCGCTCTCATCGTCTATCTCCCTCCCTCCCTCGCTTGCTCATATCAATCAAAATCAATTGAGAATTGACATGATGATAAAAGGTCGGAAGACAGTAACCTCCACCATAGGAGTATTAGGTTGAATGAGTTAGAATTAATGAATGAACCAAGAGTATATTGTTACTTTTTATTTTCAGAGAAAGCATGCACATCACCTCAACCAATATCTTCAACTGACAGCACCCACAATCAGGAGGAAGGGAAGCTTGCCTGCTGGTGAGTCAAGTCAAGTCATCTTCATTTATATAGCGCTTTTAACAATGGATTGTTTCAAAGCAGCTTTACAGAGATAAACATATAATTTAAGGTAACAGATTGTTTTGGCGTTATAGCGATTCTTGAATAATGTTACTTCCAGCTAAAATTAACTTTGATTGATTCACCTCCGTCGAAATGATCAGACTTAAAACGCGAACCTGTGATTAACGCTGACGGCGTTCACATGCTCATTCAGAATTATATAGTTATGTGCTTTTTAAAATATGTGCGCAGGTTTGTAATCCATACAACCCAGCCTAAACAAACTACTTTTCTTGCCTATAAAATGCGTCAGACAGTAAGCAGCTAAAACTAGAGGACACCAAAGCCTCACAAAAGAGCATGGACCAGGCAGTCATCAACTTTGTTGTTCATGGTTTGCATCCCTTCGGAGTTGTGGAGCAAGCAGGATTTATAAATTTAATACAGCATACTATGCCAAACTACACAGTGATGTCCAGAACAACGGCAAAAAGATTGTCAGGACCACTACTGACAATGCTTCAAATTTCATCAAGGCCTTTAGGGTTTATGGTTGTGACGAAGAAGTAAAAGATATTAAAGAAGTTTGGTTGGGGGGGGGGGGGGGGGGGGGGTTGGAAGATGTGAGTAAGAGTAAGAATGCTGAAGATCTGGAAGAGGAGATAGAGGGTGTTGAGAGACAAGGTGTCATGGATGAAGAGGATGGTGGTTCTGAATATCAGCTCCCAAAGCACCACCGTTGTGCATGTCATCTTCTGAACTTGATCTCAACAGTAGATGCCACAAAAGCCAACTCAAATCAGGTCTACAACTCAAACCAAATGTCACGTGCAGCATTTGCTAAGTGCACGGCACTGTGGAACAAGAGTGCTCGCTCCACCTCAGCTGCAGAGGTGATTGAAAGGGAGTGCAAGCTCCAACTTATTCGACCAAATGACACTAGGTGGAACTCCCTCTTTCTTTCAGTGGAACGATTGCTAAGAATCATCCAAGACAGTGTGGAGAAGGAGCCATCAGAGCAGTTTGCATTGCACTTAAAGTCCCCATGTAAGTGTTATACTGCCAAACACATTGTCTTGCATAAACATACAACATAAAACTTTATGGAATATTAACTAATGTAATATTTAGTAATATTAGCCATCTGTGTACGTTACAAATGTTATTGCCACATGACATTTTGTATGATTTTCTATCGCTGTGTGACAGGTTCAGCCCTGCAGCCTTTTTGACTGAATATGTTGCTACCATGAGCCCAATCGCCAAGGCACTGAACATAATGCAGACAGAAGTGAATGTCCATATGGGATGGCTGGTGCCCACTATTACCTAACTGTGAAGCTTGACCGCCTCCTAACCTCATCCAAGTTCTGCGACCCACTGATCTTTGCCCTTCAAGAAGGAATACAGCAACGGTTTGGACCCATGCTTTTGGACCCCGAACTCATTGCAGCTGCAATTTTACTTCCGAAGTTTCGGACCTCCTGGACAAGCAATGAGGACTTGCTGAAACTGGGTAAGTCACCGTCTCTTTAAATTGCAACATGAAAAGCTTGGCAAAGAGCAGCACCTAACAGTAGAATAAAAAATGTGTTGTTACAGTTTTATGCAAAGGTTTTGGTGCCTCTGATCATTTTTAGGCTTTCAGTTTATCATCTGCTGGGCTTTCTAAACAGCAGCTTGACGTATTTCGCACCTTATGTAATTAATGACATTTCAGTTCCAAAATAACATTTATAGAATAAACGTTAACGATGTAATGTGCATCACAACAAGTTTCAACAGACAGGTGAAAAAGCTTAGGTGTCCCAATGGAGTAAACACATCATCAGTATTTAGTGGAGCACCCTTTTCGTGATATAACACCCTGTAGATTTTTCCACTAACCACAGCTACGTCCCTGATGTATGACTGCAAGTATTTTAAACCATTTCTCCTTACAAAATATCTCCAGATCAGTCAGGTTTGATGGCTGACAAATGTGGGTTATCGGGGGTGCCCAAATGCATAAAACTGTATATTTACTGAGGAGCAAAATAACCATAGCCTAGTCACCCTAATGGTTATATCTGGTTATGGAGATATAGTCTTTTCTTTTTTTTCCCTTTATTTGCTCCAATGGACAGGCATGAACTACATCAAGACTCATTTGGAGCAGGAGCCAGTGCAGTCTAACCATTCAGAGCAGCAGGAGGAAGAGGACGAGGACTACTTTGACATCATGAAAGACAATGTCCAAGAGACCTCTAAGCAGCTGGATGTATACCTGGCCAGCACAGCTACCACCATGGTCGTTCTCAAATCAGTGCCTGCCGTGTACAGATTGTCGCTTAAGGTAAATACATCGTTGCCTGCCTCTGCAGCCTGTGAGAAACTCTTCTGCTCAGCAGGGCAGATTTTTACCCCCAAAAGAGGCAGGCTCGGTTCAGAGAACTTTGAAAACCAACTCCTTTTGAAGCTCAACAAAAAATACTGGTGATGTGGTGAAGTTTTTTAAAAGTGCTCCAAAATGTTCACAGGTTGTTTTGGTTTTTGAGTCTTGATGGAGACTAGAGACGGAGTTGAAATTCTGATGATTTTAAGTTAAGGAAAGTTTTATACTTGAAATTGAAGTCAATAAGTAGAGAATACATGTTTCTGTCAAATTAAAACTGATGCACTGAATCAAAAATGTTTACAGCCTTAAACATATGGTAATTAACAGTTTTATTGTTAGAATATTAAAATGGTTAATGTACTGCAATTAACATGAAATATTTGTGTTACAGTTAAATAAATATTTGAAAGATGTATACCCAGTCTTCTTTGTTGGTTTTAATGGTATTTTAATGATAATTAAGCTAATGGTGTTTAACTCTGCAGATAACCTTAATAGATAACCAGAATTGTTAAGTCAGAATGTAAACTGGGCGACAGATGGTAAGCACAATTACAATGCCACAGCCCATACTGTTCTTTTTTAATTATTATAATATAGACATTAAGATAATAAATTGTTATGCAAGTACTTTTACTTTTAATACTTAAAGTACATTTAAAATCGGGTACTTTTTACTTAAGTAGGGTTGTCATTGTGGTACTTTTACTTTTACTAAAGTAAATTTGTCACTGGTTATTAGTACTTTTACTTAAGTACTGAGATTCAGTACTTCCTCCACCACTGTATATATGTATATATCGCTGTGTGTTTCGGTTCATTTATGAGACACGCTCCAGTTCACGCGCGGGCGCCTCTGTGTCCTGATTATATTGTCTGCTATATTTGCTTCTTATTTATTAATCCAGTCAATTTGTTGATAAAACATTGATTAAAATGAAGATACAATTTATACAAAACTCACTTTAAAGAAAGGCTTTCTACAAAACAAAACTTAATAAGTGGTCAAAATCATGTCTGACCCACTCCAAATGTTTTCCAAAATATTGGGCATCTTATGATCCTATCTTACTCATCTCATACGTTCCCTTTCCATATAGCCTACTCAACATAGATGAAATAAAAAAGTAACATAATATTAATAAACATAAATATGAAACGTATGTTTAATTATTATTATTTTTACTTATATTTAAGCGTCACGCCGTGCATGTGGTGGAGGGGTGCCCATCCCTACTTTTTAATATCGTTATTGAATATTTTTAATAATTCGTTTTTTCATGCATATGTAGTGGACAAATTGGTCCTACTTGTTACAGGTTTGACACTTTACTAAAAATGGCTCTGAATGTATTACTAAATAACTTATTGAATATTGATATCATATCATTACTTTTTTCAGGTTCAGCACCAAAAGACTATTAGCCTAAATGTGTTACTAAATTTAATTTATATTAATTTATAGTATGAGCCCCTGATTACCGTATTTTCCGCACTATAAGGCGCACTTAAAAGCCTTTAATTTTCTCAAAAAACGACAGTGCACCTTATAATCCGGAGCGCCTTATACATGGATGGTGAACACACGTTCACCAAGACGGGGAGACAGCGCCGGGCGACTTACGCCACTATCTGCCGATGGATTGTGGATGCAAACCAGACTGCACCCACCCCTCAAACCCAGGACCACTCTGAGGAGCGTACCAGAGACCAGACAGACAAGTAGAATTAAAAATGAACAATCTTTATTGAATAATAAAAAGGAAATTAAAAGTCTTGACGTGAGTTTGTGTCTCTGTCCAGGAAGGGGGAAACCGCTTTGGACCCTGGGAGGCGAGGGATTCGTCTGCCGTTCCAGCAGCAGGTAAGTGTCGGGGCAAGTAGAACTTCTTAACCACGATGCAGACGGACAGATACCCGGGCAGGGCAGGACCGGGACTGAGGACTAGGAGACTCTTCCACCGGACAGGTGAGTAGCAGGTACGTATACCTCTCAAGGCGGCGAGCAGGCGGAGGGGCCTCACTGGAAGACAGGTGGGTAGATAGGTCGGTATGTTCCTAGACCGTCGGTCGTTCCGAATATGCTCAGCACAGAAGAATCATCCAGTTGAACAGACAGAGCAAATTATACGGGTGCAGGCACACTCCGCTGCAGAATCGAGCTTACGGCTGGACTGTGTGGCTCCAAGCGGACAGCGCTGGGACAAGGGTGAATCCTTCCTTCAGACGGGCAGTGCCCAAGAAGACAGCGGCAGACGAATCATCTAGTTAAACGGACAGAGCAATTTATACAGGTGCAGGCACACCCTGCAGAATCTGGCTTACGGCTGGACTGTGTGGCTCCAAGCGGACAGCGCTGGGACAAGGGTGGATCCTTCCTTCAGACGGGCAGCGCCCAAGAAGACAGCAGCAGACGAATCATCTAGTTAAACGGACAGAGCAATTTATGCAGGTGCAGGCACACTCTGCAGAATCGGGCTTACGGCTGGACTGTGTGGCTCCACGCGGACAGCGCTGGGACAAGGGTGGATCCTTCCTTCAGACGGGCAGCGCCCAAGACAGCAGCAGACGAATCATCTAGTTAAACGGACAGAGCAATTTATACAGGTGCAGGCACGCTCCTCTGCAGAATGGAGAATCGGGCTTACGGCTGGACTGTGTGGCTCCAAGCGGACAGCGCTGGGACAAGGGTGGATCCTTCCTTCAGACGGGCAGCGCCCAAGAAGACAGCAGCAGACGAATCATCTAGTTAAACGGACAGAGCAATTTATACAAGTGCAGGCACGCTCCTCTGCCGAATGGAGAATCGGGCTTACGGCTGGACTGTGTGGCTCCAAGCGGACAGCGCTGGGACAAGGGTGGATCCTTCCTTCAGACGGACAGCGCCCAAGAAGACAGCAGCCGACAATTCGTCTAGTTAAACAGGCAGAGCAATTTATACAAGGCAAACACACTCCTCTTCGGTATCAGAACGAGCACTTATAGCCCGAGCGGGACATGCACGTCTAGCACTGAGGCTTTGTTCAGCAAACACTGGGCGGAATTATGCACTGGGGAATACTGGCAGTTAAATATACATATCCACCCACACACTGCAACCTCACGTCAAGTCCAATACTGTGTGACACTTCAATTCAGGCACTGCATATCCACTCTCAGTGCAATAAGGCCAGCACTCACCCAATAGTCAATCCTTCCACTGTTATGTTGAATCAGCACTCAGACGATAAAGAGATGCAGATGACTTCTCACAGCATGGAGAACAGCGTCTTCAATACTCTCTCACTCTCAGACGAAGATACCAGGATTTCAATGGTGACTCCGTTCACACTCCTATGTGACAGTTACACTCGTGATCAATACACTTCACAATTCTTTGTTCAACTCAGTGCAGGACATGCATTCACACAGATTCGATGTTTTATGACTTAACTTCCTCTCAGGAATGATGGCGTTCTCCAGTCTTGACTGTATCTCCCCACTTCTCCAACTTTCCATCCAGTTCACGTTTCCAGTGTGTATTCACACAAATCACCGTTGCACCCTTCAGCCAGCCAAATCCTCACAGCCCTCTCCAAAGATCCCAGCGAATTCAGCCACAGTCAAAGAAACTAATTCTCCCGGGGGAGTACCACACCCAATTCCCTCTTCCCTTTCCTTTTAAATGTTTCCTCCAGCCCCGAAGCCCTATCGCTGATCCTCAGTTCAATCGTCAGCACCTGTTACCACTTGCCTCATCAGCTGCCGCTGTCATGGCAACTGACAACAAGTGAACCAGCCCGGTGTGCCGGCGAAATCGTCCCGGGGGGAAACACACTCCTAGCGGAAATTGGTTCCGCTAGACTTGTCACCTTGTGACACCTGGGCTGATACCGAGCTTTCACAAAGGCAGGAATAATCTCTTTATTCAGCCAGCTCACATACCCGTATTTACTTCCTGTTTTTGGCCGAAGTCCACAGTAGTTGATTGTCGAGTTCGCGACAACTATCCATTTGAGCTGAAATTCTCAAAACACCACAGAGCACTTATAATCCGCCTTATAATCCGGTGCGCCGTATAGTGCGGAAAATACGGTACACCGTTTGTAACACAATAACCATAACGCGTTGTTCATTATAGACGTGGGATTATGAATTATATTGAGAACGTCGTACATAGAAAACATGTCGTAATGTACCCTGAGTGTAAACCTTAGACGCATTCATTGTAAAGCATGCATCTAGCGATTTGCAAAGATTAATATAAATATTAAAGATTAATAAAATGTTACACTCACTTCAGTTATTTTGGAGGTTCAGCAGGAACACGAATAGTTGGTACCGGTCCAAGAGCAGCTTCTTAGCAAAACCAGCTTTTTACTGACCCTCCTCGTTTATAAGCAGTCTGGTGTGTGAAATGATTCGCGCAAATATGAAAGCATTGACGTTGCTCGTGGGGAATATTCCCTTCGAAAACAAACTCAGCCACTGCGTCTTCAGCGGTTCGGATTTAGGAACATTAACCCTTTCACACGTAAGTTTAAAATATTCTAACTGACCCCCCAGCGTGAGTTTTTCAAGGTGACCGTTATTTAGAACATGTCACTTTAATGTTTCCATGGTGACGCGTCATTTTACGTGACACAGCGCAATCACAACACAGAGCTGAATGAGTGATGATCTGCTTTTATGTCTTTTTTCCTTTTCTATTCAAAATATTCACACATGTATTAGCTATAACATGAAACACTGATATTCCGATTGTCAAATATGTGCAAGTGGATGTGTTTTGTTGTTTAAACATCTTTATAACGATCGCGTTAGTTGAGCTGTATGCGCGATGGGCGGCGCCATGTTAGTTTGTTTCACAGTTCAGAGAATCTGATCTGTTATTTCTCACGAAATACATGAAAGTAAGTGGCCGGTGAACTAGGAGAAGAATAGGGTAAAATGTAAAGCTACTTACACAATGTGTATCTGATATGAATAAAACGTTTCTCCTTATTATAATGGAAATGATTATTGTTGCCGTTTCCATAGACATCAGTGTCTATTTTACTAATTCAAAATCACTGTTTTGCTAGTACTTATGTGTATTTAAATGTCTGAAACCTAAAATAAACATTATGTGGTTTAAAATACTCAACAGTTGTGATATATGACAGCACTGAGTGCGTCTGTCTCTGGCTCAGCGCCAGCCAACGCGCGAAAGCACGTTTGAATTTAGCAGTTGATCACGTGATGCACTGACCGTTCTAATCACACCGGTGTGATCGTACGCTCCAGGGACCAGCCAAGACTGATCACACCGGTGTGATCGTACGCGTCAAAGGGTTAAAATGACTGCTGTGTTCGTTATTACACCCAAGAACAGAACACCACAATCGCTTAGACGCCATTCTGCTCATAGACAGTGCTCCAGCATATCAACAATGACCGCGCCGGTCCGCGCAGACTATGATTGAGGGCGGGTCTGTGTTGAAACCCGGCTGTCAATCAACAATCGCGGGAGGGGCATCCGACCGTGTGATGTCACACGGTCGAACAGCTTGATTTGAGACAGGGGAAAACATATAAGGAGATTAAAACAAAAACACTGGATGGATTTTTATCATTTTATGATGTTTGTGTACAGGCACTGCCAACACACATTTCAGTACAATCAACTTGTAAAAGTGCATGTACCATTATATGACCCCTTTAAAAGCAAAGGCAGCCACGGAGGCATCATTCCGGCTGAGTCATACCTTCGTCAAACATAAAAAATCTTTCCTAGATGGACAAATGATAAAAGACGTGTTTGTCGAGGCAGTAGACTCATTGTTTCATGATTTTAAAAAACAAATCTGAGATTGTGTCCGCTATCAAAGCCGTCCAACTTTCGAGAAATACAGTTACACGTCGTTGTGAAATGATGGTTGATGACTTGACACAGCAACTGAGAAAGGACATAACTGACTGTGAATGTTTCTCTCTGCAGTTAGATGAGTCCACGGACATTAGCGATACAGCACAATTGTGCGTTTTTATAAGGATGGTGTTTAAAGACATGACAGCGAGAGAGGAAATGCTGACACTTTTACCTTTGAAAGAACACACTCGGGGCGAGGACATTTTCCGGTCATTTAAGGACTTTGCCGACAAAACACAGCTACCAATGTCTAAATTGGTGTCAATCACAACTGACGGAGCACCTGCGATGGTCGGCCGTTTGAAAGGATTCATTGCCAAATGCAAGGAGGAGGATGCTTTTCCAGACTTCCTTAATTATCATTGCATAATTCACCAACAAGCACTATGTGCGAAAATGCTGAACATGAAAGAGATCATGGATGTGTCCATGAAAATCGTCTGCTCAATACGTGCGCGCTCACTTCAGAAACGGCTGTTTCGTGCGTATTTGGAGGAAGCTGACTGCAACCACACGGATCTCCTGCTGCCTACAGATGTCAGATGGTTAAGCAGGGGGAAATTCTTGGAAAGATTTCGCGAGCTACTGCCTGAGATAAAGGAGTTTCTCCTGTCTACTAAAAACACAGAGTACAAACAACTTAAGGATGAGCATTGGCTTTTAGATTTGCCTTTTTTGACTGACCTGACTAACATGCTGAATGAGCTAAATTTAGAGCTACAAGGTAAAGACAAGATGGTGGTCAACATGATCAGCTTAGCAGCTTATAATGCTTTCAAACGAAAACTACAGTTACTCACATCTAAGCTGCAGCGTCACGAAATAGGCAACTTCCAAAACATTGCATCTGAACTGCATAAGCAAGGAAAGGAGCCTGCACAGCTTGACAGTGAGCGTTACATTGAGCAAATTGAAAAGGTCAATTTTTGGCTCTATATATTTCTATATATTTTGGGGCCTGAAAATAGGCCACCTTCCGTCAACACAACGGAACTATTTTCAGGCGCTGCGTCATATCATTACGCCTGCTGATCTCATGGTACGGCAGTGAAGTTTCTTGATTATTACGCATGAATGAGAGTATAGTTCCTAGCCATATCAGCCTGGAAAATCGCAACTTTACATTTTCCGTCGGTCTTAGTGCAAGATGTAACTACAGAAGAGTCAAGTTTTAAATAGGAAAAATATCGAAACACTTTGGTAAATTTTTTTTTAGAAATGCTAATGGTCTTGTCCACTTCAATGATGTATGCTAAGCTATGCTAAAAGTGGTACCGCCAGAACGGGAGATCGGCTGAATGGATTCAAAAACGGTAAAAACTCAACAGTTTAACTCTGGGGGAGTTGTAAAATGAGGCTATTTCCAAAAAAAGTGGAGTATCCCTTTAACATACCTTTTCACTTAAAGTCCCTGTAAAGTCAATTCTAAATAAAAATTCTAAACACATTATAAATGTTAGAAATGTATTGCTAAAACATATTACAAAGACTGTGACCTCTGAAGTACTGAATTGTGGAGTTACACCGTTAAACAGTTTTTCACCATTACTGTGTTCCGGATTTTTTGGGCGGGGCTAAAATGGGGGCTCGATGACGCACTGGAGCCCCTGAGCTCCTGGACATGCCCCTACTTGATGACGCACTGGAGCCACTGAGGTTGGCCTCTCCCCTAACAATAGAGCACATTTGCATCAGTTCGCCACTCAATCGCGAGTTACTGTCAGTAAATTGGTAACTACAGCCTACAGTTTGCTAGCTAGCTATGTCTTCATCACGGAAATGCATACTACCTGGATGCGATCACGTACAAAACAGATCGGTGTCCTTATTTCATTTTACGAAAAACGATCACATCAAGAAGAGGTGGATTAATTTTGTGAAGAGCCACCTTGACTGAAGCTGAGGATCACCGCCAAAACCCGCCTCTGTAGTGATCATTTTACACGGGATAGATTTATAAACTTTCATCGGAGACAACTGGGATTCACTGATAATTCGCTGTTACTGGTGAATGGGGCCGAACCGACTATCTCCCGCCTTGGCCTTCATCCTCCCGTCCCAAAAGCAGTATCACCTAATATCACCGTCGGCAGCTTTCCCGCGCGTGGGCGTGGTTTTAGTGCAGCCAGCGGACACGCCCTCAGCATTTGAGAGAAGAGACTACTGCTCATTTTTTTCAAGATTTTGATAGCTTATTTTATTTACTTTGCGGCTTTTTTTATCATTCAAATTTGGCTGGGTGGCTAATAACACATTTTTCTGTGGTGTGACAAACTCAGAACACATACTTAATTTTGACTTTACAGGGACTTTAAAGTTTAAAATATTGTTAAAGCTGCACTCCGCAGTTTTTCCTCTTTATCGCCATCTCTGTTCGAAATCTGCAATTGCAGTTATTCGCAGAATTATCAACTTTACGTGAGTTGTACTTTGTCACGACATTGCGCGGATGAACAAAATGTTTGAGGAGACTGTGAGGCTGTCAGTCACCGCGCCGGTGTGGATACTGTCATTCAGAATCGCAGATTATTATTTTTGGAAGTATGACCAACATGAGAATTTTCACTGGAAAATGTCATCTAAAAAAGTAAGAAACATCCACTTTTGTTCTGGTTCTGACATTGCAGTAAATCGCGCTGATTAAATCTAACAATCGCTTCACGATCTAACAATCATATCACGGAAAACCGTGCAAATTATACTTTGTTCTAAAATTGTTAATGTTAACAACGTCAGCATTGCGTGACTTAATATATGTAATGTCCTTCCGATATGTATCCTTGTTTTCGCATGGGTCCGGTTGCAGTCTCTTTTTTTCTGTAGCCACTCCGAAGTCCGAACGAAGTCTTTTGCATTTATAGCAGGTGAATATCCAGTTGTCACTGGTGATTGTCGTTTGAACCTTTCTGGATCCGCCATCAAATTGATAAGTTAAATTATATCAAGTGAAGAGTTTGGTTCCAAAACGCAATAAATCCATTTAGATTAATTTGAGTAAAAATGTGTTTTCTTTACCAAGAAAGTGGAAAGATGAAAACCACTATTTTCTGTTTCAAACTTTCACATAGCATTTGTAGGTCGTAATAACAAAAAAAAATTAAATCCAGGTTTTGATTTTCAAAGATTTATTATAAAAACGGATATTTTTTTCCCCAAAATGCAATAAATCCTTTTTTTTTTTAAATCAAAATGCAATTAATCCATTGAATCAATATAAAAGTTTTTTTTTTTCATATTGAAACTGTTGAAAATACACAACAACGTAAGTTTATTAGTATAATATTTTTATTAAGAACTGTAAAGAAGATTGAACACATTTGTCCTCCTCCCGAGTGCCTCATCTTCTTAATCTCCTCACGTAAATGATTCGATGTCGATGCCTTACGTGTCTTACCCACCGCAGAAGCAACCACAGGTTCATCAATGCCGTCAAAATTATTCATTTTTTTGTTTGTTTGTTGATCGAAAAGTACAAAATAGATAAGAAAAACTAGGAAGCCGGGTGTATTTAAGGCGCTGCCGTTACTGTTTACATTGCGTGGAATGGTGCGTTGTGATTGGTTGAGAGCGGATATATCGCATTCTGCAGAGAAGGGAGACTGGCGTTTGTCGCGGTTTGGTAAGAAAGGGAGAAAACATGACAGAATAACACGGCGGATATCGCATTTTACTTAAAATTAAACATTGACTTTTCAATACCAACCAGATACAATACTGATTTTTGCAGTAACTATTTTTTTTTAGAAATGGCGTTTATCGCGTTTTGGAACCAAACTCTTCAAGTGCTGTGAGAAAAGGCTATAAATCTCCACCTCCAACATCCTCACACGCAACATAGCCTTCTAGCCAAGACACCTTCTTTATGTGTACAGATGTGACGTAAATATGCAAAGACATGCTATAATCTCCCGCGGAAATCCACCAGTACCACTGGAATTAAAAACTTTATTACAAGTTTACCGTTTTGAATCGAGCTAAGGCAAGCAGATAGCTTTGAACACTGCCTGGTTATGTATTTTCTCAAATATGTATTTTGGATCATTTTTAACCCAAAAAAAGCTACGGACTGCAGCTTTAACATCAGAAAAGACTCCTGCCCTTCTATTCCCTTTCAACTCCATTTCGCTCTTTCAATAAAACTTTGCCACCTGTCACCTGGCCACACCCACCTCACCTGTTGCCTATAAATTGATTGTGAACCTTTTGGCTCATTCTTTGCACTTTCTCCTGGCACTCGGATGCATAATTGTGTGCGTCTTCATGAATTACGTGAGTCCATCTATTAAATTGATTAGTGTTTTTCTCTCTTTATGCCTTTTTTATGATTTACTGTCACTCTGTCAACATGTGCACTGCTGATTGATTAATTTGTTTGCCAGACATGTGCCTTGAGCCATGTGGAAAGATTGTTTGTTTGAATTATGTTTTACAGTTTGTTTTATTGTGATTAGTACACTCACATCTTTGTTGTTCATTTATATAATTGTTCAATTTGTGTTGATTGATCACTGTCACCAATTGTATTATTTCTTTGTTGTCCCTTATGCAGCACACAGACAATGCATTGACCCAAAGTCAACCTGCATGATGCAATAAAAAACTACTGGTGTTGGAAAAAAGCCCTTGCCTTCTCTCTGCCTCATTCATCGTTCCATATCAGTTGATGTCTTCTGACCGAGACTCTGTTTGCTCACCAAACCTCACTCTACCTGAACCATTTCCATAACCCTACAGTTCCTACAATGGTCCTTCGATCCGGAGCCTGAGTGAGGGTTACCATGGCAGGCATTGGTATGGATGAAAAAGATGAAAGAGAGTTGGAGTTGGAGAGGGTTCTCCCAGTCACAACCCGTAGCACCTTATCCAGGCGGGAGAGGCACCAACCTGACCGCTATGGCTTCCCGGCTCCGGTTGGAAAAGCCTCTAGTAAGCCCAAGAGCCTCCCTCATCACAGCCAAGCAACTAAACCATCTACCACGACAGCAGTCGAGGATGGTGACGTGGAGGAGGAAGAGGAGACCGAAGCCGATGAGGTAGTAGTGGAGGAAGAAGAAATCACCCACGATTATGTCCAGCCCAAATCGCCAGAGGAGCATTCAGTTCCACAACTAGCCACACAACCAGCTGCACCCTCACAGGGAGAGGGGAGACCTAAAAGAGGGATAAGCAGGAGTCATTACCCAGGTCGAAGAAAGCCACCTCTTATACTTACACTTATGGCAGTGGAAGTTCCCGAAGCTCGTGTAAGAGGAACCAGGTGGAGCTCACCCCTCTACAGGCAGCCATGATTGAGGAGAGGAGGAAACGTGGAGAATTGCAAGAGATCCAGATTCAAATCCAGGAGGAACAAGCCCTAGATGGCCGGACTCTATAACTGGACAGGCAAGCACAAGCAGCTTTGACGGAGAGAGAGAGGATGTCCCGATCTCTGACTCTACAGCGACGGCTGCGGAGAGTTCAACGAGAATTGGAAGACGCTCGGCTGATAACCTCATTCATCGGAGAAGTGACCATAGAACATCCAACTACTCTGTCACCACCTCAAGAGTTGGCTCCTTTTTCAATGAGCTCCAGAGTTTTGGATTCAGGTGAACCTGTCGACCTGGTTTCGGAGCAGCAAGCTCCCTGTGTTAGTCCTCAAATATCTGTCTCCAATTCCGTTCCAGTGAATCACCCAACCACTTCGTTCCAATCTTTACCTCCGCACGTGAATCCGGTGAGTCAGGCTGAGACTCTCCCGGCTGTTCAAGGGATCCACCCCGTAGTTCCAACGTCTAGTCCGGGGCAGACAATTCCTTCACCTCCTTCGTTCCTCCATTTAGTGCGGACCGTACCTCGTCCTGCCCAGATTCAAAGACCCTCAGATCCAGTTCCTAAAATGCCTGCACCTCCTTCCTTGCTTAAGCCCAATGAAAGGACCTCAGAGGGAGCTAGTATCATGGAGCTGTTAGTAGCCACTGCTTTTGGCATTCCCAAGCATAAACTGCCTTATTTTGAGAGTGGAAGAGAAAGTGACTTTGTTTTGCTTAAAATGGCATTGGAGAATCTGTTAGATATTCATGCTCACCTCTCTGAACAATATAAGTTCCAGGTTCTAATGGAACACTTGAGACTGCCTACTGCGTACAAGCTAGCAAAGTCTTACATGCCTGCCTCAACTCCCTATACATCTGCTCTTGCTGCCCTTAAGGCAAAGTATGGCCAGCCACGGCAGTTGGTCCAAAGTGAACTAGCCGACATCCTTCATTCACCACCTGTCAGATTCGGAGATAGCCATACATTCCAAGATTTTGCTCTTTCTGTACAATCATTGATCGGTATGCTGCGGTCGGTGGACGGTGCAGGTGGAAGTGAGTTGCGGTGTGGCTCTCATGTTGACAGGCTACTAACCAAGCTTCCTCTTCATTACCGGGACAGTTTCGTTGAGCACTGTTTGAATCGTGGCATCCTGAAAGATGGCGCAGAACAAACATATACCTTAGAAGACTTCTCTGCCTGGCTCCAGGTGAAAGCCAGGGCCAAGAGTATTGCCCAACAAGTTTCAGTCCCTGCTTCAATGGAGAAATGAGAGCCAGTCCAGAAGAGTCAAGGGAGAAGGGTGACGCCTACCACTATGTACCTAAGCAACACAGCCACTGTGAAAAGCCAGCCAAGTGTTCGAGGAGGCCGTGGGATGACCATCCTTGGTAAACCCAAGTTCCAACCTTTCTGTCCATACTGTAACAACAACGACCACTTCCTGGGAACCTGTCCAAGAGTGAAAGAGTTTAGCCCATTGGAACTGAGAACTTGGATAGAGAAGAATGATCGTTGCTACAGATGTGCATGCTGCCATAAGCCGGATAAATGCACTCTAAAACAGCATTGCAACACCTGCAGCGGACTGCATCTCACCATCCTGCATGGCATTGCACATCAACTGGCCACACACCCACAACGCCCAGAGACCTCGGCTACAGCAGACATTCTCAATGTGCTCGTCCGGGAACCCTGTGTTGAGGACACACTGTACATTGATCAGCCAAACCGATCTCCTCGGGTGATGTTAAAGGTAGTTCCGGTCTTACTGATCAATGGCCGGCAGAGGCTGCGGACGTATGCCATACTTGATGATGGTTCAGAACGAACAATCATTCTAACCTCGGCAGCGTCCCAGCTACAACTTAAAGGGCCAAAAGAGAGCCTTAATCTCAGAACCGTGCGGCACGAAGTAATTCCCATGAGTGGTGAGACCATCTCATGTCATATCTCCCCAGTAAGCCAGAGGAAGATTAGGTTTCCTATAACCAATGCCTTTACTGCCCCAGTCCTCAACCTTTCTTTCTTTCTTTCTTTCTTTATTATTTGTCTCAAACAATCAACATAGATACACAACAACAAAACAATAATTAAAACCACAAAGTAAAACACAACCATCAAAAAATAAATATATATGTATAAATAATAATAATAATAATAGTAATACCAAAACAACAACAACAACAACAAAAAGAATAAAAATAAAAATTTGTTTGAGAAGGAGCAGGCAGAAGCAATTAGCTTATTTAAACCTGCCCCTATTTAACAAAAATAATAATATTAAAAAGCAAATAAATACGCAGTTACAGCATACATTTTTCTCAGATCTTACATAACTCACAACAATACCTTAACCACAACACTTTCACATTGCAAATTTAGTCCTGTGTTTCAGTCTATACTTATCTATATTGGTCCAATAATGATTTCTTTAATCTATTCTTGAACCGAATGATATTATGGCTCTGTTTGATGTCATTATCCAGTCCATTCCATATAGTTACCCCACAAACTGATATACACATGTTTTTAATAGCAGTTCGTACAAGAGGTTGTTTGAACATACAATATCCTCTTAGATGATATCCCCCATCTCTTTCATTAAACATTGCACTTATGTTACCTGGTAAATTATTTTTTTTGACTTTAAACATAAATTGAGCAGTTTTAAATGTAACAATGTCCATAAATTTTAACAAATGTGAATTAAAAAACAAAAGATTAGTGTGCTCATAATACCCAGTATGATTTATTATCCGGATTGCTCTTTTTTGTAGTGTGCAAATATTTTGTAAATTACTTTTATAGGTATTTCCCCAAACTTCCACACAGTATAACATGTATGGCAAAATAAGTGTGCAGTAAATAGTATGTAATGTATTTTTGTTCAATATATATCTGGTTTTACTCAATATACCAATAATCCTGGCCATCTTCATGCACAAATTTTTGATGTGGGGCTTCCAGCACAATTTATGGTCAAGTACAACACCCAAAAATTTACATTCATAAACTCTTTCTATTATTTGGTTATCGATTACCAGTCTAACATCTGTAATTGTATTACGATTCCCAAATACCATAAATTTAGTTTTGTTAAAGTTGAGGGATAACTTATTCGAATCGAACCAAAGTTTTAATTTATTCATTTCGATTGTTACCACTTCCATCATCTGTTGCAGATTGTCCCCGCAACATAAAACATTTGTATCATCAGCAAAAACAGTAAATTTAAGTACATTTGATACTTTGAATATATAATTTAAATAAAGAATAAACAGTTTGGGGCCTAAAACTGATCCCTGTGGGACACCACAGGAAATACTGAGGCTTACTGACCGGTGATTACCCATTTGTACAAACTATGTACAACCTGGCTGAGCATTCTTGTTGTGCCTCTGACCTGCAGAGGGAATATTCCCACCTGCGAGGCTTACCCTTACCGGACTTTGTCCATGCTCAGCCATTAATCTTAATAGGCTCAGATCATTCCCACTTGTTGGTGCCCAATGAGCCTGTCCGTATTGGACCTTATGGAGGACCCATCGCTGTTCATACTGCCCTAGGATGGGCTGTTCAAGGCCCATCCAATGCCGTACCTCGATCTCCTCCTTCGACTGCACAAGCCTTGTTCACTCTTTGTGATCGTGTATCCTGCCCAGCTACTGTGGAGTTGATGGAGAATGTGGAGAGACTGTGGAGACTGGATTCCTTCCCACACCGTAAAGAGAAGGAAGTAACCCGATCTAAACAAGATAATTTTTGCCTGGAACTGCTTGAGGCTAAGACTGCCATTAAAGAAGTAGGCGAGGTATTGCGGTATGCTACCCCACTGCTCAGAGCACCCAACAGTCCGAAGTTATTCTCCACAGTTCATACCTTGTTGCCATGGCTCAGGGGAACCGAGCGTAGACTGAAGAAGGACCAAGAGTTAATTGAGGTCTTCAAGCAGGAGATCCAGAAGCTTATTGATATGGAGTATGTGAAAGAGGTGGATCCCAAAGACGACCAGCCAGGGTCGGAATCTTGGCTAGTACCACATCATGTTATCAAACAAGCCAGTGGGAAACACCGACTGGTTTTCAACTGCTCTTTCCAGCTTCATGGTCTCAGCCTGAATTGTAGCCTTCTTCCTGGTCCAACTCTCGGTCCCTCTCTTCTTGGCGTGCTCCTCCGTTTCCGTGAACATAGTGTGGCTATCAGTGGCGACATAAAATCTATTTTCCACCAAGTTCACCTACTCCCAGCTGACAGGCCATTACTCCGGTTTCTCTGGCGGACTATGGCTCCAGCAACTCACCCAAAGACCTACGAGTGGCAAGTGTTACCTTTTGGCACAACTTGTAGTCCTTGTTGTGCCATTTATGCCTTGCAGCGTCATGTAAAAGAGCACCCTGATAGTGATCATGAAGTGTTGAACTCAGTGCTCAGAGCTTTCTATGTCGACAATTGCCTGCAGAGCTTTAACACATCAGCTACCGCCAAAGCCCTGTTGGACAAACTTCGTGCCACACTGTCCCAAGGAGGATTTGAGATCCGTCAGTGGGCAAGTAATGAATCCAGTGTGGTAGAACACCTCCCCTCTGAGGCAAGATCTGTGAGCACTGACTTGTGGCTCTCTCAAGCGGGTGTTGATCCTGAAGAATCCACCTTGGGCTTACGTTGGAGCTGCCTTCCTGATAGTCTGGGATACAAACACCGGGTGACTCCCCTTAGGATTCCCACACTCCGCCTCATATACCGTACTCTTGCCAGTCAATATGACCCATTAGGTTACCTCTTACCTTATACCACCCGGGCCAAAGTGCTGGTGCAGGACTTGTGGAAAACCAAACAAGGCTGGGATGACCCCATCACTCCGTCTGAACTGCCAGATCAGTGGCTGAGGTGGGAACATGAACTGTCTGAGCTCCCCAGCATCAGACTGCCCCGCTGTTATGTGCCCCCTTGTGCGGACCAGTCAGGGATACACAGAGGGCTCCATGTCTTCTGTGATGCCGCGGAACGGGCCTATGGCGCTGTGGCTTATTTGCGTGTCCATGACAATCAAAATCACATGCATGTGGCCTTCATCATGGCCCGTTCCAGAGTGTCACCAAAGAGACAGTTGTCAATACCCCGACTCGAACTGAGTGCTGCCTTATTAGGGGCGCAGTTAGCCACCACCTTGAGGTCTGAACTTACCTTGTCATTGGCTCAAACTATCCTTTGGAGTGACTCCACAACGGTGCTAACCTGGTTGAAATCTGAGTCGTGCCACTACAAGGTCTTTGTTGGCAACCAGATCGCAGAAATCCAGGAACTCACAGACAGTGATGACTGGAGATATGTAGACAGTTTAAATAACCCAGCGGATGTCCTGACCCGAGGTAAGAAACTATGTGACTTGGCTCGACCCAACTGCTGGATGACCGGGCCTCTCTTCCTGCAGAAGCCTGAAAATTGCTGGCCTGTTGCTCCTGATGTTGCCCATCCATCACCATTCGCAGACTGCAATGAAGTGAAGAAAGCTGCTTTGTGTCTAAATGTTTCTGCTGCTACCAGTACATTGCCAGACGTCTCTCAGTATCAAAACTGGAGTGACTTCATCATCGCCACTGAGCAGGCACGAACTCAGGCCGACAAAGTCTCCACAGGGGCAGCAGCCGAAACTTTCATTTTACAGCAAGCCCAGGCGTCATGTTTCCCAGAAGAACTCGATGCTCTCCAGAAAGGGAAACCTCTCCATAGGCAAAGTCGTCTCCTCTCATTGTCTCCTGAACTGGATCAAGATGTGGGGTTGATGAGAGTGGGAGACAATGCATTGACCCAAAGTCAACCTGCATGATGCAATAAAAAACTACTGGTGTTGGAAAAAAGCCCTTGCCTTCTCTCTGCCTCATTCATCGTTCCATATCAGTTGATGTCTTCTGACCGAGACTCTGTTTGCTCACCAAACCTCACTCTACCTGAACCATTTCCATAACCCTACAGTTCCTACACATTAGATTACTATTTATAGACCCAAGATGGACATAAGTTACTTATTTTTAATATACTATAATTTCTGCCAAAACTGTAACAAGATCAGATTTTGCTGCGAAGTGCAGTCAAAAGTGCTGAGTCACCACCAGAAGAGTATCATTAATTAAAACACTTCCTCTTAAAGTCATAACTATTGATTCATATGTCTTTATTTGGCTACCCACCAAATAAATAAATACATGGACATGAAAAACTGACTTTTATTTTAAATTGTATAAGCTATTATATTAAAGCTTCAACTAAGGAAACAAATGTATCCAATGCAGCGTACAAATCGGTCAATAATAACAATAATACTGGTCTGTTGACGTCTCTGTAATCAAAAAAATGAAAGGCAAAATGGTGCTAGTTGCTTTATATGAAACGAGAGAGCCAGTCTGCACTGTGATACAACATGGCGATCGGATGAGCAGACTGATACAATCAACTCTATTTCAGCTGATATACAGCATGGATATGGACAACATGGAATATCAGACAGGAAATATCTGACTGCTAAATGCTGCGAATGACCAATCAGAATATTCTGTCCCTGATGCAAGTAGGTTGCACTTCAACAGATAGTTAAACAGGATGAGGGTTGAAGAAAAAGTCGAAACCAAAGTAGTTCTTTTTCGGTGTTTTACTTTGAAATCTTCAGTCCCACAACGTACTTATTTGTGAAACTACAATACAAACAGAAAATGTACATTAAGTATTAAGTATGAATAAAAGTACATTTTAAGATTGAAAACAATCTAGTGTTAATATATGAAATAGAGAAAACTATCTTCTTTGAAAATGTACAGCAAATCTTTCTTAGATCATATGAAATTCTCCTTTTTTAACATAAATGATATTAAATAAACAAACTTACAGACAATGGCCTCTTTGGAATGAAATAACAGAAGAATATAGCTTTTATCAGAGAGACATCTGCTGCTGCATCACTGCTGTTGTGAAGTGAAAACTAAGATGGCCACCATGACCTCTAACCTAAGTCACATGATGCATCTTAACCAATTAAATGAACCCAAAATTAAATGACTACTTAAATAGTCAGAACACTCCCCGTCTGGTATTTAAAAAATACCATTACTAACAATGCAACAGTTCTGTAGAACATTATTCCTTCTGTTCTTCTGATGACAGAAGAAGAATCACTTGGGACACAGGTCTCAGATAAGTTTTACACTTCCCATCCTTGGTGACCTTGATTTCAATTTTTCTGACCTTTTCATCATCGCCTGGAAAGACCTTAGTGACAAGAGCCATCGGCCAGTCATTCCCCTTCACTTGAGCATCTTTCATAAGTACAATATCTCCTTCCCTGATGTTAGGCTGGTTGGTGTGCCATTTTCGGCGACTTTGAAGATGGACTAGATACTCACGGCGCCACCTTTCCCAGAATTTGCTGGCAAGTTGTTGAACTTGCTTCCATTTCTGGCGGCAAAGATCATTTTCAAAGTCCCCTGGAGGAGGAGACAAGACACCAAGTTTCTGAGTCAAAAGAGTGGCTGGAGTCAACAGGGCGGGTGAATTTGGGTCACTTGAGATTGGTGCGAGAGGTCATGCATTCATAATTGCAGAAACTTCTGCCAAGAATGTTGCCAGCATTTCATGGGTGAGATGAGAGTGACTGTTTTGAAGCAGCATGGAGTCTAGTATGCGACGTGCAACTCCGATAAGTCGCTCCCAAGCTCCTCCCATATGGGATGCATGAGGGGGATTAAAGATCCAACGACACCCTTCCTCATTCAAGTAGCTCCTAAAACTAGGCTCCTCTGCAAGCATTCCCAGCTCCTTACAAGCACCCTTGAAATTTGTGCCACAGTCTGATCTGATTTGTTTTGCTGGACCACTTATGGCAAAGAAGCGTCGGAGGGCGTTGATAAAGGTGGATGCATCAAGAGAATCAATCAACTCAAAGTGCACTGCTCGAATACTCAAACAGGTAAAAAGTACCCATCTTTTGCTGTTTGCCAAGCCACCCCGAGTGCGGCGAGAGGTGACCATCCAGGGCCCAAAGACGTCAAGACCGACATAAGTGAAAGGTGGATCAGTGGCAAGTCGATCCGGAGGAAGATCTGCCATCTTCTGTTCAACGACTCGTCCTCTGAGTTTCTGACAGATGATGCATTTACGAATCACACTATGAATGCGTTTTCTCGCCCCGACGATCCAGAATCCTGCATTTCTGATTGCACCTTCAGTAAACAGGCGACCTTGGTGTCTGACCCGCTCATGAAAGTGTCTCGTGATGAGAAGGGCTATGTGGCTTTTCACCGGAAAGATAACACGATGCTTTTCTCTTTGTTCTACAGGAGCATGCTTGAGTCTGCCACCTACTCTCAGTAACCCATCTTGGTCAATGAAGGAGTTCAGAGTTCTCAGTCCACTGTTTTTTTGGATTTCCTTTCCTTCAAAAAGACGAACAAACTCAACACAGTAGCTCTCCCGTTGGATACATTGCAATATCACAACTTTTGCCTGTGAAAGTTCCTCTGGGAGTGCTTTGTCACAAAGATGCCATTTTTTACAGGTACTTGCTAACTCAGTTTCAGGTCTGAATGAATGTATGATGTGAATTAAGTTGGATATAGCCTGTAGGAGACATTTCCAGGTCGAAAAGCGCTCAAAGCGATGTGAGCCAAGTTTGACAGGAAAGTCATGGGGTGTAAGATCTGTACGATTAGAGCGTACTTCCACATCTGAATCAGGGTCAATCAGATTGTATGATGGATTGTCTTCAAGACGCTCTGAATCAGGATGAGAAAGAAACACAGGCCCAGAAAGCCATGCGGAATCTTTCAAGTCTGAGGCGGGCACTGATCGGGTTGCATGATCAGCTGGGTTTTGACTTGTGGAAATGTAATGCCACTGTTCTGGCCTTGTAGATTTCCTAATCCGCTGGACTCTATTACTCACGTATACGTAAAACCGTCTGGTTTTGTTCTGAATATACCCCAACACTACTTTACTGTCGGAATAGAATTCTACAGCGTTTGGAGTAATATCTATCTCATCTTGAATGAGTTCTGCTACTTCTACTGCCAGGACTGCTGCTCCAAGCTCTAATCGAGGTACAGTGTTAGCAGACAGTGGAGCAAGTTTAGCCTTGCCTAGCACAAACCCTACAGTACATGATCCATTGTCATTCATCACTCTCAGGTAGGCTACTGCTGCAATTGCCTTTGTCGAAGCATCTGAGAAAACATGAATTTCTTTCCTTTGTGCTGAAGATAGCGAAACCTTTGAGTACACTCTGGGTATTTCAAATTGAGCCAAATCCTGCAAAGAGTGTTTCCAAGCCTCCTATTCAGCTTCTCTGACTGATGGTAGAGGGGCATCCCAGTCTTTGGTGTCTGCTGTCAGGTCACGAAGAAGGAACTTTCCTTGTATTGTAACAGGTGCTGCCAATCCAAGAGGGTCAAAAACGCTGTTGACAGTTGCTAAGACACCTATACGTGTAAAAGGCTTCTCCTCTGCATCAACACGAAAAGTGAAAGTGTCTGTTTTAAGATTCCAGCTCAGACCAAGGCCCCTCTGAATAGGTGGAGTGTCCTTTTCCAGATCGAGGTCCTTGAGGTCTTTCACATGATCTTCCACAGGAAAGGCATTCATTACAGCAGGACTGTTAGATGCTATTTTATGAAGCCTCAGGTTGGAACTTGCTAGGATCTCCTGAGTTCTTTTCAACAGATCAACTGCTTCCTCGGCTGTGGGAACTGATTTCAGGCCATCATCCACATAAAAATTACGCCCCACAAAGGCTCTTGCGTCTTTCCCAAACTCAAGTTCTCCATGTTGAGCTGCACGATGAAGTCCATAGATTGCTACCGCAGGAGAGGGACTATTCCCAAAAACATGGACCTTCATCCTATACTCCGTGACATCTTTAGAGAGGTCATTGTCCTCAAACCACAAGAAGCGGAGAACGTTGCGGTGATCCTCTCTCACCACAAAGCTATGGAACATCTGTTCAATGTCAGCAGTAAATGCGACTGCTTCTTTACGGAAACGCAGCAAAACACCCAGCAGGGTGTTATTCAGGTCAGGTCCTGAGAGAAGCACTTGATTCAAAGAAAGGCCTTTGTACTGTGCACTAGAGTCAAAAACAACTCTGATCTGTCCTGGCTTGCGAGCGTGATAGACACCGAATATAGGCAAGTACCACACTTCCTCATTTTCCTTCACAGGTGGAGCTAATTCTGCATGACCTGCATCGAAAATCCTTTGCATGAATGTGATGAAATGTTCCTGCATTTGAGGCTTTTTCCTTAGTGTCTGATGGAGTGACAAGAGACGTTTCAAACTCAGGTCCCTATTGTTGGGTAGCTGTTGGCGCGGAATTCGGAAAGGAAGAGGTGCCACCCAGCTGTTAGAGCTGTCAATGAACATTTCCTTGTCCATCAGTTTCATGAATGTTCGGTCTTCAATGGAAGGGGCTATCTTTTCGTCGTCTTGTGTCTGTTCGAAAATCGTGTTTCCCAGCAAGTACTCAGGGCAGGTGGATGGGTAAAAATGACAGCAATGTAAAGAGATGGCATGATCTTTACTGCTTAGCTTCTCTTTCACCTGTATCTGATTAGGACAAGGCTCACATATGCTTGGACGTCCATTGAAAAGTATGTTTGTGCGGAACACGTCAACTGTGCTAGGTTTATGTGCTGACCCCAAGCAGACATTTCCCACTATCACCCAGCCAAAGTCGAGTTTTTGGGCGTCCGGTGAATTGTTCAAACCATTGAGCTGTTTCCTCACTTTGTGGACTTGGATGATGTCTCTGCCTAAGAGAAGCAGTATCTTAGCACATGGATCTATCTCTGGTATTTCGTGAGCAATAGATTTCAAGTGAGGGAACTGGTGTGCAACGGTGGGAGATGGGATCTCAGAATGGTGGTCAGGCATATAAGTACACTCGATAAGTGTTGGGAGTGACACGTGTGTCTTTCCATCCATAGATACAGCTTGAAACCCAGTGGCTCTCCTTCCTGAAGTTTCTGTTACCCCAGCACAAGTTCGAAGAGTGTAAGGATGCTCTGTTCCTTTTATTTTGAATAGATCAAAAAACTCAGGTCTAGCTAGAGATCTATTGCTTTGCTCATCGAGCACTGCGTACACCTTCACCATAATTTCTGGATGATCCTCAGGATATACTCCTATCAGGCATATCTTAGAGCATGATTTGGGTATTGGACTGTCTCCACAAATCTCTGTGCATTGTGAAGTTACATTAGGAGAAGGGCTTTTATCCTCCTCCCCGCCATGATCTGATGAGGGGTCTTTGATGGCCCATGGTGGAGGACCAGGATGTAGTGCGGACACATGTCGGTCGCTCTCACATTCATTGCATTTGATTACTGCCTTGCAGTTCTTTGCCAAGTGAACCGTCGAAGCACAGCACCTGTAGCACACACCGTTTTCTCTTAGCAGGGTTTGCCTTTCTTCTAGAGTCTTTGCTCTAAAACCACGGCAACGTCTCAGAGGATGAGGTTTGTTTTTATGTATAGGACACTGCTTTTCTACATCAATAGGTTCATTATCGGAATTTCTTGTGGAAAGAAATCCGATTGACGATGTTACACCCGTCTTGTGGGTAGACACAACCATCCTTCTTTGCAAGTGTCTTTTAACCAACGGCTCTGCTTTGATCTGGGTTGTACTGACTGCACTAATGCTAAAGCTAGGATCGTTTCGAGCACGTGCTTCCTTACAGACAAAGTTAGTAAGAAAGGAGAATGGAGGGAAAGTAACATTGTACTTCCTTTTGTACTCAGAACCCTGATAAATCCATTTTTCTTGAAGGTGGTAAGGCAGCTTCTCCACAATGGGATTGACTCCTCTGGAGGTGTCCAGATAAGAAAGTCCTGTCAAGTACCCTTCAGCTTTAGCAGACTGAATCTCGCGTAGCAGATCTCCGAGCTCTTGTAATTTCAGAGGATCTTGTTTATTGATTTTTGGAAATTTCTCAATTTTGTCAAAAAGTGCTTTCTCAACCACCTCAGGGGATCCAAACATCTCCTCTAAACGATCCCAAGCCATTTTAAGCCCTGCGTCAGGATACCTTATATTCACTGACCTGATGCGTCTCACATATTCTGATGAGCGACTGCCTAACCACTTAATCAATAAGTCCAACTGTTCACTGGAAGTGAGTTTGAGCCCACTGGTGGCATTTGAGAAAGAAGATTTCCAAGCCCAGTAGTTTTCTGGGTGATCGTCAAATTTTGTGAGCCCGGAACTAATGATCTCACGACGGGCGAGAAACCTTGCTAAATCACTCATTTCAACTTCTCCGTGGGAAGGAGACTGCAAAGGAGCGCCGGCATTGTATGTCTGTGGAAGGGGCCAGTAATTGACTGGACTGTACGTGGCAGACTGAGGCTTTTCAATCTTGATAGCGTTAGGCTTTGAGACTGAATCATTGACCTGTTCAACAAAATCAGGTGGCACACTCCTTTGAGAACTTTCCGTTAACTGATTGTTTTCACTTTCGTAAATGTTTATGAAATCAACAGGTGGAGTGGCTAAACTTATTTCCTCAGGAGGAACAACAATGGAGTGATTTGAGTGCTGCTCCACATAATCACTGGTGCGTTGCACAGGGTCTGCAGCAGGAGCGATCGGGCTATGTGAACGATAACTGCCTTCCTCCATGCTCTCTACAGCCTCCTCTAATATTCTTGCCCAGGCCATAGCGGCAGCAGCCTCCTTTTCATGTTCTAACGCTGAAAGACTGCCTTCCATGCGAACTTTTTCTACTTTCATTTCAGTTTTTTTCTTGACATAATATGCACGTGTACGCTCTGCCTCAGCTCTAGCTCGTGCTTTAGCCGCAGCCATGCTAGCTGATGTCCTACTAGACCTTTTAGATGACGTTGTCGAACGTGTAACA
This sequence comes from Rhinichthys osculus, assembly GCA_029959095.1. Classification (NCBI taxonomy): domain Eukaryota; kingdom Metazoa; phylum Chordata; class Actinopteri; order Cypriniformes; family Leuciscidae; genus Rhinichthys; species Rhinichthys osculus. The sequence goes on along the minus strand of JARWKJ010000004.1, from coordinate 19,692,191 downwards.
ACAGATCTAGTTTTCAGTATCTCCTCAATCTCTGATTTTCTCTCACCCTCCATGACATATAATGCATAGATATTACCTCACAGTTCAAGACTGAGATGATGCAGAAGAAATGAGATATGAGGAGATCATTCACTTGAGAGCAGACTCTGTAGCTTGAATGAAGAGATTCCGTCTTTCCATTGGATTGAAGCTTCGTCTTTTCACTATTCTGTCCCTGATGCAAGTGGGTTGAACTTCAACAGATAGTTAAACAGGATGAGGGTTGAAGAAAAAGTCGAAACCAAAGTAGTTCTTTTTCTGTGTTTTACTTTGAAATCTTCAGTCCCACAACGTACTTATTTGTGAAACTACAATACAAACAGAAAATGTACATTAAGTATTAAGTATGAATAAAAGTACATTTTAAGATTGAAAACAATCTAGTGTTAATATATGAAATAGAGAAAACTATCTTCTTTGAAAATGTACAGCAAATCTTTCTTAGATCATATTAAATTCTCCTTTTTTAACATAAATGATATTAAATAAACAAACTTACAGACGATGGCCTCTTTGGAATGAAATAACAGAAGAATATAGCTTTTATCAGAGAGACATCTGCTGCTGCATCACTGCTGTTGTGAAGTGAAAACTAAGATGGCCACCATGACCTCTAACCTAAGTCACATGATGCATCTTAACCAATTAAATGAACCCAAAATTAAATGACTACTTAAATAGTCAGAACACTCCCCGTCTGGTATTTAAAAAATACCATTACTAACAATGCAACAGTTCTGTAGAACATTATTCCTTCTGTTCTTCTGATGACAGAAGAAGAATCACTTGGGACACAGGTCTCAGATAAGTTTTACACTTCCCATCCTTGGTGACCTTGATTTCAATTTTTCTGACCTTTTCATCATCGCCTGGAAAGACCTTAGTGACAAGAGCCATCGGCCAGTCATTCCCCTTCACTTGAGCATCTTTCATAAGTACAATATCTCCTTCCCTGATGTTAGGCTGGTTGGTGTGCCATTTTCGGCGACTTTGAAGATGGACTAGATACTCACGGCGCCACCTTTCCCAGAATTTGCTGGCAAGTTGTTGAGGGGGGTAAATGTCTATAACAGACATAACCATTTATTCAGCCTGTCAGATTTGGAAGAAAGCCTGTGAGAGAAGCAAGCATTAAATCACGTCTAAGGTTTTCTAGATTCCAAGACAAAACGTGAAACCTTTTGAAAGAAACTTTTGGTAATTTAATGAGGTGAAAATAGAGATGTGTGGCTTGAAAGAAAAGCTCTATGTTTGATGCAAATACAATAACAAATATAGCTGCAAGCAGCAATTATCGGGGCCAAGCGCAAAAAGACGATACGTATGGCGAAATTGGTATCTTTGTTTTTGGCATAACCTAAGGAATCTATTAAGACAAGTGTCATTACAATAGGCAAATTTATTCAAAAGTTATTACCATTTTTGGAAATTTTGTTACAACTTTTTTAGCACAAGGTGGCATTGCCCCAAAACATTTTGAGTACATTTAAGGCATGCTGCCAAAGAAACATACACTGTAAAAAATGAATCATGGGTCTTGTAATTTTCATTAAAAAAATTAAGGTGATAATTAAAAATATTGTGTATATTTTATTAAGAAAATTGTGGTTCAGTGTTGTTTTGAAAATATTGAGAACATTTCACTAATAAAACCAAGAGATACATTTTCCTAATTTTTTTTTTAAGGAAACATACACAATTTTGAGGCTTGATTTGAGGAACCGATTAAGCTGATAAAATTAAGGAAAAAGGGCTACCAATTGATTTTAAGAGAATTAGCTCAATTTTGCGGTTTTATTTAGAGACACCATTGTTAGTTCCCAGCATGCTTTGCACATGGCTAGTAATGGAGAGGAAATATTGAAATTAAGTGTTATTTTACGTGTTTTTGAGTAAAGGCAAACATATGTTAATGTTTAATGTTCAGATATATTTGACATTTAAAAGAGTTTCTACTATGTTGATGTTTTGATCGTTACCATTGTGCAGAAGAATAGGGCTTATAGTAAGGTTGTGAACAAACTGCATGGATTGATACTTTGAAGCATGTTGCTTTGTTGGTTGAGCAAAAACTTTGTTATAATGCTAGTGCAGTAACAAGTTTGGTTATGTGCTGTATTAGCGGCATACAGACTTTTAATAATGCAATATAACTCAAAATAAAATGTATACAGGTTATTTCCATTCACTCTAATTCACACACTTTTGAGCGTCAACTTAAAATAAAAAAGCATATTTCACTAAAAATATAAAATTCATTGTATCATAGACTAAATCATTAAGAGGATTTTACAGGATTTATTCAGGTAGATTCCATGAAAGAAATCCAAACCTTAACTACTCAAAAATATTATGTGTAATATTGTTACCATATTTTTTTTAAATTAAATATCAGTAACATTTTTTACAGTGTACCGAGTTCCGTAATGGGACACCAATGCATTTGCAAAGTGTAGCATTTAATATCATGATATTATATTGTAATTAATGGCAATTTCCTTGTTTTGTTCTATAATAGCGCCAACAAGAGGCACAATCCCACTATTTTTTCATGTGTCCTCAGAGTGGCCCTCATTTATCATTCTTGCGTAGAAACGGGCGTATATGTTGGCGTTAGATTATGCTTACACTCCTCTCACCGCCTGATTTATGAAGCTGTGCGTACCTTTGAAATCCAGGTGTACGCAATACCTGCCCTTGATAAATCCCGCGGCTGAAAACGATCGTCATTAGAATAGCACGCCCCTATATATTCAAGTCTCCGCTTCCCCCACGCCCTCATTTTACGCCATGTACACACGGAAGACGGCACAGAAGAGAAACTTCTCCGACGTGGAGCCGAAATGTCCTATCACAATGCATTATTTTACAGCACGTCTTTTGAAACAATTAGCATTCAATTTCGAATCATGTCACATGTATTGGGGTGTACAATAGTGATGATGATGATGTGATGTGGAGTACCATTCATTCACATTAATAATTGCATGACAATTTGTAATATTCTTCTTATTATTATGATTTTTATTATTAATGACGCTTGTTGTTATTTAGAAGAAGAACGTCGTTATTATTATTTATTTGTATTATTATTATTATTATTTAAAAGAAGAAGAATGTATTTTTTATTATTTTGTCAGTCTGAATAATTTTCTGGTCATTGAAAGCCTTTCATTACCGAACCCAGTCCGTGCGCACTTGCCGGGCCTAACCATGAAACGTCAGGGTAAGGCGCACAGGCTCGCAACTGAAGGAATACATATGGCTTCAAATCAAATGCTTTGGTAAAGTCACATAAATTAAACATTGAAATCCATGTTGCACAAAAATAAACACTGAAGTTTATAATTACTATGTTGTTGTTGTTGGTCATAATATATCATATCTTTTAGTTTGTCAGTGTGGTGTTAGGAATTGTTTTTCTGCGCATTTCTGCACTAACTCAAAACGTGCGTACACCACCTCCTGAGCTGGCGTAGGATTTGAGCGTGCCGTACACCAACGTCCATATTGATAAATCTCAAAGTCACCGTGGTTTTGGGTGTTTGTTCCAATGTTTCCAAACTTCCTACGGTGGTTTCATCTCGATCGGCCTAACGGTTTCGAAGATATTGGCAAATGTTTTTTTAACCGCTAAATCACAACGCAACCGTAAGGCGAAACCTAGCATGTTTGGTATCGTTGGACTCAGCAAGGATTCAGGAATCTAAGGAGATGACTCCCGTGAAAATAAGCCAACCACATCAAAACTTGGTTCAAAACTTCTCACGCTCCTTCAGGGCATCGTATTGATGACCCATACCATGTTTTGTAACGATAAGTTCATGCGTTCATAAAATACAGCATTTTAGTATGCCAAAATGGCCGATATGGGAAAACTGAATATAATTCGACTCGGCATGACGCCTTGAATCTAACTTTTAGGATTTTTGGACAAACTGTTCAGAAGTTATAAAAAAAATAGCAGTATTTTGTATCTCCGGACCAGTAGGTGGCACTGCGCCGAAATGCTGTATGTCGCCTCAGGTCATGCTTGTGATGAAATGTACCAAGTTTGGTCTGAACGCGATAAAGCGTAGCGGAGATGCAGTCTTACGTCTGTTTTCGCAAGCGCTACGTAAAATTTGTTTGCGCGGTATTCGAAAACGGTTTGATGAATCAACTTGAATTCCATAACTTTTTGTCGGTATGGTCTGAAGATGATCTTAAATTTTTACGAGTTCAAAAATGTAGTTTAAAAAAAAAAATGGTGGAATATTTTTCATGACGGAAAATTACGAATTGAACCACTGGGGTAGGTAAAGGTAAAGATAAAACAAAAACAGCATGTTAATAAAACAATCTCTCTGATAAATGTTTGCTTGGTCCATACTAGGGGTGTCGCAATATACCGGTGTTGACGATAATCGTGATATTCAAAGCATGAAATATCGACATCGTGTTAATTTAGAGTGTGGCGATATACCGGTATTGGCGATGACCACGATGTTTAAAATGAATAGGACTGTTATGATAACATGACACGTAAATACTCCAGCTCGAGAACCTGGTTGACGTCTCAGCTGTATTGCACCCGCTGACACAGAAGACGCAGCCCGGGCCGCGCAGAAGAACGTCATCTGAGCGAGAGAGTGAAACACTCTGTCCACACCCGAAAAAAGTAAGCTCGCCTGTATGGGAGTTCTTCGGCTAAAAAGAAATCAGCACTTTAAAGGGGGTCACACACCGGACGAGAAGCGCAGCGCCACGTCTTTAAAATTCGAGCACATTTTCTCTTCGAGTGTACACACACCGGCGGTGCCATTCGGCGTCTGTCCGCGGCGCCCAGCATTGGCTCTTGTTCAAAATCCTGCCGCGACACAGAGCGCCATTTACATAGTTTTATATAAAATTTACATTATATTTGTCGCAAATCATCGTAAATGACTTTACCCTGTGCTGCAATGTACATTTAGTTTTACATTAATTTACAGAAATCAGCTGCTTGAATGAAAATTGCTGATGTTATCGGATTTTCAGGTTATATTCTCAATTCATTTAGTTAAAGGGTTAGTTCACCCAAAAATGAAAATTCTGTCAGTAATTACTCACCCTCATGTTGTTCCAACCCCATAAGACTTTCGTTCATCTTCGGAACACAAATTAAGATATTTTTGATGAAATCTGAGAGCTGGATCACTCCTCCATAGGCTTCTTAAGGGATCGAAACTGGCCGGCCCAAAAGTTATGAAAGACATCGTTAAAATAGTCTACAGTGTTGTCTACAGTCTCCGAGTGACTACAGTGGCTCAATCTTAAGTTTATCAAGCGACGAGAATACTTTTTGTGCGCAAAAAACAAACAAAAAGAACAACTTTATTCAACTACTCTGTAAGGCCGTGATATTTCACGTAGTGAAACTACGCAAAGCTTCTAGGTTGTACGTCACGCATCACACACATGACCAGTGTCGGCCAATAGTGAGCCTACGTGTGACGTGCAACCTAGAAGCTTTGCGTAGTTTCACTACGTGAAATATCACGGCCTTACAGAGTAAGTGCGCGTCCGGTGTGTTTTTACCAATCTCCGTGTCCATCACCCTGCGGATTACGCAATTTTACAGAGAATACATTGCGATTATTTTACTAGTCATGGAATGGGAATGAGTCCAGACAGGCATGTTAAAAAGTCATTTTTACAAATAAAATAGTTTAAAAGCATCATATAAGTATGACAAGTATTTACGGCAAGCAATAATTAGTCAAATCTGTCTGTGTTTGACTGCAGGACTGATTGAACCCTCTACCCCATAACCTAACATCTTGGCACTTTAAAAAAACAACTTTTTTAAAGTGTTAAAAACACCTTCCCTTTCGTAAGGGAACTCCCGCTGCATCGATACTCGACGCTTTGGGGAATGCCTTCGGCATGATGCGTCTGAAGTCTGTAATGGAACTACTCCAATCCTGATTGGTGCTATGTCTTTCGTCATGTCTTTCGTCACGTTGCATGTGACGGTGATACGGAAGCTTTAAAAGGACATCGGAACATAGCCACGTCAGCTTTCTGTCTTCAGCAAGCGTTCTGTGTGACTGTATTGTCTCCGCCCCCGTTTGAGCCTGTTCGATCAAATAGATCAGGCTCGCGTTTCCGGTGCATCAGGTCCCGCGTCTGTCGAGGCAGTGTGCCGCTTATATGCATGGGATTCGCATGTGGGGCTGGCGTATAAAACTGAGACGGTTGTGACCCTTTCTCAGTGTTTATTAATCAGCTCCACTGGTCTCGTGCACGGTTCGGAAGCCCGCGCTGCGGCTTCTTCCGATTGTGTTAAAGACACGGTGTTTGATTTATCTGGCTCCGAGGAGTTAGATATTCTCAACACTGAATTACGTGGATATGGGGATTCACCACCCCATATTCCCATTATTGAGGAGTTGCTGGAGGTTGTAACCAGGGCAGTGGCTTAATTAAATGTTGAATGGCCATTTAATAAGCAGGAAGCGACTAAGAAAAATAAAATAAAATGAATGAGCGCTTCCTGCAGACCCAGTCACAATCTTCATGTCAGAGCCATCCCTTTTTCACTGATCTCCATACTGAGGTATCAAGATCGTGGAAAAATCCATGTTCATCTCAATTATTTTCCCCATGTATATATTTACTCATCCATTAGGGAATCTAATGAGAATGGTTATGAGGTGATGCCTCGGGTAGAGGAATATTTTGCGAAATATTTTCTCCCCGACATTGCGTCACCCCTGATAGCTCAGACACCTCCCTCCAAATCTCGTACATCGAATTTGTTAGGGAAAGCATTTATGGTGGTGGGTCGAGCCGGTGCATGCCTACACACGATGGGGTTATTACAGGCAAACCAGGCTGACCTCCTCAAAGAGGTGGATGATAACTGGGAGGTCTCACTCGACGGTATTACTGAATTTCGTAGAGTGGCTCTCTGTATTATTAAAGAGACGGCCCGTGCCATTGACCGTTCTATGGCAGCACTAGTCGTCTCAGAGAGACATTTATGGCTAAATCGCTTGGGGATCGGGGAGAAGGACAGGGCCTTCCTTCTCGATGCCCCCCTTTCGCCTTCTGTCCTCTTTGGCGACTCGGCAAGAACCGGCGTCGAGAGGCTTTAGGAGGCAGAGCGACAATCAGATATCCCCAGTTGTCAGTCCAGGTCTCATGGGGTTGCTGCCAGGGGGCAGCCTCATGGGACAGCCGCCAGCTCCTCATATTTTTTTAGAAGGTTGCCTCTCGTGCCTCCCCATATAAGGTTTGGGGCCAGAGAAAACATTCTCGCACAAAGCCCTCCATACCGAAGACAGGTCTGAGGACTGTCTCTCAGGTTAAGATGGCCCTGACCAAGAGGTCTTGTCGTAACACGCGGACCCTTATGGGCGTTCCCCCAGGAGGGCGAGTACAAGAGTCTCACTCCCTTATGCAGCCCTTAGGAAATCGATGTTTGCTTCCCGCCACCGATGCCGCCTCGGGACACATCGGCTTCCAGCAAACACAAATTGCAATGTCCGCCTGAAGACGTTGCGGCCCTGTCGAGTTCGCCGCCTCTCATGAGGTCTGTAGAGAGCATATTTCGGTTAGTTCCTGCCAGTTAGCTGCTTCAGGTCACCAAAGCCGTTTGGAGATTTATAGCCGAGGCCAGTCTCGAGGGACTGGTCCCCACAATGGCATATCTAGACACCCGAGGGGTCCTCAAATACAGCCTAGGGCAGGGGTGCCCACACTTTTTTGCTTGATGATCTACTTTTAAAATGATCAACACAATGAGATCTACCAACTAAAAAACACAGTTTAATTGAAAAAATACACTTCAAATACTTGTTGTTACTACTGCATGTAATCTTGTAATTAAGGAGAAAAATAATAAGAAATGTTTATTGTTGATATTAAATTTTGACACTAAACTCAAAATACCTAGCACAACAGAGTACAATAGCCAGGGCATTTATCTTATTCTGATGACTTGCACTGAATGGAATCAGACAGTTTTGTGTAATCCGGGCAGTAGCTGCTGATAGCTAGTCTCAAACAGGCCTCCAAATTGTCATTAGTCGTGGACCGGTGTTTTGATTTGATAATCTTCATGTGAGAAAAGGCTGATTCACATATATAAGTTGAGCCAAAAAGGGCACTTAATGAGGTGGCACATTTTCTGATATTTGGATACTTTTTTTCAGCAAGAAGGTTCCAAAACTGTCCACTGGCCCTCGCCTTCACCTGAATGTCAGTCTGCAGTGCTAAAATCTCATCCTCCAATGCTGATGGGTTCATCTGAAACAGCTTTCCCATGTCTGAGGCCAGAGAATCAACTTCATGCTCATCTCCAAATGGAAAGCACATGAATGTAGCGATTGGCTGAAGTAAAGCAAAGTCTTGAAAACGTTTGTCTGACCTGACCTTTTCAATTTGCTCAATGTAACGCTCACTGTCAAGCTGTGCAGGCTCCTTTCCTTGCTTATGCAGTTCAGATGCAATGTTTTGGAAGTTGCCTATTTCGTGACGCTGTAGCTTAGATGTGAGTAACTGTAGTTTTCGTTTGAAAGCATTATAAGCTGCTAAGCTGATCATGTTGACCACCATCTTGTCTTTACCTTGTAGCTCTAAATTTAGCTCATTCAGCATGTTAGTCAGGTCAGTCAAAAAAGGCAAATCTAAAAGCCAATGCTCATCCTTAAGTTGTTTGTACTCTGTGTTTTTAGTAGACAGGAGAAACTCCTTTATCTCAGGCAGTAGCTCGCGAAATCTTTCCAAGAATTTCCCCCTGCTTAACCATCTGACATCTGTAGGCAGCAGGAGATCCGTGTGGTTGCAGTCAGCTTCCTCCAAATACGCACGAAACAGCCGTTTCTGAAGTGAGCGCGCACGTATTGAGCAGACGATTTTCATGGACACATCCATGATCTCTTTCATGTTCAGCATTTTCGCACATAGTGCTTGTTGGTGAATTATGCAATGATAATTAAGGAAGTCTGGAAAAGCATCCTCCTCCTTGCATTTGGCAATGAATCCTTTCAAACGGCCGACCATCGCAGGTGCTCCGTCAGTTGTGATTGACACCAATTTAGACATTGGTAGCTGTGTTTTGTCGGCAAAGTCCTTAAATGACCGGAAAATGTCCTCGCCCCGAGTGTGTTCTTTCAAAGGTAAAAGTGTCAGCATTTCCTCTCTCGCTGTCATGTCTTTAAACACCATCCTTATAAAAACGCACAATTGTGCTGTATCGCTAATGTCCGTGGACTCATCTAACTGCAGAGAGAAACATTCACAGTCAGTTATGTCCTTTCTCAGTTGCTGTGTCAAGTCATCAACCATCATTTCACAACGACGTGTAACTGTATTTCTCGAAAGTTGGACGGCTTTGATAGCGGACACAATCTCAGATTTGTTTTTAAAATCACGAAACAATGAGTCTACTGCCTCGACAAACACGTCTTTTATCATTTGTCCATCTAGGAAAGATTTTTTATGTTTGACGAAGGTATGACTCAGCCGGAATGATGCCTCCGTGGCTGCCTTTGCTTTTAAAGGGGTCATATAATGGTACATGCACTTTTACAAGTTGATTGTACTGAAATGTGTGTTGGCAGTGCCTGTACACAAACATCATAAAATGATAAAAATCCATCCAGTGTTTTTGTTTTAATCTCCTTATATGTTTTCCCCTGTCTCAAATCAAGCCGTTCGACCGTGTGACATCACACAGTCGGACGCCCCTCCCGCGATTGTTGATTGACAGCCGGGTTTCAACACAGACCCGCCCTCAATCATAGTCTGCGCGGACCGGCGCGGTCATTGTTGATATGCTGGAGCACTGTCTATGAGCAGAATGGCGTCTAAGCGATTGTGGTGTTCTGTTCTTGGGTGTAATAACGAACACAGCAGTCATTTTAACCCTTTGACGCGTACGATCACACCGGTGTGATCAGTCTTGGCTGGTCCCTGGAGCGTACGATCACACCGGTGTGATTAGAACGGTCAGTGCATCACGTGATCAACTGCTAAATTCAAACGTGCTTTCGCGCGTTGGCTGGCGCTGAGCCAGAGACAGACGCACTCAGTGCTGTCATATATCACAACTGTTGAGTATTTTAAACCACATAATGTTTATTTTAGGTTTCAGACATTTAAATACACATAAGTACCAGCAAAACAGTGATTTTGAATTAGTAAAATAGACACTGATGTCTATGGAAACGGCAACAATAATCATTTCCATTATAATAAGGAGAAACGTTTTATTCATATCAGATACACATTGTGTAAGTAGCTTTACATTTTACCCTATTCTTCTCCTAGTTCACCGGCCACTTACTTTCATGTATTTCGTGAGAAACAACAGATCAGATTCTCTGAACTGTGAAACAAACTAACATGGCGCCGCCCATCGCGCATACAGCTCAACTAACGCGATCGTTATAAAGATGTTTAAACAACAAAACACATCCACTTGCACATATTTGACAATCGGAATATCAGTGTTTCATGTTATAGCTAATACATGTGTGAATATTTTGAATAGAAAAGGAAAAAAGACATAAAAGCAGATCATCACTCATTCAGCTCTGTGTTGTGATTGCGCTGTGTCACGTAAAATGACGCGTCACCATGGAAACATTAAAGTGACATGTTCTAAATAACGGTCGCCTTGAAAAACTCACGCTGGGGGGTCAGTTAGAATATTTTAAACTTACGTGTGAAAGGGTTAATGTTCCTAAATCCGAACCGCTGAAGACGCAGTGGCTGAGTTTGTTTTCGAAGGGAATATTCCCCACGAGCAACGTCAATGCTTTCATATTTGCGCGAATCATTTCACACACCAGACTGCTTATAAACGAGGAGGGTCAGTATAAAGCTGGTTTTGCTAAGAAGCTGCTCCTGGACCGGTACCAACTATTCGTGTTCCTGCTGAACCTCCAAAATAACTGAAGTGAGTGTAACATTTTATTAATCTTTAATATTTATATTAATCTTTGCAAATCGCTAGATGCATGCTTCACAATGAATGCGTCTAAGGTTTACACTCAGGGTACATTACGACATGTTTTCTATGTACGACGTTCTCAATATAATTCATAATCCCACGTCTATAATGAACAACGCGTTATGGTTATTGTGTTACAAACGGTGTACCGTATTTTCCGCACTATACGGCGCACCGGATTATAAGGCGGATTATAAGTGCTCTGTGGTGTTTTGAGAATTTCAGCTCAAATGGATAGTTGTCGCGAACTCGACAATCAACTACTGTGGACTTCGGCCAAAAACAGGAAGTAAATACGGGTATGTGAGCTGGCTGAATAAAGAGATTATTCCTGCCTTTGTGAAAGCTCGGATCACAGTTGAGACTGATATATCAGCCCAGGTGTCACAAGGTGACAAGTCAAGCGGAACCAATTTCCGCTAGGAGTGTGTTTCCCCCCGGGACGATTTCGCCGGCACACCGGGCTGGTTCACTTGTTGTCAGTTGCCATGACAGCGGCAGCTGATGAGGCAAGTGGTAACAGGTGCTGACGATTGAACTGAGGATCAGCGATAGGGCTTCGGGGCTGGAGGAAACATTTAAAAGGAAAGGGAAGAGGGAATTGGGTGTGGTACTCCCCCGGGAGAATTAGTTTCTTTGACTGTGGCTGAATTCGCTGGGATCTTTGGAGAGGGCTGTGAGGATTTGGCTGGCTGAAGGGTGCACCGGTGATTTGTGTGAATACACGCTGGAAACGTGAACTGGATGGAAAGTTGGAGAAGTGGGGAGATACGGTCAAGACTGGAGAACGCCATCATTCCTGAGAGGAAGTTAAGTCATAAAACATCGAATCTGTGTGAATGCATGTCCTGCACTGAGTTGAACAAAGAATTGTGAAGTGTATTGATCACGAGTGTAACTGTCACATAGGAGTGTGAACTGAGTCACCATTGAAATCCTGATATCTTCATCTTCTGAGTTGAATGAGGAATTGTGAAGTGCATTGATCACGAGTGTAACTGCCACTTAAGAGTGTGAACTGAGTCATCATTGAAATCCTGGTATCTTCGTCTGAGAGTGAGAGAGTATTGAAGACGCTGTTCTCCATGCTGTGAGAAGTCATCTGCATCTCTTTATCGTCTGAGTGCTGATTCAACATAACAGTGGAAGGATTGACTATTGGGTGAGTGCTGGCCTTATTGCACTGAGAGTGAGAGTGGATATGCAGTGCCTGAATTGAAGTGTCACACAGTATTGGACTTGACGTGAGGTTGCAGTGTGTGGGTGGATATGTATATTTAACTGCCAGTATTCCCCAGTGCATAATTCCGCCCAGTGTTTGCTGAACAAAGCCTCAGTGCTAGACGTGCATGTCCCGCTCGGGCTATAAGTGCTCGTTCTGATACCGAAGAGGAGTGTGTTTGCCTTGTATAAATTGCTCTGCCTGTTTAACTAGACGAATTGTCGGCTGCTGTCTTCTAGGGCGCTGTCCGTCTGAAGGAAGGATCCACCCTTGTCCCAGCGCTGTCCGCTTGGAGCCACACAGTCCAGCCATAAGCCCGATTCTCCATTCTGCAGAGGAGCGTGCCTGCACCTGTATAAATTGCTCTGTCCGTTTAACTAGATGATTCGTCTGCTGCTGTCTTCTTGGGCGCTGCCCGTCTGAAGGAAGGATCCACCCTTGTCCCAGCGCTGTCCGCGTGGAGCCACACAGTCCAGCCGTAAGCCCGATTCTGCAGAGTGTGCCTGCACCTGCATAAATTGCTCTGTCCGTTTAACTAGATGATTCGTCTGCTGCTGTCTTCTTGGGCGCTGCCCGTCTGAAGGAAGGATCCACCCTTGTCCCAGCGCTGTCCGCTTGGAGCCACACAGTCCAGCCGTAAGCCAGATTCTGCAGGGTGTGCCTGCACCTGTATAAATTGCTCTGTCCGTTTAACTAGATGATTCGTCTGCCGCTGTCTTCTTGGGCGCTGCCCGTCTGAAGGAAGGATTCACCCTTGTCCCAGCGCTGTCCGCTTGGAGCCACACAGTCCAGCCGTAAGCTCGATTCTGCAGCGGAGTGTGCCTGCACCCGTATAATTTGCTCTGTCTGTTCAACTGGATGATTCTTCTGTGCTGAGCATATTCGGAACGACCGACGGTCTAGGAACATACCGACCTATCTACCCACCTGTCTTCCAGTGAGGCCCCTCCGCCTGCTCGCCGCCTTGAGAGGTATACGTACCTGCTACTCACCTGTCCGGTGGAAGAGTCTCCTAGTCCTGCCCTGCCCGGGTATCTGTCCGTCTGCATCGTGGTTAAGAAGTTCTACTTGCCCCGACACTTACCTGCTGCTGGAACGGCAGACGAATCCCTCGCCTCCCAGGGTCCAAAGCGGTTTCCCCCTTCCTGGACAGAGACACAAACTCACGTCAAGACTTTTAATTTCCTTTTTATTATTCAATAAAGATTGTTCATTTTTAATTCTACTTGTCTGTCTGGTCTCTGGTACGCTCCTCAGAGTGGTCCTGGGTTTGAGGGGTGGGTGCAGTCTGGTTTGCATCCACAATCCATTGGCAGATAGTGGCGTAAGTCGCCCGCCGCTGTCTCCCCGTCTTGGTGAACGTGTGTTCACCATCCATGTATAAGGCGCTCCGGATTATAAGGCGCACTGTCGTTTTTTGAGAAAATTAAAGGCTTTTAAGTGCGCCTTATAGTGCGGAAAATACGGTAATCAGGGGCTCATACTATAAATTAATATAAATTAAATTTAGTAACACATTTAGGCTAATAGTCTATTGGTGCTGAACCTGAAAAAAGTAATGATATGATATCAATATTCAATAAGTTATTTAGTAATACATTCAGAGCCATTTTTAGTAAAGTGTCAAACCTGTAACAAGTAGGACCAATTTGTCCACTACATATGCATGAAAAAACGAATTATTAAAAATATTCAATAACGATATTAAAAAGTAGGGATGGGCACCCCTCCACCACATGCATGGCGTGACGCTTAAATATAAGTAAAAATAATAATAATTAAACATACGTTTCATATTTATGTTTATTAATATTATGTTACTTTTTTATTTCATCTATGTTGAGTAGGCTATATGGAAAGGGAACGTATGAGATGAGTAAGATAGGATCATAAGATGCCCAATATTTTGGAAAACATTTGGAGTGGGTCAGACATGATTTTGACCACTTATTAAGTTTTGTTTTGTAGAAAGCCTTTCTTTAAAGTGAGTTTCGTTTTGTATAAATTGTATCTTCATTTTAATCAATGTTTTATCAACAAATTGACTGGATTAATAAATAAGAAGCAAATATAGCAGACAATATAATCAGGACACAGAGGCGCCCGCGCGTGAACTGGAGCGTGTCTCATAAATGAACCGAAACACACAGCGATACTTGCCTCACAGACCTGAGAACTCTAGAAAGCTTTAAATGTCTACTTTTAAACAAAACAATTAAAAACGAAAAGAAATTGGCTACTCTCTGTGTATGTAGGCTAATTCGAAGTGTGCGTTTCTCTCTATAGGCCTATGCGCGTTCATACTGCGAAGATGGCGAGTCAGCATCGCCAACTTTATCTTTGCTGCTGACACTGACAGAAAACACTAGTTTATTAATAAACAATTCAAATGTTTCATGCATAATAATTACTTTTGCCGTTGTTTTGTGGCAAGCTTTATGCCTGCGTTGAGATGCGGAATAGGCAATTAAAAACGCTCATTATGGTTTCTCTCCCATATAATTAAATCAATATAAATATGTGATTAGACAAATGGCTTAAATGAACTACTACTAGTCGACTAGAAAACTAGGACTCATTTTGAGGAATGAATGAACATAAACAAACCTCTGTTCAGAGTACCGCCCTAGTGGATTGCGTAGAACGCTCACCGAATTCTGATTAGTCGAGAGGATTTATAGCGTTTAGGCTAAAAATAGGTTTGGCGCTTATCATGGTTTGGAAAGAAACTGCATCTTGCAGTACATTTTAAACAAGGAAATATAGCGATTTGGCATGAAACGTTGATGGAGCAGTGAATAGGTTCTGTACAGCAGAATGACACGAGAAACTCATTTTTTTTAAAAGTGGCGTTTATCGCGTTTTGGAAAAGAGCTCTTCATATATTACAATTATGTGCGATCTACCAGCATTGTCTTTGCGATCGACTGGTAGATCGCGATCGACCTATTGGGCACCCTTGGCCTAGGGGGTCCTGCTTACAGTGGAGCTAATATAAAAAATATTATCTACTAGGGGTGGTTCACATGTTGGCCAGCCCCGAGCAGGGTCGGTTCTTGGAACAGGAAGTCTAGTCCCTCTTAACACAGGAGACCTCAAGGTGGGGGAGCCCCTCCGTTACGGGAGCCTGGGTTCTACAGCCGGCACTTCATAGTTCCTGTGAAGGGAGGGGGAGTTAGGCCTGGTTTTGGATCTCAGGGTACAGTTGCAACCTCTGAGGTGGTTTTGATTCAAGATACCGAATGTCAGTCAAACCAGCTCCGAGGACTGGTCTGTCGTGATAGATCCACAAGCTCCTTCACTCCTCGTTCCCTTCTAACCCCATCACAGGAAGTTTCCGAGATTCGCTTTTGGGGGGAAAAGCTTATCGACATAGGATTCTTCCTTTCGGCCTAGCCTTATCTCCTCGCACCTTTGCTAAATGTATGGATGCTGCCCTTGCTCCATTGAGACTTCAGGGGATCCGTATTCTAAATTATATAGATGACTGGCTCATTCTGGCTCAGTCAGAAGAACTGGCGATTCAACATCAAGATGTTGTTTTGCGTCATCTGAGGTGCTTGGGGTTGACACTCAATGTGAAGAAAAGTTCCTTAACTCCTCTTCAGAGGACTGCGTTCCTGGGAGTAGAGTGGGACTCAGTCACGATAAGGGCACGATTTTGGGCCTCATGGCCGCAGCTTCCATCGTAGTGCCTTTTGGTCGGCTCCATAAGAGGGCCTTGCAGTGGTGGTTCAGGACCAAGGGGTTTTCTCCGCTGGGGAACCCCTTTTCGCATGATCAGAGTTACGCGCAGATGCCTTCCTGCTCTTGTCATGTGGAAGAAACCACGGTTCCTGTCTCAAGGCCCGGCTTTGGGAGCACCATGTCAGAGAAAAACTTTGACTACAGGTGCATCCCTCACGGGCTGGGGTGCGGTTATGGAGGGCTGTTACACCCGAGGTACTTGGAAGGACCATCATCTCCCATGGCATGTTAATTGCTTGGAGATATTGGCCGAATTTTTGCCCTGAGGCACTTCCTTGTAGACCTCAGAGGCCATCACGTTCTTATTAGGACAGACAATATGTCGGTGGTCTTTTATATCAACCGCCAAGGAGGCCTGAAATCACACCCTCTTTCTAGACTGGCGCATCAGATTCTTCTATGGTCCCAGGATTCATTTCTTTCTGTTAGATCTATTTATATTCCTGGGGTTGATAATGTGGGAGCAGATATCCTGTCGAGGCAGGGGCTGAGGCCCGGGGAATGGCGGCTCCACCCTAAAGTAGTTGAGCTCATATGGAGAGAGTTTGGCTGAGCGAACTCCCACTGTCCGCTCTGGTACTCTCTCTCACATCCAGCTCCTTTGGGCCTGTATGCCATGGTACAAATGTGGGCGAGGTCACGTCTATACGCTTTCCCCTGATCGCTCTGCTCCCTGGGGTTCTGGAAAGGGTCAGGAGGTACAGTGTGAGCTACTTCTTGTAGCTCCGTACTGGCCGGCCGAAATTTGGTTTTCGGACCTTATTAGTCTCTTGTCAAGTCAAGTCAAGTCACCTTTATTTTTTATAGCGCTTTTTACAATACAGATTGTATCAAAGCAGCTTCACAGTGATAACATGAAAATAATACAACAAAGTTTGTTTCTAGAAGAAAATTGCGTCAACGTCCACCTTAAGTAAGGCAGATCAATAATATAATCTCTTGGAGAGTCTTCCCTGGCAAGAGATCTTCTTTCCCAGGCCGATGGTACAATATTTCATCCACGGCCGGAGTTATGGAGACTATGGGTCTGGCCCCTGAGGGGGACCAACCCATAAATAGGTTGCCCTTTCCACCGAGGTGGTTAGGTCATCCATTCTAGAACCCCACTCTACTAGGAACTAAATATTTTTAAGAGGTTAGGTATGGAATGAACCCAGTTAAATACTGCCCACTGGCTTCAATACTGACGTTCCATCCTGTTCTCTAACCACGGGACCTCCCGTTCATGCTTAGGGCCTCTGTGGCAGCCTCAGTGCCCTCCGCAAGCTTCTAAGGGTGAGCTCGTAGGGACATTCCCACTAAAAAAACTCCATGTTCCTGTGGATTGGAGGATGAATCCTGTCATCTAGCCTATAGGCAACAGGCTGACGGGTTATCCCTGGCACCCGTCATGTCCTGTGGATTTATGTCCTGTGGAGTTATATGAGAATATATATAAGAATCTTTTGAGTCTGCTTCCTGTTCGTCCTACTCCTTGGAGTTGCCCCCTCTTACTCGAGGGCATGGGAGCCACTCTATCTTATTTCTGCCTCGACACTGAGGTGCCTGAAGGCAATATAATGATTCTCCGGGTATTCATCATATATGAATCTATTTGAGTCTGCTTCCTGCTCGTCCTGCTTCCTGGAAGAGTGGTGGTGCTGCCACGTCATCACGTAAGAGGGGGCAGCACCTTATTTACCTTATTTCTGCCTTGACACTGAGGTGCCTGTAGGCACTATCATGATTCTTCAGGTAATCCATCCTCCATTGCATGTGTCGGATGGTCAAGGTTGTAGGAGGCCTTGGAGGCCCCTATGTTAGGCCTCGGGCTGGGAGGAGTTAGATCTATCTAGATATGTATCAAGGGCTAGGAGCTATCCCCCTTTTGTCAATTAGACAGTTGTTTATCAACGGAAACTCTCATAACTGATGAACGAGGTGCGCTCTTGCCTTCACCTCTCATCTAATATTTCTTTACTGTCTGGGCTTCCCATCCATGGGGTCCCTTGAGCCACCAGCTCCAGACCTCCCCTTCTTACACTAAATCTTATGACAATCTAAGTTGGATCTACCTTCTCATTCCTATCGTCCATGAGTGTGCCAGATGCTTCACACCAGGGCGTATTTCTCTCAGTGTGCGGCGTGGGTATTTGTTCCCCAAAGCATTGAGTATCGATGCAGCGGGAGTTCCCTTACGAAAGGGAACTATTGTAACCGGCATGATGCGTCTGAAGTCTGTAATGGAACTATTCCAATCTTGATTGGTGCTATGTCTTTCTTCACTCGTGACGTTGCATGTGACGGTGATCCGGAAGCTAAAAAAGGACATCGGAACATAGCCGCGTCAGCTTTTGAAGGGTCGAAGCAAGTCGATCTCAGGAGCACGAAAAGTGTGGCCGAGGGATGCAGCGTCTCGTTCCCCACTCAGGGAACGAGGGTTACTACCGAGAAGTTTTCTGCTTTTAGTCCGTTTTCTGATTTTAGCCCTGTCTTTTAACTGTGTATTACCAGAAGTGGGTAGTAACGAAGTACATTTACTTCGTTACTTGAGTATTTTTTTGGAAAATTTTTACTTTTAAGAGTAGATTTAATTGTGGGTACTTTTACTTTAACTCGAGTACATTTCTGATGAAAAAACTTTGTTTTTATTCTAAGCACGCGCTCTCTCTTTTTCTGGGCATGAGCGATGCTCAATTCAGAAAATGAATTACTCTTTTGCAGAGATGGGGGACTCGAGTCACATGACTTGACTCGAGTCAGACTCGAGTCGCAAATTTAAGGACTTGAGACTTGCTTGACTAAATTAAGAAAATGACTCGACTTGACTTTGACTTGAGATCCAATGACTTGAGACTTGACTTGACTTGAACTGTATGACTCGAGAATGACTTGATATACATTTTTATATAAATCATCGCAACATCCATTGATAAACAAAATGAAAGCAACGGAACCATTGACGTCAGTCATCAGATTCTGCGCGATTGCGTGACGCTGCACAAGTCCAGAAATAGCCTACGTCGCGGTGAGGGCGCTAAATACAAAAACATCTCCCTGCATCGTATCTTTTTGGATATAAACACTAGAAAATGAACATATTCATGCAAGAAGATTTGTTGTACGCATAATAACTGGCAAGGGATATCGGACGACCATCACAACCTCGAACAGTCGAACTTCATTCACCACGTCTAAAAGTAAGCTATGGCTTGTTTAACCTGTTTGTTATAGTTAATTTGACTATCTTTAAATCTAGAGAGAATAATATTGGTCAAAACAGCATGCCTCTTTATACACAATTATGTTTTCAAATGTAGCTTAATGTTGTCAATATTCAAATGATAATTAATGATGGTATATGTTTTGTATAACATTTGCCACATTTCTTTTTAAATCATGCTTTAAAGCCAAAAATGTTGTTCTTTCCAATGACGAAAAACAATATAGAAAACTGTTAGTTTTGTCGTTTATGTTTCTCTTAATGTTATCATGGGGTTGGTGGCAAAAAATGCCAGCAGAATTAATATGCACCCAAAATTCAAAATGTGGTGGAAAAATGGCCCTAGTATGAATTCTTTTCATAATAATAACATATATAAAAAGATATTTCCAGATTATTGGCGCGATTGCAAATGTGATGATTTTATAAAACAGTTCAGTAAACAAAGAGTGAATATTGTGATGTGACATTTTAGACATAATATTCCAAATATTTTCTGTTTTTGCTCTATTTCTCCAATGACAATAGTTCCAAACAAGCCACAGAAAGAGTTATGCGTATTTGTGATTCAGTGACCTAGTTGCTTAGTTCCATAGAGCTTAGTTCCAGAACGAATCTGTCATTTTGAACAAATCAGTTGACTGCTTCTATGACTCGTACATTAAGACGGTGATTTGGCGCCACCTATTGGCGGTTTTAACTTCATAATAGGCTAAATGCCAACGGCTGTTATAATTTATATAAAGGGGATGCCAGTTTGAAGAATGCCATTTGGTGGCATAGCAACCATTATACTTGAATTGTGAATTGTTTAATACCTTTTAATGGTCTTCTGCAATGTTTGAGGCATATTTATTTTGTCATGCTTTAATGTTGGCCTAATTTCAGTTACATTTACATTTTAGGCTATGTAGTTTGAAATTGAATTTATTTTTTAGATTTTTATTGTAGTAACCACTCAGCTGTATGTGGAAATGCATATTTAAAAAAAAATATGTTGCAAATAAAACCATAGTCCACAACTTATGTAGTTTTAACTTATTTTAATATATAAATTCAGTGAAATCATCAAACGTTTGTATGACTTGCCAGTGACTTGTGACCCAAGCTACGACTTGACTTGACTTGCTTGACATAAGGCAGTGACTTGACTTGACTTGCTTGCTTTTATAAAAAATTGACTTGGACTTGCTTGAGACTCGAAGGTTAAGACTTGAGACTTGCTTGTGACTTGCACATGTGTGACTTACTCCCACCTCTGCTCTTTTGAGTTGATTCTTTTCAAAGACTTCATCAAACAAGTTGGGCAGATCTGTCTAAATCGGTTCGTGAATCAGTTTGAATGATCTGTTCAGTTTCTTGCACGCACTGAATCATCTCGGAGTCATTACAGGAAGATTTAAGAACATCAAGAGCATTGTATGAAGTGGCGGTCCACAGTCTACAGTCAGTGGCGGATTTAGCAAATTGGGGGCCCAAAGCGAAGGTACGTATGCCGAAGGTACGTATTTCACAGCTAATCTACAAATGAATGTAAAGACAAGACAATATATTTTAAATACTTGTTTAATGGCATCTTTTTATGAATGAAGGTCAATAATCACTGATACTAATACAGCTTTTGATGTCTGGAAGAAAAAAAAATTCCCCTAATTTTAAACATTAATTATAGCCATCCAATATTACAGTGTAATTGAAAGCAAATAAAAATTACATTTATTAGGCTTCAACTACAACTTTTAATTAACGTGAACTTAAAACAATCATCAGATAAACCAATAATAAATGTCATATTTACTTTTGCCCTTTCTGTCTAACAGGCAGGATGTATACATGTTTTCCTCAACTAGCATCACTTCATAGCTGCTGCTGAAGCGCGGCATGTATCCCCAACAGTAGGCGTAAAAAAGTTTGTCATTTTTGGCAGAGTTGCCAAATACATATCAGCGTCTTTTGTCTTTTATTTGAGCCGCTTGGGTAACTTCGTTTCATTTTCGCGTTTAGACTCGTCTTGCTTCGTTGTGTCTTCCCGGTCCTCCTGTCGTGTTTATCTTTCGCGGTTTCGCGCCGCACACCGTTACGGACTAGTTCATTTTATTGTGAAAGTACGGGGTGTTATGTGTAGGGACAGATAACCATGAACTGGACATTTTAACTACTACTTCAACATTTCAACGTATTTCTTAAGAATATTAATAACATTTACTATGCTTTTGAAGCGTTCATGATGATAAGGGGCTTTTTCTTTTCTTTTCTATTTTTTTTTGTTAGATTGGTTGGGGGCCCCCCTACTACGACCGCTGGTAGGGGGCCCCAAGCAGCCGCCTACCTATGCCTCTATGTTAAAGTGGTCATATAATGCCATTTTTGTACAAGCTAATATGATTCTTTAGAGTCTAAATTAAAACTTTGTAATATACTTTAATTAAAAATTCTCATTAGTATTGTAAGAAAACACTTATTTTACCTGGTCAAAAACAGCTCTGTTTTCAGCACGCCGTTTCAGTGCATATGACTTTAAATGATAATGAGCTTCGCACACTCCGCCTCTCTGTTCTGTCCATTTGTAACACAATAACACAATAACCACAACGCATTGTTCATTATAGACGTGGGATTATGAATTATATTGAGAACGTCGTACATAGAAAACATGCCGTAATGTACCCTGAGTGCAAACCTTAGACGCATTCATTGTGAAGCATGCATCTAGCGATTTGCAAAGATTAATATAAATATTAAAGATTAATAAAACGTTACACTCACTTCAGTTATTTTGGAGGTTCAGCAGGAACACGAATAGTTGGTACCGGTCCAGGAGCAGCTTCTTAGCAAATCCAGCTTTATACTGACCCTCCTCGTTTATAAGCAGTCTGGTGTGTGAAATGATTCGCGCAAATATGAAAGCATTGACGTTGCTCGTGGGGAATATTCCCTTCGAAAACAAACTCAGCCACTGCGTCTTCAGCGGTTCGGATTTAGGAACATTAAAATGACTGCTGTGTTCGTTATTACACCCAAGAACAGAACACCACAATCGCTTAGACGCCATTCTGCTCATAGACAGTGCTCCAGCATATCAACAATGACCGCGCCGGTCCGTGCAGACTATGATTGACAGCTGGCTCACGAGCAAGGGCGGGTCTGTGTTGAAACCAGGCTGTCAATCAACAATCGCGGGAGGGGCGTCCGACCGTGTGACGTCACACGGTCGAACGGCTTGATTTGAGGCAGGGGAAAACATATAAGGAGATTTAAACAAAAACACTGGATGGATTTTTTATCATTTTATGATGTTTGTGTACAGGCACTGCCAACACACATTTCAGTACAATCAACTTGTAAAAGTGCATGTACCATTATATGACCCCTTTAAGACCGCCACTGTCTACAGTAGGCTACAGTCTAGAAAGTAAATCTGCAAATGCATCATATTTTTTGCCAGCAATGAAGATCTTTATTAGTTGAACATCTTCGTATGTTACATTCAGGTAATTCATTTTACAACCAAACAGATTATTACGCCATACAGCACTACTACAAAGTATTACCCTTTTTTGGACATATACATTACTTTATACATTAAATAAGATATCATCTTCCAGTTTATGATGTGTGTAAACAATATGTGTGTATTGCGCAGTGGCGTGCGAACTCGACTTGAAAACGAATGCCTTTGCCTGCATTATTAGACTCAGAAAAGATGCTTTCATAAATATAGCCTACATTTAAATACATTTTGGAGAACAGACAGAAGAAGATCCGTGTATTTGATCATTGTTTGTGTTGGGTATGACATGACTGCGAGCACATGTGAAGAGTTTTAACACTTTCTAATCTGTGTCAATGGTTCCCATCCCTTACATATGAATGCAGAACTCCATAGAGTCACTTTATTCCGACATTGTCTAATAATCCAAATGTAGTTGTATAAGTTACTATACTATTATACAAACCAAAGGACAGGCAATGGTTTTCGGGCTACATAGATAATATACAGATATACAGAAATAATGTTTGTCTCTTCTGTTTTTGTTGCAAAGATAGCTTATCTAATTATGATGATAATAGTCGTTTAAATGAAAAAATATCTAAATAATATCATGTTATATATATATATATATATATATATATATATAGGCCTATGTGATCCAAGTAACTAGTAACTAACTACTTGAGTAGTTTTTTCATTGGATACTTTTTTACTCTTACTCAAGTAACTTTTAAGATTATTACTTTTACTTTTACTTTGAGTAAATATTTCTATAAGTACTTGTACTTTTACTTGAGTACAGTTTTTGCATACTCTACTCACCTCTGTGTATTAGTGACTGGTTCCAGAGAAAGTGCATTTGAGGTTGAGAGTGAAGGTCTGCAGCCAGTCTCCATTGTCCTGGAAATGCAATTCAATATAGGCTAATTAATACATTTACTTCATTTGATGTTGTTTATAAACATGTAAGCCACATGTTTTCATATTATATGGGTGGTCTTTGCACATTTAACAGTTGAGGTTTAACCAGTTCACACTTACATAGGCCTATATTGAATCATTGGTAGTATGTATAAATATTGTCGTGTTTGTGTACTATTAGTATGTGATTAGAACTTTTTGAATATATTTTCTCATTGATTATAGATTTATTATCTCCGCAGATTTATTATTTTGTAGTTATCTCGTTAAATATGGTAGTAATGATATAGGGGTAGGAGTATATAAGTTTTACTTCTTCCTACCTCCTTTTGTGCATGTAAATAGAAGACTTTAAGTTTTTGAAAGTATGGAGTTTTTTACTTTGTTGCTCATTTGTTTTGTTTTTCTATTATTAGTTTTTTTTGATTGATTTTAATTTAGTCTTATTTACATGTTCAAATAAATAAATAAATACAAATACATACAATTAAAGGGAATAAAGTATAATGCGTATTTGGCGTGCTGTCCGGGGGGAGGGCTCCGAGCTCGGAATTCGGCCCGAACCCAGAGTACTCCCCCCCCCCTGTATGTAAAGTGGTTTAGGACTAGAAGAGTGGAGAAGGGGTGGTGGAGGGACACTGCTGAACTATCAGAGAATGCGGTGAGACTCCTGAGTCTATATATACACGTTTTAATCATGATTGCCGAGTGCTCTCCACCCGTGTTAATTATCTGAACGTGCTTCTCCCGAACTTTGTTTTAATAAAACAACATTAAGAACAATGAGCATTCTCTCTAAAATAGACCTCCAACATCTAAAACGTAAATCAATGGAAAATGATCTGTCATTGAGAGGAAATGGCTCTGTTCCCACATGTCCTGTAGCAATGAATATGATCAACTTTAAATCTCAAAACTGGCCATCATCATTAGGTTTAATACATAAACAAAACAGAAATTAAATACACTCATTGACACAAGATTACTGATGTATAAGCTCATCTTGAGTTATGTATGTTGTTTTTGTAAAAACAGATACTGTATGTAATTATTCATATGAAGAGCATAGCCCTGTTTACAACTAAATGCTTTAATAAGCAATGTGAACACATAGGTCCTATATTAATCTTCATATACTCTGTATGGAATGTAAATTGGTGACGTTGTGGTGACCATGTAAAGTTTACAAAGAGTTCTGTTGTAATCAGTATAGGCCGATAAAAGCTATTATGTTCACTATTGACCATCATTGTTTAAAAACAGACGATGTTCAGGGCCGAATATATCCTGCCAATCAAAAGGTTGCGGGAAAAAGTGTCAGACTGCAAATCATGCTGTGTGAAAAAAAATCTCTTGTGTTGAATTTAGGGCAAGTTGACGCAACAATAAACAGTTAACAGTTAAAAAAAAGAAAAGTTTAAAAAAGCTAAAAGCAGTCTCTGTTTGACCCTATGAATCACCTGTAGTTCAAGCCAGGCCCGCGGTTTTTCCCTACAACAAACATTATTTGTAGCCCGCCTCCCATAATGGTAAAGAGATTTGTGCTTTGTTAATTATGATAAGAAACATCTTTCAAATTCTGTCCATTTTATCACGAAATTCAAACAATGAATGTAATTAATTAATTCAACAATAAATGGCGTTTTGATGCTCTTAAATGTGACGTGACAGATTGCTGTAGTCAGATATATAGGCCTACATTGTGAACTACTTGTGAACAATGTCACTAAACGTTACATTTACCTCGGGAAAGTTACCCGATATTCACAGTTCGTTTGGTTAGCAATAAAAAACACTAGAGGAGCTAATTTACTTTTATAAATTGTATATATTTGAATAAATTTGCCATGAAGACAAGTGCTTATGAAAACTATGTGCAGTTGTATAGCCTACAAACATTTGTTTTTACTTTAAAGTAATTATTATATATGAAAATAAATAGAAGTTGAACAATATCCCTGTTGTTAATTGTAACCTCTAATATTATAGTAATGTACCAAATTAGAGGGTTCTATATTTTGCAGCAATATTTGGGAGATTTTATTTTCTTAAAGGTGCATTGCGCACCTCTCTGAGTTTTTGCAGAACTATGCCCCCCTCTGGCGACAAGCGAAACTGCCTAACTGTCTTTGTCTTGCGTGGAGTTTGCGCTGGGGTTTATGAACTACAAGCCGGTCTCTTTGAATCCATCTTCTACTTTTGTCGAAAGTTGACTAAAGTTTTGTCGCTCGAGTTGTCTTCGCTAATACGGAGAATGGCGGCGAATACACAAACCTGCCAGACATAGCTAGGGAAGCGTGAACGCGCATGACGTCACGCCCAGTCTCACGTTCCGGCCCGAATCCCTCTTATATTTTTTACTGTACAGGATTATAGAGGCAATCGCAGTGATCAGAGAAGGGCTCATTCAGCCCATCAGGCAATTGTTTAAGCATGTATGGGTTAGAAAAACGGGTATTTTCAACATGAAATGTTGCGCAATGCACCTTTAAGAAAAATCTAACTATCAGCATCGGCAGATATCATTGCCTGGGCAGATAGCATCGTCGTTATTGCCTGGGAAAATTAGTATCGGTGCATCTCTACTATACATGTGGCCTACTAATTAAACAATTGTATGTGAAACAGTATACAGTATGCAGTGATAAAATGATCCAATCATTATATAGTTGCATAGTTGTCAGGGTACATAATGCACACTGTGAAAAAAAAGAAGAAAAAAAAGTACTGTAGATTCCTGATGTCTATCTTTTTTTCATTTTGTTACTAGAGTACACTTTAGTGGATGAAGTGAATACAGCATCTGTGTTTCCCACCTTGGAAAACACCACAAGAGGGTGCAATGAGGAGGAGAAGAAAGAATGACTCCTGGAAAACAACTGTCTGGGATAATGAACAGACATACTACATATTGTTTTTCTTTGCCAAATAATGCATGTTTATTATGCTACATCGCATTCATCCATGATTTTTACATCCATTCAAGTAAGTATAATATAAAAGTAGCTGAAATGGTCCCTCAAAAAACAGAGGATAACACTTTGTTAGCACCAATGACAGACAACAAATGTAAGACATTCCACTTTGAAAAAAAAAAAGAAATTACGAAATAGAATTTGAATCCCTGTCTTAAAATAAGTTATTTAAAACTTATATGATGAAATACTATGAATACTCTTGTATGAATGGTTGGAAAGGATCAGACTGCTTGTGACATTTTCAGTCAGCTTCATAAGAGTCATAGAATGGAGGGCATAAATAATTCATAATGATTGTCCTTAAAAACTAACCGTCAGTCAAGGTCTGAGAAGAACAGGCAGGGGGAAAAAAACAAAACAAATAAAAACATTTAAACAGTGTTTATGAACTTCTGATCTGAATTGGAATGCTTAAGGCTGCTGGCAATATTTAAAGTATTCATACATTACAATTCATAATGTAATATCATTTCTAAAAATACTGATAAAATAGGACTTTGGTAGAAAATATTATAGGTCTCATCACATCTTTCTTATGTATCAGTTGTTTCCTCTACAAACCCATAAGACACTTAAATTATAACCTATAAGATATATAAGCAGAAGTAATCAGCTTGGTTTTTGAAAATGCCAAAGTATATACCTGAAATGCATGTCACTAAAAAGGAAAGGAAATGGTCTCTTCGGGCCTTTATTTTTTGTAGATTTATGTAATATTCTTTCAGAAGACTCATCTGAGGAAACTCCTCTCACCTTGTCCACAGATCCTTTTTAGAAGTTAAAAAGTGCTCACTTGAGTGTTATCCACAGTTTCATCTTCAACACCAGCAGCAAACAGAGAAAGAATGAGGTTTCAGAATTGCTACTGGCTCAGCGGTCAGAGGGGGGAAAAACAGCTTTTCAGTCTATTAATCGAGTTCTCTATTGAAAAAGTGATGTTCAGTCCTGTAATACAGTAGAGGAATGTTGTGACACTGAGCATAGTTGAACGAGTACCATGAAATTACTGAGAGATGAAAAGTCCTCTAGAGAGGTGTAGTGGTTCAGGGCTCTTGATAATCTCATTGGTTGGCCGGGGTTTCTAGACGATCTTTATCACCTCTCTTTTACCTATGGGTCACCTGGTTGTTGATCAGGCCAGGGAAAGTGTCTTCTGTCTCGGCACTAAAGGAGCCCCCTTAAAAGAGACACAGAATCACAGTGACGTTCACTATACAGGATTCTATGCATGTTCATTCTAAGCATGACATTTAATGCAATTATGGTCCCAAAAATATCTGAACACTTTAGATTATACTTTAAACACGTTTATTATTTTACTCTAAAATTTGTGAAGATATATAACAATATCAAGCCAAGTCTCTTTTTTACATTTAGACTGCTATTCAAAAGTTTGGGGGTCTGTGAATTGTTTTAATGTTTTTGAAAGGAGGCTTTTATGCTCACCAAGGCTGCATTTATTTGATCAAAAATTCTAAATATTATTTTAAAATATTAATAGAATCTAAACTAACTCTTTTCTTTTTTGAATACATTTTAATGTGTAATGTATTCATTTGAATGAAATCATTCAAATATGATTTATTGTTATTATTATTGTTGTTAAAAACAGTTGTGCTGATTAATATTTTTGTGGAAACCGTGATACATTTTTGCAGGATTCTTTGATGAATAGAAAGTTTGAAATAAAAGCAATTATTTGAAACAGAAATCTTTAATAAATGTCTTTATGGTCACTTTTGATCAATTTAATGCATCCTAGCTGAATAAAAGTATTAATAAAAAATATAGACCCTAAATATTTGAATAGTAGTGTACAAGAATAAGCTAACTTTTCAGGTAAGATAAAAAAAATAAATCAAATGATAAAATAAATAAAATATTCATAGTTAGAATGAAGGGACTAATCACGAAAAAGAAGATGTATTTTCAAATGTGACTAAAGCGTCCAAAAGTGAATCTTTTATGGAGCCAGTGTATGTGAAAAAAGTAAGTCATTTTCATGCCAAGACAATGTGAAGAGGCATTCATGACGTTTTGTTTACCTATATGGCAATTATACATCCATATACGATGACCATCATATCGACATTTGCATTTGACAATGTTATTGGTGTAATCCGACTCAGCAACCTCATAATTGGGGTTAATTACAATCTGTCAGAGAGAGTGAAAACAGTCAGCTCAAAGATCTAATCACAATGTCAGTTTCCAAGAATCAGGATAATATGATTAAAAGAATTTCTTTGGTACTAAAATTACTACTATTTCGGAAATGTCATTATTACCTGGAATGTGTAGTCTCCTGGTTTAACATCTGTAATGTCCACCCACTGGCAGTCAATATCATGCCTGTATGTATCCCAGCAGCCCACTGTGATCCCCTGCTCACCAAAGTTTGCACACTCATATCTCTTCTCAATTCCTTAAAAAAGTCAACAATACAAAGAGCACATCATCAAGTTGATGACGAGTTTACGCTACTATAAAAAGGAACAGAAAACATAACTATGAGTTCAAAACCACAGACTTAGAGTGAGGTAAACTTATTCTTACAATTGTCAGCTACAAAAACATGCACATTCTTTCATACCTTCATCACATTCTGAGTCCTCCAGACAGAAACTTGCTTTGTGTCCTTCTGCCACCTTGGTGCCATTGTTGCTAAGTAGGTCATAGTGGGTGAACACTTCCATACTATGATAGTGCCTGTAACAGTAAAATGTAAAATGATTTTAAAAACCTTTACCCACAAGTAAAAACCTACCATAACATTTAAAAGTTTGTGGTTGGTAAGATTTTTTAATCGTTTTGAAAGTAGTATCTTATGCTCACCAAGGTTGCATTTATTTGATCAAAAACACAATAAAAACAGTAATATTGTGAAATATGACTAATTTAAAATAACTGTTTTCTATTTTAATATTTCAAATGTAATTTTAAAAGCTGTATTTTCAGTAGCCATTACTCCATTCTTCAGGGTCACACGATCCTTCAGAAATGATCCTAATATGCTGATTTGCTGCTTAAAAACATTTCTTTTTATTATCAACATTGAAAACAGTTGTCCCACTTAATATTTTTGTGGAAACCATGATATATTTTTTTTTTCTTTGATTAATAGAAAAAGTTAAAAAGAACAGCATTTATTTAAAATAGAAATCATTATAAATGTCTTTACTGTCACTTTTGATCAATTCAATCTGTCCTTACTGAATACAATGATTAATTTCTATAAAAAAAATGTACTGATCCCCAAGTTTTGAATGATACTTAGGTACTTTCCATGAGTACAAAAATGTAAACTGATACAGTTAGCTCCATCTCTGTTGTTTACCTATTAAGGATATTATTTTTGTTCATGACATCAAAACATGGATAAATGTAATATATTTATGCTCTTATGAATGATATCTGAATTCTACCTCTATTGTCTCCAGCAGTTATCAGACCCCCCCTCACCTGTGGCAGTCATGCCAAACCCAGGTCTCTCTGGAGGCTTTGGGTCTGAAGTCAGATTGTCCGTTGTTGTGGATCTGGGAGGAGAAGCGGAGGAGTCGGCGATAGGAGTTGGCTGGGGTGGCACCTGAGGTTGATCCCAGGCAGTTCTCCTCATAGGCACACTGTAACATGATCATAGGTCGGTCCTCTAAGTATGTGGTCTGTTCCACCACCTGGGGGTTGAGCACCAGATCTGGGGCAGCTGGAGGGAAATAAAAAACTCTTAGCTTATGTTTTAAAACAGTGACAGTGTTCCTGTCAGAGTTCTAAAGAGAGGTTTATCCATTATTTTTCATTGTTTTTAACTCCATATGACCTGAAAAAGAGATATGTTTTAAACACATATTACACCACAAACTATATTAGTAATCATGTAGTAGTATGCTAAGGGCCATATCATACACCCGGTGCAATGCGGCGCCAGGCGCGATGCAAGTGTTTTTTGCTAGTTTCAGCCCGACGCAGTTACCATTTTCACGTCCTGCGCCACGTTGTTTAAATAGCAAATACATTTGCGCCCATTTGTGCGCCCATGGGCGTGCTGGTCTGAAAACGAGATGTGTTCAGGCGCATTGTTGGCGAAATAGACTGTGCCATTGACCAACAAAAACCTGGTCTAAAGTCAATGGCACAATATTTTTTTGTTATTTAAAGGGTGCATTAGTAATGTGTGCCTATAGGCGGGTCCACAACGCATGCACACTCTGCTTATTACACACACAGGGACGTGCAGCAGCACACAGACATGCCAAATATTAAAAATAAAAGGATTATAATGTAAAAGATTAGTATTGTGTACATAAAGATATGGTGGAATCCGGCTTGTCCCATAGATGGTCTGCTCGCGCGTTTTAACCTCGCGCACGAGCAGATTTGATTCCTCTCTGGAGAAGCGTTCAGTCTTTCCGCTTCCAAAATTCCTCTATGTAAATAGCGAATCAACAATGGCGCGAGCGCAACTTGCTTTTAAAGGGAATGGGAGAGGAGACTCTGATTGGTTTATTGCAAGTTATGGTTATGCCCAAAACACACCCATTACTCAT
The DNA here is from genome assembly GCA_029959095.1 of Rhinichthys osculus. Lineage (NCBI taxonomy): Eukaryota > Metazoa > Chordata > Actinopteri > Cypriniformes > Leuciscidae > Rhinichthys > Rhinichthys osculus. The sequence goes on along the minus strand of JARWKJ010000004.1, from coordinate 19,661,061 downwards.
TAAGAGAGGGACAACCCTTTTAGACCATGTGCCGGGCACATCGACCATTTTCCCCGTCGTTAAACTAGCAAAAGTGGATTCGGACACGCCTTAAGTGCACTTGCGCCCTGTGCTTTATGCCCCGTTTACACGATGGGAAAACGCAGATATTTCTCTGCGTTTAGCCCTCTCGTTTACACGAAAACGCCGTTTTTATCACAGAAAACGATTATTTCTAAAAACTCTGGCCAAAGTGGAGATTTCTGAAAACGCCGGTTATGTGTTGCCGTGTAAACTGGGAGAAACGGGGTTTTAGGTTCTCTCTTGTCGATTCTGAGGATTTTGATTGGCTTGCATGGCTTTATCCTTCTCCCTACACTGCCGCCCATAGGTTTGGCATAGTTCTGATGGCGCTCGACGGCGTATTTATGCGGGTGTGTGCACGATGTTATTTTTGAAAACGGAGAGGGGGAAAATATTCGTTTCTCTAAATACCCGGCTATGTGTAAACGTAGCCTTAGACCATGCGCTTAGATCGTTAAAATAGGACTCTAAGTGTTGATGACATTACAAACAGGATTGCGTGGTATTTTCAAAGAGACCAGTAGAGGTCAGTGTTTCCCCAGAAAAGAATTAGTTGAAGCTAATAGAATTACATACAGTAAGAACTCTGAAAGTCGAGACATAAAAATGCATAAATATAAGAATAACTGTATTTGAATATTCTGATGATAATACTTACTCTCAGAGCAGGAAACACCAGCAGCAAAGCGTCCTCCACCTTTAGGGCAGCTAAGATATTCTCCATGATGCAGACAGTGGGAGAGAGACATCTCTGTTCCAGCACACCTCACCCCACTCATAACCACTGCATCTGCATTCACTGAACCAGGCCAGTACCATGTCTCCTATACAAACACAAAATCCCACCTCAGTTCAAGTGATTTATCCATCCCACAGGGGAAATGAAAGGTAGTGCAAATACACTGAATATAAAGATGACATTTATTATTAAACAAATGGCTACAGCATTAAAGATGCACCCAGTCATTTTTTTACTCATTAAAGTTTTAAACATAAAGAAAGTAATAGTACTTTTTAAAAACATGTTTAAAATGAAGATTCTTTATATTCATAGTAACATAGCTGTTTTAAATGGAGCGAGTTGCATCATGGGAACAGACATGTTGAGGTGTGTGTAATACTTATAAGACATATATAATACTTGGTTTATCTCAGTACAGTGATAATAAAAATAAGCTGAAATAAAAATAAAATACAAATATTAGATTAAAAAAAAGAAATGTTGCCTTGGCAACTTACTGATAAGTTTAAGTTGAAGTACTAAAATTACTCAAACTAAAAACTGAAATAAAAAGAGAATTGTTTATAAATAATACTAAAACAACACTGTCTCAGTAACCTGTCTGTTACTGATCACTCTTTTAATAAAGGAATCAAAGCTTATCCAATGGCAATGGTAATTGAAAACATGTAGTTATGCTACAGCTACATTCACATCTCATTCACATCTACGCTATAAGCTAGCGTAAACTTTTTTTTTTTGCACCAGTCTTATTGAATGCACCTTGATGAAAGAACATATGTTAGATATTAAAATGAGAGAACACAAAGTTGAGGCAAAATGTCAACAAAGAAAGAGAAATCACTAACAGTAAAATGTAAAATAACCACAAGATGGTGCTATTTCCTGTCACCTTATCAAAACCTCTGGGACTTTTTGTTCTAATCGAGAAAAGTCCTCAGCAGCCAAGACCTAGCTTTGCACATCCGTGGCAAAGTCAAAACAATAAATAGTAGCCAAAGGAGAATTAAACGTAATACCCAGAGTAACTAAATGTCCTCTTTGATGTCATATTTTTATAGTAAGTTACCTACACTAAAGTCCTATCTGTTTCATTTAATTGAACCATTTAATTATTTAAAATAAAAACAGAGTCCGTATTGTTTAACCATTTCCAGACATAAATTATTTGTCAACACAACAGTAACATCTTCAAAAGCAACCCTCTCCTTCCCTGCGGCAGTCAACGGTTTCGTTCTTTCTTATCCATTTAAGATCCATTTGATGAGGAGATATAATTTCCTCTTGGAATAGACAGTCTCTAACTCTTAACTTCTTAAATGCTTCCCAGGTGTAACAGTTTATCTTCAACGTTGTCAAACCAGAAGGGAGTATTGGTTTCTCTTGGCAACCGTAAACACAGACATCTATAACTGTCAGAAAGCATGTATTTAAGAAGGTTAATCTGAGGAAAAAAGACATGTCTTAACAGCTGGTTGTTCTACCAATTACCATTAGAAACATCATTCTCACAGGACGACTTCAAGCTGAGCTGTGCCTCTAATAAAACTGGGATTCATTTCAGACTTTAAATAAACAAGTACATATGTTTTCTTGCAGTAACTAGTTTTGTCTAAGGCTATTAAAAGAAAGAATTCCACATTGGACAGGGTAAAGTGAGTAGAGAGTCAATTGCACTACTGAAAAAAAAAAAAAAACGTTTCTTTGTGGACATATTTGACAAATAAATCACAATACATTCTTTAGAAGGTACACCAGTCTACTCTGTTTACAAAATCCCTTCTGTGAATTGACAAATGAAATGTCATTAGACTAGACAACGTGCCTGAGTGTTGGAATGCTGCAATTTCTTATTAACAACCAGCAGGAACAGTTAAAGTACACCACAGGAATCCCACTGTCACAAGATAGTCGATAAAAATCAAATTGACCTGAAACATTCCAGAACTGATTTGATTTGGTTTTAATACAGTACAGAAATCATAGTAGGACGTCACTGAAAAACTTTCAGCCCACACAGAGCTTTGATTTCACTAACAGCAGTCCTCCACCATCCCTGCTTATACAAAAATAGCTGAATAGTAATGCGAGTTTGGAATACCATGAATTTTTTCAAAGGGCCAACATCCAATTTACTAAGATCAAGGGATGATCCGGTGAGAAGGATAGACATACCTTACCAACAGCCTGTTGAGTTATCAGCAGTGTAAAAGAATCACAATGTGAGACTCAAATGTCCATTTCAAGGAGTAAACATACCTGGAAAGCACTGCTTGCAAAGCCCAGGCCCAGCTGTCTGCAGACCACCATGGCCTCCATAGTGCCCCAGCCCTCACCGCACACAGTCCCCCACACCAGAGAACCGTTGCGCTCCATAAGAACCTCAACACGGCCTTCAAAGGGGTTATGTCCACCACTCAACCGCAGCTGCAATAATAAAGAGCAGACTGGCCATGCTATACTATGACAGTAAAAATGCATTTCGGTAGTCAGTCAATTTAAGTGAGTTTTTACCCTCTGTTGGAAGCCCATGGCAGGAACATTGCACCTCACGCCTGCGTCCTCCTCGTGACTGCAGCCTTCAGAGTCTTTATCCATATTGAAGGGGCACTCGGTGACAGACTTCTCAAAGCCAGAACATTGAACCTCATTCATATGTACAGGGCCCATTCCTGGAAAATACATGTTTTTATCCAGACACACCCATAAATGGTCATAGACACATGTTTAGTCCTAATAATAAAATCCCTACCTATTTACTCATATCTAATAATCATAGTAATCATAACATAATTTACCCCGAAATTTAAGTACATTTTTTAAAGTATTTGGGAAATTGTTGTTTTCAAGAGAGAAATAACGTCCTGGTTGCGTATGCAACCCACCGTTCCCTGAAGGAGAGAACAGAGGACGTAGTCGACGTCGACTGAATGGGGATCACGCTAGGGAGCCAATCATCTTCGAGTACTATTGAACGAGCCAATGGAATTGACATCACACACTCTGCCCCCGCAGCACGGGTATAAATAAGGAAGTTGATGCACGCACTAGTTGCTTTTTCGCTAAGGAGCCGAGCGTAACTCGGAGTCAGCGGTGGTCCAGCGGTAGTGGCAAGGGGACTACATCCTTCTTCAGGGAACGGTGGGTTGCATACGCAACCAGGACGTTCCCTTTCAGTCGAGAACGTCAGACGTAGTCGACGTCGACTGAATGGGGATCAACCATTGAACATGCCACTAAAGCTGCCACCTTCCAGTGCCTAGACAAAAGCCTCCTGATCCCGCCGCAATTTAAGGCGGAGAAGGGACAGGGCTTAGGCCAGGGAAGTCACTGCTGTTCCTACAGGCTCACTGGGAAAGCATTCCCTGTACATGGAAGGAAGGGATGCTGCGGATGCCACATTCTGCCAGAAGGGAGGTAACGTGGAAAAAACACATATGAACTGGGCGGAGACCGGGTAGTACAACATATGGAAGGTCACTGGGGTGGCTCCAGCCTATGACAGGGGGAGACTCAACCGGCCAATGATGGAAGACACAGGCTCACCGTAGGGAGCCGTACCGTGGAAAAACACACATATGGGATCACAGTAGGGATCGCAACATATGGACCCAGCCTAACACAGGTTCCACACTGCTTACGAGTGGTAGGCCATGTCCGATGTCGGAGGGGTGCGGAGGAACTCAACAGGGTTCGGTTAAGGGAACTCTACTGGAGAAAAATGGCAACGTATCCAGTCCGTAGGAGGGGAATGGCGCACCAAGCCGACACTTTGAACCGGGCTCGTTCAAGTACTCAAAGACAATTGGCTCCCTAGCGTGAAACTGGCTTCATGTGAAGGGGAAGCCGTGGTTCAACTAAGGTGTCGCCCAGCCCCCAACTCTAGAATATCTGTCAGCGAAGCACTCTGTGTCAACGCCTAGGCTGGAGCACACACTCATTTAAAAGGAGCTGACCACGTAAGTGAACATGTGCATCTTGGGATTTTCACCAAGATGAAGGCAACCACATTCAGTGGGCCAACCTCGCTTGGAAATAGCCTTCCCTCTCTGCTGACTTCCTTAACAGATAAGAGCTGGTCTGAGGTCCTATGGCTTGCGTTCTGTACATGTATAACCGCAATGAAACGGACGGACAGAGAAAGTCAGGGCTGGGTCTGCCTCCTCTGGGGCAGCGCTTGCAGGCTCACCACCTGGTCCCTCTTAGGGAGAGGTAGGAACCTTGGGCACATATCCAGGCCGGGGTCTCAGCTAGTGAGAGTTAGTTGGCCCGAATTCCAGGCACAAGTCGTTGACCGAAAGCGAGCAAATGTCCCTACCCTCTAGTAGAGACCATGCGAGCAGGAGAACTGTAAAAACTGAATTTTTAACTCACTGCCTGCAGTGGCTCAGGGGTGGTCTCTGCAGTGCAATGGCACCAGAGATAAGGCCCAAGAGGATAAAGAGGGGCGCAAGGCTTTTTATATCCTTGTTCCCTCAGGAACCTGACGATTAGGACGTGCTTCCCATGCTTCTGCATCATGATATGCGTCAAGTAATAACAGAGGCACATCACTTTGAGGGTGGAGGAAAACAGCCTACTCCAATCTTGTAGGAAAGAGAGCACAGAAATGACCGAACGCTCTCACGAATAGGTTCCACTTCTATTTGGCGTAAGCACAACTTCCTCTTTTCAGGGATAATGAACCGCATAGCCGCTTTCTTAGAAGGCTCACTGGGGAACGGATTTCTGCGGGGCCCCCGGGCCAGCTGGGAGCCAGTGCCAGGGCATGGAATCTCCACTCTCCCTGGCCATAGCTGTCGTGAGGCTAGTTGGCGGCACGAATGAGCAGATCGGAAGATATAGTGGGAGAACCGACCTCAGAAGCTTCTGACCTCAAGGAGAAGGTGACCGGTGAGTTGTGACATGCGAGGGAAGCTTAGCGCAACGGTCGCAATGTTGGCTTTTCAGACCAGTACCAGCTCGCTGAGCAGCGGTGGCTCAAAGCGAGGTGGACTGCAACAACTCAAGGCACGAATGCCCATGCAGTCGGAGGTCGCCCAGGCCTCCGTTAAAGCAAGCCCTTTACACATGGCCCCTCAGTCGGTGAGGGTTTGGCAGCAGGCCGGGGTGAACTGTTGTCACACAGAGTGTGCTGCTCTGCCACGGTCACCTCGGGACTCGATCGTTAAGCTAGTGCTGAAGCGGTCTTCATATGGAGGAAGCCAAGCGGCAGAGTCTGCCATATGCCCAAAGAGCCTCTGAAAGTTATTTCAGTGGGACCCTTTCTCACTTCTAAATAGCACCAGCCAACACACTCTCCTTTTGAAGAGACGTATTGGACCGAGTTCCTTCTCCAAACTGAAAAAGAGATACTCAGCCCGTTGGTGAGATTGCTCTCTCCCAGTTGATCTGAGGACCCAACTGGCTATGGAGCACTCGAAGGGTAGGACTTTGTACTGATACTTCGAACCCTCACATGCAACACACAGGATGGCCCGTGGTGCGGAAGGTAGAGATCTGAAGTACAAGCTCAGGTCAGATGCTGCAGACCAACTTGGGCTAAGATGGTCACGACCCACCACATACTGGGTACCATGAAGGATGAGTTTAAACAACTGGCCTTCATATCGGCTGGAGGGAACGGCTATATCAAGTCCTTCGCCAGTAGGACATAGATAAGCACGCACAAGACAGGAGCACTGCTCAAAACTAGGTGTGATGAATTTTCAGGAGCACGTCTGCTCAACATGTAGTTTGATGATTATCACTGACTTGAGCGGAGCCGAGCAATAGCCGAGTCTGATGGTCACAGACTGGTCCAGACTGGTCGGAAGCTCTTTCTGCTTCTACAACCAGACCAGGCCCAGAAAACCACAGACGTACCTAAAGTGGGGCAGCAAAGTGGAGAACAAATGGTGTTAGTGTGCAGTGCAACACTTAGCTGTCTCCAATGGCGGCAGGGGATGCGTGAGAAGGCGGATGACCGGGTCCTCGAACCGCACCAAGCTGCCTGCTGGTGACCAAGAGGGGGCTGAGGGGTGTAAGGCTTTTATACAGGGTCACACACCGCCAGACTGGCCCTTTTGGGGACCCAGGAATAGAGAAGTTTGCTCCTTTTATGAAAATGTGGGTACCGCTGACCCCTGCTTTTACGGGGGCCAGCGGCGGAACAGACACACACATAATTAAAAAACACCAAACGGCCCTCCAACCGGCTGGAGGGAGTGGATCGGTGGCCACTCCAAGAGCAACTTCTTCATCCCTGGGGGGCCCGTCCAGGTTAATTGTTTGCGCTGTCGATTACCACCTGGCTTGGCAGCGCCTGGGACGGGCTGGGTGCCCCTCCTGCGGCCGGCTCCACGCCGAGACCGGGATGTAGGTTGCTGCGATGGTCCGGCGGGAGCTGAGGCGGCTGCAGGTGGGCGCCCTCGGAACCGGGCAGGCGGAGGATCTGTCCCTGGCGAACGGGTGAAAGCAGCAGCGGGCCGCCGGGGCAGGATGTGTCAGAAGGCCTCCGTCTGTGCCTGGGCGGCGGAGAGCTGTTGGGTGCAGCTCTCCACCACGTCGCCGAACAACCCAACCTGGGAAATTGGGGAGTCCAGGAACTGAACCTTGTCCGTATCCGCCATCTCAACCAGGCTGAGCCAACGATGGTGCTCCTGGACCACTAATGTGGACATCGCTAGACCGACCGCACATGCTGCGACACTCGTGCCCCGGAGGGCGAGGTCGGTAGCAATGCGGAGCTCACTCATGAGCGCACGGTCTAGACTACCCTCGTGCATGTCCATGAGTGTATTGGCCTGATAGACCTGCAACAACGCCATGGTATGCAAAGAAGAGGCGGCTTGCCCGCAGGCCTTGTAAGCTCTGACCGCCAAACCTGACACGAGCTTACAGGCCTGAGAGGGGAGACAAGGATGCAGTGGCCGTCGGGCACAGGTGCACCTGTGTCGCGACAGACCGCTCCACTGGAGGGACAGCCTCATAACCCTTCACCGCTCCTCCCTCAAGGGTAGCGAGGGAGAAAAGCTATTCAGGCAGTTTCTGGACTTCGGGAAATAAAGGCACTGGGGCGGCGAGCTGAGAACCAGCCCTGAGATACCAATCCTCCAACCGAGACTGAACGGGACACGGTGGAGGGTTCCACTCGAGCCCGGAAGCCCGTTTCAGCATAGCTGACATTTCTGGATCTGGCTCGGGCAATGTTACACTCCCAGAGGGAGATAACACAGCCGAGTTGTCATCTCCAGAGGCCAGCTCACCCTCCGATGCTGCTATCGACATCTTATCCTCTGGGGGAACCCCAATTAAAACGGCTGATCGGTCCATTACAGGCAGACCAGTGCGTTCAACGGGAATTCCATCGGCTGCAGTGTGATGCCCACAGGGAATGGTTACCGGGGCCATGCACGCCAATTCTATTGACGTTCAATAGTACTCGAAGACGAGTGGCTCCCTAGCGTGATCCCCATTCAGTCGACGTCGACTACGTCTAACGTTCTCGACTGAAAGGGAACTGAAATAATTGAACCTATCAATCAAGAGTTTATATGAATCTACCATGCCATTAAGATGGAATTTACTGGCCATGTTCAAATTTAGGACAACTGTAGATTAGTGACCTAAAACTACACTTTAAACCTGAAATAAACATGGAAACATGTTATTTGTAAAAAAAAAATAAAAAGATTAAAAAAAAAATTTGGTGGGACTACTACAAAATATTTGGACACACTGAGGGCCCTATCTTGCACCCGGCGCAAATGACTTTGTACACTGACGCATGTATCATTCCTATTTTGCACCCGCGCAAAGCGGGCTTTTCCCTCCACAGACGCACGAAGGTTAACTACGAAATGAACTTGCGCTCCCTGGGCGGGTCGGCGCAAAAAGGAGGCATGTTTCGGCGCAAACATTCCCTAGTGCTATTTTGCAGTTCCAGAAAACAATTCCGCCACTGACCAGAAAAAACCTAGTCTAAAGTCAGTGGCGCGTTGCACGTTGTTCATAATGCTATTTTAAGCAGGCATGCTTGGCCATAATGTAGCGGGTGCACAACGAGCATACACTTTGATTCTCTCATCAACACAGATGCAGTAGTTTTTATTTTTGCAAATCATACATTATGGTGTCCATGAAGATGTAAAAAAATGTAGGCCTAAATCTAGCTTACACATTTACCCAAATTTTTCAGGCTAATTGTAGTAATGACGTATCAGACCTGTTTGCCCAATAGTGGCAAGACACATATCATATATATAAGGACATCTGACAAATTAGTTTGTCCGTCAAGAACCAGGAAAAAAAAATCTCCCATCCCCATACAACGTCACTTCTCTGTCTTTCACTGCCCTGACAAGAACGTCGGTCTCCTCGGCTGTGAACCACTCCTGGCGCGCGCCTGGTAAATCCGCCATAATAATAACAATCCGCCATGCAACATGCGCACCTGCTCTTAAAGGGTATGTTGGATGACGCTCTGATTGGTTTATTCCACGTTACGCCTAAACCACACCTATGAATAATTAAGCTATTTCAGACCAACCCCTTTTAAACTTGCGTCGGCGCAAGAGTCATTTATCCCGCCGGTAAAATAGCAACAGCGCTCAAGTTACTTGCGCTTCGCGCTTGATACTTGCGTTTCAGATCGTTAAAATAGGGCCCTGAGACTCTAGGATGTATTATCATTTAGGCCAGGTGTTTGAAAACCCCTAAGTATGATGATCCCCATGGACCACCTTAAAATATAAAGTCATCAATAATATTTTAAAGAGAACCATTTGTGTGAGGGAAAAAAAACAGTAAGCTTGATAACATAAATACAGCATGCTGTTTGCAAAATTAAAAGGAAATCTCATGAACTAAGAAATCACATTGTCCCTTGTACTATAACAAAATACTGTAAATTCCATAACTCAAATATCAAAACAACTTTAATTGAAACCAAGCTTCCAAAATAACTTGTTTTCAACTAATAGAAAAATTAGGTAAAAGTTTTAAAAAGAGTTCCACATGTAATACTTTCTTCATATGCAAATGTTACCCAATCATAGCAGTTCATGACCCCTTTAAATAACTGGCTTTTATATTGTTTATATTTATATTGTACTAAGGCCAAAATAAATAATTAAAATATTATCTGAAAAATATTATCTGTTATGTCAGACCAGAAGAGAAACATTTTCAGCTTAATTCATTTTTTCCCCTCCCACCCCTTACTTATTAAATTGCTTTCATTATAACAATGTATTAATTTTAGTTATAACATTGTATCAATTCCCTAGAGCACTGTGTACTATGAATCCCTTAAAAGGGCACAAGTAAATAAATGGAAGTCAGGGAGGTTGTAGCATTCCATCTGCTTTTGAACTTTTAGATCAATTCAACTATACGCACCTTGTCCAAGATGACCTCCAGAAAGCGCCTCCTTGGCACTCCCTAATCCAAGCTCACGACACACCACAGTAGCTGCTACGAGATTCCAGTTGTCATCACAGATCGTGCCCCATTCTCCATTCTTCAACACCTCCACACGCCCCTCTCCAACTACAGCGCCACCTCTGAGACGCACCAGGGGTTGCTGTATGTGAAGGAAGAGGAAGACTGAATGAGAAAGACCGATTCCTTTTAGCAGAAAAGCTAAAGTGCTAAACTCAAAGTAGGAATTCATATTTGAGAAGTTTAATAGTAATTTAGGCAACGAGTTTACATCAGATGTGCATGAAAAACTTTAAGACATCATAATTAAGATGCTCATTACAAAAGTTGGTAAAACCATTATAATTATTAAATTAAAATACACTGTTGGGGTAATGTTTGGGACCAGTAAGATTTTTTTTCTCTTATGCTCACCGATGCTGCATCTATTTGAGCAACAACAAAAAAAGGAATAAGAGTAATATTGTAAAATACTATCACAATTTAAATTTTAATACATTTTAAAATGTCATTTCTGTGATGGCAAAGCTGAATTTTCAGCATCATTACTTCAGTCTTTACTCTCACATAATCCTCCAGAGATCATTCTAATATGCTGATTTGGTGCTCAATAAACATTTATTTTTATGATCAACATTGAACACAGTTGTTCCGCTTAATATTTTTGTGGAAACCATGATACATTTTTTCAGGATTCTTTGATGAATATATGAAAAGCTCAAAGGAACAGCATTTATTTAAAATATATGTTTTTTTGTACCATTATTAATGTCTTTACTTGAACATTTATCAATTTGATACATCCTTGCAAAATTCCAAAACCTTCATCATTAAAAGAATGGATATATTCTGCAGGAATTCTTTCAGGAATACACAACAGACACTTAAATAGTGCAGCTATACATCATGCTAATGAACTCACTGACCTCGCTGAATGGTATGTAACAGGCAGGCATCCACATGGACTACTTAAATATGTAATTTGGAAAGAGTGATGTCATTTTCGGGTAAAATGTCTGTCATCATAGGGCTTTAGAGATTTAAAAATATCCTTTTCTCTGCTCTCTAACATTAGTATTCATATAATCACACTTTGCGGCAACTGAAAATACTGGAATTGAAAACTGCCACTTTTTCCATACATTCTTCTTTAAATAAGTAAGAGACGATTCACTTTAAAGTAGCCGCTAAGTCTAGATCAAGATTTTCTATAACCATGGTGATAAAGTGTGTTGAGATCTGTTCCATACTTAATAGTCTTCTCAAAGGTGAAAGTCAGAAGTTCAGTGCAAAGCAATACCTCATGTAGACATGTGGCTTCTTGTATTTTTGGAGTAAATGTATCATCTGGCCTCACCTCCTGTCTGAAGGCCTTCCTGTATCCTGACATGGGAGTCGGGGCGAAAGCTCTGCCAGGGACGCAGCTGACTACCACAGGAGTGCCCTGCTCACACGTGCTATTGGCTTTGATGATGAGTGTGTGGCCCAGCTTACAGCTAGACAAATGAGCTTCATTTCCGGTGCAATTTATGGAGTAATCCCAGTAAGTTGGCTTTCTCCTGCGGGCAAACATCCTGAGAAACAAAGGAAGGGGAATATGAGAATTGAGTTGAATAAACATAACTCACACAAAACACATGTTTAGGCCCAAGTGGAAGATTCTAGCCATAATAGGGCTAGCTAGTAAAGATTCATGACTGCATTAAACATTCAATACACTTGGAACTGCAAAAGGATGAGGCGCAGCTGAAGTGATGTCATATATTCCTGCAGGAAAAACAGTGCTAATCCTACAAACAGAATATTTAACAAGCTCCCCTGTCAGAAGTATACTGGCCACCATTCACAAAAAAAAAGACACAATCCACATTTGTTTTTTAGACTCCAAGGGAGAGAATGTCTCACACTAGCTCCAAAGTCTATGTCAGATCCCTACTGTAACTGCCTTTGTCCCCAGTTTATTTCTGTATTAGCACTTTTACTGTTTTGTTTCTTCTTAATTTAATGTTAACAGCAAGACGGAACTAATTATTGGTTCCGCCCGGAGGTTTCCGGCCGGGCGCTTTTGAGCGAAGCACAGAGAAAAAACTTTACGGCGAAAGAGACTGATTTATCCGCTGTTGTCGTGTTTAAGTGCATAAGTTTACAAGAAAATAGGCAGAAGAAGATACAGAAGATTTAAAAGAATGTTTAGCACCTCTATGTGATAAGCAGCAATGAGGTTTGTTGACCGTTTAGTTTGTGTTTACATATGTTTTCATGTGTAATTGTTTTGATGTATAACATATAAGGTGTCTAACGTTAGCTGTATATGGCCTTGATTATGACACAATATGTGTGAGACATGCATATAGCATTATTTTTTGTTAATTTATATTTTCTTTCTTCAACCAGTTCTCACGGGTTGACCAGCATTAAAGCCCTGTATTCTAACCAAGACCTCTTGCCTCATGTCTGTCACTGGAGGAGTTACAGTGAGAACTCAACTGCTCTGCATGAGTAGACGAGGAAGACAGTACCAAAGAGCCGTGATCCATTGACAAGAAGGGACATCTCTACTTCCAAAGGTGTGCATCTGCCCCTGACATTTACACATCCGCAGCATCCACAGAAGACTCCAGGTCCCTTACCACGAATCCGGCTGAAGCCAAGAAGCTTAAATATTTCCTACAAGAGACTGTGACTTTCGTTTGCCGTCATATTCATACGGTATAGTTGCGTGCATGTTTAAGTGTTAACTAAGCTGCAACTAAGAGACTTAAAATGAAATGTTCTGCACAATTTTTTCTGAATTTTGCATTTTGTAGAATAACGAGATCATAGATTTGTGTGAAGTGGATCTAACATTTTCTAAAAACTAATAAGTGGTAGAAAGTTTATAAATGTGAATAGCTAATGAGAAGTGAATCACTTAGCTTCTTGCCATATTACATTTAACCCAAAATTAAGTACATCAAGTAGCAATGTCAGAGCCTAGTCATACCTCTAGCAGAAAGCAGGTTAAAGCAGGAAAAAATATAGAGCAGCAGTGCATAGACATGCAACCACAGGCCACTAAAGGCACAAGAGCTGATGACCACACTTCCTCACAAGAACCACGAAGAAGCCAAAGAGTCCGAAAATTAACGGAAAAGGGCCAAGAACTGTACAGTGAGCGAATAAGAAGATTTGATCACCGTTTCACTGTGAGCTATGAGGAGTGGAAGGCTATCGCTAAGGACGCCAAGCAAGCCCTGAGTGGACAATGCTCTAACAACCTGCTACATGAATACATCAGCAAAGTAAGCGTAGCCTCAAACAATCTGAACATTGCTTATGAAGAGTTGAGGCACATAGGCAACCCTGACCAGGACACACGTCGCAGAATTGACACCTGTGATGCAGTAACCAGGAAGATCATTCAAAGTGCAAAAGATCGTTTGGAGACAGCAGATAACGGTGGAGGAAATGAAGAACGAGGCCACAGGGCGACATCGTCTACATTCAAGTCTGTAGCCTCAGACAAGATAAGTGTCAAATCCCAATTCACTAAGTCCTCTCATGCTCAAGGCAGCTCCAGACATTCAAGTCGGATTTCTGCTAGCAGACAAGATGCCGCTGCTGAAGTTGCTGCCAATGAAGCTACACTAGAAGTACTACTAGAACAAGAGTGTTGCATCGAGGAATTGGAAAAGCTTGAAGCTGAAGCTGCAGAGAGACAAAAGGTGCTAGATGCAAAGCGCAGACAACTGGAGCGACTAGAGACAGTTAAAAAGTTAGAAGCTGCTAAGGCACGTCAGCGAGTGTATGATCAGAGTGAGTGCTCAGATGAAGAAATAAGCAGTCTACTCCATCAAAGTGTCTGTATTAAGGAAAGAGAAGAAGTGAAACATGAAAATAATCTGTTGCAGCACCATTCCTCACCACAAGACTGGGCACACTCAAAGCAAGATGACAGTACAGCAGCTCTTGTTAGAGCACTGGCAGAGTCCATCAGTGCAGGTCGTCTTCCTATACCTGAACCAACAATATTCAGTGGCGACCCACTCAGATTCAATGACTGGAAGGTTTCGTTTCAGACACTCATTGATCGGAAAAACATTCCAACTGAAGAAAAGATATATTACTTGCGAAAGTATGTGGGTGGACCTGCTAAAAAGGCTATAGAGAGCTACTTCCTGCTTGGTTCAGAGTCAGGCTATCATGCAGCATGGAGGATCCTCGAGGAAAGATATGGGAATCCATTCCTCATAGCCAAAGCCTTCAGAGACAAGCTGGAGGGATGGCCCAAGATAAGCTCCAAATGCAGTATCGAACTTCAAGAGTTTGCTGATTTCCTTCGGAGCTGTGAGGCTGCTATGACTCAGATCAGAGGCCTCAATGTACTTAATGACTGCAATGAGAACCAGAAGTTACTTGCAAAACTTCCAGACTGGCTGACCTCGAGATGGAACAGAAAGGTAATAGAAGTGGAGGAAGAAAGTCACACTTTCCCAAGCTTCCAGCAGTTTGTAGAGTTTCTCACACGAGAAGCTAAGATTGCAAATAACCCAATAACATCTTTCCATGCTCTGAAACCCGCTGAAGATAAGCAGATCAAGGTTTTAAAGAACAGAGCTGTAGGAGCTAAAGTACTAGCAACTAACTCAGATGAAAAAGCTTCCTCCACAAGCTGTTTATTTTGTGAGAAGTCAGGACACAGTCTACACAAGTGTTGGAAGTTTATGGATAAGACTATCTCTGAGCGAATCAAGTTTGTTCAAGGGATGAAGTTGTGCTTTGGCTGTCTGAAGCCTGGCCATCGCTCAAAAGAGTGTGAAAATAGGAAGATCTGCGATACTTGTGAGAAAGGACATCCAACCTGCTTACACGATAATCGCAGCAAAGAAAGAGGAATGTCAACAAGGACTGGTAGGGAAATGGAGCATGACAAGTCAAGAGAAGGAACAACAGATCGTTCACAAGAAAAGATGACAAGAACACCACGCGAGGTAACATCTAACAGAGTTATCCAGAACGTTAAAAGCACCTATACATCCTCAGTCATTCCTGTGTGGTTGTCAACTGCAAGTAAGCCAAATCATGAAGTTCTTGTGTACGCCCTCCTCGATACACAGAGTGACACGACCTTCATCCTTGAAGAGACAGTAAAGGTGCTTCACACTAAAAATGAACCAGTCCAGTTAAAGCTCTCCACAATGACTTCAAGAAATACAGTGGTGCCTAGCAGAAAGCTGACTGATCTACAAATAAGAGGATTCTACTCGGATAAGGTAATCTCTCTGCCAGTAACTTACTCAAGAGAATTCATCCCTGCAAACAGAGATCATATTCCCACACCAGAGACTGCCAAGTCATGGTCTCACCTTGAGCACATTGCAGATGAAATTGCTCCTCTACAGAGCTGTGATGTCGGCCTACTAATTGGCTACAACTGTCCTCAAGCTCTTGTACCAAGACAAGTGGTTGCTGGAGAAGAAAGTGAGCCCTTTGCTCAGAGAACAGACCTGGGTTGGAGTATAGTTGGTTATGGCAACCCATGTCTTGACTTTGGAGACGCTTTTGGAACAAGTCACCAGGTCATTGTGAAGCAAGTGATATCAGTTATTCCAAATCTCCCAAGCGAAGTGCACTATGTCTGTAGAACACAGATCAAGGAAGTAATCCTTCCTACAGACGTCATCAAGGTGTTGGAATCTGATTTTGTAGAAAGGGCTTCGGAAGATGAACACCTTTCTCAAGAGGATCTTCAGTTCATGTCAATTATGGAAAGTGGCATCAGACTCAAGGATGACGGGCACTATGAAATGCCACTTCCCTTCAAGAAAGGAAGACCAAACTTACCAGATAACAAGATATGTGGCATCCACCGTCTCAGATGTCTGGAGAAAAAGTTAAAGGGAAATGAGCAGTACTACAAAGACTATAAGGCCTTCATGGACGAGTCAATAGCTCGTGGAGATGCCGAGCTTGTCCCTGAAGAGGATATCAGCAAGACTCCAGCGTGGTACATTCCCCACCATGGGGTGTATCATCCCCAAAAGCCTGGTAAGATCCGTGTCGTTTTTGACTGCTCCGTAAGGTTTAAAGGGACATCTCTAAATGACCATCTCCTGACTGGCCCAGAGTTAACAAACACCTTGGTGGGAGTTTTGTGTCGGTTCAGAAAGGGTCGTGTGGCAGTTATGTGTGACATAGAACGTATGTTCCACCAGTTCCATGTTAAGCAAGAGGACCAAGATTATCTCAGATTCTTGTGGTGGAAGGATGGAGATCTTAAAACCCAGCCCTCCATTTATCGAATGAAGGTCCACTTGTTCGGTGCAGCTTCATCACCTGGATGTGCCAACTATGGCCTGAAGCATCTTGCCGCTCAAGGACAAGAACACTTTAGAGAAGAAACCATCAGGTTCATCCAGAAGAACTTCTACGTCGATGATGGATTGACAAGTGTAGAATCCGAAGACCAAGCAATCCAACTAGTGAATGAAGCAAGAGAGCTTTGTCGCACAGGCAAACTTCGACTGCACAAGTTCATCTCCAACAGCAAAGAAGTCTTAGACACAATTCCTGAGGAAGAGTGTGCTAAAGCTGTCAAGGATTTGACCATGATGTTGGGAGAACCACTGATGGAAAGAGCACTAGGGGTACAGTGGTGTGTGACTTCTGATGAGCTGCAGTTTAGAGTTGTTGTCAAAGAAAATCCACTTACACGCAGAGGGGTCCTGTCCACAGTTGCTTCTGTGTATGACCCACTTGGATTTGTGGCACCCTTCATCCTGGTAGGAAAGAAGATCCTGCAGCAGATGTGTCGTGACAAGCTCAGTTGGGATGATCCTTTGCCTGATGACCTTCGACCCCTGTGGGAGTCTTGGGTGCAAGATCTAAAAAACTTGGCTGAGGTGAGAGTCCAAAGATGCTATCTGCCATCAAGCTTCAAGGTACAGCATTATGAGCTCCACCACTTCTCTGACGCCAGCGTGTCAGGCTATGGAGAGTGCTCGTATTTAAGAGCAGTCAGTACATCAGGTGAGGTCCACTGCTCCTTAGTCATGGGAAAGTCAAGAGTTGCTCCTACTAAAGTCATGACTATACCAAGACTCGAGCTGTCAGCAGCAGTGGTAGCAGTCCGGACCAGTGACATGCTTAAGAAAGAACTAGAAATAGACTGCCAACTAGAATGTTTCTGGACTGATTCAAAGGTTGTACTTGGGTACATCAGTAATGAAGCCAGAAGATTTCATGTTTTTGTAGCAAATAGAGTTGAGCGCATTAAACTAAGTACAGAGGCCGGACAATGGAGATATGTAGCTTCAGAAGACAACCCAGCTGACCACGCCTCAAGGGGTGTCACGGCAAGACAACTCACAGCTTCTAACTGGTTCACAGGTCCAGAGTTTCTTTGGCAGAAAGAGTTACCAACTGGAGTTGTCATGGTGGGAGAGATCGAGAGCAGTGACCCAGAGGTCAAGAAAGCTCAGGTTCATGACACTCAGGCAAAAGAAGCAAAAACACTTCTAGAGCGTCTACACAAGTTCTCAGACTGGGCAAGATTGGTGAAAGCTGTTGCCAGACTCAAGCGACTTGCTAAGGAAATCAAAGGTCTCAAGCCAAAGTCCTGTGAGGCCTCGAGCTTGGAGGAAAGGAAAGAGGCGGAGCTGACCATAATCAAGATGGTGCAGGAAGCAACTCTCTCTCAAGAAGTTCAACACCTTAGATGTCATAAGGAGACAAAGCTCAAAGACAAAGTCAGCCAGCTGCACAAACTATGTCCGTTCCTGGATGATCAAGGTGTAATCAGAGTAGGAGGTCGCTTAGCTCATGCTGCCCTACATCCACATGTGAGGCATCCAGCAATCCTTCCTAGAGACAGTCATGTTTCTGCATTGCTCATCAAGCACTATCATGAAAGAGTGTACCATCAAGGTCGAGGAATGACTATTAATAAACTCCGAGCCAATGGCATATGGATCCTGGGTTGCAGCAAGCTTGTTTCATCCCATATTCACAAGTGCACAAGTTGCAGAAAGTTCCGAAGATGCACAGAGCAACAAAGGATGGCAGACCTTCCAGAAGATCGGATGGAAACAACTGCGCCATTCACTTACTGTGGAATGGACTGCTTCGGACCGTTTCACATTAAGGAAGGAAGAAAGGAGCTAAAGCGTTATGGGCTGTTGCTCACCTGCATGTGTTCCAGAGGAGTTCACATTGAAGCACTTGATGACTTGACCTCAGATGCCTTTATCAATGCTCTGCGTTCCTTCATCGCCATTCGTGGATCAGTAAGGCAGATAAGGTGTGATCAAGGGACAAACTTTGTCGGAGCAAGGCGTGAGTTCATTGAAGCATTGAAACAGATGGATCAAGAGGAGCTCAAAGATTTGGGCTGTGAGTTCATCATGAACACCCCGGCCTCAAGTCATATGGGTGGGGTCTGGGAAAGACAGATCCGCACTATCAGAAGTGTTCTGGCGTCCATTCTACAACAGTCGTCCAGACAACTTGACTCCTCTTCCCTACGAACATTTCTATATGAGGCCATGGCGGTTGTGAATAGCAGACCTCTAACCACTGATCATCTGAACGATTCTACTAGTCCAGAGCCCTTGACACCAAACCACATCTTGACCATGAAATCCACAATCATTCTCCCTCCTCCTGGAAAGTTTGTCAAGGAGGATCTCTACCTCCGCAAGAGATGGCGCAGAGTTCAACTCTTAACCAACAACTTTTGGGTACGGTGGAAAAAGGAGTACCTCTTAAATCTCCAACACAGACAGAAGTGGACCAAAGATCGCAGAAATGCAAAGGTCGGTGACATTGTTCTGTTGCAAGATGCTGCTACACCGCGAAACCAATGGAAGCTGGCAAGAGTCATCGAGGTGTATCCTGGAAGTGATGAAAGAGTGAGGAGACTCAAGTTACTTATCAGTGACTCCTCCCTGGATGGAAGAGGAAAGCGTACATCCAAACCTGTTTACCTGGAGAGACCCATTCAGAAAACAGTTACATTGATAGAAGCAGACTGATGGTTCAATCATACACGCAAACACAGTTTATTAGTTGTTTATTAGGATAGAGTTCAATTTAATTTATTCATGCAATATGTTTGTCTCCAAGTTTAAGAAATCACTGGTGATTTGGTGGGAGTGTAACTGCCTTTGTCCCCAGTTTATTTCTGTATTAGCACTTTTACTGTTTTGTTTCTTCTTAATTTAATGTTAACAGCAAGACGGAACTAATTATTGGTTCCGCCCGGAGGTTTCCGGCCGGGCGCTTTTGAGCGAAGCACAGAGAAAAAACTTTACGGCGAAAGAGACTGATTTATCCGCTGTTGTCGTGTTTAAGTGCATAAGTTTACAAGAAAATAGGCAGAAGAAGATACAGAAGATTTAAAAGAATGTTTAGCACCTCTATGTGATAAGCAGCAATGAGGTTTGTTGACCGTTTAGTTTGTGTTTACATATGTTTTCATGTGTAATTGTTTTGATGTATAACATATAAGGTGTCTAACGTTAGCTGTATATGGCCTTGATTATGACACAATATGTGTGAGACATGCATATAGCATTATTTTTTGTTAATTTATATTTTCTTTCTTCAACCAGTTCTCACGGGTTGACCAGCATTAAAGCCCTGTATTCTAACCAAGACCTCTTGCCTCATGTCTGTCACTGGAGGAGTTACACCTACTATCAGGAAAACAAATGTAGACAAACACAAACATAGGCTTTGAGAGATACAAAAGAAAAGGTAGACATAACATTTAACTCACAGATTTGATCTGAAGTTACAAAAAAAAAATTGTCACAAAAGCTTGAACATATAACCTGCTGTTTAATTTATAGTGTTTGTGAGAACAGCTGAGAGAGCTGTTATACTTCCATGCTTTATCATCTGAGAACATCATCTGCTTGTTCCAGCCAGGGAAAGACCCATATTATTTACAGGAGCCATTTATGCACGGCCCTCTGAAAGGATTGTCCAAGTTTTCTTATGAAAGCATGGTATAAAGCCACAGGGCAGACAGAGGTAGTTGAAAGGAAGCCCATTTTGGCTCCACGCTGAAAAAACTATAGCCTTTGGCTACGTGTCCCCCCTCCCCCAACATCAAGCACAGATTTAAAAAAAAAAAAAAAAAACAGTGCCTGCACATTTCATAAGGCGCAGCATGTGCGTGGAAGCACGTAGCTTAGGCGAACAGTCCAAGATCATACAACGAACTATAAAGCTTTCATTTCTATTGTGCCTAAGTGATTGCTCATAAAGCACATTAATTACCATTAATTACTAACTAGGCATTTTAGTGCTGATTTCCACATAGTTATGAAAGTACTCATGAAGATTTATGCAACTCTTGAGAGTCATTACGAACACAGTATGGAATGTAATAGCTTAGCAGAAAGTATGAGTTCAAGACTATGTTCTCTGCAGATTTTCTCATTTATTTGCAGATTTTCTATCAGGCATATACAGAGATTAAGAAGTCTTGAAGACTTGCTAGAAACATTCTTCATGATGTGATTTCAAATACGGCAAATTAAATGAAATCAAAAGAAATGTTTCATTTGCCTAAACTTGCTTGAAAGGTAACCAGTGGTTATAAGATGTTTACATAATAAAAAATGAAATTTATGCAATACACTACTAACAGTGTGAAATGTCATGAGATGTATCCTGGTATGATTTAAAAAGTATATTAAAATATATGAAATAATAATAAAAAAAAGTTTTGTAATAAAACTCAAACATTGGATAACTTACAGTTCATTAGTCTACAAAACTAAAAACCTATATATTTTACAAAATGTATATGGCCCAGTTTCACAGACAGGGCTTAGATTAAGCCAGGATTAGGCTTTAGTTCAATAAAGGCATTTAAGTGGCTTATATAAACGTGGCTTAGAAAAAAAAAACATTACAGGTGTAATCTTGAGACAAAACAATGACACTGACGAGCACTCACTTGTACACACGGGTATTGTATCTCTTGTCTCCTGGAAAGCCGAACATGCCACAGATGACCCTGCTGTTCATCTGAGTCCAGTCATCATCACAGATCTGCTTCCATTTGCCACCATCCTTCACCTCTACGTAGCCCTCTGTCACTGGGACGCGCTTACGATATGATGACAGGATGGGGCGAATACGAACATCCTCCACCTGAATGTTCAGACTCTGAAGGGCAAAAGAAGTCAAGAATTGTTACTGAAGTTGATTTATGATGGACATTGATTCTTGTATTAGCAATAAATATAATTGCAGAAGGGGATAAACTGCAGGCCAGACATTTAAAGGTGCAGTGTGTGATTTTAAGCGACATCTAGCGGTACGGTTGCGAGTTGCACTAAAGGCTCAGCCCACTGCTCACCCCTCCCTTTCGAAGAAGCTACGGTGGCTAAAATGGGACAAACATATCGTCGTCTGAGACAGCAGAGAATAGCCAGAGTAAGCCAGGAGTGTGTAACATTGTCACTGTTTCTGTACCACAGTCCATTATAAACCACATCAAGGATTAAGTTTACAAAGCCATAGTCAGGTGAGGATCAAGGGTCTTAATATATAATATATTAATAGTAATCAGCTGATTGTCTCACAAACGTAACCAGCACATTTCTCCCCACATAGCAAACCCATAATACAGCGAGGGAGAAGAACCACATGAAACTATGCAACTATATATTTTTTCTAACAGGGTAGTAAAAGTTTAGCTGGCTAAATATTATGAGCTGTTACTGTGGCTGAGCTGGTTAAAGCGTAAAGCCTTGTTTAAACTCGATGCGTCCGCATGAGCCCAAAGGTGTGTGCGGCAAAAATGACATGATTGGGACGGTAGAGATCAACTTTTGCGACATGACAGTTGCGTGGTGTCACAACTCCTCCCCACATTTGTACTTTGATGGGCGTTCCTCAAGTTTACCGCTATGGGCGTGGTTTTGAGCCAGCGGCCAGTCTAGAACAGAGGACTTGCGAGAGACTTCCCTCCGTCTCCATATGCTCTACTTCTATTGGATAGACACGGCGTGTTCAACGGATTCATTTGCATAAAGATGGGCATCGGCCAGCTTTTTGACGCCCAGCATTTTTCCAAATGAAGCGCTGCCTTCCTGGGATGGGTGCGGATCCACTTGTCCGTGCGATACTTCTGTCGCGCCACGCTCTGCTTTATTCCTATGGGTGACGTCATGCGACTTTAACGCGCCCGCAAAGCATCCCGGGAAGGCGGCGCTTCATTTGGAAAAATGCTGCGCGTCAAAAAGCTGGCCGATGCCCATCTTTATGCAAATGAATTCCGTTGAACGCGACGCGATTATCCAATAGAAATAGAGCACATGGAGACGGAGGGAAGTCTCTCGCAGGTCCTCTGTTCTAGACTGGCCGCTGGCTCAAAACCACGCCCATCGCGGTAAACTTGAGGAACGCCCATCAAAGTACAAATGTGTGGAGGCGTCGCAGATCCTAATCACTCCGGATAGGGTGAACCCAATGGCGACGATGTGGCTTCTTCCTCCGGAGGTAGAGCAGAGCAGCTACAATAATCTTTCTCTGTTTTTTATTCATGACCGTACAGATCAGATCACTTTCTCGAACAAATGTTTTAAATACGTAACATTTCCCGCTCGGTCAAACCCACGCCCATAGCGGCAAACAGAAGAACGCCCATCAACGTACAAATGTAGGGAGGCGTTGCGACACCACGCGACAGTCGAGTGGATCAGCACCGTTACGCGTCAAGGGGGGGCTTGGGGGCAATGACGAGTACTAATCAGCTGTCATCTGTTATGGCTTTGCTATGTGGGGATAAATGTGCTGGTTACGTTCGTGAGACAGAACGTAACCAGCACATTTATCCCCACATAGCAAAGCCATAACACAGCGAGGGAGAAGAACTAAGTTACATGAAACAATCCAACTACATATTTTACACCACTGACAAGGGAAAAGTCACTACTCAGGGTGTGTATGGCCAGCTTCTAGCTTTCTGCCGCTTCTCTTTCAAGGTAGTGACGTAAGAATTAGGGCTGTCACTTTTGAAAAAAAACTAATTGAACGGATATCGAATATCAAGCAATGTATTCGAATATATTCGAATATCTACGAGCCCCCCGCCCCCATAAAAAAAAACACAAAAAAAACACAACACCATAACGGAGATTCAATCACGAATTTATTAACAACAGTCTGACAGTCATGGGCCATAGCCTGTCTGAAAAAAAAAGTTTGAATTAAATGTTTGAAATATGAATAATCAATATGAACGTGCCACTATGCATAGCCGATCGCAACATTAGGCTACATAGAAGAAAACAGAATCGGAACAGCATGGCACAATAATGTGACAGCTTAAACAGTAGCCATGAGTAAGACATAGCAGCATTATTCATTTCTTAATGTTGTTTGCTAGAAACACCAATCTGTCAACTTGATCTGGATCGAGTGCGGCTCTCTTTTTATTCACGATGTTCCCCGCGGTGGAGAACACACGTTCGGAGCGCACAGACGTGCCTGGCACACACAGGTATTTGCGCGTCAACGTTGAGATAAGTGGGTATTTGTTGCAGCCTGTGTCTCTCCACCAATGCAGTGTGTTGCTGTCTGCGGGGAGAGGATTGGAGTATTGGAGTAGATGAGATGGATTGGAGTAGTAAATTGTCCGCTCATGTTGGCCTTTCTGTGCATTATCTTCCATTTTCAAAACAGATTATTCGCTTGATTTGGTTATGAGCCTACGCTACAATACGTTTAGAGCGCCCTCTACTGGATGAGATGACAAACAATAAAATAAAAAACAAACGGTCTAATCGTAGACTGTAAAAAATGCGTTAAGCATGGCACTTTAAAAACCGGATAGTTTATTTATAGTTCGGTTACGGTTATTTCACGTCATGTTCGAATGCACATTCGAATATCGAATAAAAAGTGACAGCCCTAGTTAGAATGCTTTAAATCTATGCTGAAAACACACCTATGCGCTATGGCCTACAATTGCCCCTAGGTTTCAGGATACTGGTCAGGGTAGGATATTAACCAGTGTTTTGTGTGAGTACTGTTTGAGTGTTTGAGTAATTTTTAGATCTGTACAGCACTTTGGTCAACTCGTGTTGTTTTTAAATGTGCTTAACAAATAAAGTTGATTGATTGATTGAGTGACGAAACGCGCTCTGTAGCGCTGTTTGTTCACTGTCGGCTACGATAGAAACATGACGTCACAATATGTCGACCTTCAAAGAAGGGGGTGCCCGCGGTAGATATAAATGTCTCATTCTAAGGTAATATAAACATTACGGTTTATTAAGTAAGTTCTTTATACACCACTGAAACCATGGATGTCATATTGCATTTCTGTTAATAGATACTCAAAAATTTTACACATTGCACCTTTAAGACACATTAAACATATAAGTTGTAACAAGAAATACCCTGTCTGTAAGGTTACTCCATTTTCGTATACATAATAAGGTTCCCTCTGAATAGCGGAAATTTTCCATTTGTTCTGTGTTAGCATTATTCAATGTACTAATGTTGTGAAACTCGTAACTGGACACTTTAACCACAGTCACTATAAAACTAAACCAGTTTTACAGTTCCTTACTTCATTATAAACATCCTATCAGCAGGACTTGTTGACCTGCTCCACCTCTGAAAAATCTTCCAACTGTGTTTACCCTCAGGCCAACAACAATTCACGTCCATGGCGAGACTATAAAAATGCATTTAATGGCTTCTGACGTATATAGTAGATGGATAAAAAGGCAAACAAGAGGTTACTGCTTTCAAGCTCACATCAAATAATCCCAGACACCTCGATAATCAGGCAAGGGTGTGTGGTTGAAATTATTTCCCCAAAATTTACTAGAAAGTCTGGAAAATTGAAGCATGGAGAGCATCTTATGCAACATTGAAATATCAGAAGGCACTTCACATAATGTATGGCATTAGAATTACATAGCGATATCTAAATGCAGCTCATCCCATTTAATTATTTATGTATTATTACAATTTTGATCAAATTATTCCACGGTGAATCTAGGCCTACATGAAATGTAAATCAATCAGGAGGAGTGAAGCTAGATCGTTTCAGTAGACTCCAAGACTACATGAAGGGCTTTAGAAGCAGATTTACATTCCTGTGCTATGATACCATATGGGTTGAGTTTTGAGAGACTGTGTGTTGCTGTGCTCAGCAAAAATAGTGTCCTAAATATTCCATTGCCCTCTGAACCTCATGCTGTAGAAGAGTGATGGGACTGCAGTGGATTTCTGCCAATTATTGTTTGGCGTTGAACTCATATTTGTGAAATTCAAACCATTCAAATGCTTGGGGTCAGTAAGATTTTCTTGGAAAGGAATTAATCAAAATCAATTGACATTAAAAACATTTGTAATTTACAAAATATTTGGTATTCATAAATAAATGCTGTTCTTTTGAACTTTCTATTCATCAAAGAACCATTTAACATTGATAATAATAAGAAATGTTTCCTGAGCACCAAATCAGCAGCATGTGGATCATGTGACACTGAAGACAGGAGTAATGGCTGCTAGAAATTCTGCTTTGTCATCACAGAAATAAAATAAATTTTAAAATATACAAATAGGAAACCAATATTTAAAAAAAAATCATAATTTTTCTGTTTTACTGTACCGGTATTTTTGATCAAATAAATACAGCCTTGATGAGCATAATAATCTTTTTTCAAAAACAATAAAAATCGTACCAACCTCAAACTTTTTAAAATACAACATTAAAAGTTCAATTTAACCAAAGCCAAAGTTAAGGCACTAAAGTTGAGCTAAAAGTTTCATTGTCTCTCCCAAAATACAATTGTATTAAGTAAAATTATAAAGGGAAATAACTGTAATGACCAGACATTGGCCTGAGAAAAGTTGAAGACCCCTGCTGTAGAACATAATTTTTCCATGAAATGAGTAAGAGAAAATGAAGTGGTCACCACTGGGAGACTCTTTCCTCTGATTCCTCCGGCAACATAAACCGAAACAAAAGGTGTCTTTCATTAAAAAAAAGTCAAGCAAGTAATATAAGCTGAAGTCAGGGATTTCAAACTAGGAATGAGAATGTGGTTGTGGATAAACACATGGCAAACTAAAAGGGTATGCTTACTGTACCACACTGGAAATGCAAGCAGTGCAATTATGTGGGTTTATTCCTACATGGATACACTTTGGATAGAGTTCTAGAATGATAAATGTTTATTAATATGACCTAAGGGCTATTATGTATTTTAAAATGTCATTTTCACATGAGGTAAAACTAAACAGATGAACAACCAAACACTCAAACACAAAATAGTCATTTCTTTAAATCAAGAGATTTTTTGTGAATGGAATGGTCAGTCATTTTCCCAATGTCTCTGACCAAGCTGTTACAGCTGCAGGTTGAACGGATTTAATGAAGAACTGTGTTTCCAAAATCTAAATTGGACACTGTGGTCAACAACAGACTTCAAAATATAGAAGTGGTTTCCTTGTCATGGCGCAAAACCAAGTAAACTTTTCACAAACAGTTCTTGTTATCCAAGCTACTTTGTGATGCAACAAAGCATTCCCATCAAAGGTTGAAATAAAAAATAAAAAGCTACAGGAATACACCAGCTAAAACGGCATATACAAGCAACAAACAGCTTAATGAATTTATAAATACGTTACATAAAACATTGTTTGATGGATAATAAAAGTAATTTCCCATGCGCCCTAAGAAAGTAACTCAGTAGTCTTGGTAAATGGGTTTTTCCAATATGTGAGTCACCATTTACTTCGTGACTGGATCAGCGAGTTTAATGACCAGTGCACATATCTGCAGCTACACAGGGTGTCCATTAACTCTTTTCGAAACAGGGAATGTGCAAAGTTTCAAAACGGGTTGGAAGAAAAAAAAACTGAGGTGAGATTTATTAGCACAAAAGAGGAAGAAAAAGATTTCCTAAACATGTGTGGCTGGCTTCTATGGTAACTGGAAGATGAGGGGATTCTGCAGCTAAAGGAAAGAAAAATAGAGCAGCTGGGATAGTGATTTGTGAGGGCTTGTCCTTCTGTAGATGTAAGTAAGCATCTCAGGAGATTAGTCTGTCTTTTAAAAAGAAAAAAAGTGAGCCCCCCCCTTCTACTGCTCATACAGAAGAAGGAGTCAGAGGCACATGTGGTGAACTGACAGGCATTCTTCTACTGGCCGGTACACAGACTGTGCAAAGGAAAATGTCACACAGCCCACATTGTTTTTCCATTAAAACGAGAAGAAGAGTGAGAGAGCATGTTCTCTTCAACTAAACAGATAAACCAAGGCTTTTAGTCCACAAAAAAGGCAAAACGCAATTTAAGTGTTTTCTGTCAAAAGAATAATTACATTAAAGAATACAAATAACATAAATTTTTCCACAATTGTCATTCAAAAATATAATGAAGCAACATGAAGCTCAAATGTCTGTTAAAATGGTCTACCTAAAAACTTTAACATTGAAAGTAATGATTTTATTATTCTTTTTGACCACTTTTAATGACTTTACTCACAAAGGAATTTGAAATAAATCTCGGAAAACGTCTCAGGTTACGTATGTAACCCTTGTTCCCTGAGAAAGGGAACTCGAACTGCGTTGATGACGACACTATGGGAACGCCCTTCAGCGCAGCACGTCTGAATTTATGAATGAAAACTAATCCAATCCTATTGGCGTTGCGTGATGACGTAGCGTGTGACTGCATATACGGATGTGTACAAAAGCACGCCGGCACACAGAAAAGTCAGCTTTGCTATGAAGCAAGTCGCTCCAGGCGGGGTGAGGTGTGGCGAACCGACGCAGTGTCTCGTTCCCTTTCTCAGGGAACAAGGGTTACATACGAGTTCGAGGGAACTCAAACTGGGTCGATGACGACACTATGGGAACAAGATACCCACTATGCCACAACGAAACCCGCCTGTCCCAGTGTGAAGCTGTCTCCAGGCACAACTAGGACGAGAGCGCTCGTGCGCCGGTTGTGGAGGGAAGGTCTAAACTGTAGAATCTCATGAATGTGTGCGGAGTGGCCCAGCCAGTCGCTTCACATATATCATGGATAGGTGCCCCTGACAGGAGGGCTTTTGAGGACGCCATGCCTCTAGTAGACTGAGCCCTCACGGCCATAGGTGAAGGCAAATTGCGCACCTGATAGGCCAGGGAAATAGCCTGAACGATCCAGTTGCTGATGGTTTGCTAAGAGGCAGGGAGCCCTTTCTTGGGGGACCCGAAACACACCAGCAACTGGTCCGCTTTCCTGAACATAAATGCTCAGTGCTCTGACAGGGCAGAGCAGATGAAGTCTTTCGGGGGGGCGGCCCTCCGAGGTCTCATGGGAGTTAGGACCTCTTTTCTTTCGCCTTCCTAGACTGAAGGACGGTCCTCAGATCCGTCTTCTCGGAAGGCTGTGGGTGAGAGCGCCGCCTAGAGTCCCAAGCTCTTTGAGGGGGACCTTTAGAAGCGACACTCCCCTTCTGGCTTTGGCGGTAGGAGGAGCTGGATGACGGCTGTGGTTGTTTCTCTCTAGCAGCCGCCCTCCTAGACCTTGACCGGCGAGGGAGATATTGCCTAAATGCTTCACTCTGCTTTTTAGTATCTTGAAATCTGTCGACGACAGCATTAACCGCCTCACCGAACAGACCAGAGGTAGCAACGGGTGCGTCAAGGAGGAAGGCCCTGCTATTCTCCTTGATGCCAGAGAGATTAAGCCACAGATGCCTCTCCATGGTTACCAGTGCTGACATGGAGTGGCCGATGGCATGGGCCGTCTCCTTGGTAACCCGGAGAGACAAATCTGTGGCTTTACGGAGCTCAGCGATATCTTCCATTGTAGGGCCCTCGCCTTGGTCAATGTCTCTTAACAGGTCGGCCTGGTAAGCCTGCAAGATGGCCATCGTGTGCAGGCTCGCACCAGCCCGACCCGCCGCCAAATAAGCTCTGCCCACCAAAGCAAATGTAGTACGACATGGCTTGGAGGGCAGTGCCGGTGTCTTAAGGGATGATGCAAGGCCGGGTGAGAGGTAACTGGCCAAAGCTTCCTCAACCCGAGGCATCATCCCATATCCGTTTTCTCTAACCCCTATAATGTTACTATAGTTTAACATCGGGGGGTTAGACAGGCGCGCTGAGAAAGGCCTGTAAAAAAACGGTAGAGACCGGCGTGGAGGCTGTGCGCAGTGCTGCAGGAAGCGCTCGTCGAGTTTGCTTTTGACTCGCGCTTCCTGCCTCTCTTGTGGCCAACTAATATTCAGTTTGGCCACAGCCCACGTTACAACCTCCAAAAGCTCATCATAACTGGGCGCAGACTGATTGGGATGATGTGTCTCACTTTGATCCCCCTCCACGATGCTGAGCACATCTAATTCCTCTGTATCAGACAGCTGCAGCACCGGGTCTACATCCCGATCGGGAGAAGCCGCGGGGCGGGCTTCTGAACGGGGGATAGGGGAATCTGAGCTTTCAGATGAGGATTGGGAAAGTGCCTCGGCAGTCCCGATCCCCTCTGAAACCTCTCTTTGCGAGCCCCACGATCTAAGCCGCCGCATCACCTCTGCGGATGCGGGACCTGAACCGCAGGGAGCGCGCATGTGGCCGTCCTCGGAAAATAAAGCCAGACGGGAACGCAGCACTCTCATTGAAAGAGACTCGCAGTGGCCGCAAGCAACCCCCTCGAGGGCTGCCTGGGCGTGCTGCATTCCCATACAAGACACACACATCTCGTGTGTGTCCCCAGTCGTAATGTAGCGTGGGAACACACACTTCTTAAACTGCTCAGCCATTTGATATATATATATATATATATATAGTAGTATTTTCAGACAAAACAACACCAAATAGGACAAACTGTTTTCACACACACAGAGCGCTTGCTGAATAGCAAAAAGCTGACTTTTCTGTGTGCCGGCGTGCTTTTGTACACATCCGTATATGCCGTCACACACTACGTCATCAGCGCCAATAGGATTGGATTAGTTTTCATTCATAAATTCAGACATGCTAGGCTGAAGGGCGTTTCCATAGTGTCGTCATCGACGCAGTTCGAGTTCCCTCGAAAGGGAACTAAAATTGGTACAAATGGCAGATATTATTATCACAAGAAAACTGGATGGAAACAAAGACAACAAAGAAATTGTGGTAACATTTTTAAATAATTGAATATGACAATCATCTTTCTGATTCAAAATATGTTTCTGTTATGTGTGAACTATCCCCAGAAGAAACTAAAGTAACTAAATATGGTGCCCTCTTTCAAAAACTCTAGTGACTCTTGTCGTTAATTGTTTGTGTTTTTAACTCTCTCTTTGCAAAGACATGTTAAAGAATGCCGCCTCTGCAGATGGAGCCCATTTCCAACTACCCATTTCCCTCCCCCAGCTCATAATAGAACAGTGTTTTAGCAGTTAGCTCATAGTTTTTGAATGCAGGTCTGTTACTGAGCTTTTCAAAATTGTCTAGATCGACATCAGCTAACAAAGAACACAGACCATTGCCGGACAACAGTCCCGGCCTGTCTTGTCCTGAGCCATTGCACAAACTGATGATTATCTGTTTCTTAAAATAGCAGGATTAGAGTAGCGTGGTCCATTCCACTTATCTAGTGCCCATGTTTAATTGGCATTATTTCTTTTTCTGACTGCAACTCTTTGACCAGTTATTTCTGACCAAAGAGTCTCCTACAAGAACACTGAGGGGAAAAAAAACATTGAACATCAGTGTCGGTTTTCAAGGAAAACTTTTACATCTACAGACATCTTTGAATCCTCAGGAATGTATGTGTTTTTCCACTTGGGTCAAAAGCAAAATGTACTATGAAAACCACAAGCAATGATCGCATAATATGCTGAATGTGGACAACAAAGCATTAAAGGCCAAGCTAAGACTGAGGAACATAGAATAACTTCTTCCCACAGTAAATAATACTGCAAGTCACATTAGCTGTGGTTTGATTGTTATTTTCAGAGATTACACTTGCTATTTCGAGATAACCATCCTATTAAATGTAGGGACTGTCACCACCCCAAAAGTATGTAACTTGAAGGGAAGGAGAGGCAGATAAATAAACAAGATGAAATTTGTCTAAAAGACAGAGAGAAAGCAATGTAAGTAAAATCCCTGCATTACAAGTAAATGCAAGTTGTTACCTTGTTACTCAGCAAATAACAGATGAGTAGATCGAAATGTAGTAGTTTAAGGAATATTATGGGTTATTTTCAATCTAACATCCATCAAGCATATGTGGCATGCTATTCATTACCACAGACTGTAATTTAAAACATTTAGAACTAAATCCTATAACCAACAGTATTATAAGATATAAGCGAGTCGCAATTTGACCTTTGTCTGTACAGGAACGCAAGGCTGCATAACATTTACATTATATGCATGCTTAATACGAATATTATTAAGAATATCTGGAAATTTTGGTTTGAATTTTGTTTTTTAAATGGGCTTTTATGGAACCTGTAGAGTAATAATAAATGTACACATACTGGGCCAGACTCCAGAGAAGAGACCACATAACATATTAGTCACTAAAACAATAATGGCTGACTGTTTCTGAGCTGATCAACAGCATCTGTCTAAGATGAAGTTCTGGCAGTGATCATGTTTAACTTCAGCTGTTATAAAAGTGTTAACAAAACCAAATTACTTCTAACAAGAATTTCTATGAAATTCCTTACTATAAAAAATACATCCAAGTCATTTTGAGCCATTTGTGTTGTAACACTGTGAATGTTCCAGAGTCCTCTATAGAGCTGAAAGAAACACAGTCATCAACTCTTCAACAAATAAATAATGTAACTTCCTCTGAACTCTGTAGTTTCTCATACAGGCACAAACCCCCTGTGATTGTAATTAAGGTATTGTATAACATGTGTCTGTATGACACAGGCTTCCAGCTGCTTCCATGTGTCCCACTCTCCCATGATAATGGTGGATGAGACAAATTATGCTAATTTTATCCAGGACTTGGACTGTCTAGATTTATCAGAATAAAGAAAGTTGGGTTTATTTAGCTTTCAGGTATAACTCTAAATAAATGGACTAAAAGGCATGGAGACAATAAAAAAACTTGTGACTGGTTAACCAACCAGTCAATTTTTTTCTTTACAAGCAGGGAGAACATCTTGTTCACTTACATTAAAAATAGGTTGTAAAAAAAAAATTAAAAAAAAATATAATAATAATATGTCACAGATTCTTGCTGTAAACAAGTCATGCAAAATCATGATTATAAATATTTGTGGCTTTTTTAGATGGGCTCAGAAAAGTACATAGAATCTTTGATCTGGTTTTGAGTCCAAAAACTACTTTAATAAATAATTAGATCAATGTATATGATAAAGTGGATAAGCGACCAAAAACATTTTTGAAGACAACTGTTATCCATATCGCAACCTGGAAAATGTAGCGTTCATGTTTTCTCCCCAGGGTCTGTTTGCATCTTGTTTTCGAGTCTCATCTTTGGCCTCTCCTCCACATCTCTGCACCACACTTACATTACATCATTTTTCCCATTTTAACCCAAGGAAGGCTACAGTGGGTTGATTATGAACATTCCCAGATGACTTGAATGTGGCCAGCATTATGGTGAACCTCCCTGTGATTTAACTGCCTTAATGTGGGCCCGTGCAGGCTATCAGTAGATGGAAAAGCTGACTCTGGCTTTCTCTCCAGGTTTCTCAGCTGGAGACTAGTAGAAGCTGATCTAAGATGTCTAGACTTCCCCCTAGCCCTTGCTTGACTCATATATTCCATGTTATATTAGAAATGGCAATGATACTTTGAAATGAAATTCAGACAGAATAGGCATCTTTTTGAAAACTACGCATATTTATTCATATGTTTTCTTACAGCATATTATAGTGGTGAATTCTGACTGCTCAGATGGGCTTTCAATGAGGTTTCCATTTGGGTTTACACTGAGAATCACAATCAGGGTTTCCAAAATCTTATTTGTCACATCTTCTAAAGTCTGTGTTTCATCACAAGGCTCGAATTACACTTCCCTTTGTTTAGAGGAGCGCCTATCATGACATTTCTTTGATTGCTTAATGCATTCTTTCTAGATGACACTGTCGGCTCAAAGCAGCTTGTGTACGGAAAGAGACAGAGGATGGGGACAAATCCTGTTATTACTCTAACTGGACAAAGAAGTTAATTTCGACAAAGCCACGCAAAATAAATATGGGTAGCGTAAAAAATGTGTCAAGAAGGTGTTTGAACATTCCATTGCCATATTCCTTGCAACCAAAGCCACTTTGCTCTGGGTGGAAAAGTAAATGGAAAAGAATGCATTGAGCGATTGGAAAAGTGATCAAAAGGAAAAAAGCAACAATAGTTTCAGAGGTGTTATGCACCTTATTTTCCCAGCCTGGAATGCAATTTTACGGGGGGCCACAGCAACGACCTGCACCTGGTCCCAGGACCCTGAACTCAACTGCCAGTGAGACCCAATTATATGCTTTTGAATTATGAACCAAATTAAGAGCACAAATTATCAACACCTTTACTGTTGCTATTCCAGAATATTAACTTTGTACCCGCCATTGACTGAATTTTCCGGGAATCCATGGTTTCACTTTTATATGGTAGGAGGTGCTATTACGCATCTTCTGAAAGAGGACAGAATCTCTATATCAAAACACAGGCGAAAAAGAAGCAGAAACAAATGATAGAAGCATTTCTTTTGCACATGTTGTAGTCTTTGCCAAAAATGCTTTTTGTTCAAAATGTTGCTTTTTTTAATTAAACTTACCACATTCAAGTGTTGATAAATAAAGAATGCATGAATGGGCCATGACATTTTTGTGAAAATGATCAAAAATGCTGGTGGTGGCTGGCAACATTTTAAAAAAAAAGCTGGCGGGGGAAAAAGTTACGAATATTAGGCCTATAAGTCCTGTATCAATTCAGTCTTCCACATATTCTGTAGCTTACAGGAACAAATGAATTGAACTATGAGCACTGGACACCACAAGACCAAAATGCACCTTATCTCTGCGTTTGTGAATCAGAGGCTGCATGTCCTCTATATGCGACAGATTGCCCATGCAGTTCAGCCAATCAGCAGAAGTTGTTTGTTTTTAAAAGCTGACATTTAAATGGATATATAATACATATCTAATTAAATATTAAAACTCTTCGTTATGTTGACAAAAGTTTGGAAAGATTCCCCCAACCACTTGCACACAAAAACGTCTTGCTTCTGCATAAACCACATAGACTGAATGACATATTTTGGCTTCAAAATGGCAAAATTAACTGAAAGGAGATCACTTTGGGGGACTATTCATTTTGTACAAAATAATAATAATCACATGTTTATTTTTGTCTATTGGAAGTTGCATTCAGAATCCATTTGGCTCAAAAACTTGGCATGACACCTCTGAATAGTTTTATACAATTGTTTAATGTGCTATATTTTATTTTTATTATTTTTTTCTGTTCTGTACAGCACTTTGGTCAGCCTTGGTTGTTTTTAAATGTGCTTTATAAATAAATATTGTATTGTATTGTATTGTATGATGATAACATGAATCATCACCGCCAGCGTCTATAGTTGAGACCTATTACAGTCTAGTTTTGCACTCATATAATCATATGCCCTTTGTTATCTTAGTATGTTAGCACTCATTTCTTATTTCTTGTTAATTTATTATATATATATTATTTCTTTCTAATTTTTATATTGTAGAAATGACTTGTTTGTTAAGTGTGGTGCTGTGTTTTTGAGTGTTAAAGCTGCTGTGACAATGCAATTTCCTGTAAAGGATCAATAAAGTTAGCCTGGTAATACCAGACTCTGCTACTTCACTTTGCTTCATACACAGAGTCTGGGATAGCATAATAGAGAAGTGTTTTCTCTCTCGCTAGGGGGCGCGTACTGAAGTTTAAAATCATTGGTTACCCGTAAGCCAATCAGATAAGTTTGTTTATGACGTATGTTATGCGCCGACACAGCTGCATCGAACCACAGACACCATGCATCGAACTCAAATCTATGATCGAACTTCCACTGTAAACACTTGATGATGCGAGCGAAATACCCGAGTGAACATGGCTGTAAACGACTTTTTTGATCTGTGAGTGATGTAATAGAATGACTGCTGCGCTTGACAGGGCACAAACGAGCAGAGAGAGAGAGAGAGAGAGAGAGAGAGAGAGAGAGAGAGAGAGAGAGAGAGAGAGAGAGAGAGAGAGAGAGAGAGAGAGAGAGAGAGAGAGAGAGAGAGAGAGAGAGAGAGAGAGAGAGAGAGAGAGAGAGAGAGAGAGAGAGAGAGAGAGAGAGAGAGAGAGAGAGAGAGAGAGAGAGAGCCCCGGCCGCGCGCGCGCGCACTCCCACGTCTACAAACGACACGAGCGCTGTCTTGGTCTCTCTCCCTCGCGCATATTCATAAAAATCAATCGACAAGATAGTAAGAGGTTTCACGTGGAGCATTTGGAGATTTTTAGAGATTATAGACTCTAGGAACAACATCTCAATGAACAACATCTCAACTATAAAGGCCTGTCTCATATAAGTTAGACGCCTATCTCAAGTACAAGCCGGTGCAGTTCGACGATTTGGGCAAATAAAAGCCCGGGCTATTATTTGAAGTTTTACGGTATTTAAGACCTGGAAAAGAAAAGAGACACTGACCTGTCAAAAGGCTCCCCAGTTTCTCGCTGACGATCGGTATTAGTTGATAAATTCAACTTTTCCCAAAGGGAGTAGGGCCACAACATCACCTCCATTCAAAATGTTTAATACACACTCTTCGTGTTCGGGCTTCAGTTTGCTAATGCCGGGAATATTCTCCACAACAGAGCGAATTGCATCCGCGTCTCCATATCAGCGGTCGTTTTCGATTTCCCTGACCTAATCTTAAACACGGCGCTTACCGACTACGTCACGGCTTTCAGCCCGCCCTCTGTTCGTTGATTGGCCAGGCTGTTTTCAGGCCGGTGGAAAACAGAAAGATAGGCTGCTATCTCAGACTGACTACAGGAGCGAAATGAAATTAGCGGAAGTAGGAAGTCTGACGTAGTCAGGCTACAATAAAGTATCAACAACAACAATAACTGTGGAAACACATCTGTGCTGAAATTACTTACATTGATGTTGTTGGTCAGGGTGTTAACAAACTTGAATCCTGGGATTCTCTTGTCGCTGCAAACCACCCCGACATCCTCAGTATGCTTGCAATCAGACACACCTATGCCATTAGACTCACACTGAGCCAAACTCCTCTCCTTCCCCGTGCAGTGGACATTGTCAAACCAGATACGGCCTAAAAACACAGGAAGTCAATGCATATATATTCTGACTAGTCATCAATTCTCCATGGAAAAATATTATATTGAATGATTAAGTTTAACAATATAGGATGTAAACTGCCATTCACTTATATTTATTTTATATATTACATGTTATAATACTATACTGTACTATTTACTGTGACGTCGTTTTAGTTGAGAAAAATGCATCAGTTTCAGATTATATCAAATACATTCTTAACACAACAAGCTTACCTTCTCCCTTCCCATATTTAGATGATGGAAACCAGGAGACTGCTTCAAAATAACCCAGTTCTCTGCATACAACTTGGGCTGCGTGAATGGTGAAATCATCATCACACACAGTCCCCCATTCCCCTTCATAGAAGACCTCAACGCGCCCTTCATTGTGCTTGCGTTTCTCTCCTGCCAGACGTAGCTGTATCCTGGGCGTATCTGCAGGAAGCTCTGGAGCAGTGTAAAGATCCTGGGAAGAGTCCTGGTAGCCCGGAGGGTAACCCAAGTGCTCATACTGTGCGTAGCTCTGACTCCATGCACACAATAGTACAAATGATACAGACCAGAGGGCCAGCATAATGATATAGGCTCAGACGGTTTTTATGGCCTGCAAAAAAGAAAAAGTGAAAGTGAAGAAATGGATGTTTTTTGTTATTATTTAAAAGACAGCACAGAAGGACAAGTTTGATGATAACAGACAGAATTCATGCATTTTAAGATTTCAACCAACCCATTTATCTGTACTTTTTTAATCAAAAGAACTTTTATAAAAGTCATAAGCTGAGGGAGAATAGCATGTGAATTCTCAATCATCACCAAACCGGCCCACATCAAAGCGAGCAATAATGAGAACGCAGAGGCTTGTTTAGACCCCACTGTGGCAGACCATTCATCTATACCCATGACCTAAGCAAAAAATAATTTTGAATACCATGGAAAAGAATCATGTTCTTAAAGGGATACTCCACCCAAAAATGAAAATTCTGTCATCATTTACTCACCCTCAAGTTGTTGAAACACGTATGAGTTTCTTTCTTCTGCTGAACACAAAGCAAGATATTTTGAAGAACGATTGGAACTTTGGCACCATTGACTTCCATAGTATTTTTTTGTTCTACAATGGAAGTCAAAGCTGCCAAACAACTGTTTGGCTCCAATCGTTCTTCAAAAATATCTTTATTTGTGTTCAGCAGAAGAAAGAAACTCATATAGGTTTGCAACAACTTGAGGGTGAGTAAATGATGACAGAATTTTTTGGGTGGAGTATCCCTTTAAAAGAAAATACAGTTTAATTGAGCGTAGCAGTTTGACAGATGTTTAAACACTTTGATTAGGATGGTAGATATTCTCTTTCAGTGACACAAGATAATGTGCTGATGGAAATATGGTAAGCATGAGTAGATGAGGTAACTGCTTTCCTGGCTGAAAAAACAATTTATATACATGGAGTACAAAAGTCCACATTGAACATCTGGCATTCAAAAATCATAGAATTGTAGGGTTTTGAAACATGCAAAACAAATAAATGTTAGGATGTAAAATGAATAATAAATATTTAGGATTCTACACTAAGTTCTTTTGACATTGAGAAATATTTTGTGCAAAATGTCACTCTCAAAAAATGCTGTTTTTTCACAAACATGTGCAATGCTGTTATTTTTCCAATCCAGTTTACTCAAATTCATGCAATGATAATATAATTTGACTATAAAAATGATGGATAGAAAATTAGAAAAAAGCTAAATACAAGGGTTCTTAGGGTTCTCAGACATAAATAAATTAAATTTTCAGTGCAAAAATATAATGTGATTAATAGGGTGAGCCTTCAAGACTTTTCTGTTCTCCAGTCTGGCATGTAAGCTGTTTTTTTTTTCCAAAGGCAAGAAAAACAATAATGTAACCTGCTTCAAAGGGCTCCCTTAAGATTGCCACTCCAAGATAAAAGAGGCACTTCAACAAAAGCACTTTTTAAAGACTTCCACTCACTTTCTCACACACACACACACACACACACACACACACACACACACACACACACACATTCAAAATGTTATTGTCTAAAATACATAAAAATGGTGAAGCTTGCAACCTAAACAAACTAAATGTGGAAACTAAATCTCACAAACAAACAAATATATATATATATATATATATTTCAGGATTATTATAAACAATGCATCTTCAAAATCAATTATCCAATATTTCCATCCTCTGCTCTACAGCAGCCTAACATCACATTTCTTTAAAGATGTGCTTGGTCTGAAGTGAATCTCTGTAAATCCCACCTCTCACACACACACACACACACACACACACACACACATTCAAAATGTTATTGTCTAAAATACATAAAAATGGTGAAGCTTGCAACCTAAACAAACTAAATGTGGAAACTAAATCTCACAAACAAACAAATATATATATATATATATATATATATATATATATATATATATATATATATATATATATATATATATATATATATTTCAGGATTATTATAAACAATGCATCTTCAAAATCAATTATCCAATATTTCCATCCTCTGCTCTACAGCAGCCTAACATCACATTTCTTTAAAGATGTGCTTGGTCTGAAGTGAATCTCTGTAAATCCCACCTCTCAGTACAGATTGTTCAGAAATGTATTTGTGACATGTTTTTTTTTCGTCTGGACAAAACCTATAGCTTTGTGTCTTCTACAGCTTTGGAAGTGACTCACATTCCTGTCCTAAAGACCTGTTTTTTGTCTGTTAGCATTCTGCACTTCCAGACAGCAAGTCCCTTGACCACCATGAATAGGATTCAGACCAGGATATAAGGGTTTACAAGTCAAAGGGTCACAATTATGTGTAATACAACCTAAACACAATAACACAGTGTTCGGCCTGATATATTAATAATTAATTATATAAAAATTTGTTGATAAAAAAATTTGAGTTGATCTTATGCAGTCACATAAACCCAATGCACAACTTTCATCATCACTCATTTAAAAATAAAATGCTTGTACTTGCATCATATCCCACTGACTCAAGCATGACGTCATACGTAACCATTAGAAACATTGTTTTTGTTCTAATATCTTACAAGAAAACGTGCTGTACTGTAAAACAGAATGAAGCAAGAATGTAAGATGTTTAAAAACGAAATATGCGAGTACAACTCTCATGCTTTTTCTTTGAAAGTCTAAGCAAAAACGAGATTATAAAATACAGTTTAATAACTCAAAGCAGATGCAGTTGTTAGCTTACTTTTGCTGCGAGTGCAAATTTCACAGTAGAATACTCCGAAATGTGAATCTCTGCTTCTCTCAGCTGTTGCACATCCCCTAAACTTTCACTGGTTGGTCTCCTGCAATTTCAGGAAAGTCGAAACAAAGTTACGCCTTGTTGAACTGCCCCCTCACGCCCACCACTGTGAGCTGGTGACCTCCAGTAGCACGGGGACATAACTGGAATTTTTTTTTAGAAACAGACATTATGTACGTGCCCAAAAGAAGAGGGTTGTTTTAAACAAAAAAAATTATTATTATTATTATGACCTATTAAATAATACCATAGCACGACGAGAGCACTGGGGTTGACATGCGGGAGGGGAGTTTACGAGGGGAGGAAAACAAAACTTCCCTAATTTGATAGTGTAGGTTTCTTATGTAGCTTGGTTTTGTTGGTTAACGAGTGGTTGTGGCGAGTGTGTTCCAGTTAGACGAACGTCGGTCGACAGATATTTTCGGGTTGACAAAACCAGATTGAATGATTCATTCACGCATCAGACTGAACTGAATTGCTCCGAGCAGTTCACGAGTCGAACGGCACAGCATACTGACTTAGCATAGCACACATAACCTACATCCTATTATTTCATCTTATTATTATAATATGGTATTCTGAATACAGCCATTGAACTAATAAACACTAAACTAATAAAACATGGAAATATAGCTAAAGTGGGCTAGGCTAATGCTGCGTTCAACTTCCAGGCAGGTTTTTGAGCACGTAAATCACGACTTCAAACCACGACTCACGACTTTGTCGCGTTCCAGGCCAGTCACGCCAAACTACCTGAGCGCAAGGAATTGTGGTAGCTAGATGTAAGCAAACCATTGTTGTTCTCTTACGAGAGGTTCTCTCGTATTGCGTAAGCTAGCTTACGCTGCGGGAAAGATTCATCTTTGCTGAGAGTTTGAAGCCAAAAAATTATTTCATAATTTGTATCCATTGACAACGCAGTTCCTCTGCGGCAGACCTAGAGCAGGCTAGCTAGCAGCTCATTGGTTCGCTCAGAGAGAACTGCTTAAGCCTATGGGAGAGCGGGGCTGAACCCGCTGCCAATGAGAAGCGCCCGCGCGCTCATTGCATCATGGCCCGCCAGAATGGGCGTGGCTATGGTGTATATAACAGTCTCTCCCAGGCTTATATGTTGATTCATTTCATCTTCAGCGAGCTACACGCTTCTGCTGTCCTGAGAAAAGCCGTCGCCGTCGAGAAGGCATCACTCTAGCGAGCTCCCGGACCCTGAAGAAGCCGGCCGTCTTCGCCACCTTCAGCCGCCCTGCAAGCTAGCGCCATCCGACGACTGTATTCTTTCTCTCTATTATCTAAAAGAGCCGAGCGTCTTTTTAAAGATGTCTCGTTTTTCCTGCGGCTCTTGCCGCGCTCCTCTCGAGGACGGAGACCGCCATGTCATTTGCGCTCTCTGCCTGGGACTCGAGCACGCAGAACTTGCCCTCGTTGATGGAGGATGCGACTTCTGTGAGAGCCTGCCGTTGTCGTCCCTGCGGGCACGACTTCTGGCGGAAAAATCCGCTCCCGCGCCGCCTCTCTCTTTGCCGCGTAAAAAGAAACGCCGCGCCCAGAGGCCGCCGGAGCCCCCTGCGGAACCATGCGGGCCGCCGCTTCCCGCTCTCCCTCCCCGCCCCAGCCGGACATACAGTTGCCGCCGAGTGGCCGCTCTGTCGCTTCCGATGACGCCGCGGAGGAGAAGGATTCCTGTTCACTGCTCGCGTCAGACAGTGAGGAATGGTCATCTCTCGGATCCACGAGAGAGTCGGCGGGGATCCGCGCCGGAATAGAGGAGGAACTAATGCGCCTCCTCTCACAGGCCGTCGAACGCCTCGGTCTCGAGTGGTCTCCTCCACCCGAGCAGGCCCCGAACCGGATGGACGGCAGCTTTTTTCATCGGCGCTCGACCCCCGCGTGCAACCGGGCCGCCCCATTCCTGCCTGAACTTCACACAGAGCTGACGAAGTCCTGGAATGCCCCGCTCTCGACTAGAAACCGCTCCGATATATCCGCCTCGCTGCGCTCGGTGGACGGAGCCGCCGAAAAAGGTTATTCAGCCATGCCGCCCGTTGAGGACTTGGTCGCCGCACACCTCTGCCCGCCCTCTGCTAGATGGCGCTCTTCCCCCACGCTTCCTTCGAAAGCTTGCAGAGCGACCTCGAGCTTTCATGCTCGCGCCTATGCCGCCGCCGGTCAGGCCGCCGCAGCGCTGCATTCTATGTCTGTCCTCCAAGTGTTACAGAGCGATATTCTCCGTGAGTGGGCCGAGAGCGGTAGAAACCCCTCCTCTGCTGTCATGGATCTGAGAAGTGCTACGGACCTCGCCCTTCGCGCCACTAAAGCCGCCGCACAAGCTCTGGGGAGATGCATGGCCAGCCTTTGTTTATCCGAGAGACACTTATGGCTCACGCTCGCCGACATGGGAGATTCTGAGCGCGCCGCGTTTCTTAACGCGCCCCTCTCCCCGACGGGCCTTTTTGGATCTGCTGTCACGGGAATCGTCGATCGCTTTTCCGAGGTCCAGAAAGCCACTCAGGCCATGAATTTGTTTCTGCCCCGCCGCGCTAGCTCTTCCGCAGGCCGCTCTCGCGAGCCTCCTGCCAGAGCTCCACCACAGCGCCCTCCTCCGCAGACTCAAACAGCCCAGCGCAGACAGGGCGGCCGCCCTCGCTCTCGAGTGCAAGTCCCGTTGCCTCACACATTCAAAGCGCGCCCACACACTGTGTCCAGCCCGCTATGTGCAGCAATCAGGGCGATATAGCCATTCGGCCACTAGCCGCATGCTCCAAAGCGTGGGAAGCCATTCCAGGCATTTCCCCATGGGTGCTAAGCATTATAAAGAACGGCTATCTGCTACAGTTTCGCCGCCGCCCGCCTCGTGCGCGCGCTCGGCTCGAATCTACTGTCAGCCCGCTGGCCGCCGGCACGCTCCGCTCAGAAATTGCGACGCTGTTGCAAAAGGGCGCCATAGAGAGAGTCCCGCCATCTATGACCGAGTCGGGGTTTTACGGCCGTTATTTTCTGGTTCCCAAGAAAGACGGCGGCCTCAGACCGATTTTAGATCTCAGGTTTTTGAACAAAGTGCTCATGAAGAGACCGTTCAAGATGCTCACTACTAGGAAACTCCTCGCGCAGGTGCGCCAGGGGGACTGGTTCATCTCTCTAGACCTGAAAGACACCTATTTTCAGATCCAGATAAATCCCCGTCACAGGCCATTCTTACGTTTCGCCTTCGAGGGTCATGTTTATCAATACACCGTTCTCCCGTTCGGCTTATCCCTGGCGCCCCGTACATTCACGAAGTGCATGGATACGGCGCTCGCCCCCCTGCGGAGCCAGGGGCTGCGCATATTGAATTATCTGGACGACTGGCTGATTTTGGCCCAATCACAGACGGAGCTTCTGTCGCACCGCGCAGTTCTCCTCGACCATCTGAAAACGCTGGGCCTCTCTGTCAACTGGACAAAGAGCTCCCTTCAACCCAGTCAATCGATTTCCTTTCTAGGAATAGATTTGAACTCGGTCACGATGACGGCTCGCCTGTCCACACAGCGCGTGCGCAGTGTTCAGCGACTAGCCGCCTCGTTTCAGATGGGCACCCGCACACCTCTGAAAACTTTTCAGAGGATGCTGGGTTACATGGCC
This sequence comes from Rhinichthys osculus, assembly GCA_029959095.1. Classification (NCBI taxonomy): domain Eukaryota; kingdom Metazoa; phylum Chordata; class Actinopteri; order Cypriniformes; family Leuciscidae; genus Rhinichthys; species Rhinichthys osculus. The sequence goes on along the minus strand of JARWKJ010000004.1, from coordinate 19,617,635 downwards.
TCAGCCTCCGCTGTGCTTCAGCTGGGCCTTCTGCACATGCGCCCGCTTCAGCTTTGGTTAAACAGCCGTGTACCCCACCGCGCGTGGAACACGGGCTGCCAGCTGATCAGGGTTACGCAGACATGTCTCACGGCGCTGCAGCCATGGACAGTAGCAGAATGGTTTCGGCAGGGCGTCACGATGGGGACCTTTTCCCGCCGAAAAGTCATCTCGACAGATGCATCCAACACGGGAAAGCCCCTTACACATAAACTGTCTGGAAATGCTTGCGGTCGAGAACGCGCTCTCGCGCTTCCTCCCGCTCATTCGGGGACACCACGTCCTGATCCGTTCGGACAACATGGCTGTGGTCTCCTATCTCAACCGTCAGGGCGGTGTCAGATCCAGGAATCTCTTCCTACTGACACACCGCATTCTAGTTTGGTCTCAGAGCCGCCTGCTCTCGCTCAGAGCGACGCATGTGCCGGGCCAATTGAAACGACGGTCCAGACATACTGTCCAGGAACCTCATCTCCACAGGAGAATGGTCCCTGAACACACAAACGGTCCAAATACTGTGGCGGCTATTCGGCAGAGCAGAAGTGGACCTCTTCGCGTCAGAAGAGAACGCTCACTGCCCAATATTTTTTTCAAGGAGCGAGGACGCGCTAGCCCAGGAATGGCCTCACCGCCCGCTCTATGCATTCCCTCCGATCGCTCTGCTACCGCAGGTAATTCAGAGGATCAGGGACACACGCCACTCGGTGCTCCTCATAGCCCCGCGTTGGGAGAGTCAGAATTGGGTTCCGGAGCTCACTCAGCTGTCACAGACAGCCCCGTGGCCCATCCCAGTCAGAGCAGATCTCCTCTCTCAAGCTCGCGGCACGATCTGGCACCCCCATCCACGGCGCTGGGCGCTACATGCATGGGTGATCAACGACTATTCGTCGATTTGCCAGAGGGAGTAAGAAACACTATCATACAGGCTAGAGCACCTTCCACGAGAAGGCTCTATGTGTCTAAATGGTCTGTGTTCTCAAAATGGTGCAACGACAAACATCTGGACCCACGGTCATGCGAGGTGCCGTCTTTGCTTGTTTTCCTTCAAGAGATGCTGGACAAGGGCAGGTCCCCCTCCACTCTCAAGGTTTACGTGGCAGCCGTCGCGGCGTTCTCTGAACCCCGACGCGCTCAGTCCCTGGGCAAAGACGAGTTAGTCATCCGCTTCCTCAGGGGAGCTAAGAGGATGAACCCTCCGCGCCCCCCTTCGGTTCCTATCTGGGATCTTTCTATAGTTCTCGAAGCTATGAAAGCACCCCCGTTCGAACCGCTCGAGTCTGTGGACCTAAAATACCTCTCGCTCAAAACCGTTTTTCTGACGGCTCTGTCCTCAGTAAAACGCGTGGGGGATCTTCACGCGCTCTCATCCAGCGCCGCGTGTCTTGAGTTTGGACCGAATGATTCTGTTGTCATTCTCAAACCTAGGCATGGCTATGTCCCGAAGGCGATTGGTACCCCGTTCAGGGCTCAGATTATTTCCCTATCGGCTCTGCCTTCATCCGATAGTGAGCGCGACGCCAATCTCCTCTGCCCGGTGCGGGCTCTGAGATTGTACACTACGCGCGCTGCCGCGTTCAGACGCGCTGAGCAGCTTTTCGTGTTGTTTGGGGGGCGCACCAAAGGTCTGGCCGCCTCTAAACAGACACTGTCTAGATGGATAGTGGACGCTATCGCCTCTGCTTACGCATCTAAATGCCTGCCCTGCCCTCTGGGCATCAGGGCGCACTCCACTAGAGGCATGGCCTCATCGTGGGCATGGTCCTGTGGAATTTCCATTCATGACATTTGTGTGGCCGCGGGATGGGCCTCCCCGTCCACTTTTGTCAGATTTTACAACTTGGAAGTTCCCGCCTTGCAGGCAAAATTACTAGCTGTCTAACGATCAGCTCCCTAAGAAGCTGCATTACTGGGAGTCCCTCACACAACCGGTTCGCCCCTTGTGCTCTCCTTAGATGCTTATGTATACACTTCATGTGCCCGCCCTGCCGGCCTCATATTACACTCACTCCACGTTAAAAATCCCCCGGTATCACCCTGGGATTCATGAGTGGATTCATAGCGCGCACGGCGTTGACCAGGTGTTCCCGCAGCGTAAGCTAGCTTACGCAATACGAGAGAACCTCTCGTAAGAGAACGAATCGGTTACCTAACGTAACCTCGGTTCTCTCTAGAAGAGGGAACGAGTATTGCGTTCCCGGCCGTGCTTGCGCTACTAGCGTTTCGCTTCACGCTGAAATAAATCAACATATAAGCCTGGGAGAGACTGTTATATACACCATAGCCACGCCCATTCTGGCGGGCCATGATGCAATGAGCGCGCGGGCGCTTCTCATTGGCAGCGGGTTCAGCCCCGCTCTCCCATAGGCTTAAGCAGTTCTCTCTGAGCGAACCAATGAGCTGCTAGCTAGCCTGCTCTAGGTCTGCTGCAGAGGAACTGCGTTGTCAATGGATACAAATTATGAAATAATTTTTTGGCTTCAAACTCTCAGCAAAGATGAATCTTTCCCGCAGCGTAAGCTAGCTTACGCAATACTCGTTCCCTCTTCTAGAGAGAACCGAGGTTACGTTAGGTAACCGATTCGTTTTGTATGGTTTCGCGGGCTAAGAGTGCGAGCTCGTAACTGGGATCTACTACGAGTTCACGGGTGGGAAGCTATTTTTTACAGTCTATGGTGGGAAGTCACGGCCGGGTTTGACTGCCGTTCCAGTGCACTTTCACGGGTATAAGGTTGGAAAAACACGGGTTACAGGACAGGTTGCCTGGAACGCGGCATTAGGTTTGGCCGTTTTAGCTGTGTACGAAATATTGGAAATAAACACCTCTTTTACAACAAAAAAAATATTATGTGCTAAATAAACTGTGAACTTGTGTATTGCAATGCAAAATGTTATTATTATTTATTTATTTATTGCAATGCAAATTATTTGAAGATGTAGGCTAATATTCCTAGTTGCGATGTCAGAGACCACGTGATGACGCGTTTAAGCAAAGACGTAAAATAACAGTTGAATCCTGGTTCTTTGAAAAGAACTGTTTGAAAGAATCGTTTCGCCTGAATTTATCGCACCGGGACCTGTAAATCACTATTAGGCTGCATAGATTAGGTCAGCCGGAACCGGGGACACTTCCTACAACATCCAATGTACTCGTTACATCATAAGAAGAATGGCATCTAACGTTACGCTAATGTTAGTCTTTCCATTTATTCCGAGGTTTACTGAAGTCAGCCGGATCCAGGCCGTATCCAGATCAGACGGTGAACCTGCGCCTGGACACGACCACAACGCATCCCTGAAGTGCCAGCCTCATCAGCCCTGTGAAGGCCTCATGGACACCTCAACAAACTCGTCTCCATACAGGCGTGATGACTCCGACCTCCAACCAGATGGAACTGGATAAATATTGTGAATGTTCTGATCCAATCTAACTTCTGACCTGTAATGTTGCCTAAATCATATTCATACACTGTTCGTTTGTTGGCGAGAGGAGAACTGGCCCCCGACTGAGCCTGGTTTCTCCCAAGGTTTTTTCTCCATTCTGTCACCTGATGGAGTTTTGGTTCCTTGCCACTGTTGCCTTGGCTTTTGGCTTGCTTAGTTGGGGACATTTAATATTCAACAAAATTATTGATCTACCTTACTTTTAGGTGGACGATGACACATTTTCTTCTAGAAACAAACTTGTTGTATTATTTTCATGTTATCACTGTGAAGCTGCTTTGATACAATCTGTATTGTAAAAAGTGCTATATAATTAAATGTGACTTGACTTGACACTAGAACCTGTCTGTTTTCTTGTGGGACATTAATGTACGTATACTGCCATCTTGTGGATAATGGTGCACATACGGGACCTGAATGGAAAATAATCCATAAACACTAATTAAACTCCATTAGTCAGACAGCAGCTGTGTTCAAAGAAACATGATTTTCCACTTATGTTGCTTTATTTCTTTAATTATAAACATTCAAATGATTTCTATAAAGCCTAATACCCAATTGAAAACATAAAATATATCAAATATAAATAAATAGGCTAGGCTAACACATAGCCCATAATTTACATGACATGAGTCACATTCTCCCCCTCTCCAGTTGTTTCTTAGGCTCCTCCCCCTAGTCCTACTTCCAAGATCATTAGTCTCACCCTCTGCACTGTATTCTCACTCACTTCTCTGGTTGAAGGCAGGAGGGAAGGTTATTTCAGAAATGTTCAATTATTACAGGCAACTCTCTCATTAATGGACAAATTCCTGAAGTCTTTGGATATTAAACTATCTGCAAATGTTCCCCAGAGGATGGATGCTTGATCAAAAGACAGGTTGCAGCCAGGGTAATAGGGACATCCCAGAAGATGGTTAACCAGACTGAAGGTTATGTCTCAGAGCTAATAACTCGCTCCACGACTGCTTGTCTGCTTTTTATTTTTGTGCTGTCCACCTTTCTAGGGAATGCTCTGGTGTGCACGGCGGTGGTACGGTTCCGTCATCTGCGCTCCAAAGTGGCGTACGTGTTTGTAGTGTCTTTGGCTGTCTCAGATCTCTTAGTTGCCTCGCTTGTGATGCCATGGAAGGCAGCAGCTGAGATTATGGGTTTCTGGCCGTTCGGCAGTTTCTGTGAAGTATGGATAGCCTTTGACATCATGTGCTCCACTGCCTCCATTCTTAACCTGTGCATCATAAGTGTGGATCGTTACTGGGCTATTGCCATCCCGTTGAGCTACGAGCAGAAAATGACAAGAACAGTGGCATTTGTCATGATAGGAGTGGCATGGACTCTCTCTGTTCTGATCTCATTCATTCCCGTGCAGCTGAGTTGGCATAAGACTCCCGGCCATAAAGAAGACCTGGTAGAAATGTCTGAAAAATGCGATGCCAGTTTAAACCGCACTTACGCCATCACTTCATCTCTAATCAGCTTCTACATCCCTGTCTCCATAATGATTGTCACTTACACACGCATCTTCCTCATAGCGCAAAGGCAGATCCGAAGGATATCAATGCAAGAGTGCACCATTAAACATGTTCAGTCCTGCCAAAGCTGCAATAAAGCTCCTGAAGAGAAGTTAAAAAGCTCATTTAGGAGGGAAACCAAAGTCCTGAAAACTCTGTCGATGATCATGGGTGTGTTTGTCTGCTGTTGGCTTCCTTTCTTCATTCTCAACTGCATGGTGCCATTTTGTGACCCTGGCCTCCACAATGCCGGGCAGATCCCATGTGTCAATAAGACAACCTTCGACGTGTTTGTGTGGTGTGGGTGGGCAAACTCTACCTTGAATCCTGTAGTGTATGCCTTCAATGCAGAATTCCGCAAAGCGTTCTCCAGTCTCTTGGGATGTGGGAAGCTGTGTTCTCGGAATACTGTTCAAACGGTTGACTTCAGCAACGAGCTGGTGTCGTATCATCGCGACTCCACGAACCTTCGAGATGTTCACCTCTTCGGTCACCCCTGTCTGCATCCGCATGCTGTCAGGGAGGGAAGTGACGAAGACATGTGCTTTGATACAGTGTCACAGATGGCTGAAGTCCCTTTTGAGACTGAATGTAACTTTGTTTATGGGGAAAGGCCTCCTATGGTAGATCATGGAGAAACAGAATTATCCTTGGATAAAATCATATCATTTACAAAAGCAGACGAGTTAGTGTCTCTTGAACATGTGGTTCATAATGAAGGCGAATCTCCTATCTCTGGAATACTGTGATCTGCAAATATGTTTAGGCGTATTTTGTCTGAGAGTAATTGTTTTGTATATGTATTAGACAAACTGAGTGAGATAACTAATTGAATTGGCTTATAAGCCAATATTCTCTATAGAACAGATTTTGAATGCTGTTTCTACATACTCTGCTGCTCATGAATCTTTCAAAAGGTCACTCTCTCTATGAGATATAATTAAATATCCTATAGAACCATACATTTATTTTACCAGCTAAAGCTCATAATACATTATCAACTGTTATTTCTACTTGAAAATGCCCAATCATTTTCGGTTAACTTAGTGGAGGAAATAATAATCATATTCTATCATGTTGAAAAATGTTGTTCACTTTGCTGAAAATTAATAACCCCTGACTTTGAAATGTCCTCTATTCTCTCTTAAAGGGAAAGGCACTGACAGATTTTTTGTTTATTTATTTGTTTGTTTGTTTGTTTGTTTGAGTATGGCATATGAGATCAATGGAAAATATTAAAGGTACAATATGTAGGATTTTTGCAGTAAAATATCCAAAAACCACTAGGCCAATGTTATATATTTTGTTTAGTTGATTACTAACAATATTCCAACTATTTGTAAATCGTGAGTAAATTGCGATTTTTAACCAAGGAAATATGGCGTGTGAGCAGGGGTGAGGGAGTCGCCAGTCAATGGCGTCATATCCGCGCTACCGTCGGTTTCTGCCTGTACTGCCATAGTAACCATGGCGACAGACGTGTACAACTGGGTTATGCCTATAGCAGGACGCTCATGCTGTTGTTGTTTTGTTCAAACATTATGGACCATGGCAAGCAGACTTTGAGACAAAAAGAGGACTAAAACGAAATTCAAAATCTTTCGAGATGCCGAGAGCTCCACGTCCGCGACTAACTTCGACTTGACAGAGACGCGAGTGTTGCATGTACTTTATTAGACAGGTGAGCAAATGTACATAAAACTAATCAATGTTATTTAGTTCAACATGATGAAATCTTAGAATATGATCTGTATGTTATTCTAATGTTGATCTAGCTTACTGCTAGTCTCATATAGCCGACAAACAACCTAATTAACAACATTCAACACACTCAAATGCCGTTTAGTGTGATAGTGTAACTGTTAGAGCAAGTGAAACAGCGCTGCGTTACCTCAAGTTTCATTCGTCTAATAAACTGACCTGTGTGAGTATTAATTCAGCACTTGCGTGTAGTTCGGTAGAATGAAATGTCCTTATTCCTTTATATCCGCAGGACTCGAGTTGCGTGTGGCGCTGGTATCTGTCTCTCATTAGCAATCGTGCCCTGCTTCATACCACAGTCATGTTAAAAACATAAAAGTATTCACGCATCCATAAAAGATCCATCAGCTTGACGACAAGATCCATAATTCCGCTTAATGCTTTGCGTCATCCATATACGCTTTTGTTATTGTAAGAGGTTAGCGACCCCTGGTGGCGAAAAATCCTACATATTGTACCTTTAAACAGATTCATGCAACTATCTTGAGAATTATAATCTGTCTGGCAACTCTTTTCTCCAAACAAAGCTTCTGTTCATTGAATCGATTTGTTCACATCCAACCTGTTGGAGGCTGGGATTTTGTTTTAAGATAATACAATTGAAACTTAAAAGATATGGATGTATAAAAGGATAGTTTCCATGAAATGTTTTAAGGAATTTGTTGTCCTGCAGTGTGATATGCAATACTCCATCTTAAATATTTCATTATTTTATAATATCTTCTGGTTTACCTTAGGCTATATATTATTTGATTGTCTACTTGGAAAATTTGAACATTTGCCACTCCGCAGGACCATTTATAAAAACAACAACAACAAAAAAAAAAACAATCACAATAGACCTTATTCAGAGCAGCGCCATGAGGTATGAAGAGGCTGCGTGCTTTCAATGACATCTGCTGTAAAAAGCTTTATACGGCTCTTTTACTGTCTATGCTCCTTATAATTTCACTTATAATTTTCCACAGCTCATGTTGTCTTTAGTTGTTGTTTTTTTTTACTGGAATGTTTATGCAGTGTTTTGTGAGCACAACAATCAAACAATCAAAAAACACATTAAATAATTGTACAACCCACTGCAGAGATGTATGTCCACGATGATGCAGCCTCGCTTTCATTCCCGTTAAAAATCAAAGATGGCGCAGCTGTGAATAAGGTCAATGGTCAAACTTTGAAATCATTCAGTAACAAGATCTTTTCATATACATTCATATATGAAGTTTAACCTAAATTGATTTTTTTTACCCCCCCCCTCCCCCCCCCTTTTTTTTTCTTTTACAAAAATAAATTAAATATATTGATAAAACAAGATCTACCCAAAATATGTTCACAAATGACTTATAAAAAGAAAACATTCTCCTTAATTAAAAATAAAAATAAAAATTGAACAAGCATGGTGCATTGAGATAGACAAATGAGCACTCTCACATTTTTTTTTTATTAGGAGTTTTATAACAAATGTTGAACAAAAATATAAGTTTATGGATAAATGTTAAGAACATCAGTATACAAAAAAACACAAACAAGTCCTTTCACTGATGGAATGTATTGTACATTTAACAAACCATCGCTTAACTATGAATAAATTAAGTGTTTGTTCTGTATTGCTGTATTTACATGAAAGTCTCGTATAATCCAATACAAAATATAAATATAACGAATCATAGTGATAAAACACGCTCATCATCTTTTTAGTCACACGCACGTGCACTCACGCTCGCACACGATGAACTTTGAACAAACTAACGTTATTTATAACGTTATATGTTAATGTATGCACATTTTGGACACTTTCCAACCAGCGGACTCTTCTGTATAATCTCTGAAGGGTTGAAAATCTACACCAAGTAATCGGCTTTGTTTATCAGGTAGCTACAGAGGTAGAGACTGTCATGTGTTTAACGTTATACAAAGTAAACCGATCTTGATAAAAGTCTTCCACAGCATCGTGCTGCTCGATCGCGCTGGTGATATTTTTTAGCAATGAGACTCTAAAACAAGACAGCTCAAAACAGTGCCACATCCAACCTAAAAAATAATTTTCTCGTCTATTAAAAAGGCAGTAGCCTTCTTACGCATCAGGAACATTTGCACTTTGCGAAGATGGGGGTGGCTCTTACAAGAGCCTTTGGTTTATGGAGTGAAGTCTGTCAGTCTACTTCTTCCTGGGGGATGTCTTCTTCCCGGCCGATGTTTTCTTCCCCTTGGCAGCCTTGGGCTTTGCGGCTTTAGGCTTCACTGCTTTGACCTTTTTAGGACTCTTTGCAACTTTCTTCACAGCCGGTTTCTTCACTTTCTTCGGGCTTTTGGTGGCTTTCTTGGGCGCTGCCGGTTTCTTCACTTTCTTGGGAGACTTCTTCGGGGCAGGTTTCTTTACTGCTGCCTTCTTGGGCTTCGCTGCCTTGACCGGCGCCTTCTTCACGGCTGGCTTCTTCGGTTTCGCCACAACTTTCTTGACGGGTTTCTTGGCGGCTGGTTTCTTGCTCACCTTGAAAGATCCGGATGCCCCGGTGCCTTTAGTTTGAACAAGCGCCCCCTTTTTCACCAGAGATTTCAAAGCAATCTTGACGCGAGAGTTGTTTTTCTCAACGTCATATCCACCACCTGCCAAAGCCTTCTTTAGAGCCGCCAGGGAAACTCCTTTGCGCTCGTTGGAAGCGGCAACCGCCTTCACGATAAGGTCTGACACGCTTGCTCCAGGCTTTTTCGCCTTTGCCGCCTTCTTCTTTGGGGCTTTGGCCGGAGCAGCCGCGGGAGCAGGAGCAGTTTCTGTCATAGTTTCAGTAAACTTAGAGCCGATGTCTTGTAGTACAGAGCTGTCAAACAAACAATGTTTACATCCAACAGCTGAGGGCGGGATTTAAACGGGAGATGAGAACCATATAGACTCAACTGCCTCAACCGACGCTCTCAACAGGACGGAGTCGTTTGTAGATGTGCTTTCTGATCTTGAAAAATACAAGGTTTCCCGCGATACAGAATGATGGATTGCAGACTTTAAACCACGTCCAGATAGCTGAGTCTTTCCTCTTTAAGGGCAGCTCATGTTTCCTGCGAAACATCGGTCAGTTTATTGTACAAAAATAAAAACGCGTCCAAATTTAGTGCGAGTCTCAGCGGTAAACGTCGCACTTCCTCTGTTCTTTTGTAGATTATATATTAAAATTCGAAAATCAAGACTAAAACGATAGATGTTTTGCATAAAGAAGACCCTAATGTAGACATTCGTGGTGGTTTTAGACAAAGAATACTCACGGAATTAAAAAAATAAGCGGTTTTCTTTAGTGGAGGTAACACAGATCAGCGCTGTCGCCATTTCAACCTCCCCTAATCTCTCGGACATTCTTTCTACAACGATCTATCAATGATCATATCTGTACATCCAGTACATGATTCAATCAACTTATTTACAAGCAAGTTTACCAACATTACATACATTTAAAGACGCTGTCCGTCATTAATAAAACGGGAGTAGGCTATGTATTGTTTGTCTGAAGAGAAAGTGTCGAGGTGTGCGACAACAGCAGGAAGCAATCTTGGAGTATAATGTTGTATTGATGTATTTATTACCATTTTGCAACATTTTAAATACTTATACACCAATACTATTAAACACTTTACTATTATTCTAATTATATTTAGTCGTTGTAAAAAGGTAATTTAGCCCCTTTTTCTACGAAGAGGCATAATACAGCGAGGATTTTAAACACGTTGCTTCATTGGCCAGCAGGGTAATAAAATACTGGAGTTTGTGTACTGCGATGTTGATCGACTTTAAACAATAAAACTATTTATTTGTCACAGATATTTTTGAAATATTTCATAAATGTATGTGAAAGAGTCACGTTCAATTTTAAACGTAATTTGAGTTTAGTAGGCTACTTAAAAATTAGGCTAAACTGAAAGCATGTGGACTCAAGCTTAATTCATTAACCAGCAATACTAGCAAACATTAACTATGGCATCAAAAGCTAATTTCTATGATAAATTATAACCTACTTTTATTAACAGTTGATTTTCACTCAAAGCTCAAAACAAATCACAAAACGGATAGTTCCGGCCCTGGATGCTGATTGGTCAATAAGTCGTTCCAGCACATAATGGCTTTGACCTGTTAATACGCAGCAGCTTTCTGTTATGTCTGCTTGCGGAAGAATACAACTGAAGTTGCTTAATTAAAATGTGCTTATGTTAATAGTGAATATTTGTATTCTTCAAAATTTTATTGAGCAAATGCATTAATTGTCATTCCTAGACCACAAAACTGCTAGGGATATGCAACAAAAAGTATGCTTTAATTAAAATTTGTGTTCTTAATATTACGAGGTGTTGTTTGTGAATAAGGTCACTCTGCTGTGTGATGTGCCTAACAACGCTATATAAAACATGCATCACAATTTAGCAGACCTCTTATATTAATTAAAATAAACTAATTACTGGCCATGAATTTTGTGCCTGCTCGAGTTTGTTGTTAAAAGTGAAAATTTCATTAAAATGTTATTTGACTCTTTATTTTAAATTCTTCCAGTGCCATTCCGCCGCTTGAATATAAAGGCCATGACATTACAAAACGTAGCTATGCAACTAACCATTGTGTAATCTAACATATGTAGCTACTACTAAGGAACACTTTATGATGTCTGGGACTATATTATTGAATAAATAATGGTGGTTGGCTTGTTTTAAATTGTGTCACTAATGTTTTTATCATGGTTTTATTGTTTTATAAAAGCAATAATAAAAAAGGAGCACAACTTCTGATGCCTTTTTTGTGCTAATTTTTGCCCACATATTCATGCATTATTTATTCATTAAAATCAAAATTGTATCCAATAAAAAATTATAATTAGTAGTTTTTATACATTTAAGAGTAAATTTAAAAAAAAAAAAAAATCCCAATTTCTGTCCGAGCACCCATTAATTAATGAACTATTAAGTCATGTTTATGTTGTTAAAAGAAGTAGCCTACAGTTAATTCATGTAATTAACCACAAACAGCTTGCTTTCTTTGTTCTGTTCCATTTTAAATTATGAACACAATATAAACTAATTTAAAACACGACTTAATGTGTTGTGGGAAACATTTAAAAAAAATGATTTAACATTTATAAAAATATATTTTTTTAAAATTAAGAATACATTAAGACAGATTAACTTGCTCTTTTGATCGAATGTTTGGGCGGCTCTTAAAAGAGCCTTTTATTGAAATCCGGTCCGGGTGAAATTTAACCGCCAAAACCATACAGAGTACGGCCTTGACGCTTCAGAGCGTACACTACGTCCATAGCAGTCACAGTCTTGCGCTTAGCATGTTCGGTGTAGGTTACAGCGTCGCGAATAACATTTTCAAGAAACACTTTCAGTACACCACGCGTCTCTTCATAGATCAGACCAGAAATACGCTTCACACCACCACGACGAGCTAGGCGGCGAATAGCTGGCTTTGTGATTCCTTGAATGTTGTCTCTCAGGACTTTGCGGTGACGTTTTGCACCACCTTTCCCAAGCCCCTTGCCGCCTTTTCCACGACCAGACATGGTAGCTCACTCACTGAGATTTCTAAGAGCACGAATGGACTAGGATGGGCCGGGCGTACTGGGGAAGACAAGTATCATTAAAGCGGACCTTGTTGAAACCATGCTTGTCACAACGTCACTGCGGGCGGAGCTCATCATATCGTGTAACCATAGAGTGTAACAGTGCAAAACAAGAAGGGAAATAGGAAATGGTCTATTGAGCTTCCTTTTTTTTTGAGTACAGATCATGGAATGGAACAATTTGTATAACAAATAAACCATAGACTGTATAAATTAAGATAAACAACTATCTAGCGTGCTGTGCTTTATGTTGGGGTATTCGCGATATTTCAGTAATTAGGACAGACCTCCTTATCCTATATCCTTGTAATATGCTGTTTGCTGGTTTTTCTGAGTACTATAATTACATTACTTTTGGGACCTAATTTAGTATGGATTTGCATTACATTTGTGTTTTATTGCGTATATTTCAAACTATCAAACAATAACTGATTTTTACGGATTTTTACCGAAATATGTAAATTTTAAACACCTCTGCCTAGCGATTTGATTGGTACGAGACTGTCTTGGTCTCCTATTGGTTATTCGCTGATGATGACGCATGGTGGTTTGTCCCTGCCTGGTTTGAATGCCCTTCCCAGCCGGTTTGAACCGGTTTGACAAACAAAGAGGAAATACCTTCAACTGGTTTTCCTTCACAGACACAAACATTGATGTTTCATAAAATGATTTTAATCATTTGTTATATACAGAGTCCTTCTTTAATAATAAATTAGCACAAAACACTGACAAATAGGCAGTGATTATTTATGATATTTTGCCTTTGCTCTAACACAATTTCAAACAGCAGCAGCAACACAATCAAATCTAAGCAAAAACACATAAAGAGAAGATTTTAAATGTCTTCCCAGGAGTGCTCGCCTCGGTATAATTAGGAATACATAGACAAATGGTTGGAATTTTAGGGGACTTTGAATCGATTGAAGAGAGCTGATCAGTCAGAATGCAAATAAATACAACATTTTCAGACATTCAGCTTTGAGACATCAGCTTCCATCATATGCCAGGGGCTGAAAATGAGAGAAGGCCAAGGGGACAATATAAAAACACTTCTGTCAGAAGAAAATTACTCCTATGAATACTTTCTTAGTTATTAATTTATGAATATAGAGATGTTTGTACTAAGGCAAGGTAATTAAACATGACTTTTGTCACAATAGTAGCATGCCATTTCTTTCTTTTCTTAAAATCCTTTGTCTCTTACCCTGTAAACTCCCTCATCATCGCCTGGCTCAGGACGCTGCCATATCTGATTGGACAAGATTTTCAAAACAACCAATCCAAACGCTACAATGACGACTCCCAAAGAATTTGCAGCGATTGCCTCTGGTGGTAATGAAGAATAAGGCAGCGTCCCATTGAGGTTTGCTTTTCTGAGGAAAGAACCAATAGAAGAACGCGTTTGCTATGGCACCACACTGAATCTATTGAGAGCTCTACATTTATGAATACATGTTCTTTTTTATCTTCTTCTTTCTACATCATACTGCAAATCTTAAAATATATCGATTACAACATAATAATCAGATCTACCTAATCAAACAGCATGAATAATCCATGAAGATCTCTCAAACATAGTAGCCATATATACAAAGGTTCTTCACCTGCAATTGCAGATACATGTCACTTACAGTGCAAAAAATAGCTTTTCGTTGATCCCTGAGATGCAAGATATAATGCTCAGTACCAAGATGATTCCTCCCATCCATACATGAGCTGGCTTTATAAGGGTACGTGCAGCCATTGGGGTACAAGGTAAGAGGAACGCGGTAAAACCCATGACCCACTGGGGAATAGAGAAATAGAGAAAGGGACATTTTTTTAGTTCCTGTGGGAAGATTCATACTTTTAATTTACTTCCTCTATGGAAGCATGTGTCCGCCACGGCATAAAACTAAAAAAGGCAATTGCGACTTTTATCTCACAATTCAGACTTTTATCGCAATTATGAGTTTATAGCTCACAATTCTGAGAAAAAAAAGTCAGAGTTGTGAGTTATAAACTCATAATTGCCCGAAATAAAGTCAGAATTGTGAAATACAGACCAACAATTGTGAGTTATAAGATAAAAGTCAGAATTACAAGATAAAAAGTTGCACTTACCTTTTTAATTGTTTGTTTCATAGCGGAAACTATTTGTTTATCCACTATTTAACTTCTTGTTTACAACAACAAATGAAGACAAACTACTACACTGTACATGAGCAGTTTCAACACGATACACACCTGTGCAGTGAAAAGTGCAGTGGTACAAATCCCCACCCAGCTATGGAGGGAATAGAGGTTGGGTGTGTGGTTTTTGTTGTGGAAGTCGAACACAGCGCAAAGCCCGAGAACAGACAGAATGAGAGAAAGGAGCAGAAGCCCAGCGTGTAACAGCTTCCACGGGAGCTTATTGTGACCCCATGTCAGAGGAATACGGTACACTACAGCCGCTGGTTACAAGAGAAAATGACATTAATGACAACTGACAATGACAAAATTGTCATTCAAAAAAACACATTGACAAAATTCATTGACAAATTCATTGACAAAATTCTGTTCAATTGACAAAAAAAAAAAAAAAAAAAAGTAGAATATTTTTCCCTAAAACTAAAATAATATAATTTTACAAATAATGTAACACATCAAACTAAAACAAACACAAACTTTCTACCACATAGATGGAACTATTGCTTGTGCAATGTCACGTGTTATATTACAGCTACAGTAGCATGAAACAAAAGCCAATATAATACCCAATCAAACGTACCATTCCCAAAAAGAACCACCATTCCAGTGACCATGAAGACCGGGTGCCAGTTGAAGTGTTTGGCTGAACCGTCCCATGCAAATCCACCTCGGTAGGTGTAATTCCAGTGAGCTACTAATACCACACAGACAATCCCCAATACCAAGCAAAGCAGATAGGTAACGTAAAATGCAACAATTCCTCTCATCCTGTGAGTTCTGCAGAGACAGAGAATGCAGATGAACTTTACTTGCACATGTATTAAAAGTAGACTGAATCATACAGGTGTTCACAAAGACAAACAACAACATTAATAAGCATTTCAAAATATTTTAACATGCCTTATAAAAACGCGATGTCTCAAACTCAAATAAATACAGCAGTGCAGCACATCTGAATGTACTGTACCTTTATCTGGTATCTCACAAATATCAAACAAACTCGTGACGGGTTTTTTTTTTTTTCTGACTTGATCTCAGTTCCTCTTTCCATAATTCCCCATCATGATTTTCGATTTCGTCTGCAAACAGACCAGATGGCAAACAACAACCATTAGAAGAAATGAGGAACAGCAGAAAGGGGAAAACTAGCAATAGTAAGGATGAAATGGAAATTATGTCACTCAACACTATAAATACTGTACAAAGAGAGAACTATTCAAACTGCTTCCATGATGCAATGACATAATGTAACAAAACATTAAAAAACATTTTGGTGTCAAAGACTTGTCGCATGAAAGGTCTGCAGACTTACGGAGCGGTTTATACTTTTCTTTTGTAGTCGTACATTGTAGTTTTTTGTCTTACAGGTTGTTTTTGGTTGTGACGTAATGCCAGTCTGAGGACACTCGAAAACAGACGAGGTACCCACGCAAACTATTTTAAATATTGCCTATTAAATAACAGTATTGACTGTTAACGGATGTAATGCGAGAGAGAAAATAAGCGTGTACAAACTTTAACGACCAAGCTCACGATGATCATGATTTTGGGAAACGCAGAACCCAACATAGCATTTCCTGTTTAACTACAAGGGTGCATGGGAAGTGTAGTGACACCAGAGAATGGTGACACGACCTATTTTTCAATAAAATACGATTAAACCATTTATTTGAATTATCTATTAACATTTGATTATTAATTTAAAAAAAAACTGACATAATGACGCAAGTAAAATTTAAAAAAGCAATACAAATAATAACCTACAATAAGTGCCTATAGTCTTAAAAGGAAATTACTACACACATTTTTACACACTGAAGCTCATTTTCTAAAACCAATACATAAGCTAGGTACGGCAAATGTCCCAAAAATTATATATATATATATATATATATATATATATATATAATTTTTGGGACATTTGCCGTACCTAGCTTATGTATATATAGGCTATATATATATATATATATATATATATAAAAAAAAAAAAAACATTATTTTGATGTTGAAATCAATTTTTTTGCAGTCTATGGTTGAAATCCATATTTCGCAGGAGATCTGGTGACCTCTGGTGGCGAGCAGGCTGAAATACAGTTTTTATATACTAGAACTTTTAAGAAACGTCCAACCAACAGAGTTGTATGTGGACACTATATTCAGAACCTTAACATTATTTAAAACGTCATTGTAAAGACACAATCATTATGGGAAAAACAAAATGTACAAATGAATTGCTTTTATTAGTTCACAACAAAATAATTCACATGACATATGTTAACATATTCGAGATCATAATGCACAACAATTTTGTCTACAAATTGGGAAAGAATGCGACCACAATAGTAACACAACATTAGAAGTCTTAAATATCACCTTTTTTGTTTTCAAATGTAACTAATATAAACAACAGCATAGCATTTGTCTTATCTAAACATTTGAACATTATTGGCCAACATAATAAATATTGAAACACTTTCCATTTTGGAATAGTTAGGAAATAACACTACATAAGGTAAGCCATGCAAAAAAATAAATGAAAAGCATTCCTGAGGTCACTTAAAGGGTGACAATATTTGTTTGTTTCCAGTCACTCATCTTCATATTTAAAGTAACCATTACTAATTGCCTTTGTAACAATATTTTCTGCTGACAGCCTTTGGTCTAAATAGATTAATGCTTCAATAAGACTGTTGAAATCTGCCTTCAGTCCCTCCTTTTCCATCCAGATTTTTAACAGTTCATAAACTCTGTCATCTGGAAAAAGAGAATCTGTACTTTTGATTGAATTATCACTCAGTCCAATGAACCTGAAGAATCTGTTATGATAGTGGACATCCATTTCTTCAAAGAAATCAAACGTTTTCTTCAACGATTCCTCTCCTGAAAAGGTGAGATGAAGTAAAAACACTGTAGCATAACCTTTTTTTTCATGAATGCTGAAATTATGCAAGGAAAAAAGGTATGACCCTACCGTTCAAAGGAACAAGTCTTCTTGACAACTCTCGTTCCTAAAAAAGATGGAAGAATTTCATTTCATGGTAATTCAGTTCAATTCACATTTATTTGTATAGCGAATTAATGTGACTCATTGACAGTTACAATGGTGGTTACTGGGGGTACTTATTTTTGAACAAGACGACAACCAAAGCTTGACAATCAAAATTATTTATATGAGGCTTATTACAGAGGTTTAAATAACTTAGTTTTAGTCAATCAAACTTGTCTCACTGAGAGAGACAGACAGACATATTTTTATACAGTATAAACTGCATATTCTAGATTTCTTGCCATACAGTCTGGGTTTCCAGTTCACACTTAAATACAATTAGAGGGAGTAAAGTTTAATGCATATTTGGCATGCTGTCCGGGGGGAGGGCTCCGAGCTCAGAGTTCGGCCCGAACCCAGAGTACTCCCCCCGTATGTAAATGGTTAGGACTAGAAGTGTGGAGAAGGGGTGGTGGAGGGATGCTGCAAAACTGTCAACGAATTGAGGTGCGACTGCTGAATATATATATATACACCTCTTATCATTGATTGCTGGGTGCTCTCCATCCGTGTTAATTATCTGAACGTGCTCCTCCCGAACTTTGTTAATAAAAAAATCATATCAATATCAACCTCATTATTTAATGGAGTAACACCTATTCCCAAAACAACACACAGATTGCTCAGGAGTTACAGGAGACGTCACTCAGGTCCAAAAATGCTCAACAAAGGCATAAGCTGTCACCAGTATCTAAATGAGTTTGTCTCATTAACACAAAAAGTGCAAAAATATTGTGAAACATGACCTCACCATGTTAAATTTAGTTTAAGAAAGCCTGATTTTACAAAATATTACAAAACATGGAAAGTCTTTATCCTGAAAGAAAGCTATGACAATGCAGACACCAACAGATAGTAAATTTGCTACTTCATCTTGTCTCCAAATGACCAAAGGCAATGCATTCAGGCTTAGGAAATATTAAAAGCAGAGACTTAAGCATTGGTTATGAAGGTAGAAGTGTTGTTAATACAAAGAAAGCAGCAACTCTCACCAAAGTGTGAGGCTGCCAGGCAATTGCAGAGCTTGGAGGCTGGTTAGTGTGGAGGGGCTGAAGGTCAATGGGCACAGCGGACATGGCCAGGCTAATTTGTGAAGAGTTGGCGGTGTTGGGGAGGCTGTCCCCTAGTCCCCTGTCTTTCTCCATCTCTGATGAAGCAGGTACATGGGTACACACCGTATTGTTTTGCTCAAGAAATGGCTGGAGCTGAGAGGAGTCATCGATCTTGGAATTCTGGGCATTTTGCCTCTCCTCTATCACCTCCTCACTGTCACCCTGCAGGGCAAGAAAGACGTCATCTGGTCGTCATATTTAGAGAGTTCAAATCAGTGCTGAGTTACATCAAAATGCATGAGTTTCTGTTGGCTGATAAATCAAATTCATCAGATACATGTCTTGTTGACCTACCATGCAGATCTTAACCATTTCCCTTGGACTCCTTGATGTTACTGGAATTAAAAAAGATTTTGTACGATGAGCAAAAAAGAAACAAGTAAGAAATATTGAAAGAACTGAGGAAAGATGTGTGCCCTACCTGCTCCTTTACTTGGTTTTGACTTTGTCAAGTAGACGATACTCAAAATGCATGCCAGCATTGCAATTATTGGCACAACAATAAAAGTCACTGTAGGAAAAATGGGATGTAATCGCTATGAGAAACACTATGGAAACATAGCCTTTACAAAAGACAAAAGTTGGACAGAATATCCCAGTTAACAATTATAATTTCCTTAACTTTAAATGTGAATGTGAAAAATACAACATTTGATCAGCTGCAGTCATGCACAGTGTGTATACAGCTGAAATCATTGGGCTACAGAGAGAGAAAGGTTTTCTACTACCTGAGATGGAGCTTCCTGAAGAGCTTCTCTTTCTACAAACTGTGTTGGAAATGTGTGTACAGCCTTTTACAGTCTCCTCATCCTCTTTGCATCTGGGTTCAACAAATGAAATGATTTTGAGTCCACAAAAAAATTAAACTACTGTCATCAGTTACTCACATTCATGTCGTTCCAAACCTGTAAGACTTCCACTTCCATTCCATTCTCAATCAGCCATAAGTGAATGGCTGATTGAGAATAAACTGTCTTTGCATTTAGGGAAAACTGAATCTATCTTATTTGGTTCAAAAATAAGGTTGAGTAGGACTCCTGAGCTTAGCATTTCTGTGGGTGGTACCCAGATTGAAGTTAAAAATTGTGTTAAATATTTAGGCTGTGACTTAGATAGTTCCTTGAGTGGCGAAAGTATGGGTCAAAGAGTTATTATAAAAGTAAACCAAAGAATTAAATTTCTGACACTTAAGGCTCATTTTTTAAATAAAGAAACTTTACTAATGTTAGCAAATGCTCTAATTCAGCCACTCTTCGATTATGCCTGTACTACATGGTACAGTAGTACCCCCAAGAGGATAAAAGTACAACTCCAAACAGCACAAAATAAATTAGTTAGGTTGATTTTAAACATTAATAATAGGAAACATGTTGGTTCTTTTGAACTTAAGAATTTAAAGTGGTTGTCAGTCGAAAATAGGGTGAGACAGCTGAAACTGAGATTAACAAGAAAGATTTTGCATAGGAATGAGCCAAGGTATTTTAAAGATTATTTTAAGTTTATTAGGAACTCTCATAGCTACTCAACTAGAAGCAGTGCCACAGACATAGTACCTTGTAGATTTAAGAGTTGTTCTGGGCAAAACACCTTTTTGTACATGGCAGCAATTGAATGGAACAAACTCCCAGTTGAGATTAAGTTAAGCCAGTCAGATCGCTGCTTTAAGCAAGCATGTGGTGAATGGTTGCTAAAAGCTAATCAGATTTAGTTTTTATGTAGTCTTAAGGAATATTTATTACTGATGTGTATGTGTTTGTGTGTTTGAGTGTACAAGGTGCTCTATTGTCATCTGTGGCTTGCTTGCCATCTTTATCGGACTACAACGAGGACCACAATGGAAATAAGTTTTGTAACTTTCTTGTGCTATCCTTGACAGCTCTGATAAATGTGTAGTGTCATTGTAATGGCATCTTGTTATGCATTTATTGTTATTTTTTTACTGTCGAATAAATCAAATCAAATCAAATCAAAAAATCAAATCCATTCATCTTTGAAACACAAATTAAGATATTTTTTATGAAACCATTGAAAGTCAATTCCACCAAAACTTTGATGGTTCAAAAAGACAGAAATCCCTGTGAATCGAGCCGTTTATTCCAAGAGTTCTGAAGAGATACTATTGCTTTATATAATGAACAGATCTATAGATTAAGATTATAGATTAATAGAGCACATCAAATACCAATGAAGTTTGTTCGTGCACATTTTCATTATTGGGTGTGCTATCCGTGGCGTTCATGCTAATCAGTTTGACTAACATGAGACTTCTTTGTCCAAAATCAAGTTTTGATCAAATTGTCCATTAAGAACTTACCTGCTGCATTTCTTGCACACCTCACATGCCTGGTCAGGTAAGCAAAATGAGCCCTGTTTGCACTTGCACTTTGTGTTCTGGGTAATTGTGCATTTCTCAGTGGTTTCCTGATCTACAGAAGGAGCACAAATAGCAGGCAATTTACAATTAAATATATCTGAAGGAAGTCTATCATGTGAGCACAAAATTGATTTGGCTTGCATGACCTTAAAAGTTTATGTTAAAAGAATTTGCATAAATCTGACAGACTTGGCAGTATGGGACAATATTTTCAAATAACAGAACTACCTATACGGCACATGGTGCACGATAAACACTTCTGCAGTCCATTTTCATGCTCGGTGTATGTGTCAAACTCGCATGTTTTACACTCTCCTTTTTCTGAAGCAGTAAGGCAGGCCGTTTTCACATAGGTTCCTGCAAAAAGATGAGGTGGTGGAATGTAAGTGCACGTACAAGACATTGTCTAACCAGAACTTAAAGTGTTTTTTAAAAATTCTCATGCACCAGCAGGGCAGTTCAGGCAGCAGATGTTATCATGTTCATACTCCAGGCTCTCTCTGCAGGAAACATCCCGACTTGATCTGTTCTTGATGGACCCTTGAGCCCAGGACAGATCCAAGTGACTGATATTTAGCAACAACAAAACCTACACACAGAAGAAACTGTAAAAAAGATGATATATGCTTCAATAAAGTCTGACTTTCTGGTAAATAATTATGGATAGCCTGTGATCAAGTGGTGTTGTATCTTATACTGACACCTATTGGTGTAAATCTTATCGCACCTTTCATTTTATGTCTCAGAACACTTGAGGTTGTTTATGTGCTAGAAACTTGAAGGGATAGTTCACCTAAGAATGACAAGTCTGTCATAATTTACTTGCCCTCAGGTTGTTCCTAACATATATAAATTTCTTTGTTATGTGGAACACAAAAGAAGATATTTTGAAGAATGTCAGTAACTAGACATTTGTGGGGCACCATTGACTTGTATAGTATGAAAAAGAAAAATACTATAGAAGTTATTGGTGCCCCAAAAATGTTTGTTTACAAACATTTTTCAAAATATCTTATTTTATGTTCAACATAACAAAAGAAATTTGTATATTCATATATATTAACCTGAAAAATTATTAGGCATGGAAATAAATGTTGTGTGTGTGTGTGTGTATTATATTAGGCTATATGCCACACACACACACACACACATATATATATATATATGTATATATATAAACCTATTTATAAAACCCATTTATTTCCATGCCTAATTTTCCCGGTTATTTTTTTTTTAAGTCATTGTCATTTCAATTTCCACGTTAAAACTAATAAAACAGACTAAAGTTATGTGAGGATTTGTATCTAGAGATAGATCAAATATTGATTACTCCACGGTTTCGATTTATTTGAAAGTTTTTGTATTTTTTAATTGACAAAGATCTGTTGTGGCAGGTTATTTTATCGCCGCCGACCAGTCCAAGGCAAGCATGTCTCAATTTAACGCGTCATAAAGCAAACTAAACTTTCAAAGTTTCTCTATAAAAACATTCAAATATACGGTATCTGAAAACAAATTAAATAAATGTTGAATTCACTTACCAAGAAAATAATGTATCTCATAGTAGTCAAATCATTGTGTCACTTTCTCCGTATAAACTGAAAGAAGATAAGTCCCCACACCATCCTACTGATAGCGAACCTCAAGTATTTAGCTGTCGAGAAAACTTCAGTTCTTCGGTTCTCCAAACCTGAACACGCTGAATGCGAAGGGACGAATCCTACTATGGCCGAGGCTTTTCTTATGAATATTAATTAGGTTTCTTGTGACGTTGCCCTTAAAAGTGTCTGAGCGTTAGTCACGTGCTCTAATTATTTTCATGAACCAAGCCTTCGCTATAGTGGGATTCAGAAATTCCCGAGTCAACCTGGCTGGCACCCAAATCGCTTAGAAACTTCACATCGTGTTGAATAACTACTTTATATATTTCAATATTTAAAATTATGTCTGTCTATATTTTCTGACATCTTGGGAAAATAGGGCCAGGCCAGATAATTTTATTCTACGTGTAAACTTTAGTCAAATAACCATGTGAGTGAATCTCCAACAACCGTATATTCTCAGGACATCTGAACACACACATACCATTATTATCAATTTCCGCAATGCAAGGCCATCTCTTGTCAGTTTGGCGCTATCTAGCAGACAGTTGACTGTGACAGTGCGATACTACGACTGTTGAGCGACACTGTGTAAAACACAGGAAACTGGCGGATACTAGTTGACTGCAGTGTACGTAGGAAGGTGGGACTTCTGTTTGTTTATTCATTTATCAAGTCTAAGGGGAATTTCATACTGATGCTTCAGAATGCAGACAAAGGTCGCTCCTTATACTCAAACACAATCAACCACGTGATCCACTCATTAGCCATATTAGATTAGCCTACAAACTGGGATTTTTCAACCATGAAGTATTAATTTTATTAGTGATGACGAGTTTTCCAGATAAACTACAATATTTGAATGGTCCGTTGTAAGGCATTACTGTGGTCCACTGAAAGCAGCTTTCTTTCCTTTCGACAAACTAGTTACTAGCCTACATTGTTTTGTTGCTTCCTAAAAACTGATTTAGTTTTCTTCCCTCTGCCTTTCTTCAGACAGAGATGCCAAACAACCAATTACGTCAAGATTAAGTGACTTTAATGCAATTGCAGGCTATAACTATACACACGATATTGTATCATCTTCAAATTGAAGTTTTATTAAGATGTATTTGCTTATTTCTTAATGTTGCTCAAATAATTGATAACTTTAACAAGAACAAACAAACGCAAAGTTACCATGGTTATGAGGGCTGAATCTTTAGTCCCTTATGTGTCCTTTGATAAGAAGTTACTGAAAGAGGAGGGGTTGTTTGAGATAAGACTACCAGCTGTGGACTTTGCATCAGCCATTTATAAAACTAAATTACGGCATGTCTGAGACATAAAATTTGCTGAAATGAACCTTTTCATCTTTTAGATGTCTGTTGAACTATTGGCTACAGTTCTGAGGATATTGGGCTAATGTATGTGTTAATCATCTTGTTTTGTAGAGATTCATCAGGATATTAGTTTAATTTTTAAGAACTAAATTTGCTGTAATGAAGAGGAGCAAGTTGCAGAACAATGCAAACGTCCTGTGCCGTTTCTGTAAGGCACAGAAATGGACAGGCATATTACATTATCTGCCTGCCTGACACTAATTGAAAATCATCCGCACATGGAAAGAGAATAAAGACATGGGGCATGTTTGCTAGAGTTGCAGCTCTCTTTAGCTGTACATTTATTTCCAAAAGACTGCATATACATCTGCAAACTCTACTGTACAGAAAACATCCAAAATGTTCATAATCATAGATACAATATACCACAAAGCTGGCCTGGCGATACCAAACAACTATATTTAGCACTAGAAAAGCTCTTGACCCCTGCATATCAGTGTATAGTGTTTTTTTTAAACTGATATTTTACAGTACATTTGCATGATTCAGAACCATCTTCAGAACCTGTACAACATTCACCATTTACAGAAGTTATACAAGGCACA
Source organism: Rhinichthys osculus (assembly GCA_029959095.1). Classification (NCBI taxonomy): domain Eukaryota; kingdom Metazoa; phylum Chordata; class Actinopteri; order Cypriniformes; family Leuciscidae; genus Rhinichthys; species Rhinichthys osculus. The sequence continues at coordinate 19,593,054 of JARWKJ010000004.1, read as the reverse complement.
AGAATCATAATTTTAAGCAAAGGCCTAAATATAACATGAACATGGGACGTATTATCATCAACTTTACCGTTTGAAGGCTTTGTACTAGATTATCAAATAGTACCTCTATAACTGCAGTCTACAACAATAGGGCCAAATCCGTTCTGCTGATTTTTTTTTTGTTGTTGTTGAAAGTTTTTGCTGAAGTTTTGTTTGATAGCCATTTCTAGATGTTTTTGTTTTTTTTGCTAGAAATATTTCTGTACTTGAAGCTTAACGTCATGTACCATCATTTGGACATAAATATGAACTTGAATAAAGTTTAATTTTAGCGGGGGTGACAGCAAATTTGGTCATAAATTAAAATAAGATAGTGGACAACTGGTGGTTTAGCAGCGTCTAAATAAGCTACTGATCTCAGTGCTGATCAGATTTGTTAAATGCTTCATAAAACTACAATTAAAATATAAAAAGGAATATCCAGTATAAGCAGTGGCGAGCATTGTAGTGTCTAAAACTAAAAACCAAATAAAATGAGCTCTTGGAGGCTTTTCTGTTTGAGAGAGAAGGTTAATGAAGTAGATGACTTGGAAAAGGAGGACATAACTTTTTTTCCTGCAATTCTGACAGCATTTTTCCACATAGCTCCTTTCCTTTTATCAGACCTTAATTATACCTCTCTCTGCTCACCGGCCCGTGTTCCCCCATTGTGTTTCTCACTCCACGGTGGAATTTGGTCAGAGGAGATAAGAGAGGTTATTTTACAGAGGTCTCTTGGAGCTCTTCCTTTCAGCTGCATTTCAAAAGAAAGCGCTAAATGTTAACAAAAGGTATGTGCTGCTGTTGCATGGCGTGAGTAAACGCTTCTTCAGGTCAATATTAGTCTCAGGCCTGACGCTCTCTACAAAAGGCATGATGCCGCTCCTGATGACTACACACGCTCACAGGAACAGAGTAATGCCTTTAAGCATGTGTGATGGGGTTATGCTTTAAAGTCTTCGGAGGGAAAAACGTAATTGATTTTTACCCCCTAACCTGCATAACTTTCATAGCTGAAAAAAAGTTTGAATCTTTATATCACGATATATTATTCATAATTATTCCTCAACTGATCTCATTAAGACGGCAAAATGACAATAAAACAACAATAGAAATAAAAGAACAGAGTGAGCCACGATCACAATGTGTTTTCAGGAGTGCATTTCCTTCTCTTCCCTTCTCTAAACATCATATAGTGCAAACAAAGCACACATCAGTAGTAACATGCAGAAGGAATATAAATACTGCGGAACTCTGGAACACTGTTGGAGAAATAGGAAAAGATTAAGGAAATGCTCAAGAAAATCTCAGCCTGGCCACCAATCAATTCCCTCACAATAATTTTAAAAAATCATAAACGCCAAAGAAAGGCTAAGGCGGAATTTCATGTAAGATGTGATGGATTGGCACTGTGATGTTTGCTTGGAGAAAAGCAATTTGAAGCTGTTGAATCTGTGCCAAATTTGTGCCAACTTGCACATGTACAACTTTGCACATGGTCAGATACGTGAAACTTTCTGATTGGTCGCCTCCTGTCGCAGGCTTCTCTCAGCCCGGATACCTTAGCTGGTTGAAGATGCTGGCGAATTGCACCTGGTGGAATAAGTGTAGTCTTCAATAGTCCATCAAAACGTAAAGTCCGTTTCTTTCTCATCTGGACTCTGAGGCAGACTTTTACAGTGGAGCTTTCCAATCTCCTCCAAAGCACTTGCAAGTGAGTCAAGATCTCCACTGTCCTGATGCCTGGCCTCCCAGAGACTGAGAATGACAGCAGAGGGACTCTTCTGCTTGGTAAAGTAGGACAGGTTCCTGTGCAGGAAGGAAATGGAGGTTTCACAATAGAAGAAAATGTTAGTACATAGCAAGAGGGTATTTTGAGTGTCAACCTACTCTCCTTCTATCGTTTTATTAGGGACAACAGTTTAAATAAATACATGACGTGTGCACTGTCACATGTAAAGTGCCAGTAGATGGCAGTGTTGTAATATAATTCCAAACGGTAATTTAGCACAGCATAGGTTCAAGAAAAGGTAACACAATGTTTACTTTGGAGAAAGAAAGAAAAAAATCTGAATTTCCATTTGATTATTTTAAATGGCACAATTTACAGAGCTGTAATACCAGATCATATCTTCAGAACTGTTCTCATAAATGACGCATTAAAGTATTAGTAGTACCAGGGAGAGTGAAAACGTCTTCAATTGCTCTGTTCTCTTTTTATTTGCATGGTTTCCTTTTGTGGAGTTGGTTGCAACAAGTCTTGTTAAAAAAGACCCAACTGACAAATAAATCATTCAGATTTAAAAGGAAAGTTAAGGGTTTCAGCTCATAGATCATCTATACAGAAATAAATATCAGCATAATTTGTCATACAATTGCTTTATAGATAAAGGGAAGGTGGCTCTGATCTCTCCAATCTCTAGTGGTTCTTTAGCTTTTAACCTTTGCAGAAACTGAATTCAATAAAGATGAAAAGCCTGAAGAGTATGAGTTCTGAGTGAAATGATCGAGCAAAGTGGAGCGCAGTCTCAGCTTATTATTCAAGGGCATTGTTAACAAAGTGAGCACTGCCGCAATAAGTTTCAATCAGTCCTGTTGCCTTGGCTACATCTCTCCGGCGCTCACCTTTGAATGCGGAGTTTCTGAGCTAAGAGCTGCCAGTCCTTGCCCTTGGCGTTGGCAGTATCGAAGGTGGTGCATATCCGCTGACGTATGGACAGGGGGATTTTGAAGGCTTTGGCCCCTGTCTGGGATGTCACCGTGCAATCTGCCTGCATAAAAAATGGGACCGTCTCTTTCTCACTCTGAAATAAATAAATAAAAACTTTTTTTAGCATGCATTTGTGTTCATCTACAAAGGGGCTTGAAAAACCACTGACACACTAGAAAGGTTTATAATATATTTTCCCCATGTAGTAAAACACCCACATTTTTAAAATAAAAGTTAATTAAAGCGAAAACTCTTTCATTATTTCTTTCTTTTGTTATTGATATTAACTAATTTAACTATTTTTGTCATTTCAAACCTGTACAAAAGAATTTCTAAAGATCAATATGGGCTTTTAAGCTCTAAAAAGGACGAAAAAGCAGTCCAGATGACTTATGTGCGCTATATCCCAAGTCTTCTGAAGTATGATATCTCTGAGTGAATTTAAACTGAAATGTAAGTCATTATTCACATTGATCTTTACCTCTGCTGTGACTCTAAAATCAAATACACAAGATTCCAAAACTGAGTTTTAGCAGCAATGCCGTAAAAGTACTATATTGGGTTCCCCAAAAACAGTTAACCATTATTTTCTTAGTGTAAAGACCATTTTAATAATCTTATAGAACCTTTTTCCGCTTTTTGCACAGTGGAAAGGTTCCATGGATGTTAAAATTTCTTCATTGAACCATAGATGCCAATAAACAACCTTTAATTTTAAGAGTGTATAAGCAGCATATTTGATTTGAGAGCTGCATGCAGCGAAGGTGAAAAATCAGTAAATCTTTTTTTTGGGAGCTTGACAGCCTGTTACAGTAAGCTGTGTCATTGTTTGGAAGAGACTTCTTTTTTGATCAACAGGAAAAAAATAAACATGAGGCTGAGTAAATAGTGACAGAGATGACATCAGAGTGAATCTGACCTCTCCCACTGATGAGTAGACCTGCAGGAGCTGCTCATGACCTTTGACCTGCCGCACACTGATCTTGCAGGAGAGCTGGGTGGTTGAGGCGCTATGTCTCTGCAGCGAGAAGGCACAGTGCACAGGCTGCTGGTTACTATACCACACTTGGGTGAAGGAGAATTCCTGCAGCAGAGCGGGATGAGGACATCATGAAGAGAAGGGGGGAGAGAGAGAGAGATCAGAGAGCTGAGTCAGGAAAAGCACCTGATCCATTCAAAACGTGGAAGCATGCGTGTTAAAAGACTCGTCTATGAGACCATCAGTACAAAAGAGACACAAACTCTAATCCCTGTTAATTCCGATGATAGGGGTCACTGCTGGGGTATGTACAACACACAGAATCTGGGAGCAGGGCAGGCAAAGAGAAAGCGATTGCCTTTGATGTATTATTAATTTCCGTGAAGCAGCACGTCTGCAGGGAGTGTCCTTGACCTCTCCTGCGCCGTTTCTCTAGCCTTGCATATTGAAATGACCTGCGAGATGCTCTAATGTCAACAGTGATAGGAACCCTGAGCAGAAGAAATGCTTGATGGGATGCCTTAATGCCGGGATTAATTTCTCCCTCGAGCAGGCATACAAAAGCATGTTCCAGGAGACAGAAGCACTCCTGAACTGATCAATTGCATGAACCTAGAACCAGATACTGTCTTATCACTGTGTATTTGTATGCAAGGTAGGACAGTTTCATTCTTCAGGGTTGAAAGAACCTCATACTGTATATGTATATTGTATAACTAATTTTAATTTTATTGAAGGGGTAGGGTTAAACGTAGGTTTATAGCTATAATTACCATAGGTCTGTGTTTGATTGTATAATTTATTTTACGTTTTAATAAGAGCCGTTATTTCATACTGCATAAGATTCAAAAGCAATATAAATTAGCCTTACAAACATTTCCTACATAAAACATGAAATAAATGTTCTTGAAAAGATTGCTTCAGTCAATGACATCCACGCTTGTTTCTTTGCAGGAGGCGTCCCTTCTCGGGATGTCTGCAATGCAATCGTGAAGGCAGCTGCCTATGGCACATTACAGCACTGGTCCTAGTAGCTTACTAATATTACTATGTTACCTGACAGGTGGTGAAGGGTTTGATGCTCCACAGAAACTGAGGGATATCCTGGATGGACACCTGTAGACTGAGACAGTTTCCTTTGAAGAACAGCGTCTTGGGCTCCTCTAGTAGTTGACCTCCTCTGCTGGTTTCAGCAGTGACCACTCCCTTTGGAAAAAATATAGGCACAAGAAAAAAAAAGTGAGAACACATAGGGAAGGGCAGAGAGTGGTACAGAAAGAAAATGATTTGACAACCTATAACCACAGTATTGTGGCTAATCTGTTTAGAATGTGCTGAATGTTTATCCAGTTCAGAAGAGAACTTATAATGGCTAAAAAGGCTCAAACACTTACACATTGTGGTTAAAATTCAATATAACAAATATTATCTGAAGGTAGCTAAAAAAAGTCAAATGTCTGGAAGGAACAAAAGCTCGACAGCTAATAAACATTCAGAAATATAAAAAAGTGCTTTCAAACAAAGTGTTGGTTAAAGCTTTGAAAAGAAAATAGAATTTAAATTGATTACTGGCTTCTTTGATTTCAAGCATGGCAGTGTTCATCTGTCAAAACTGCTTTGTGTGTCATTGCATTGCAAAGATGATTGTTCTCTTTGTTTGTGTGTGTGTGTGTGTGTGAGCACAGAGGAGTCTGAGCACTCGTGCAAGACAACAGTAATTGACTTTGACTTTTGTATCCTCTCTGTGTGCTTGTTTGAAAATAGCACTGACCATTTCGGTCATTCTGATTACACAAATGAACTATAATAACTCCAAACTCACATTATTACTAGTTTAAATCAAGCTTTTGGACCCCACTACACATGCAGTCTACTTTTGCTATAATATCGTGAAGCACCACAGATTTACATTTAAACTTTGTTTTGAAACAAAAAAGTATATATAAAAAAATAAAAATAAAATGTACAAGACTGTGTATTTTTAACATATTTAAAATTGTTTATGTATTATTCTTTAATAAGGACAATCCCAAGAAGCATTGCTTATGACAAATTAAACCGATGGAAAAATATAAAACTATTCAAAGTCACAATTATTAACAAGAAATTAACAATAAATACACATATTTAAGACATTTTAATGGCCTTAAAATCAGGAGATTCAAATTTTAGACTATTGAGACTTTTTAATGATCCATCGGAACCCTGATATATATTAGTTTATAAGTTAAAATTGTTAAAAATCAATTCCACTATGGAGAAAATGAAATGGGATTTGTACTTGCGGAACCCAACAGTTGCTCTCTATTTGAGTAATGTGAGCATATGTTGACTGTCCAGCTCTCACCTGAAAGGCATGTGGTGTGTCATCTACACAGTGCACTCGCAGGTTGTAGTCCATGGAGGAGGCCTCCATGCTGCCGAACACAGCAATCCTTAGTCTCTTTATGGCGGAGTCGGTGACGGGTTCCCCCACCAGTGCATAACAGCCCGGCTGATCCAGCAACAAGTGACAGCTATGCGAGTCCATCAAGCAATAGCAGGAGGTTGATTCATCATCTACTGACATTATTTCCTGTGAACCCAAGAAAGAGATCAAATCATGATAACATGAAATCAGGCATACAAAGTTCTGTCATGAAACTCTAGATGGCGCAGACTAATAGGCCCTTAACTCAACCTGATTGTAATCACATTGTTGTCTATAGGGCACAGCTGATTGGTTCCTGCTGTATCAGTAGCCAATGAGCTCGCTGATCAACCTTCAAATACTTAGTCAGCATTTGCTGTAGCAGTTGCAGCGTGCTTTCAGAAACCCTCCACCTTCCCCAGCTCCACCTGAATAGATCTGCTACGGGTAATTAATGTACAGCAGCAGCATGTCTTAGCAGTTGTGTATGTATTGGCAGTAGCAAGTCCCGTACTTGCCCTGTAGCAGCAGCAGCGTAGCAGATCTATTCTGCCAAGACCAAAAATATCAACATTGTCATACCCATTACCATGCCAAACACTCAGAGAGTTGTCATGACAGAAATAGTTACTTCTTCAGTGAATTTTTGATAGTGTATGAAAACTTGGTTTATAGTGCATGAACATATGAACTTTAAAGGGATAATTCACCCAAAAATGTTCCACCCAAAATCAATTTTCTCACCTTCATGCAGAGAGTCATACAGGTTCATGAGGGTGAGTAAATGACAGGGCTTTTGTGCCCTTTTTGAAGCTTGAAGCCTCAGTCCTGATTCATCGTAGATGCATGGAATAGAACCACCAGTACATTTTTAAACAAATATCCTTTTATGTTCCATAAAGGGGAAAATCATACAGGTTTGGAACAGCATGATGGTGTATTATGATCACAGAATTTTAATTTTTGGGGTGAACTATCCCTTTAATGAAGCAGTCGTGCTGTCACAATAAAACTGTAGAGAACATTAGCAATTAGAGTTACAGTTTTTCTTGATTGCTTAAACACTATAACCAGGCTTTTGAACTAAAATTTCTAAACCATAACGCCATTTATCAAAAAGCACATCCATTTCCCTAAACTATAAACACTATTCCCCTATTTTGACACATAAGTCAGATTTGTTGAACTGTCACTGCAAAACAACACTACAAATCCCTTCATTTCTCATTGCTTAGCCCAGTGGTTCCCAAAGTAGGGGTCGCGACCCCCCGGGGGCGTGAGACAGCGAGGGGGGGGGGGGGGGGGTCGCGAGATGATTTCCAAGGGACCGTTCGGTATTTATGGAAAGGTCCACCGGAGGAAAATAGGGGAGGGTGTATTTTTATTCTTTGTTGAGGGGAGGGTCATTCAACTTTTTGTATCCATGAAAACAGCAAAATTTCAAATATTTTTTCCATGTAGCTCTCTCGGTCTCGGTTCCCCATCGCTATCAGATGGGTCTCCCAACAAAAATCCAGTTTAGCGCTGTCTGACAGTGCGCGCGCGCGCTCAGAAAAAGTACATCATGTACAGAACGCCAATGGAATGTTTACCTGGCATAGCTTTAAAGCACGATTAAATAATTAACTTTTGTGATTACGAATAAGTGCAGTGTCCTGTGAGTGTAACTCTACCGCTGCATTAACATGTGATATGAATGTACGTTGAGTGTTTGAGTGTATTGGGACTGAAGCCCCAGAACTGCAGCTGATATAATGTGTATAATGTTTAATACTGAAACGTCTGTTTATATAGGCTATCCATACCCCCAAAGGAGTCAAGACATTAGAAAAATATCAGTGTACACATGCGTTTTATATTTAATATGAGCGAAATACACATGTGACGTGACACAAAAAATCTTTAACTTTTATGTGGCAAAATATTTTTTTATAATTCTACGAATTACACTGAATTACACAAAAACAAAAGTACGCTAATAACCGGATGAAGAAGGGTCGGCTTCCACAGAACATAAAATATTCTTTATTTTATTTTATTTTATTTTTCGTGTTCGCATTTATGAGGAAAAAAAACAATACGGACATGACAGTTCTCCGTTTCGGACATGACCGCTCTGAAAGCGACTTTAAAACTTCGACAGAGACTTCAGAAAGCACAAAGCCTTTCTTTAAAGTAAATTTCGTTTTTTATTAAATTGTATCTAAATTTTAATTAATGTTTCATCAACCAATTACCTGGATTAATGAATAAGAAGTAAATATAGTAGAAAATAGATCATCATGACACGGAGTCGCCGGCGCGTGAACTGGACTCTTTCTCATGAACCGAAACTCAGCGTATAAGCTACTTGCCTCACAGAATTGAGAAATATATAGAGAGCTTGATGTCAACTTTTAAACAGAACATTTAAAAACGAAAAACAGACTGCTCTCTGCTTATGTAATCCGTATGAAATCTGCATTTCTCTCTGGTGCGTTACTGTGAAGATGGCGAGTCAGCATCGTCAAATTCATCTTGAAGCCGACACACTGACACAGAAAAACCTTGTTTATTAATAAACAATTAATATCTCTCCCTGCTATACTATTTGACATATTCATAATCATTACTTTTGCCGGTTCTTTGTGGCAGCTTTTAGATACTTTATTGGGAGCGCCACCCTTGTTACATGAACGGGTCACCACTGCATCAGCACCGAAAACATGATTTTTCTTCTTTTTTTTTTTAATCTAAAATAAAAAATCATGATACGAACCGAGTTTTAGGTTTGGTCCATCATTACAGCCTTAGTAAAACGAGGCTGTAAGTAGTAGGAGTTTAGTCGTTTGTCATTTTGTAAAAAAAAAAAAACAATGGCTATCTGAGCATCTTTGCCAAGCGCAAACGAGCAATCAGTAAATTATCGGGGAGGGTCATGCCTTTTTCACAATCATTTTGGAGGGTCATGGAAAAATGTATTACTGGCGAAGGGAGGGTCAAGTTTTTTGACTACAGATCTCAAAACTCCTCCGGTGGCCCCTTAAATATAAAACGAACAGTCCCTAAATAAAAAATAATAATAGGCTAATAAAAAATAAATATATATATATATATATATATATATATATATATATATATATATATATATATATATATATATATATATAACACGATTAGAAATAGCATATTGTATCCATAATTGTAACAAAATACAAAAAAATAGTTGTAAAATAAAATAAATAAAATATAACATACAAATAAACATACAAATAAAAAAAAAGCCGTTGGTCCTGAGCCTGAGGTGATGACGAGAGATTAACGACAATTAGCGGTCACTTTACTACAGCACCAAGATAAACAGTCTTTCTGACACGTAGCGCAAGGTATTTTTTTAGGTTTAAGCAGGGGCGTCATGCAAGCCAAAATTCTGGGGGGGCACAATCTGAGACATTGCAATTGTTTTCTGACGGGTGATATGGATCATGTTAGGAGGGGTCAGGGGGTTTCTCCACCTGAAAATTTTTAAATTCTGGCTGCTAAACATACCATTTCAATGCAGTTTGGGAGGGACAGAAATACCTTAACGGAGCTAGCAGCAACACTCCTCTATTTGATTCTGAGGAAAGTTAAAGTATCTATTTTGTAAGTTTATGTAAAAGACAGGTTGATGAAAGAACTGTAAGCTCAAATTCAAAAGCTTTTGAAGTCTACTTCATTAAAGCATGTTTACACACAGACTTACTGTACACAGGCATACTACACATGATTTTAAAAACAGTACCATTGCCGTTTTTATGTTATGATTTTAAATTGGTATGTGACCTAAGAACGATCTTACATTAAAGGTAGCCTACATAAAGGTGCTGAGGTCTGACTTTGTGGTGCTCTGAAATGAAGTTATTTTAATATTAATATGTGATGAAGGACTTTGAAAGAAGTTTGACAGATTTCAGTGCTGAATAAGGTTAACACTACCCGGTTTATTTAAAAAATGGTTAATATTTGACAGAAATGTAAAAAAGTAATCAAATCAAATGCAATATGTATAGCGATCTGTATAACAAATATGCTGTAGGGATTTGGGGGGTAGTCATGATATTAGACTACATTAAAAGATAATGAATTTCAAACCTGAACCAAACATATTTTTTAATTCAAAGATCAAAGTCTGTCATTAGTCTTTAGTCTGCCAAAAAAAAAAAAAAACCCATTAAAATCATGAACTCAAATGTCATTGTGAAAAAAAAAATGTGTTACTGTTGTAACAGTGCACAGGCTAAATCAGACCTTTCAGGCTATAGCCTAACGCTAATAAGCCTCATGGCAAAATTATTATTACAACTAAATTGTCGGTCATTAAATAGGAAAACTAAATAATTTTGTAGATGATTTGCTTTGTGTAGGCCTAACCCGACATCAGACATTATAAGGCCCGGACGAACTTTTTTTTTGCACACAGTGACGCGACCAATCAATCACTCCTTTAATGCTGCGTTCACACCAGACGCGAATAGCGCGTCAAATTCGCGCCTAGCGCGTCTAGTTATAGCCTACGCGTGAACACTTTGAATCCATTCGCTAAAAAAACTAAAGTTTAGACTGGCTGGCTGCCTGCACATTCACTGTCCTCGCGGCTGCGGCTGCTGCAATTGGAAGGGGCTGGCTGCAGGACGACTCAGCTTCCACGGACAGTTTTTAATATTTTATATCAAGATTTTGCTTTAGTATAATTTTCGGGACAATTAAGGCCGGTTTCGGGATTCGGGACAACAGCTTAGATTTCGGGACTGTCCCGAATTTTTTCGGGACTTCTGGTCACCATAGGGAGGAAAAATCTGAGGGGGCACGTGACGCCACTGGGTTTAAGTATAGGATAATATTGTTTTCGAAATGAAACGTTGGTTAATATCGACCAAAGACAACAAAGGAAGGCCAGCAGAGGTGCCAGCGGAGGAGAGTGGAGAAGTAGGCCTACCACCGTCGGAAATGCCATCGACCTCAGATACGGAAAGAGGCCGGCGTGTGCATAAAGAGCACATCCATCAGCAGTCGGATCAGCCTTCCTCCAAGTGTCGAAAGTATCGAGACGAATTTATCCAGTATGGATTCACATGCGTCATCATCAACGAAGTACAACATCCCCAGTGTAGTGTGCACTGAGGTGCTATCACATGAAAGCCTAAAGCCTGTAAAAATGCTACGACACTTGAAAACCAAGCACCCCTTTCTTGCTGCTAAATCAGTAGATTTTTTCCGACGAAAGGAGCAAGAGTTGCAAGGCCAAAATAAAGTTCTAACTAAACAAACAACAATCCCTGCCAAAGCTCAACAGGCATCATATGAGGTGGCATATTTAATTGCACTGGCAAAAAAGCCACACACGATCGGTGAAACCCTTATCAAACCCGCTGCTATAGCAATAAGTCGGGCTATGCATGGGGATAAACTGGCCCGTGAGCTAGAAGCAGTGCCTCTGTCTAACGGGACTATTGCCCGGCGCATTTCCGACATGGCCCAGGACATAAAGTGTCAGCTGGTGGACAGAGTGAAGAAAGGGAAATATGCTTTACAATTAGATGAATCCACAGATGTATCAAACTCTCCCCAGCTGCTTGTATTCGTCAGATACAGTTTTGACGGAAAACTTAACGAGGACATTCTGTTTTGCACCGCGCTTGAGGGAACGTGCACAGGCGAGGACATTTTCACAAAAGTTGACAACAAACTAAAAGAAGAGGGACTGTCTTGTGGTGAGTGCATCGGTGTGTGTACAGATGGTGCTGGAGCGATGCTGGGGAAAAAGAAAGGAAAGCAAGAGTCTTGCAAGTGGCGCCTCACATAAATTTCACGCATTGCATTATACACAGAGAAGCTCTTGCGAGCAAAACACTTGACCCAGAACTTAAACGTGTTCTTGAAACCGCGATAAAAATTGTCAACTACATAAAAGCGCGTCCACTCAATATCAGGCTGTTTGCCACTCTCTGTCACGAACTGGGATCGGAGCATGAGTGCTTGCTGTTCCACACAGAAGTCAGGTGGCTTTCGCGAGGGAATGTGCTCAGCCGCCTGTTTGAGCTGCGGGACGAAGTGCGCTTATTTCTGATGGAGCATGCGTCCCAGCTCGCTGACCACCTCACTGATCCTGACTGGTTAACAAGGCTAGTGTATTTGTCTTGCATATTTGAAAAACTGAATGGCCTTATATGTCATTGCAAGGTAAAAACACAAGCATCATGTCACTGAATGATAAAATCTACGCATTCACGAGAAAACTTGAGCGCTGGACTGAGCGAGTTGAAATGGGTAGGATTGACATGTTTTCTGAGCTGGACGAATTCATTGAGGAAAATGAACTGAGTGTTAACATAGTGATGAAGTCTATCACTACTCACCTTCAATCCCTACTGGAACACTTCAACAAGTATTTCCCAAAGGAAACAGCTCCAGAACAATATGACTGGGTAAGATCACCGTTCACTGTAACAAGGGCTAATCATCTGACATCCAACCTGGAGGACGCATTGGTTGAACTGTCAAGCGACCGAACCTTAAAGACAGCGTTTAATTCCAAGACGCTGGCTGAGTTCTGGATTTCTGTCGAGAAGGGATACCCACAGCTATCCAAGGCCGCTATGGATGTACTGATGCCTTTTGGCACTACCTACTTGTGCGAAAAGACTTTCTCGGCACTCACGTACATTAAAAATAAACACAGATCGCGACTGAATGTGGAGGATGTACTCCGAGTGGCGGTCTCCAAAATTAAACCAATAATGGACTTGCTGTGCTCCAAGCATTGTGCCCATCCATCTCATTAGGAGATGGTAGGCTAATATTTATGTAACCCAGTAGGTTATAACTATGTTGTTAATCAGTTACCTCAATTTATTAGCTTGTATTTGTTTAATTCAGAGATAAAATGTGAATTAACCGTTCATCTTTGTTTGTGATCATACGTGTATTTGTGCCTTTAAGAGCGCGCGTGCATGAGATACAAGTTTGATCGAGGTGTACATGTGGAAAACGTGGCTTTAACCATCAAGTTAGGTGTTTGATTATTTTATTGGTGTATGTGAATTAAGTCCCGCCCTCACTGGTGTTTTGTGTAATGTGAGTGGTTGTTCGGGACATGAGGGTTTTTGTTGACAAGCGCGAGGGGGAGAGAGAGACGCGGAGATTGAGAGAGACACGGTTGCGGGTACAGAGTGATTTGATTGACGATTTATAAGTTTAAACAACCTTTAACTGTAATGTAGATCCAAGATGAATCGCTTGTGTGTGCGTCTTTGAGTTTGTAGCCAGTGTTTTTATAGTTTTTGTTTCGTGTGGCTAACCTGCCGTGTGGGAGCGAATCTGAGTGTTTTTCGGTTAGTTATCACTGCGCATATCAGCGCATCTGAACTGATAGTTTACAGCGACAGTTATACAACTGACTAAAGACTGTTTAACCTGGTTGTCGTCCTTCACAACGAGGGAGACCTTGAGGACCAGATAGCGCCCCAAATACCCGCGTTATTTGGGGTTCCTCTGGCGGCGTGGGAGGCGCATTTCGTCGGCTGACGAGGGAGAGAGAGGACGAGGAGCTGCGTGAGGCCTGCTGCAGGATTCCGGAGTTGCAGTATCATTGCACGTGGAATTGAGGTATCTTTGTTTGATTGATTTTGTGCTCAGGAGAGTGAAGGGGCCATTTTTCAGTTTCCCGGCCACCACGAACACGAGCCACGATTCAGGCCTGCAACGGGGTGGGTTGTGTGAATGACTGGTGTGTATGTGTGGGCCCACCGCATTAAATATTATTCAGTGCACTGAAAATAATAATGTGTATATTCAGAGTATTGTTTGTATAATATGAGTGGGTTATTGTGTACATTTCTCCCGTTTGAGGTCATTGGTGCTACCTATACCAAGTATATTTGACCTGGAGACTAATTCCAGTAGGTCTGGCAACTGATATAGATTGTATTTAAAGTTTCAGTGTTTAAATTGTGTCACATTTTATGACAATGTGATTTTGTGAATATTTCACATTCTGAAATTAATGTGCTGAGCTAGTTATCCTTCAGTTACTTTATTCCAATTAAATCTTTTATTTGTTCGGTACTTTTACTCGGGTGTTATTCCTTTAAAAGTGTTGGTTGACGTCATTAGTCACGGGGTGAGAGATTTAATTCTGAGTAACTCGTAAAAGGAAAGTATAGATTATTATTCTAATTTTCTAAAAGAGAATTAATTCATTTAGTGACACCAGAGGGGCCTAACTTCAACATCTGTAGGCATTTAGTTATTGAATCTGGAGCGCTGTCCTACTTAGTTACAAGAAAGACAGGTAGGGGGCGCTACATTTAAATGAAAGTAATGAGTAAATTACTATAAAACAGTATTATAGTTTGATTGTTGTGTTCTTTTTTGTTGTAAACATGCTCGTGTTTAGATAGGCCTATTTGTGCGTGTGCGCTTTTGTGCGCAACGGCATGTGCCCATCCATCTCATTAGGAGATGTTAGGCTAATATTTAAATGAAAGTAATGAGTAAATTACTATAAAACAATATTAGAGTTGTTTGATTGTTGTGTTCATTTTTTTGTTGTAAACATGCTCGTGTTTAGATAGGCCTATTTGTGCGTGTGCGCCGTTGTGCGCAACGATATTGTGCCCATCCATCTCATTAGGAGATGTTAATATTTAAGTAAGGAATAATTGACGACAGGCCGTTGAATTATTAGAAAAATAGTGCACACTCGAGCTAATAGGCTAAATGAAACACAAAGCCCTTTTAACAAGTAGGCCTATCAATAATTATTTATTTGTTATAGAATAATAACGAAAACCCGTGCAGTTTAATTTTTATTAAAATTAAACTGCATGTGTCCATTTATTGTGAAGTTAGACATTAAAAATTGCAGATCAAGCGCATGGGGCTCCATGTTTTTTCTTGTTATGAATTGTATCCTATTTTCCGTTGTTACAGTTATTACTACGCACAGTGATATGGAACTAATGCGGTCAAAACTACTGTAGCCGTGCGTTTCCCTGAAAATAATTGCACACCTTATAACGTTCTCAACCAATAAGAATCAAGCATGTAACAGCCCTGTAGTATAATATAAAATAATATAATGGTTGTTTTGACTGTTGTGTTCTTCTGTGTTGTAAGTATGCCTATTAGTGCGTGTGCACAGTTTCACGCAATGTTTGTATACTTTAACCACCTCCGAGGATAGTAGGGGTCGCGAGTCACTCGCACCTTTATTTTGGGGGTCGTGGGCTGAAAAGTTTGGGAACCCCTGGCCTAGCCTACACCGTGTTGTCATTTAGAAAGCACTAGCATTCAATATTGTTCACTCAAGTCAGCACAGCACTAAGAGTCTAAATTGATCACACACCAATCAGAACCTTCAATAGATAGATAAAAGGGCCCGAATCAGTTTATTCAGTTTTAGATAAATGGATCCAGAAAGACATGAAGGAAGTGGTTGAGGACACTGTAGTGGGGGAGGAGGAGTACTCTATTTGCCCATGTCTTTGTCCATGGTATGACTATGAGGGAGGCTGGGCAAACAGTACAGCCAAACTTAAATCGCTTCACCGTCACCTCGATCATAAGAAGCTTCCGGGAGAAAAATTGGGGCTATTAGCCTGCGCCATCTAGTTTCATGACAGAACCTAACCACAAGCAACATAACTTACCAGTTTTGGAAATGTTGTTTTGAATTTATTGCACCAGTGTGTAAGACTATGTTGTAGTGTGTGTGTTTGTGAGGGCTTGTGTGTGATCTCTGAGGGCAAAGTTTGGTTTTTCAGCAAGAGTGAATTTGAGTGTAGAGCTTCATTTTGACCAGAAAATAGGATGTTTGGGGAATTGGGTGAGACGTTATGGATTTTTGTTTACTGTTTTGAGAATACAAGGCATATTTTTCAAGAAATGCGTTTAAGCAATCGAGAAAAACTGTAATTAACCTTATCAGACTTTATCAGCCAACAAGCTTATCAGAAACTGCATGTGCTAAAGGGTTGCCTACAAAGTGTACATTTATCAAGGGAAATGAGACCATATTATTTAAGGGTACATATGATTTTTTTTAAATAATAATTTTACCAAGATGTAGGAGTGGATTTGCTGCTCCCTGTAAAACATATCATGAATGTAGCTTTAAGGCGTCATGAACTACAATTATTTGTATTTTATATATTTTATTTTATAATGTTTCTTGGGGTGCACTTATATGTTAGTATGATTTTTACATAAAAAAACTGTGATAATTTAGTATTAAACGGGGTTTTTTTCCTGCCTTGACTTTAGTCCCCTAATTTGAACAATCTGTTTGAAGAGGGTTCATGCTTTCGAATGCTTTCATCATAACTAACAGTGCAAACACGATGTAAATAAGATATTCGTTGATTATAACGGGAGTTTTGGCGAGAGCTCCGAACTCAGTTACTGAAAAATTTACGGTTTGATTGACAGCTCCAGAGATTGTAAAGGGAGCGTTCTTTGATCGCTTTCTGTATATAATTTAATCACAATTTAAATATCAGATCATTTTCATCCTACTAAGAGAAACAATGTGAAGTTGACCGTTTAGTCACGGGTTTGATTTACTGACAATAAACAAGTTTGAGAGAAAGAACGTCTGACTGTATATGAATCATTATAAATCCGAAATCACTGGTCACTGGTGATTTTGGTTAGACATGTAGTGTAAACATAAGCAGCAGTGCATATCAAACGATCTGTAACAAAGCAATAGTGGCAGTAAAAATGCAATGCAGTGACTATGTTTTTCCACAACCAGGCACTGCACAACATTTTGCACTCTTTAAAGAAGCCATAGAAGTAGGTAGGTGTTGCTCTTCTTCAGCAGAGGCGGTCTTTCACCTATCTATGAGTCGGTCTCTAGGTTTGGTTTCAAAAAAAGCTTTTTTTGGACTAACAACGAAGTTTTCAGTTCCAAGGTTTCTCATTGGTATGGAAGCCTTCAAATGAGCCATTTTCATAAAGACTAACAGCTACTGAAATATGTTTTTGTCACCTCAAGAGTGTGAAAGAATCTCTTAGTATTTTTGCCAGTGTAACTGTTTGATCAGCCGGTGAAAGAAAAAGCTTAATTCACTCCGCAACACTGACATAGAATCACTCACAAATCTGCGAGGTCACTTCTGTATTTCTTTGACAAGGTTAGGCTAACATCAAGTCAAGCACAGACATTCATACAATACAGGCTCTTTTCAAATTTCTGACAGACAACCATTTATTTATGTGACTGCAGCTTTTCAAAGTAACGTAAATACCAAAAAAAAATGAACTCCTTGGAGAACCCACCCTTTGTAAACTGATAAAAAGGTAGATGTGAAAATTGTACTACTGGAGTCTTTTTCTGACTAGTCAGTGATTTAGCCGGCAGTTTTTATGTAATTACTTCAGCCATCACCAACACTGGAGCTGTCACTGCCTCAAATAAAACCGTTAAAAGCGAGGGAAAAACTCTGACAGCAAATGGGTTTTCGTGAAGACTGCTGGTAGCAATCTCAAGGATAAGTACCGTGCATTGGAACAATCTGAAATTCATCTAAATAATGACTCGCGCTAGTGGTCAGACACAAAAGGAAGGTTATTATCTAATCGTCTTCAATAACGCTAGTCGTAAAACTCTGTGCCGCTACGGTAAAATTTCATTAATACATCAACTTTCAGATCATGATGACAGTTTTAGGTTTTCAGAGGCTGACGCCAGAGTAAAGCACATGGGAATAGGACAAATATAAGTTATTGTAGTAGGGTCAGGAAGGAGGTCCCGTCCATGACTCCTGTCCTGATTGCCTCGTGTCAGCTCCTATTTCAGGTGGTCCTCTAGTACAACCAGATCGATATATCCTGGGTCTGATGGGACGGCTTGCCCTGATGCTCCCGCTGTTTGACTGCCATGAACTGCGTGTCTTCCCAGCTATTACAGGCTGTAATTGTTTTTTCCTTGAGCACTTCACTGCCATAGCCTCCTCTGAGGAGCTGCTGTCCCTGGATCTGTTGTCGAGAGCGCAGGATCGCCTAATCAACACATTTTTAAAACGCTCACAGCTCCGAAGGCTGCCACAAGGATGTGGTTCAAATGCATTTAACCTACAATTGGTTCATGGTACAGCTTGCAGGTTAACTGTATCACAAGGATTTAGAAATATATTTAAATTGACACAAACATGTTTAATCGTTAGGGACTGGTGCTACAAAAGTGTTAAATCATTTTCAAATGGTATGTTGACAAAGGTTTCAAGTGCATTGTACTATACTGGCCCAATGATAACAATTGATAATGTTTTCAAATGTAACATTCTTATGAGTCACACTAAAAGGAATTTGAAATGAATTCGCAGTGAAAAACACAGAAGTCATGTCTTTGTTCTTACCTCCCACTTGTTGTCCTTGGTTTGTCTCTTGAGTTTAATGTTCCAGTTTTCAGTGCTGACTTCAGCACAATGAGCTATCGTCATGGCAACAGGATAGGACAGGTTCAGTCCCGGAGGTCCATACGTGATCTCTGGCCCTAACAGAATCTCACACCTTTCCTCTGATTGGGCACTAGCAAAACAAGATATCACATATCACTGACAATTTCAAGAGAAACCCCCCTCATTATTTCAAAATAAATAAGTAAACAGTTTGAGATTTTGGTTTGAAAATAATAACAAAAATAATAATACTTTTAGTCAGGAAGGATGCATTAGGTTGATCAAAAGTGACAGTAAATACTATACATTTATATTGTTACAAAAGATTTAAAATAAATGCTGTTCTTTTAAACTTTCTAATAATCAAAGAATCCTGAAAAATATATTGAGCAGCGCAACACTGATAATAATATGAAATGTTTATTGAGCTCAAAACCAGCAAATTAGAATGATTTCTGAAGGATCATGTGACACTGAAGACTGGAGGAAGGAATAGTTGTCAAAAAGCTGTCATTACAAAAATAAAATACATTTTAAAATATATTAAAATACTGCCAAATTTGCCATATATTGTAATCAATATGATCAAAACTAGTAATAATTTTCTATACACTGTAATCATTATGATCACAACTTGTAATAATTGTTTTAATGAGATCATTGTTTCTGCCTAAATGAATATATGAGATTAGCTAACAGCATGATGTGTACCATCTTAGAACTATACATTTTTGACATATGGGCATTAATTTGATATAGTCACCCGTGATAACAGATTACTCTCTACATTGTAATGTGGAAACATGCAATTTTCTGTAATGCTCCTGGTCAGAGCTAGAGCTCGACCAAATCCAACCTTGAAGAAGCTGTGTGCATCACTGTGAGTGTACTCTTTGTTACGGGACCTGACGTTCGTGAGGTGAAACTGCAAACTAAACTTCAGTTAAATAATGTTCTTCAATTTACTGCATCTCTGACTCCTGGTCTTCATTCATCATATCTGTAAAATCCCCTATAAAGGTATACTGTACATTTGATCAGTGCATGCAATTCTTGGGAATCAGCCCATGACCTTGGCTAGAGCTACACTCAACTTTTTGAGCTACACTAGACCCCTTTGGTCAATAATCAAAATAGTGAACACATTTAGCGAAATCAAATAAAGTGATCCAAAAAAAAAAAAAAAACACACAATGAAATCTACATTACAACCCTCAATTATCCTGCATAAATACCATAATGATAAAAGCTGTCACGTCGGCAGTCTACAGAATCATTACAAACACGACTCCTTGATTTAGGGGAAAAACCTTGATTTAGGGGAAGCTACTGATTCTCTGAGGGCACCGGAGTCGTTTTACCAGCTCCTGCATATTCATTAGTCATTGCTTATGATCTTCTGGCCATTATCGCTACCTTCCATCTTTTCCTTGTGGTGGTAAACCATAACAGAAAACCCATTAATTAGAGAGTTAATGAAGGCTTTGGCCTTTCATGCTAATTTAGAGGTAAAAAAGAAAGGAAGGAGAAAGTTTCTGGTTGACAACACTGGATATTTTCATTGCATATGAATATATATCTATAAAATATGTGGCACTATTTATTTTGTTATTGTCTATCAATAAAAATTAGGTAGTCATCAAAATGTAATAATTGAGCACAAAATCCAATAAAATAAAATAAAAACTCAGGCAGGGCTGTAAATAGTTGTAAATTTAGCCAAAATTGAGTTAGATCATATGAATAAATAATTCTGTTAAATAATATTTTGTCAAATAAAATACATTGGGATTTGTGCTTTTAATAGTAATGGGACACCAAAGTGCCATGTATATCCAATGTTTCGTTCTATCTTTTCAACTAACCACATTGTAATATAAAATTCACAACAAACTTTGAAAGTCGAGGAGCACCACATAACTTCCTTTAAGGAGTTTTACAGTATGCCCAAAGGACGCCAGAAGCTTTTTCAGTTTATCTGAATCTATATTAATTCAGCTTTGCTGAAGAGGGAATAAGGACTAAACCGCTCTTTACAGCCAATCAGGCCGTCCTCTTCCAAACTCTCTCCAAGTGTTCCTCTATTTACATTTAATTACTATTCAGGCATGTCAGGTCTGTAGGAACTTCAATGCGATTTTTAATCACATTCAGGTTTAACTAAAAGAGGCTGTATGAACAACAATGCATTATGAATGTTTGAAATGCCTCAGTGTATCTGTTTGACATTGGCATTCAAAGCGAAAACATCGTCCTTCAATTCACTTTTCTTTACTAGTGTGTATTTGAACAAGCAGCAAGAAAATAACTACTTAATCGAAAGGTTTATTACATTTTTCAAATAATATCCTTCTTCTTTTAAAAGATTAAAACAGATAAAACTGCAATGTAATGTCAGGAAAGTACTTAAAAGCTACATATCATTCCTCTCTGGTATTCACATCACAGAAAACCGATTTTCTCTACGTAAACAGTTCTTCACTGCAACACAACACTAGTTTGCATTTTTTATGGGAGTCAAGGATAGAGGCAGGTTACCTGGGTTGCATAAGGAACTGCACTTCTAAATGAGTCTTCACTCTTGTACCTTACGCGTCTTGTCATGTTTTTTACAACTCTCCTCCTCCTCATCAAGGGTCTTATCCTGCAAGCTCCTAGGTCTGTATTGAGAAGCATTATTCAAAAAGACTGATGAGTCACTGCAAGGGGGTCGAGCAGCAGAGTGCCGGAGCATTAACGGACACTGTAGGAGGCGACAGGCCAACTTAATGCTTCTATTATGTATTCATTCTTTCATTTAAGCATCTGACTGTGACTTTTAGTTCAGAGTGGCAAATTGATCAGTAACTTCATTTAAAGGAGTAGTTCCACAAAAATGAAAAGTCCATAATCCCTTACTCACTCTCATGTCTTTTATAACTTGAATGACCTTCCTTCTGTGGAACACAAAAGGAGTTATTTTATATCAGTATGTCCAAACTGCTCTTTTCTATACAATGAAAGTAAATGGTGACCATGACTGTCAGGCATGAAAGATTTCAAAGCAAGAATATTTGTGAATAAGGACCCAGTTTTTCACATGAAGTTATATTGCTTCGGAAGGCTTCAAATACAGTGCGTGGATTTGTGTACGTTTTTATGGTGTTTATTTTGGTAATCTTTGCAGCCTGATGATCCCCCTCCTCTTGCATTGCAAGGAAAAGAAAAGCTCCATGATAAACATCTCTATCTACTGTGTGCCCCATAAGAAAGTCAGAGATTTGGAACAAGGGGTTTGTCATCTTAGACTGAACTAAGATGCAAATGTTACAATGCTATGTATACAAATGCTATACAATGCTTCAGTTATGAATTAGAAGAATTCGTCTTGAAATTCAAGATTTTGATATTATTTAGGATTACAAGGTACCTTAAAGGACAAGTTCGGTATTTTACACTTAAAACCCTGTTTCAAGATCGTTTCTGATGAAATAGAACGGTTAAGATTCAAATTTGGACAACTAAAGTTTAATGCGTTTTAGGAAGGATTGTTTCTGTGCACCTATGCAACCATTGTGGAGGTGGGGGGGTGCAACCACAGAAACCGAAATTTCTCGGGACAGCAGCATGTGTCCAAATTTTAATCTTAACCGTCCTATTTCATCAGAAACGATCTTGAAACAGGGCTTCAAGTGTAAAATACCGAAATTGTCCTTTAAGCTGAGGCAGTCACAGCTTTAACTCTTGTGCAAAATCAACTGTTCAATTGTGAACACATTGATCAATTGTGCGAGGAATCGTGTGAAAAGGAGTCTTTATTAATCGATAATCTGCCCCTGGCCGTAATCATAAGTAAAGTTGTTGCCATTTTATTGTCTCTAGGGCTAATTTCAAATTGCAGTGAATTGTATGAAAATTTACGTTTTGCGAGTTTTGCACACCTGGAAAGTGATCTTGAGAAGTCACAACCCATTCCATGATGTGATGGAGAAATCACCTCGTGTGTACATTATTTTACAAAATTTTGTAAAAAAAATGCTATTCATTTAGTAAAATAATTTTTTAGTGTGGATAAACTTACAGAGTGCACCTTGAACTCAAGCTTCAGTCTAAATCGGTGATCTGCCACAGATGTGGTGAACAATGACTCATAATGTCCTCATTTTACACTCCTTAGTTGTAACCGTTTCCTCCATCATCCTGTGCCGTTATGAAGATGTATTCAGTCAGAGCAATAACAGTTGCCAGTTGTGTTAGATCTCCTTCAGGTTTTGGCAGAGTGCAACAGACATATTGTCTCCAGAGACACATCAAGACTCACGCAGGCTCATTACCTTTACATGCTGAGAATACATAATACACAACGTGTCAAAATGCAAGACCTTCAGAAACTCTCAAGTAAGTTTTATGAGGAAACAGCCAGATGGGGGCGTAGACCATAACCTATATATGCCAAAACATCTCCCATAAAATCATCACTCAATGATCAGGATAAAAAAGATTCACTTCTGTGAACTTCATGTTTGACATGATAAAAGAAAAGTCATAATCAGACTTCAGCTTTTCACAAAAAAAAAAGAGTTCAATAACTCATGAAGTCAGAATCCTGCTTGTTTGACAGAGCTTTTATGGCATGACATGTTCCAATGTGAAGTCAGACTACATCTCTAATATTTATAATCAGATCTCACTTTAAGGTAAGAGAGTCTTGACGATAAAAGTCAACTCTGATATTTTCATCCTGTATTCATTTGTTCCAAGTAATGGTATTTCTTCCTAATACAGACACCATGCCAGTACCGAAAAGCACAAACATATAACGCCATCTGCAATGTGTGCATGTCAATGTATCTGAAATGTTCATCTACCAAATGTTTGTCTATTCATCTAATGTGTTACCATTTAAAGCTGTAGCATCTGACTTCAAGCATGTAACCATTCAAAGCAGTACTGTAAATAAACCCCAATAAACCACTGCATAAACTAGACTTAATGATGATTTAATGATACACAATGCATTAACAACATAGTCACATTTTAGCAATTCTCTCCCACATATTTAGCTATTCTAACTGCCCTTTTTCCATCAGTGGTCTAAGTAGCAGAGTGATTTTTGTCTTTCCTACAGAAAAAAACAAAACATCTTACAATTGTATTACGGTATGTCCTTGAAATACAATAGTAAAGACATGGAAGCTGAAATCAAATGCACAAATATTTCTTCAAATTACCTAAATGAATTAAAAGAATGTGTTTTTCAACGAAGTATTCAGAAACTCTATGAACATAGCCCTAAACTATTTTGCTAATCTTTTTTTATTTATTTTTTATCTAAGTCTCTTATTTGGCATTAGTGGATTATATAAATTGAAATAGGTCTATACATGAATATCAGTCACATGACCTCTTACGTCATCCGCTCTTTTTCCAGTTGACTGCCGCCATCTTGAGTACCTGCCGAGTACTGTCTACAATACTTACGGCATTAGCTAGGAAGCAGATTTTCTCTGTTTGTTTCACTTTATACATACCGGTAACCAACTTTGTTTATGTAAACCCTGTGTGTATTTGACAGTATTCGCGCAATAAGACTAGAAAGATAACTTAGTTCAGTAACCTGTCGATGTTGTTAGACAGGCTTAGTGCGCGTGCGCTTCAGGTGTACGCGCTCAGAAAAGCGCTCGTTAGAACCGCGCATCAACACGTGAATGACTTGTTAGCACATGCAAATAATGAACTTATGTGAACTGCATTGTCCCGTTCCTCTGCGTTAACATTTGATGTGAATATATGTCGCGTTGTAGCCTAAGCTGAGACGGAGGCGCCAGAACTGCAACTGATAGAAAGCATGATACGACATTTCTTCAAAAGCAGATTGTGGATATATTTTAATCCACGATCATAAATCGTGATATCGCACACCCCTAAGCTAGCGTAAGCTCATTATCATTTACATCCACTCACCACAGACAAAATGAACACTGCACAGAGAGTTTGCACACACAAACCACTGTTATACCATAAAAGCAAGCAGCTACTGCGTGCATGGTTGGGCATGATATGATTGAAGGATTTTGACTGAATGCGCGCAAAGTGCGCTCCCTTAATAATTCCTAAAAAGCTGACATCAGTTAATCGCGATCTCACATCTCTGTTAATATCAATTAACAATGTATAGTTAATATCAATGCTGACTGCACAATGAATCTTTCATAATATATACACTTTGTTTGTTACAATTAGAGTATTTGTCAGCATACAGAGCTCTGAACAAAAAGTCCGTTTTGAGCATAGAGGTTTTGAGCAGTGAGGGGAGTCTATCTTAAATGCTTCTGATTGGCCTTTGCGTTGAAGAAATCAACACGTATGTCTGTGATTGGCTACATCGCTCAACGCTGCACACGTGTTTTAAAGGGAAACTCTGGCCTGTAAATCGTTTCTATTTTGTTTTAGTTCCCGCGAATCTCGGCCAGTCCCGCGCCGCACTCTTTTGCATTGGGAGTGCACGTCTCTAGATCAAGGGCCCGGCCCGAGGATAGTGACGGGAAATATCGCCGCGCAAGTTCGGGCTCGGCCAGAGAATAAGCTCTAGTTCCTTTGCGACTGACGTATCGATCTTGCCGAATCAGGTACTCAAGATGGCGGAAGACAAGTTTCAGAATTGAGTGACGTCAGTGACGTTGGTGACATCATCTGATATTCATGTATAGTTTGATTTCTGTGTCGAGACTGACTGTTTATAATGCTGGGCCTTGTTAAAAGCTCCTTGAACAACAGAAATTGGAATTTTGAAAAAAAAAAAAAATGTTTTGTATGAACTGTTAAGAAGGAATGCTAATACTTACACAAAAACATATGAAAGTGATACAGATATGCCAGTCTACAGTCTTACCTAGACTCCCCCTGATTTATGAGCATGTAAATTTCCCAAGAGGTGTCATCAGCAATCGCCCCGTGAGGTACCAGCAAGCTTACTCCTAGAAAACCAACACCGTAAACATCAACACTGAGATACCATTTATGTGCAGCTACACAATACACATTTATTCCTATATTACATTCAATTATTGTCAATATGAGATTCATTAGTATACTAAATACATTTTTTTACCAAAAATTATACCATGCCCTTATATTTACAAATTAAAATTTGTAAATTTGATTACAACCTTGTGAAAGGTGAATATGTACAATTCTCTCAGCAGCTGAACTGCATTTTAATGTTTAAAATACAAAAACTTTGTAATCCTCTTCCTCGTTTATCCTAATTTATTACAGTTAACCTATATATAATAAAAGTACACGTGTACTTGAATAACAATAGTTGTTTTTATGTAGTCTGACATTATTTTCCTCACTTCCCTCATGCACATGTACAAGTAAAAATAACAATAATTGTGATTTCATGTAAAATATTAAAATTGTCACAATCTACTACTCCCTTGGTCTGTGCAGTTCCCCTGAATTTGATGTGAGACACTGTTTTTCTTTGGCCCTAAAAACCCTTCAACATAAGGACCCCAGAGAGTGGGTTCAGTGAATTGTTGACCTTTACAAGCATTAGCCAAAGAGAACATTTGCTTGTGGGGCACTTAGATGCAAAACAATGATTAGAGAAAACAAATATTTCACATACTGTTCACAGTTACCAAAGCCATTGTTTTGTGGGCTTGGAAGGGAATTAGTGTGAGTAAATGACAGTATTTTCATATTGGGTGAACTCTCCATCTAAACCAATTTCTAAAAGAATATGAATGACTGTAGCTTTCCTGTACCTTAAAGGTGGGGTATGTGATTTTCTTTTTTGACCATTTTTTCAAAATCACTTGAAATCCTATTCCTAACCCACTTACAGCCACTGAGTTAGAAGCACTGAAATGAAAATTTAATCATCTGTGGAATGGGCAGGACTCCAGCCAATCATTTCCAAGACCACCTAGAATCATTGGACAGTAAGTGCGTCAATCAAACGGTCGTACCATACCCCCTTTGTGCGCATACTCAAAGCTTGTGACCCAGTCACAGTAAGTGCAAGTCTCCCCGGTACAGAGAGAGAGAGAGAGAGAGAGAGAGAGAGAGAGAGAGATTGCGCGTCCATGTTCTTCGAATGGGTGGAGTGGGATGGACCTTTTGAGTTGTATATTTTCAAAATCTGCCGGCCGTTTTGCAAATCCCATACCCTACCTTTAAGATTACCTCTTATCTTGGTCATCATTGCATAAAAATAAAACACAAAAACACATACTATCTCTCACCTGCATTTGGAATGACCAATCGGCCACCCAGGTGCCCAAACACTGCGCTTGTTTTCAACCGAGTCTTCCCGGGTGTGTGAATTCCATTAGGAGCAATCAGTGTTGTCTTCTTTCCTTCTACTGTGCTGTAGTTTGGGTGAAGGTTAGCAGGGAGGGTCTCCAGGTGGGTTTTCACATGGTACTCGGCCCGATCCGCCACACCCAGTGAAACCATAAAGGAGCTCTGAACTTTGACCTTGTCTGGCAGGGGGTCAAAGAGCTCTTTGTCTATGGAGTCTTGAAAGCAGATTGGACCGCTGTACGTCTGGCCGACAGTTATATCGGGCTGCATGGAGGAATTCAGCAGAAGTGGATTGCCTGGGGAGATGAAAAGGCAGTCTTTGATATTTTGGGAGTTTTGTTGATACAGGTAAAAAGAAAAGAATACAGTTAGATGGGGTCCTGACATGCGAACTCCAGTGCAGCAGACCATGGCTTAAAAATCAAGGCATGCAACAGAAAAGCATTAAATATTTAATTTACTGTTTTGGCTAAAATATTCATTCTAAGAGTGCTGGAAAAAGGAAAGAAAATTTATCTTGAAAAATACAAAAAGTGAAAAGGACCATTTTAAGTATGTGAGAAAAGTAAATGCTCTGGCACCAACTAAATTATTTAGTTAGGTTAGGTTAGTTAACTTTTTTTCTTTTCTTTTTTTTAAATTCTTGGCCCTTCAAAATCTCACCAACTGAAACGTGATTCTGAATAGGTATTAAAATATTAAGAGTATAAATTTTTAATTCCATATTTTTCAAATATGTTACAGTCCATTTTATGACCCAGTTTGTTTTCTGGCTTCCATGGCTGCAATAGGCTGTGTTTTCCAACAACTGGCAACCCGGGGTGTCGAAATACTAATGGGTAAGTTGGCAGTGGGCAGGATTACACAGACCAAAACAGACATTGCGACATGGAACGCACATTTCAAATCAGAGGCTGTAGCATTATTTTTATGCTATTTAATGCTATTTTCAGCATTTTTATGCTTTAGCACAGTCAAAGAAAATTACATACAGCACCTTCAATTTAAAAAGTATAGCCTGTTGTGCTGTGTTTTTCTGAACTACTTTAGAGCACAAAACTTTGGAATTTTAGATTTTGTAAACTGACCTGTACAGCTTATGTGTTTTTAGACCTTTATCATCAAAGATACAGTGCAGACCCTTTTGCTAGCATTCAGCTTAGTTGCTTCCATGTTATTTGACTACTAGTCAGAGTAGATTGTTTGTGGCAACAGTTGCTTTCATGCATTGATTGATGTTAACAGTCACGTCCTTAAATGGCTTGTCATCAACCATTACCACAGTTAGAATTGGTTCGCCAGTGGCATCATTAGCGATTTGTGCTTTCGCATAAAATTAATTAATTAAGTGAGAGAGCAACTAAATGGAGACAAAGATATATGAAGTATGCCTAAGTGACCTTTTTGTTTTTCCAAGTTTTTAAATCTGTCGCCTCCCAGCTTGGGCTCAGAACAGCTCTTGGAAGGGGGTCTTCATCTCTCGCTGTTGCTCTCTCACCTTTTCCAGTCCGAGGCAGACACACACCATCACAGAGCCCCCACGATTCATCCCGGTGCCAAAGTAGCTCTAACATTTGAGTCACTTAGTCCTTGCTGGCCAGCTGCTGCACAGTGAGGGGTGAGAGGCAGGAGGCTAATGGGTCTTTATTTTTAGGAAAATCGTTAATTACCCCTGTATGGGCTGATCGGTGTCAGGCATTTGGGATATTTCTAGTCGCCATGCTTGGGCAGGCCAAGGTTTTGCTATAGAGTGACAAGGTTTGTATTATAAATTTGACTGGTCTTGCAAAGTTCTAAGGTGACAGGATGAGACAAATTATGGTGGAAAATGCTGAAATTTAGGAATTATGATGCTGCATACTCACATTTGGGATTATGAAAACTTATGAATTACCTTTTAAAGGGTTTATTCACCTGAAAATGAAAGTTGTCTCTTCATTCATCATGTTGCTCCAAAGCTTTATGACATTCTTTCTTCTGTAGAAAATATTTTGAAGAATATTTCCATTGTTTTTGTCCATACAATGAAAGGCAATGTGTCTTGTCCAAAATAGTATTGGACCCCAATGACATTTCTCAAATTATCTTATTTTGTGTTTCACTCAAGAAAGTAATTAATGCAGGTTTGGAATGACATGAGGGTGAGTAAATGATGGGCAATTTTATTTTTGGGGCGAATTATTCTCTTTGACCGCTACCTATAGAAGAGAACTGAACCAGATTTACCAGACATACAGTAAAGAGATTACAACATATTAATGGTTCAAATTCTTAAATTCTTACCCACAACAAATTGTTTTTTCCCCCCCATTATCTCTTCAGAAGAAGGATATGATCACAGTGGGGCAGAAAATCTTTAAAATGGCAGTGAAACGAAAGGACGAGAAAGCAGGATGATAGGAGTTAATGAAACGGGCATGAAGTGGGCACCTTGCAGAGAAAGATCTGGAATTAGAGTCGTGATTAAAATGACTCAGTGGCTGAGATTTCAAGAGCAGACAGACGGGCAAAGGTCTGGAGTCTCATACTGTTATCTGTGATTTAGAGAGTCAGTTGGAATACTTCAGAAGCTTTATTATAATTGCACACACTGAGAAAACTGCAACAGATATCATGCAGTGAGAAGAGTTAAAAGGAAAAGTGATACAACGCATAATGAATAACACAAAACCTACCTTATGAGAAATAATACAAAATCAAAATCAAATCAAATGCGCTACAATTTGGAACTTTTAAATGTTTAAAATGTTTAGTGAATAACTGTTTAGTGAAACCTATAATTTCTCATTCGACATCCCACATCCTTAAATGAACATCCAACATGTTCTCTTTTATATCGCATGGGGTTTGGTCTTTCCTGCGAGCGCTGATGGGAACCGGATTGGCTGTTGGAATAGGGCACAGCGGGAGGCTGGGAGAAAGTTGGCCTTTTTAAATAGGATTGATGACCTGACAGATGCGGCTCAGCTGAGCCTTGATCCCCCTCTTTCCTGTTGCATGGAAAAGGAGGGTGTTGCCATCCCAGGCCTTGAGCACAATACACACAAGCTGCTAGTCGCGGGCTTTCACTGTGCTGTCACAAGCAGCCAGGATTGATTACCCTGTGGGGCGATGGCTATCACTTTCTCTGACCCAGAAGCGTCAGCGGCGGTAACATGGACGTGTGTAGCGGAACCAAATGTGGTTCAAACGACTGTAGACGTGGTCTTATCTACAAAAGTTATCGGCACAGCTGACAAAAAGGCAGAATTTAAGTTAGCGTAGCATGCCTTAGCATGATTTCTTTTAGGTGGGAATGTGTTTGGTCAGGGGAAGCGGTTTGTGTGAGTAAAACATCTTAGTGTTTAACTGTGAAATAAAAGCATATGAGCATATACAGTGCATCCGGAAAGTATTCACAGCGCTTCACTTTTTCCACATTTTGTTATGTTACAGCCTTTTCCCAAAATGGATTAAATTCATTATTTTCCTCTAAATTCTACAAACAATACCCCATAATACTTATGTACATGTGATTTTTATTTATTTATTTATTTTTATAAATTTGCAAAGATTTCGAACAAACTTCTTTCACGTTGTCATTATGGGGTATTGTTTGTAGAATTTTGAGGATTTTGGAATAAGGCTTTATCATAACAAAATGTGGAAAAAGTGAAGAGCTGTGAATACTTTCTGGATGCACTGCATCTCATGGATTGTGTGTCTGTATGCTTTTACAAGCAATTTCTTTATTTGGAATTATTAAATATTCATTATGGTTTAGCCTATTACTGTGACTAGCGGCGCATGAACTTCAGAATCGCAATAAATCAATTAATCTAACCGAAGCACTTTATCTACAATGAACTCTTACCCTGTCTGGTGGTTTTGAAGTTGAAGGACTGGAAGCCCCCAGCAAGAGCAGATGAGTCAATGACATCCACTCCGTACTCGCTCTGACTCTTCCTGTAGAGGGTGATGGCCACGATGAGGACGACCACAGCGATCACCCCCGCAGCCAGACCAGAGTACAACGCAACATCAATAGAGTTCTCCATGCCTGGGACACAGCCAGAAACACACACAACACATACTTAGGAAATGGGAAAACTATTATTTATTGTGGAAATAATTGATGAAAATATGCCAAATTGCACCCATTTGAACAAGAAGTTCTTGAACAATTTAAATAAATATCTGTGCAACACATGTGAGCTACCTTACATAAATTATTATTATTAAATATAAAAAAATGACTTTAATGATAAGTATTCTTTATTAATATTATTATTACTAAATTTGCTATGATATATGAAAAATAAGATATGGTTAATTTAAATGGCCAAAAACAAAAATATGATTGAGAGTGGCCAAATATAAATATGCTGTTCGTATATAATAACTTGTTGTATACTATGGTAAGGCATTATAATGAGGTGGGTCACAGTATGATGATAGCTCCCTTATGGTTCATGCACCATACGAATAGATTGGGAATAGATTGAAATGTCTTCTCCAACATGAGACTGTTTGGATTTATACACTTAAGGGTATAAAAGTTACTTGGATATAATGAGGATTTTTTTTTTCCCTTTTCTTGTAGTGTCATCATCATTATTTTTATTTTTGATCTCTTTTATTTATTTTAAATATTATATTTTTATTATTATTATTATTTTGCAGTAGAAGTTACCAGTGGCTACGTGTTTATACCCCTGTAGCATACACAGTTGCATCGTTTTCATTTACAAGTTTAATGATAAGTAATATTTTATAATATTTCATAATTATTTTTACTACAACTATTATACTGTATGGTGTTATGAAATATTAAAATAAGAAATGGTTCATTTAATAGTTTTGTAGATTTGTGCAAGTAAAATGTTTCACAGTGCCATAAAATAAAATAAATAAAAAAGAATAAAATTATTATTATTTCTGTGATTATTTTATTGTGATATGATGAAATGTTTATATAAGATCTAGTTTGTGTAATAGTTTTGTAGATGTTTGCAAGTGAAATGTTTTCACGGCACCAGAAAAAAAAAACATTTTGGTGACAGGGAAATATTTAAAGCCGTCACGCCTGGTCATTGTGTTTAGGCTTGCAAATCTTTCAGACACCTGTGCAAATGGAACAGGTGCAATATGCACATGTTTAGCAGTGTATAAAGATATGCTTGGCACATGAGGGCAGTTTGGGAGGTGTGAATTCCAGGGCTCTTACTACTTTAATAACTGGCAGGGTGGTGTGCCAACACCCCATGCAATGATACATCTGTTCAGCTGGCATCTATAGCACTGGCCCAAGTGACCTCTGCAGCAGGAGGCTTGGGCGGACCGAACTCGCCAGATCACAAAGGACACAGAGGACATTAATCATGCCGTGAGAGGAAGAATATGTTTTTAAAACTACAGCACTGCATTTCAAATATCCTGACACACTACATAAAGTTGAACAGGATTACAAGCTTCAAGCTGGAAACAAGTTTCTGTCCAAGGGTAAAGGTGAATTAATTGCAAGTCCACCATGCAACAGATTTGATAGATTTAATTAGAAGCATTATAACCCAGCTCACACATCAATGCACATGGAAGAGTCTCAGAGCCATAGCACTGTAACAATGCAGAAGCACCTGGTACTAATACATATTTAAAATGATGTTGTGCAAAGTGCCTCAATATGGTTAAAATAATACACGGGAGAAATGAAGACATAATATGCTTGACGAGGTGAGTTAATATTCAATGATTACACCTCGTTGCTTCCTCTAAATATAGCACATGTTCAAACGCCACATCCAATCACTCACTCTCTCTAATCTGAAAGGACACAATACATTGACTAGCACTTTGAAATTCTGCGAAATGGATAATCTGGACAAGTTGTTAAGGACACCTGCAAAATATTTAGGGTCCCTTAATCAGTGACTTTGACTTGTTTTCCGGATAAATTCAGCTGAGAAGAAAATTGCAGTAGGGTAAAAAGACTTGTTTTTAGAGAAAATATTTAGAACATCTCAAATAATAATAATAATACAAACCTTACCAAATTTATTTTATTATTCCACTGCCAGTTTTTCCCCAATTATTTTATGAATAAACCAATTATTTTTTTTACTTGACTTTTTTATTATAAATGTATTATTTGATTTCATATTCTCTAACAACCCTTTTTGCCGTACATAAACTCTTATTTCTCAAGTTTATTTGCTGTGGGTGCCTTAATTGGCTCGTAATTTCCATACTAAAATTTACATTTTAGAGACAGATTGTATTCTTGCCAATTAATCTTCTGCATCTTTTTTTCCACTTTGTTGCGAATGACACCTGTTGTCAGCATAATGATACAGGGTAACCAAGCGTAAAAGTGAACACACATTTGAGGGGATTGAGCTTATCTTAATTAAGGAGGGAGTAAAAAAAAAAGCTTTCACACAAGTTCTAATTTTAAAAAAGGAAATTTAATATAAAATTATCCAAACCAAAGTTTACTTAAGAATTCACAGGAGGAGAACTCACTCTGAGGCTTGACATCATGCATCAGCTTCCCATCTGCAGGGAAAAAGAGACAGAACAACAAAAAGAAAGAAATAACGGGAAAGAAAGAGGGAGAGAGAATTACAGTCCATCTCTGTAATGCCCGATTTTGGGCTGTCCCAGATGAAAGACGACCAATAGTGGGATTTCTCTCTGTATAGTCAGAGAGGTTCAAGGATGGTTGTTGTCACTGTCTTGTGAACAAAGAAGCCTGCAATAATTTTCTGACAGTGTCAGAAATTTAGCATGATCATCTCACAGTTTGCTTGCTGCTACAACCTATTTCTACTGACTAGCCAATAAAAATACAACATGAAATGGCGTATTGATAAACGTGACTTAAAACTTAAAACCACTTACCTCAAGCTCCATTTACAAAATTGGCATGACAAGTTGGCCTCTTTTCCCTAACAATGACCGCATCCTTATTCTCCTCTTTTGCGCACATAAAACCACAATTGCTGGTGTGATTCATCTCGCTCTATTTGTTTGCCACTAGCGCATACATGCTGATGACATTTTATTATTCTATTCTAACTTGCGTCGTAGACTACGATTCAGTAGGTTTCATCATCATACAGTCTACATACATGTCGTATTCAAGTTTATTAGATCCATGTCATAAAGTGTGATCTGTAATGATCTTATAGGATTGCCGGAATCGCACAGTCTGTAGCAGGGATTATACTTATTACAAATGCGCTCTCTGATTCACATCATGGGTCGATGTCCAACTGCAGGCTATGCCAACATCAGCTGTGGATACTGTTGCTTGGCATCGTTGCCATGGGAAGCTACTGGCAGATGGTTTTGGATCACTTAGGCTCCATGATGTTTCCATCCTTCATTAAGAAGGTGAAATCAGAGAGGGTTCTCATCATAATAGCCATGAGGGAGATATTGAGAGGGATGATGTCTTCACTTTCATCCATTTTTAGCAGACAATTATCACAGTTCACACTTTCAGCTTCAGCTTTGCGGTGAGTGTCAAGATCTAAGTGAGCAATAGCATGACCAACATATGATGATGATGTCATTGATGAAATGACTGTGTTTATGACACATTACGGCATCAGCACATACTCACTCTGCGTACACAGACCCCCTGTGCAGTTCTCCATGCCTTGACCTTCTCCCTCACACATCTTGCCTCTGTGACGGGGCGGGGGAGCGTTGCACTCCCTCCATCGCTGCCTCTCACACTGCGCGCTACACATCGTCCACTCGCTCCACTCCTCCCAGACTCCATCCACTGCAGAGCACACAACAGGGTTGCCGTTTAAGGACGGTGAACAGCTGCTCTGTGCATTAACTGCACCCTGCAATGAACTTATGAGATTTCTAGAGACTTCATAAACTTAATTAAAAGTGTTTTAATAGTCCAATTCTTGACCACACTGGCAGGGTTACATGCATTACATCAGCAAATTTTCAGCCAATTGATCACATTCTTAATAATACCTTTAGCTCAGTTACAGTTTTAATCTGTTCTTCATCTTTTTTTCAAGCTACATAAACACAAATTATTGTTTAAACAGCTTAAATAATGTTTGTGTTCTGAAGCTAAATATGTACAAAGGTTTTCAATCGTTTGTGGTCAGTAAGATTTTGTTTTTGAAAAGAAATTACTATTTTTATTTAGCATTCAACTGATCAAAAGTGATAGTTGTAAAGACAATGTTACAAAAATGCATCAAGGTTTCCACAAAAAACATTTTCAACTGTGATAATAATAAATGTATTGAGCACCAAATCAGCATATTAGAAGGATTTCTAAAGGATCATGTGACACTGAAGACTGGAGTAGGCTAATGATGCTAAAAATTCAGCTTTAACGTCACAGGAATAAATTACATTCTAAAATAGAAAACACTTTTAATTATAATAATATTTCAGAATATTTTTTTTTTTATCAAATACAGCCTTGGGGAGCATAAGAGTCTTACGAACTTTCACACACAACATGTGAAGAAAGTTAATACTGCGATATTTTAATTTACCTAATTGGACAAATGAGGTTTGGTAAAGTAATAATTCAATTATAAACAATTAATCAACAAAATATATTGAGTCATTTAATACATTCTTCAAAAATACTGGCAACTATTTTATACAAGTGCCTACTATTAACTTCAGTTTTGCACCATAAGCCATTTGAGAATGGTATAAACAAGTTTTCCTATTTAATTTAATTTCTATAAAAATGACTTCATTTGTTTCTTTATTGTTATCGCATACCATATATAAACTCATTTCATGATTAAGAAATAAACTAATTAAATATGTTTCACTCATTTGAAGCTTAACTGTGAACAAATTGAAATTTATTATGCAATCCAACTGTAACCATGCATATGATCATAAAGGCAAAATGTATTTAAATATTACAAAGCCAGGCAATCAACTGAGTACAACATGAGCAATAACTCTTCTAATAAAATTACACTAACTAGGGATTATTTCTTCATTCTCAGAGAACAGGAGGTCTCGTTTACATGCATGTTGTAGATCCTCAGTAATTCCATCATAATACCCTTACTTTGAATTATTACAGGACGTAGAGGGTATTACAATGTCTGATGTATTATGAATGAAAAACACAGCTCTTAAGTGCTATACTGACACTAAAAACTGCTGTGAGTTTGGATGCTGGAAGACAAGCTGCACCTCAGGGTTGTGTTGGGGTTAAAGAGAATCTGACCTGGGCAGAGAGCATTGCAGGTGATCTTCTGCACAGACATGCCCTCACAGAATGCTCCTCCGTTCAGAGGAGCGGGGTTAGTGCAGGTACGAGATCGCTTCTGAACTCCTCTCCCACAGTTCACGCTGCAAGAAGACCACTCAGTCCACAGAGACCAACCACCGTTCACTGCAGAGAACAACACAACAAATGAACTTAAGAGATTACCTTTCTCTCACCCTGCCAGAAGAAACACCCGGAGGACAGGATAACTAACAGGTTAAAGGAAAATCTTCACTTATATGTGTGGTTTGACTTTTTGTAGTCTAGCTTTGATATGTCTTAGATGTACAACAAGTAATACTGGCACAACATTTGAACACCAACTTTTTCTGATAGGGTCACACACAGCAGGAAAAAATAGAATGCTGAATACAAATAATAAAATACAACTAATCATATAATCGTTCATAGTTAGACTAGCAAAATATACAGGGTTTTCAACTTTTTGTTGACATCAAAGTCCTGTCTGTCCAATTAAATTCTATACTGCAATTTGGCCAAAAATCTTCTGTACAAGCTAGCCAAATAGGCAGATACCAATATGGACAGTTTGTGTGACATACACTTATTTTGCTCCTTTCCAAATGTCTGCCTCAAAAACCAACACTAAACACTGCAGTAGTAGATAACTACAGATCTGTCTGTGTCTCTGCTTCCTTTCCTGTCCAAAACTCTTATCTGCTTCCTTTCCTGTCCAAAAGATCTACCTTCAAATCATTCAGTTTTTTTTCAAAGAACAACCTGATGGATACCAGCCAATTGGGCTTCAAAAGTGGAAATTCCCCTGAAATGGCATGACTGGTGAGAATCACAAAATTCTGCTTGATCTTTCTGCTGGCTTCGACATGATGAATCATCTGATTCTCCTATTAGTCCTGTCAAATGGGGTATCACTGGTAGTGTTCTTCATTAGTTTGACTCGTTTTGTGAAGTGTACAAATCAAACCAGCAAACTCTTAAAGTAAGCTAATGATTGCTCATGTGAAAATATGATTATAGATTGTATAATTTCAGTTCTTCTGTACTTTGAGTGTCAATAATAATGATAATAATAATAATAGTATATATATATATATATATATATATGCACAATATAGAAAGTCATGGGGGTGAGTAAATAATATAGAAAATTTCACTTTTGGATAAACTATCACTTAAAGGTGCTCTATGTAGCTTTTCTTCTAAAATTAGTTGTAAGTCCTCAGTTGTAAGTCGCTTTGGATAAAAGCGTCTGCTAAATGACTAAATGTAAATGTAAATGTAAAATTAATCTTTTTTTATTGCCTGTGTGAAGGGGTTGTAATCACACATTACAATGATCCACTTGTCGGGTTTTGCTATTACCCCTGAAGGCCAATATTCATATTTATATGTGAAGTCTCCGGGTCGGATTTACCGCGAAATCCATCGGATGTGACGTGCATGCACGCTCCCGAGCCTCTCTCCTTATATACAGTCTATGCGACGGCACTTCAGCTAACGACAT
Organism: Rhinichthys osculus; assembly: GCA_029959095.1. Lineage (NCBI taxonomy): Eukaryota > Metazoa > Chordata > Actinopteri > Cypriniformes > Leuciscidae > Rhinichthys > Rhinichthys osculus. The sequence goes on along the minus strand of JARWKJ010000004.1, from coordinate 19,555,469 downwards.
GGAGTCTGATAACACCAAAAAACTCCTGCCTCCAGCACAACACAGACTCCAACACAAACTCCACAAAAATATAAAAAAACAAAAAAAAAGTTTTATCTGCTGAAGCTCGTCAGGCCAAACGTGATTCTGATCGACTCAGGACGAAAACACGGATCAACATCGGCAGAGCTTTTGAATTAGTAAACTCTAATGAAATTGCAAGGTAAACTACATGAGACATGAAATGAATACAAAAGACTGTTCCAGGATAACAAAAAGTACGTGCTTTAGGATGTAACTTATTTTATGTACTAGATCTACTGTCTAACGTTACTCATCCCACTACTATCATATTGTTTATAATAAACATTACCAGACATGTTCAGTACAGTAATGTTACTTACTACTGTCTTACTGTAACACTGACATTGTTCAGTCTAGTTCACCGTTTTCGTTATCATATTATACATTCCCTTTCAAGGGAACTTCGAGCTGCGTCAAACGCTGCGGGAACGCCCCTGCGTTGTGCGTCATGAAGCACGTATGGAATCAGCCCAATCGAGAGATGAAACGTCATAGGCGGGTGACGTCAACGACCAGGAAACTATAAAGCACCCCAAAAACACAAGCGCATTAGCTTCTGTGCTTTCAGTCGCGCTACATGTGAATCTGTCCCTGTGTGATATTGTCCGTCTTTACATGCCCTGCACCACACAAACAATTTATCTATATATATTGAGAGAGATATGGCAGACGAACAACAGTTTAAGAAGTGTGTTCCTCCCTGCTCGCGTTATCTAACGGGCGGGGATACACACGATCTTTGCGTTGTTTGTTTGGGAGTGCAGCATGCCCAGTCAGCTCTCGAGGGGGCTGACTGTGAGCATTGCGAGCGTCTGCCGTTAAGGACGCTTCGCTCCCGCCGGGCGCTCTTTGAGGAGAGCGGTTTGGTGCGCGCTCCCCGCGGTTCGGGTCCCGCTTCTGCCGAGGCAGAGCGGCGGCGCTTATCGTGGGGATCGCAGATGGATCTCTCAGCGGGGGTTGAGACGGGCTCTGCCTTATCTCTCCCTTCACCTGTGAGATCCAGTGCCTCAGTCCCAGGTTCGGAAGCACGCGCTGCGGTTTCTTCCGCTTGGGCTGAGGCACCAATATTGCAGCTATCCAGTTCTGAGGAGCTGGATGTTGTTAGTATTGAGGGAGATGTGGAGGATTCGCCACCCCACACTCCCGAAAGTGATGAGCTTTCTTTTTAACAAGAGCTGTTGAAAAACTCAATATTGAATGGCCAGTGACTAGACAGGAGTCTGTTTCTAAATCAAAGTTAGATGAGAGATTTTTGCCGTCACGTGTGCAGCCTCCACGCCGGTGCCTGCCGTTTTTCCATGATCTCCACACCGAGGTGTCGAAATCATGGAGGAAACCGGTGTCATATAGAGTGTTTAGTCCCCAGACTTCGACATATGCAAATATTATGGGAGCTAAGGCTCATGGTTATGGTGCTTTGCCTCGTGTGGAAGAGACGCTTGCGAGCCATCTCTTCCCCGAAGCAGCATCATCTTTTAAGGCACCGGCATTACCCACCAAGCCTTTAAGAAACACCTCGGCTTTGGTGGGTAAAGCGTATTCGGCAGCAGGTCAGGCTGCGTCATGCCTGCATACTATGTCAATCTTGCAGGCATACCAGGCTGATCTGCTAAGGGACGTGAGTGAGAGTGAGGAGGTCAGTACTGACGTAGTTCGCGAACTGCGTCAGGCTGCTGATTTATCCCTGCGTGCCACCAGAGAATCGGCCAAGCTAGTGGGTCGTTCTATGGCAGCTCTGGTGGCCGCAGAAAGACATTTATGGTTGAATTAAACCAATATTAAAGAGAAAGAAAAGGCTTTTCTTTTAGATGCTCCTCTCTCTCCCCTGGGTTTGTTTGGTGATGCTGTAAACTCAGTTATCGACAAATTCCAGGAAGAGAAGAAACAAACTGCAGCTTTTAAAAAGTTTCTTCCCCTGAAAGTTCACGTCCCTGGGGCTGCTGGGCGGGAGCAGCCCCGGCCGTTTACGAGCTCATCACATAGAGCGCAGCAGAGGCAGAGTGTCGCGTCTCGTGCTCCCCCTGCTGGACAGTGGGCTCAGCCGCGACACTCTCAGCCGAAGCCTTCTAGCAATAGAACTGATCTGAGGACAGTTATATTGGCTAAGAAGGCTTCGGCTAAGAAGAAGTCCTGACGCCAAGGCGTTCAGGATACTGAGGGTGGTCCCCACCGAGGCGGAAAGGTGTTCACCTCTTTTTACGGTGCCCATTCCTCCTCGGTGCCCTCAGGGGCTCGTTCTGCCAACCCCGCCTTCATGCCGGGGCACAGATGGTCCCAGCGAGCGCTTTCCCGAGGGACGCTCGCTCCCTCTGAGGAGGGTCTCAGAGCGGTCAAACCAGTTGTTCCCTGCCGGTGCGCCGTTAAAGGGCACTGCGTTTGCTGCTCAAGTTACACCAGAGGCCAGTCTCGAGAGACTGGTACCCTTAGTAGAATTTCTGGCAGAGTGGAAAAGCCTTCCAAAAATATCTCATTGGGTCCTGCAGACAGTAGAAAAGGGTAATGCTATCCAGTTCAGGTGTCGTTCACCAAAATTCAGAGGGGTTCTGCACACAGTGGTGGGCCCCGAGCAGGCTCTGGTAATGGAACAAGAGGTGAAAACGCTCCTTCAAAAGGAGGCTATAGAACGGGTTCCTCCTCCCAGTTTGGAGTCAGGTTATTACAGCCGATATTTCATCGTTCCAAAGAGGGATGGGGGGTTGCGTCCAATTTTAGACCTGCGCCTATTGAATCGCTCGGTAGGGAAGCTAAAATTCAAGATTCTCACTATCAAGCAGATCGTGTCTCAAATCAGATCCGAGGACTGGTTTGTCACGATAGATCTGAAGGAAGCGTCCTTCCACATTTCCATCCTTCCACAACACAGGAAGTTCCTGAGGTTCGCCTTCGGGGGCGAGGCGTACCAGTACAGGGTTCTTCCGTTTGGCCTAGCTATATCTCCCCGCACTTTCACGAAATGCATGGATGCAGCACTAGTGCCTCTGAGGCTTCAGGGCATTCGTATTCTCAATTACATCGACGATTGGTTGATTTTAGCTCAGACGGAGCAGATGGCGGTTCGGCATCGAGATGTCGTCCTCGCTCATATCAGAAAGTTGGGGTTGAGGCTGAACGCAAAGAAAAGTGTATTATCTCCTTCCCAGAAGACCACTTTTCTGGGTGTCGTTTGGGATTCGGTCTCGATGCGGGCGCGACTCTCTCCGACCCGCATCGCTTCGATTCTCTCAGCTGTGAAACAAGCAAAGCTAGGCCTGCTACTCACTGTGAAGCAGTTTCAGAGACTGTTGGGTCTGATGGCAGCAGCGTCCAACGTTATACCTTGCGGCCTGTTGTACATGAGACCGCTGCAGTGGTGGCTCAGGACCAAGGGATTCTCCCCGAGGGGAAATCCGCTCCACACGTTCAAAGTCACGCGGCGCTGCCTTCGTGCTCTGGTCATGTGGAGAGAAACTTGGTTCCTATCCAAAGGTCCTGTGCTGGGGGCTTTGTCGTCGCATAACGCTAATGACGGATGCTTCCCTCACAGGGTGGGGGGCGGTCATGAGTGGTCGCCCAGCCCAAGGTCTGTGGCAGGACCATCATCTACCGTGGCATATAAATTGTCTAAAGATGTTGGCTGTGTTTCAGGCTCTGAAATACTTCCTAACAGACCTGAGAGGCCATCATGTGTTAGTTCAATCAGACAACACGTCGGTGGTCTCTTATATAAATCATCAGGGGGGCCTGCGGTCTCGCCGGCTTTACAAGTTGGCCCGTTAGATCCTCATGTGGTCCCAAGGGAAGCTACTATCTCTGAGAGCAATGTATCTTCCTGGGTATTTGAATGTGGTAGCAGACTCCCTGTCGAGGCAGGGGCCGAGGCCAGGGGAATGGAGACTCCACCCCGAGGTGGTGGAGCTCCTTTGGTTGAGTTTTGGTCGCGCCGAGGTGGACCTATTCGCTTCCAAGGAGACCACGCATTGTCATCGGTGGTTCTCCATCAGTCATCCAGCCCCCCTGGGGTTGGACGCTATGGTGCAGCCGTGGCCGAGGTCACGTCTGTACGCCTTTCCCCCGATTGCTCTGTTACCAGGAGTTCTGGAGAGGGTCCGCCGGGACGGGGTCAGCCTACTACTAGTAGCCCCGTTCTGGCCGGCCCGAGTATGGTTTGCGGACCTGATTTCTCTCCTGGACGGTTCTCCTTTGGAGCTCCCGGTCAGGAGGGAACTACTCTCCCAGGCGGGTGGCACGATACTTCACCCCCGCCCAGAGTTGTGGAAACTGTGGGCTTGGCCTCTGAGGGGGCCCAGCTCATAGACTCCGGTCTCTCAACCGAGGTTGTTGAGACCATTCTTAACTCCAGAGCTCCATCCACGAGGAAGCTTTATGCCTTGAAGTGGAAACTTTTCACTTCTTGGTGTGGAGAACTTCTCCACAGGGTTATCCCCCTCCACACCAAAAGTGTATGTGGCGGCACTAGCTGCTTACCACGTCCCTTTCAGTGGAGTTTCTCTTGGGAGACACCCGCTTATAACCCGTTTCCTCCGTGGCACTTTGAGGCTGAGCCCAGCAGTTCGTACGAGGGTGCCGACTTGGGATCTTTTGGGGCCATTGTATTAGAAGGTCTTTCCCTAGCTCCTTTTGAACCTATCGAAGAAGTTCCCGAGAAGTTTCTCACTTTTAAGACTATCTTTCTACTTGCTATCTCCTCACTAAAAAGAATCAGAGATTTGCAGGCTCTGTCGGTTTCACCCTCGTGCCTGGAATTCTCGCCTGGCATGGTTAAAGCTTTTCTGCATCCTAGACCAGGTTACGTTCCTAAGGTCCCTACTAATATCGTTAGACCTACGGTTCTGCAGGCTTTCTGTCCTCCTCCATTTATGTCATCGGACCAGGAGAAACTTAATTCACTTTGCCCTGTTAGGGCATTAGATGCTTATGTCCACAGAGCTGCCCTGTGGAGGAAATCAGAACAACTTTTTGCATGTTTCAGGCCACCCAGGAAAGGGTGTCCTGCATCTAAACAGAGAATGAGCAAGTTGGTGGTCGAAGCTATCTCACTTGCTTATGAGTCGGCTGGCAAGCCTTCACCTTTGGCTGTTCGAGCTCACTCTACCAGGAGTATGGCTGCTTCAAAAGCTCTATTGTCGGGGGTTTCCCTGAGTGATGTTTGTGATGCGGCTGGATGGTCTTCACCGCATACTTTTATTAAGTTCTATGACCTAGACTTAAGCTCTACCCCTGGGGCACAGGTGCTCTCGTCCTCTGTGCGCTAGTTCTCACATGGCGGTCATTTGGTCCTATGGCGACGTGGGTATTCGCGTTCCCGCAGCGTTTGACGCAGCTCGAAGTTCCCTTGAAAGGGAACGTCTCGGTTACGTATGTAACCCTAGTTCCCTGATAGGGAACGAGACGCTGCGTCGCTCCGCCATAATCCCGGCACTCCCGTTAGCGCATCCTTCAAGCCTATCAGAAGCTAATGCGCTTGTTTTTTTGGGGTGCTTTATAGTTTCCTGGTCGATGACGTCACCCGCCTATGACGTTTCATCTCTCCATTGGGCTGATTCCATACGTGCTTCATGACGCACAACGCAGGGGCGTTCCCGCAGCGTTTGACGCAGCGTCTCATTCCCTATCAGGGAACTAGGGTTACATACGTAACCGAGACGTTCACCTATGTTGACATTGCTGATTGTGAAAGATACACGAATAGTTAGTGAAATGCCTTAAGCTAGATAACATCACATGTCGGCTAAATGCAGTCAATGTAACGTTATCATGGTACGAGCATGGAGCATTAGTTCAACGTCAAGCTGATAAAAGTAGCCTATTATTGTAATGTTGCAGTGGGAGTTTACATGAGTTTCCAGCATGTTGTGTGATGCTTTCGCCGTTGCGTTGAAAGTCTCCGTGTGGCCGGTAGTGAATACTTGCTCTTGAGATCGAGCATGCACACGAGCACCTTTAAATGGGGTGTACAATATAATGAGTTGACACAGTTAAAATGTGATAATGAATGACATCACAGTGCTGTTGCAAGCAGAAAGCCGTTCAGTAGTATTTTTAGCAAAGCTGAGGAGACAGAACAATAAGTCAATAAAGCATATCAGTGTTGTCTTACCAAACACAACTACAGTAGCTGTAGCACTGCGCCGTTTTGCGACTATGTTACTGGCGAGGCAGGTGTAGTTGGCGGAGTCAGAGAGTCTGGCTTCATTGATTATCAGATTGTGGTCAGCACGAGTGTCAATGTTGTCGTCTCCAAGGGAACTGACCAATTCTTCATTTTTCAACCACTCCACCTGTCAAAAAGAAAAGCATTTATTAACCAAAGCTGCAATTAGTAAAAGAGATACCAGTTTCTACACTCAGTAAGAATAGTAAACTGTAATTGGAAGCATAGTAACATATCGGATTTAAAACAATTATGACCACTCGTCTCACGGCACTGCACACTGCATTTATTCTAAGGAGAAATAGTTCCAATGTCACACCACAATGAAAACTGTGTCTTATTTTTGTCCTGTTTTGGCCAGTGCTTTTTTTCTAGTGAGATCTGGCGACACTGACAGGAAAGTAAAAAAACACAGATGGAGGGTAAAACAGCGCTGTAAAAATAAAATTACAGCACTTAAAACATAATCATGTAAAAGTGCCTTTTTAAAAAGTCTTATTAAAGTTTAATTCCTGAAAAGTCTACTCAATTACAGTAAAATGAGTATTTGCATTTCATTACTTCACACCTCACAAGGGCTGAGACTATTGTGTTTTGTCAGTTTCTATCTTCATAGTCACCATGAAAACAAAATGGACAATTCTTATTTCTTTACAGAATGTTGCAGTGTTTATTCTAAAGGATTAATCTGTGCAAATATTTATTTATTTTAAATTCATGTGCACCCGTAATATTTAATTCAAAATGTTAACCTCCCCTCCCCCTCGGAAAGGCATCTGTTCTCTTCATGATGTTAGTCTCGGCAGAGGATGGGACTAAATATCCTCCATAACCAACTGACTGCAAACTACCAATCAGATCTGCCTTAATTTAGTTAGCAACGGTCAACTTCCTATGATCCAATCAATTCCAGAGGAAGAAATCCAGTCCCACCCCACATTTTTTTCTCATTCCAAAAGCAGTTTCAATTGGATATACGTCACAATAGGGAAGAAAAGACTACTTCCGTTTCATGCCGACTTTAATCCGATTTTAATCCAACAATCCAATTTGGTTAGTTCTTTTAGAACAGAATAGAACATGGTTACAAAATTATAGTCATATTAAAGGGTTAGATTCTGTCATTAATTACTCATCCTCATGTCGTCCCACGGGTCGTATGACCTTCATTTGTCTTCGGAACACAAATTAAGATATTTTTGATTAAATCCGAGAGGTTTCTAATCCACCCATAGGCAGCAACGTTATTGCAACTTTCAAGGCCTAGAAAGCTAGTAAAGACATCTTTAAAATAGTCCTTGTGACTACAGTGGTTCAATCTTAATATTATGAAGCGACAAGAATACTTTGTGCGCAAAACCACCCAAAAATAACTACATTATTCAACACTCTTTTCTCTTCCACCTTTCTCTTCACATTCTCCTACGCTGTTGACGTAGTGTAAACAGTGCACGTTGCTTCCGGGTTCTACATCAGAACTTAGGCTCACGATTGATGGACGCTTAGGCTCACTATTCATTTCACTATACGATGCTGGTCATGTGAGCACCACGACACGTGTGTGATGTTGACGCAGGAGCTAGCCAATAATGAGCCGACGTTCTGACGTAGAACCAGGAAGCTCTGCGCTGTTTACACTACGTCAACAGCGTATGAGGTGGAAGAGAAGAGAATGCTGAATAAAGTCACTATTTTTGTTAGTTTTTTTGCATACAAAAAGTATTCTCGTCACTTCATAACATTATGGTTGAACCACTGTAGTCACATGAACTATATTAACCCTCTGAGGTCTAAGGTGTTTTTGGGGTCCTTGAGATGTTTTGACATACTCTGACATTTGTGCTTTTTTCAGTTGCTTATAAACAAATTACTGGCAAAGGTGTAATTACACTCTATTTAGTACAAACAGGGCTACCATAATATGTGAGCAACATGTATGTACATGTTTGTATTTTTGAGAGAATATTGTTTATGCGTGGTTATTGAAAAAACTAAAACTTAAAGTTTCTGAAATAAGGCCACAAAACACATACTAAATATGTGTCCACAAGACTTTTGACTAATGGATGTTGTCGCCTAGAGTTTTTTCTTCAAAATGATCTGAAAATCATCCTGCCTAATCATTCACATAAAACAATAGATTGGTTTAAATTTAAAAATGACACATTTTGTTTGCAAAGGCAATATGCGCAGGGGTGTGACCTGCTGTGATTCACACCTGAGAAGACAATGGGCCCGCATAATGAGCGCATAATGGTGCTGCATACTAATGAGCCTTTCATTCAGGTGTGTCACTGAGCCACAAGAATGCAATGACAATATATATATATATATATAGGCCTATATAATACAAAATTGGTTCACAATTATTTATTTATTTTTCAAATTGTGCTTGCAAATTGTATAATATCAAATGTAAACATTTCTAGTAATTGTGCAGTTAATTATCATACTGTATTTACAGAAAGTTTGGGAATATATCCCAAATAAAACACTAATAAAACACAATACAAATAATTTAAAGAGGAGGCTTATATTGAGCTTTTAAGATTTACCTAAGATTTATTTATATGTAAATATATTTTTGCTATTTTAATAAAAAGGTTACAATTACAACAACAATTAAAATTTTAACTATATTTCAAATGTAATCTTTCTTTGTATAAACTAAAGTATACATTTTATCATACATATTTCACAGTTGCGGATTAATTAGTTTGAATATAGCCTACAATCGAACAAACACTATAATAACATCTTAGCAAACAAGCTTATTTGATGTGGCAGTATTTTACAGTAAAAACGACATCTTGTCTTTCATATGTAACATATCGTTTTTATGATTAGGGCATATAAATGTTAATTTGCAGTTTAATACGTTGCTTATACAAAAATATTTTATTTCAACATATTTCAGTCGATTTTTACTCATCTCAGTATTGGAATATAGTTAGGTAAAAGCTGTTCATTCATTCACACACAAAAATGCGATTCATATTCAAACAGTCTTTTGTTTACAGACACTATTTCATATCGCGATTAGAACAAAGCACTTGAAAATAAAGAATGTACCTATTCCTCAGCTGGATCTGTTGCTCCTCAAAATGAAACTACCTGCACTTCTGAGGTAATTTTTTCCAGGATTATTAAGATAGTATTATTCCTCACTGCGTCGTAAATATGAGTCTCTTTCGGTGGGTTATCCAGCTGATGTGTGGGCGTGGATCGCCTCAGAGCATTTGTGTTTGAATAGAGCGCGCGCTCTCGGTCAAATTAACTTTAATGACCTGAGACGAGAATGACTATCATCTCTCTCTTTTCGTACAGATTACATAAAATGAGAAAATTAGTTTTTTATATAAATTACTTAATTTAAAAGAAGATAATTCAGGCTTCATGCCTGTGTGCCTGTATACCTGTTTGACTGAGTATTTGCAGAGTTATAGTTAATTTTCGGACGCGTTTCAGAATGGACTTCACTGACAGAGAGAAGGCAGAACGTGCATCATGTTTATTTTTCTTTATTTGTCGAAAAGCACAACACTTTGTTTTTATTGTGAGTATACACAAAAAAATTGAAACTTAACAGGATCCAATGATGTATAACACTTGCCTGTATGACAAAAATCAACAGAGTTATTTGAGTCTCTTTTGCACTGATAAGAAAAAAAGCGAGACAATCCGACCCCAGAGGGTTAACAATGTCTTTACTACCTTTCTGAGCCTTGAAAGTTGCAATGACGTTGCTGCCTATGGGTGGTTCAGAAACCTCTCGGATTTAAAAAATATCTTAATGTGTGTTCCGAAGAGGAACGAAGGTCTTATGGATTTGGAACGACTACATGAGGGCGTGAACGACATGAACGACATTAATGACAGAATTTTCATTTTAGGTGAACTACCCCTTTAATGCTGTGTTCTGAGCCGTAACTGCAGTGATGCCCTCTCTTCCTCGATCTCATCTCATCACAGCACTTTAAACTTTGCTCAATTCACAGATAATTTTTCAGAATCACATTGCCCTCATGTTCATTGCTCACAACATGCTTTAATTATTTTATAACTAACCCAGATGCATGATTACAGTAATTAGGTTCACAATGTTGCACTATGAAGCTGTAAAAATACAGTTGGTAAAGTCTGAAGTAAAATCAAACACTGTAAAAAAACATTTTTAATTTTAATGGTAAAAGTTCAAGTTCACTTTATTTGTATAGCACATTTACAACAGCCACTAGGCTGACCAAAGTGCTTTACAGAACAACCAGATTAAAATATAATAAGACCTGCATAACAACACATAAAACACAAATAAGAGCAGCAAAGCTAAGCGAAATCTTAAAACCTGAGTGACAAAACAGTATCAGAATGAAATATAAAATAGTAAAACAGGAGTAGCAAAGCAGTGCCAGACTCATATAGAATGAATAGGGAGGAGCAAAGTTATGAAGAGATTTAAAAACAAAGAGTAGAATTTTTAAATCTATTCTCTGTCGAACTGGCAGCCAGTGTAGAGATTTGAGAATCGGAGAGATGTGGTCATATTTGCGACACTTATGTAGATGTCTGGCCGCAACATTTTGGACTAACTGAAGACGAGCAATTTGTAACCTTGATATACCGCAATATAAGGAATTGCAGTAATCCAGCCGACACGTAATAAATGCATGGACAGCCATTTCCAGAGTTTTCAGGTTGAGGAAGCCTTTGATTTTAGCCAATAGACGAAGTTGGTCGAAACTGGAACTAATTACGGATGAGATCTGTTTGTCAAATTTTAAAGGCTGGTCAACAAGGACACCTAAGTTCCGCATCCCTGGGGATTTAAAGCCGACTCTCTAACTGCGGACTTATACACAGAGTTTTCATTTGGGCCGAAAACAATGACCTCAGTCTTGTCTTCATTTAGGAGGAAGAAATTTTGGGCTAGCCATGCTTTAACCTCCTCTAAGCATCGCAGAAGAGAACTCATCGCTGCAGGGTTGTATCTCTTGATTGAAATATAAATGTGAGTGTCGTCCGTGTAAAAATGAAAGGATACGCCATGACTCCTTAGAATAGCGCCCAGGGGTAGCATGTATAGAGAAAATAGAGAAGGAGCCAAAATAGAGCCCTGTGGAAGACCACAGTTCAGAGGTGCAATAGACCTGGAGAAATTACCCATCTTTACTCTAAAAGACCATTGTAATTTTAAAAGGTAAAAAAATATGATACAGTAAAAAATGTTGATACCATTTCCTTATGGTAAAGTCCTGGCAACTACAGCTGCCAGTTGTTGTTGTTTTTTTTTTGTTTTTTTTACAGTGTATTGCTGGGGAAAAAATAGCTTAGCTGGTCTCCCAGTCTGGACAACCCTATTATCCAGGTATGTCTTGCTAGTTTAACAGGGATTTTGGGCACTTTTCGGTTAATCAGACAATGAAGACAGCTGGCCAGCCAGCTAAGACAAACAAATCACCTGGTTTAAGCTGTTTTTCAGCAGGGAGTCATACTACTTGTGTATTGAAGCAGAGAGCGCACTTCTCTAATGTATTTACTCAACTTTTCAGGGAAACTTGGGAGTTGAAATAGGCAATTAGCACAGTGAAAGCAGAGCTCTCTGTTGAGACATTTGCCATGCTCTGCATTCTTGAGCACCACTTCCCCTTAGCCTTTGAAAAGGTGCAGAGCACAGAAATGAAGAGCAGAGGGAGAAAGAAAGAAAGAAAAAAGGGGGGAAGACAGGATAGAGGAAGAGAAGCAGTGAGAAGAGGAAAGGTAGGGGACAGATACAAATTAGCTGGGTGAATGTGTGGCAGAAGATGTGAGAAATGAATGGCCTAATTGGCACATTTGTTTCAATTACAGCATGGCTAACAGTGGCAGGGCTGACGGAGGAGTTTCCACAGTCTCAAGAGGATCTTGTGATTTCATTAGTGCCTCTATCCTGACTGATTAAGGTCCTGTTGACAGGCAGAGATCAGCTGAAGTGAAGATCTTACTATTATCTTACTATTAACTATAGCTATTCTGCTGTCACCCATAAAAGTGGGACAGGAGGTCAGAGCCGCTTAATGTTTTTGAACTCAGTAAAACAAGTTGTCCAAAATATTTGGATCGGTTTTTGCAGGTGATGTTAGAGGAGGTTTTTTTTTTTTTTTACCTGTGAAGTGTGTTTGTGTGTGTATGGTGGAGAAGAGGCTGTTGAAACTGCTTCATATTTCAGCAGGGTAATTACTAAGATTAAACAGCTCTGATAGACGGCCCTCAGGGAGCAGAAATATAACGCCGCCTCACTGACTGTGAATTCAATCAAACCCACACGAGCACAACACATTGACAAGCCTGACACAAGCAGACACACCTACAGTCACTTTTTAAATTGCTTTTGACACCAACCTTTGATAGTGCAGACAGCTAAATCTGAATTTCTGCAAATGCTTTTGTTTTCATCTTTGGTATATAATGAGTATGCAATTCAACAAACAACTTTAAAATGAGTATTAAGTTTAAACAAACTACTGCCGTTTCATCTATAAAATATGCTTGTGTAAATTCATTCACTTATAATTAATATTAATTCACATTCTTGATGTATTTATTGACTCGACATAAAAGTTCTTGATGAGTAGCTGTCCAAATGTACACAAGTAGTATTAACATAAACCATGTGTCAAAAAAGGTGTTTTATGACTTTGATTTATGGTTCTGAGGTTCCCCTGTCTCTGATTTATGATGGGTCGCCGACAGGCTCCGGTATGTCTAGGCTGCGCGACGCCATGTGACATCCTCCTGCGGTGACATCCTGGCCGTAGGTGTAAAAGAAAGGTGTCTGTCCCTTGGCCTTCCGGGTTTATTGGCCGTCTACCTGCGCGAGATGTTGTGTCGTTGTGTATTCTGTCTGCTGGGGCGGCCCGTTTTCACACTTCGCCAAAACCTGCGTGTATAAATGTGTGTTGAACGCGAGCACAGTCACTGAAGCGTACTAGTGTGTCGTGTCTCGTGACAAGCATCACCGCTGTTTATTCTCAAACTATTTTCCAAGCCATATTGTGTTGTTGGAATCGTGAGTGCAAGAAGATGGAATCCTGTTCTAACAGTGAGTGTTTTTTATTATTTAGCAACATTGTTAAGAAACATTATTTTTGTTTACGAGCGTCGCTGTTCTATTGCTTACTTAAGGCTTTATCTGCCCGCTTCAGATCGTGACAGCTTGACTCTCTTCGATCTAGTAGATGAGCTTAACTTCCTGAATCAAGCGAGTGGTACGTATAATTATGCTTAAATGTTGCATACGTTGCGTGTGTGTGTGTGTGTTTGTGCGCGTGTGTGTGACGGACGATGTTTTGTTTTGTTTTCGCCAGGAGGCGTGGCTAGACCTAGCACAGCTGCTGGTGCGCACAAAGCTGTGGCCTCTTCACGAGCGATCACGGAAGCACTTGTGCCAGGTATTGTTAAATGTTGTTACACCAGTGTTTAAACAGTGTCGTGGCTTTGTGAAAAATATCTTATCTTCTCGGTGTTTTTTTTTGTTTTTACCAGGGCCGAAACGCGTGACTATCAAGGCGTTAGTACACGGACCACCGCGAAGCAGCGAGTCAGCCAACGTTGGAGTTATTCCCCTGGGTAAGTGCATTGTCATTTGGCTTTATCAAATAATGTTATGCTGCTATGATTTGTTGATTTTGTTTTAAAACTTTAACACATGTATTTACAGATGGCTTATCAAACGTTGTGAGCAATGTCGGTGTGTCTGAATGTGTGAATAAACCGGATAAGAAAGCGAAAAATAAGTTGAAACGTAAAGCAGCCGTGGTGTCCCATGCGGACGCAAAAGCTTCTGCTGACGAGTCTTCGAGAGACGTATCACAGACATCTGCCGCAAAAAAGCCAAGACGATCAGCTGGTAAAAGTAAGTAATGAACAAAAGCTGATGGATTGTTTTCTGTACACACTAAATCAGAAAGATAAATATTGTTTATTTGAATGTGATAGTGAGAGGGTCGAATGTATTTGTGGATGTATAATGTGCCAATACGCTAGTTTAGAACTGTTGTTATCATACATTACACCATTGGAGAACTGTGTGTAAAAAAGTGTAGACATGATGATTTTAGGCTGGTGTGCCATTCCATATTAGCATGGTCTTGTTTGATTGTTTGTTTATATATATATATATAAAGAGAGAGAGAGAGAGAGAGAGAGAGAGAGAGAGAGAGAGAGAGAGAGAGAGAGAGAGAGAGAATTTGACAATAAGTATTGTTTTTTAATGTTACATTAGTACCAGACTGATTTTTATTTTATTTTTAGTCTTAGAAAATATAGTTAATATTAATATTACTGTTATCATTATAATATTAACACATTTGTACTAACTTTTTTTTTTTTTTTGCACCCTTTTCTACTTCTACAAACGACCCTAAAGAAACACCGCAGTCTGTTCCAACCAGCGAACGGGTCGTGGTCGTGGAGGAATCCGACCCTGAACAGCTGCCTTCAAATCAGGAGGCTTACAAACAGGAACCACAACCCTTTATAGACAATCAGCACATAGCCAGACTGATACAGGACTCTGTCAAGACCGCATTGAATGCCTTCGAGGTACGTTTTGACAAACGCCTTAATGCCATTGAGAGACGTTTAGATGCTTATGAGTCAACACAACAACAACAGGGAATTTGGCTTAAACAATGCATAGCAGCGCAACGGTTGCATAGTGGTACTGTTCAAAAAGTAGCCAGAGAACAATGCCTGACTACAGAATTGCTAAAGCAACTGGTTCTCATGCTTAAAAAGAAACTTGGGTGAGTTGACAACATTTTATATATATATTTTGCATACTATGTTTTTTTGTTTTGTTTTTTTTTCTTCAACATTTGTCAGTTTTTCATTCTATCTTTTTTTACTGTATGGACACAGGGTTTATTATCCATAGTTTTTAAGGTGTTGCTTCATGTGATTTAAATAAATAAAATAAAAAAAAAGATCTGATTTAAAAATGTCTAAACGTTGTCGGGAGCCAGATGGTTTTGATCAGGGTCCGGTAGCTAGGTTTAGACGAAACGATGGTAGCGTGGTGCCCCTCGAACAGTGCAGTAACACAGAAACATTGCTCTATTTAATACAGACTGTGGAGGATATGAATAGGTCTGAGTCTTCAACTGATACGTTGGTAGAATTATTAAACATCGTGAGATCAATGTCCGATGAGGATCCTGACCCAAATAATGATTTTGAACATGTTGTAAATACCCAACAAGCAGGAGAGGTGTTAGAACCTCGTCCAGAACCAAATTCTGCATTCGATCATCTTGTGTCTTTTCACCAGTCAGGCGAGGGCCCAGGTACACAGACACATCGCACACTCAACCCTGAAGCGCCCAATATGGGTCTCACAGATAGAGATATAGAATCACTTGTAACAGTAGGTGGTGATGTTAGTGGGTACACGGTACTCCCCCGAGCACGGTTCAATGGTCTGGAAGTCCACAGGCTTATAAATTTGCGAGAGATATCTTCGACAGATTTAGCAGCCTACACAGTGTTTTTACATGACACACTTTCTGAAATTGTGGAGTTTTCCAAACTGTTAGGTGGAGACGGATGTTTAATCAGCATCACGTTGAGGGGCTCGAGTTTGACATCAGATGTTAGTACACTTTTGACGGGTAGCAATGGTTATAGTGTAGATCTATTTATAAACGACCTTGAAAAAATAATGCAGAGCAACTCTGACGTACAGTTTGATGAGAGATTGAATTTAAGACTGTCGATAGCGAGAAGTAAACACGGCGGTGTTTATCGAAAGATCCGTGATCTTGCCCACAATGAAGTGATTACCAAAAACAGACTTAATCTGTTCTGTCCCACGAACATTTCAAACAATCTTTGTTTTGCAATCTGTCTGGCACATTTCCTAAATCCACAGAAACCACACGTAGAGCTTGAGTCTGCAGCATCTTCAATACAGAAGTCAGCTGGCTATGGTGATCAATACAAGATAGCGTTTAATGACATCGGACGGTTTGAACAGATGCTGAGCGTTAAAATAGTTGTCTTCTATCGGACTGATACGGGTGTTTTGGAGAAGTATACAAACACAGACGATCCGCATCCTAAAACAGTATTTTTGTACCTGCATGACAATCATTATTTTATGATTAAAAATCTACGTGCATTTATTGGCACCCCATACGTGTGTGAGTTCTGCCACCGAGGATTCACCTGTAGGAGAGATCACAGATGTCGGTACATCTGCGATGTCTGTAATGACCCGGAATGTCATAAACACCCCAAAAAGCCAAAACATTGCGGCGACTGCCTGCGCTACTGTAAGTCTGACTATTGTTTCGAGATGCATAAAAAACCACCTCGGGGTATGCAATACGCGCAGTGCGACGTGACTAAATATTGCGGTAAATGTAATAGACGTTACCATGTCAGCGGTACTAAACCCAAACCCCATAAATGCCCTGCAGATCGTTGTATGCACTGTGGTGAGAGTTTGGTCACCGATGGTGTACATCAGTGTTTTATCCAACCAGTTAAGCCGGAGATGCCGAACGATCATTACATTTTCTACGATTTTGAGACCCGTTATGAAAATGGTAAACACGTTGCCAATTTTGTATGTGCTATCACGTTTGATGGCGAGGAATTCGTGGCTGAAGGGACCGATTGTGTGGATCGTCTCGTTAAAAAATTCAGACAACCACGTTACCTTAATTACACATGGCTAGCCCACAATGCAGCGGGGTTTGACAATTTCATAATTTTGGAATTCTTTACTAAGATGGGGATTGCTCCTAAAATCACAATGCAAGGTTGCAGGCTAATCTTAATGTATGACGCAGCTTTCAAGCAACGTTTTATTGATACATATTCATTCATACCCATGCGTCTGGCGAAGACATCCGTTGCATTTAATCTGACTAATGCAGAGAAGGGGTATTTTCCGCACCACTTTAACCGCGTTGAAAATGACAACTACATAGGCCCGTACCCTGACAAGAAATTTTACGGGTATGCAACAATGTCGAACCAAGACAGGGCTGCGTTTGATGATTGGTACAATACCACATCTGACAAAGTGTTCGATTTTAAAAAAGAACTCGCGCTTTATGGTAAAAACGATGTCGTTTTGCTGAGGGAGGCATGCATGAAGTACCGCGACGAATTCATTTTGTGTACAGGCCTTGATCCATTTAATTACACCACTTTGGCAGCAACATGTATGGCCACATATAAAACACACTACATCCCAAAAGACACAATAGCTCTGACACGTAACAATGCGTACACCAATCAGAACAAAACTTATTCGACCATTTCAATTGAATGGCTCGAATTCATCCGAAAATCACGGGGCATAGAAATTCAACATGCTTTAAACACCGGTGAGGCGTCATTTGGGAAATACTATGTGGATGGTTTCTACGACGATGGCAACGTGAAAAAAGCATTCGAATTTCTCGGGTGTTTCTTTCATGGTTGTGAACGATGTTATAACCCCAACGATCTAAACCCCTTATCAAAAGTGCCTTATGGCGTTTTGAGAAGACAATGCGACGACAAGATTGAAATTTTGGAGCGTGCGTACGGTCTTCAGGTCGAGGTGATTTGGGAATGTGCATGGATGCGCGCTAAACAGAGTGATGTTGCAGTTATGGATTTCATGTCCACTTACAAACACACTGAAAGATTGAAACCCCGTGAAGCTCTATTCGGCGGCCGAACGAACGCATTAAAACTGTATCACAAAGTTGCGGAGGGCGAGCGGATTAGGTATGTTGACTTTACATCACTATATCCCTACTGTCAGGCTCGAAAATGTTACCCAATTGGGCATCCGGAAATAATACACAAGGATTTTCAAAACCTTGAAGATTATTACGGACTCGTCAAGGCAACAGTCCTTCCGCCACGGGGGTTGCTTCACCCCGTACTGCCTTATAGGACCGGGGGTAAGTTAATGTTCCCTCTTTGCAGGGCATGTGCTGAACAGCAGAACCAGACACACCCGTGTGTGCATACTGATGAGGAAAGATCAATTCACGGGTGTTGGGTTAGCATTGAACTGTTAAAAGCCGTTGAGAAGGGTTATGTAGTGACAAAAATCGATGAGGTCTGGCATTTTCCCCAACGCTCTGAAACATTGTTTTGTGATTATGTTAAAACATTTTTACAGTTCAAACAGGAAAGTTCAGGTTTTCCAAAAGACGTTGTGACCGACGCTGACAAAGAATCGTATGTTAGAGATTACTTTGAGAAAGAAGGGATTAAGCTGAATCTGGACAAGATTGAGTTTAATGCTGCACGTAGATCCATCATGAAGCTACTGCTTAACTCTTTGTGGGGGAGGTTCAGTATGCGCGAGGAGTTACCGACAACCGAAATACTAACAGACCCTGAACAGTTTGCCCGATACATTTTTGGCACTGAGTATGACCTCAAGCATTTCTCATTTGTGTCAGACACTGTTGCGATCGTTCAGTGGGCTTACGCAAATGGGAAAGGGACCCAGACTCGTGACATTAACGTCTTTCTCGGGGCTTTTACAACGGCCCACGCGCGATTAGAACTTTATGATCTTATGGACAGGTTGGGTGATAGACTGCTTTATTGCGACACAGATAGTGTTGTGTTCACGTCTAAAGAGGGTGAATATGAGCCCCCACTGGGGCCATATCTTGGTGACCTTACTGATGAAGTTGGGGATGGAGACCATATTGTGGAATTTTCGGCAAGTGGTCCGAAAAGTTACGGGTACAGAACTGCTAAGGGTAAGGTCTGTATGAAGGCCAAAGGCATCACACTGAATGCTGTAAACTCCGAGACCATTAGGTTAGACACATTAATTGGGCTTGTCGATCAATATGTGAGGGGGCGGGGTGACAGTAATCACATTCTCGCGTACACCGACAGTATAGTGAGGAACAAAAAGCAGTTCACATTGCACAACAAGTCAGTTGTGAAAAAATTTAAAGTCGTATACAACAAGCGTGTACTGCTACCCGACCTAACTACGCTACCATATGGCTACTGACAACGTTTTTGGGCACCGGGGTGTGGTAGACCCGGATGGTTTTGATTTTAGATTACAACATCCTTTTTCATGTGTGTTAAGCGGTCCTTCTAGCTCAGGAAAAACATTTTTTGTAAAAAAGTTGTTGGAAAATGCTAAAAGTGTAATTTCTAAAAAAATTGAAAACATTGTGTACATTTATGACTGCTGGCAACCTATGTATGATGAATTGTTGAAACTGTATGATATTAAATTTATTGAAGGTATACCGCAGACTCTGAATGATGATCGCTTGTTTCCCACCAACAAGACCAATTTTGTGATATTGGATGATGTTATGAAAGATGCTAGCAGCAATTCAGAAGTTGAACGTTTGTTTACCAACTATGTGCACCATAGAAGCTTGAGTGCAATATATATCGTACAAAACTTATTTTTTCAAGGTAAATCCAGTAGGACTATCAGTTTGAACACTAATTATTTGGTATTGTTTAAAAACCCTAGAGACAATACCCAAATTAATGTCTTAGCGCGGCAGATGTACCCCAGGAACACAAAATACTTTATGGAGTGTTATGAAAATGCTACCAGCACCCCTTTCGGGTATCTATTGATTGACTTTAAAGCGAAAACACCAGAACAGTACCGTCTCAGAACAGATATTCTGTCACAACATCCAGTCGTGTACATTCAGAAAAGAAAACATTGACAGAGAGATTTGAAAATGTCTGCAAGACTTTTAAGAAACCTACCTCTTTTAAAATTGTTATTAAAAGCCACGCCTAAACAAAGACGCG
The DNA here is from genome assembly GCA_029959095.1 of Rhinichthys osculus. Classification (NCBI taxonomy): domain Eukaryota; kingdom Metazoa; phylum Chordata; class Actinopteri; order Cypriniformes; family Leuciscidae; genus Rhinichthys; species Rhinichthys osculus. Next base: position 19,535,455 of record JARWKJ010000004.1, on the reverse strand, counting down.
TTATTTTAGAGGCGGCTGCAGACGAACTCATTGTGACATTGTGTGAAGTAGCTCTTAACGTAGTCCACGGTAATATTCCGCTAACACCACAGCAATATCAGAAACTGAAGAGAAGAAGAAGTGAGATCAAAACTGTTGCAGATAAAAAGGTTGGAGTTAGACGTAAAAGACGGTTAATCAACCAACAAGGAGGATTTCTACTACCTTTGCTAAGTGCGGCAATCCCGTTTATAACCAGTTTGGTTACATCTAAATAAGTTTGGTGATGGAGTATGCCGAGAAGATGTTTTTAGTACCGCAACACCAGTTGGATAAGCTGAAATCCTCTAACACCCGTGAGTCTATACAACAGGTTGTGGAGAATGATCTGGACATGACTATAAGAAATATTTTGCACAGGTCTGATCTGGATCACCATGAAAAAGCTAAGATGTACACAGGTGTTTTGCAGCGGTTTTTAACACTCACTAGACAAGGGGATAGAGATTCCGGTACATTAACATTAAGGCTACCACAGCCTAGTAATGTTGAAAAAGAAGACCCACCCGCACCAGGCCATGTGCGTGCCCATGACGATTTAGGTGATTTTGCAGATGAGATTTTAAAAAATATTCCACAGAGGAGTGTGAAAAATGTTCGTTACATTTTAGATAAAATGTCTAAAACTAAAGATGTTACTTCATGGACTGAGTCGGGAGAGTTTGTGTTTAAAGGCAGAACAATCCCTGGTTCACACATGCTTGACTTAGTTAAAAGCGTCACGGCTCCACAAAAGATTGTTGACGAGCGGAGACCTGGCGGGTGGCGTGAATTTCTGGAGGCTTTTGCTAGTTTAAATTTGCCATACTCTGTGGTACCAAACCACAATGTCAGACATGCAATTAACTCTTTCAAAACCAAATCGACCACGTCTATAACAGGATCATCTAAGAGGAGTAAGAAACAGAAAGACCCGAGTCGGTGGTTAAGTTTTTAAACTAACAGTTTGTATGTATTGTGTTCTCAATTTCTCTCTTTTTTTTTTTTGAGAACTTATGATGTGATGTATGTGTAATAAAAGTGGGGATAAAGAAACAAAATTCCGTTCTTTAGTTGTTTTATTAAAATATTAAGCATGAGACATGAACATTTCACCCATTTGTACACACTGAACACATTTGAAAACATTTTCACTACATGGTGCTTGTTTTAGTTTTCTCACAAATGCTGACACCTTTTTGTCATTTTTAATAAAATCGTTGGTATACAATTTCATCACATAATCATAATCAAATCCCTTTGCCATGTGGTAGAGAAAGAACACACAATGTTGTCCACATGTATCTGATGAAAAATCTTGGACTTGCACAGTTGAATGTAGTACTTGACTAGAGTTGAGCTTTAAAAAGTTTTTGATAATCGGCGGAAAACCATGATAATCTGGTTTATTACCGAAGCTGTCGAAAAAACATCCTACACCATCCTCATTTATGTAGATAGCCAACCAGTGTTCCCCTGGGAGTCCTGAAGGATGTGTATTGATCAAAACCATTGCTGGTAGTTTTCTTAAAGGGGTTTTTGGTAGGTAGTCACATGGTAGAACTCCGAGAAAATAAGTATTGCATGAAACCTTATCCATGACGGCCGTAAGCTGTATAGTGTTCATTTGAATGTATTAGTAGTAATCAACCAGGACCTGTCGGCGATTTGACACTTCAATCAAACTATCAAACAATGCATAAACAATTAAGTTAATCGTACGTGGTAGCGGCTGTCTAAAACGGGCTTCTAGTCTAATATTGCCACTTTTGATAAGCGATACGTGCTGGCTACACTCCTGATCCGGTGTGAAATTGAACGCATAGAGTGTATAGCCGTGCAGAAAATCCTCTCTATCGATACATAGAGGTTGGTTTTTAAGATGCCTTCCAGAAGCCAGCGCTAGCTGGTAAAACTCCCGCACTGCAGAACCATTTTCATATTCAGGTTGCAGGGGCTTCGCTGGGTACTGTTGCCCATCCAGATAAATGGCCAGAAATTCTAAATCATAGTTTTTAAACGCAAATGGGTTTTTATTATAGGCACCCACAAATGCATCATTATCAACCATAGCTAGAACCAGAGATTTTGGCAGAGTTCCTAAGAACAAGTTTTCTTGATTGCAGACACGTGAGCCTGCAGGTATTGAGAAGTTTTTCAGACACACTCTGTCGATGGGGTATTTGGCTGTGGTTGAGAGTAGAGCTTGTGCATGCCCCAGTCTCACAGCTGGCGACACAGACACTTTTTTCACAAATAGCGACGCAGACAGGATGTTTAGTTTATAGGCTGTAGCGTTGCTCCTCATCAGGCAGAATTCATCCTTACCTCTAGTCATTCTAATTTTAAGATCTAATCCATTAAGTAATAGTTTTTCCTGAAAGAAGATGTCACTGTGAACAGGAGCAAGTAGTTCGACCACATTACTAGCGTTGGTGAAGGCTGCTCTCTTTGTCAGCCCGCGATTTCCCCCAGCCGGGTCAGCCACATCCATATGGCCCGCAGAGTCCAGGTAAAAGAGCCCTGCTGAGAAAAGCGTTTCAAGGGCGTCTTTACCATAATTGGTAAGACATTCTATCACACAGCGGTATGGGTATGTGCTAGAACTCTGTGATATAAGCCGATCTCCAAGCGACACATCCACTTGTGAAAAAATTGTAGATCCAGGGTAGTTCACAAGACCTACGGGATCTCCGTCTGCAATATCCGTCCCATCAGGATTAGTGATTTTGAGGCGCAAAAAAAGTAGTGTGCTGTTTAGATCTATGTAATCCTCCCCATTCCCCGCAATAAAAAATTCCAGCGGAGATGTGTCGGATATCGCTGATAGTGGTGGAACTTCTATATAAGTGTTTTTTTCAATTGCTGTTTGAGTTAGTGGTACAGTAAACAGATCCAGTTCAGTCTTTAAACACTCTTCTGACATGTTGTGTAGTAACGCCATGATTTAAAATATTGTTTTAACAGAGCTCCTTGATCTTTTTGAAGCAGTACGCTTAGCTGTCTCCTTGCGCTTGCGTTTTACAACTGATGTTTTCTTGGGAGGTTGTTTTGTTTTCTTCTGCTTCTGGCCACTCCTCCGCACCCCTGGCGGCCTAGATGCTCTTTTGCGAGCCATTACCATTAGTCCGGATCCGTCTTGAGCATCATAGTTGTTGTTAAAAGATCTTGATAACGTATTACTAACAACGTCACTTAGTATGTTTTTTGCAGCTGATTTAAGATGCGGCTTGGCTATGCTAAATCCTCGTCTTAGTAGGGGTATAGCCATTCTAAAGAGCCCCCGAAAAATCCCCCCCAAACCAGCCCCATACATGACTCCACCTCCTGCATACCCGGGGAGCCCGCTGCCTGCCTGATTCTGGTAATAGGCAACGTAACGCATAGGGTCAACATTGTGATTGTTGAAATATGCCATTTTAAACAAAGTGTTTTACAGGCCTGAAGTGAAGTTTGATGCACACTTTCCCGTAAGAAAATGGGACGTGCTGGTTCTGATCGTCCTTCACTTCTATAACAATATCTGTGATGACTGATTTGTTGATAGACGCGTAGTGGGGTTTGTCGTATCGAACACTGACTGTGCTATTGTTGTCCCCTGTTATTTGTACACACTCCAGGAGCGGTACAAAAGCATCACCCACTGATTGGTAACGGATAATGTCCGTGTAGATATAAAGAGTATAGAAACCACCGTGTATGTCCGACTGATGCATTGCATATGTTACAATATCCTTTTCATAATTAGTTTTTTCAGGGTTTGTTTTTTGCAGAATAGAATCTCCTATAGGGACGCCTGGTTTCAATCCTAAAATAATGGCTAGTTTTCCATGGAAGGTCATTGAAATGTTAGGTTTTGCTTTCAGAAATACTTTGTTTTTTACGCGGTCATAACCGAATTCCCCCTGAGGCGCTACTAAATCATTTATTACACTAACTAGAGATGGGACATTGTCGTAATACCCTGTTTTTATTGGTATGCGTAGTTTCGATAAGCTGGTCTTCTTCACATCTACACCATGGCGTAAGCTGTTAGTGTACTTTTCACCATCGGTCGTGGTGGGTCCAATGTTTATCTCGAAAACGGCGTCGTTGCTGTTAAAGGTGTACCAGCTTCTAGGATATTCAATTTGAACAAGCCCCACCTCCCATTCTCCTTTTATATTTATAGTGGTAGCCAGTCTTGTTCTATAATTAGAGATTTTATTATTAGGGTATACAGACTGCGAAGCGTTGCAGGGTAGTGTGACATAAAATCCACCCTCAGCCATGTCTGGTTTTTATACAACTGTATGCATCCTGTGTGTGTGGTTTGTATTTATGGCTTCTGTACATCAACTAATTCTTTCTGGTCGATCCATGACGCAAACTTCGCTGGCCATCCGAGCCACTGTACCAGCACTAATGTTTTGCGACCCTTCGTCTTCTTATCTAAAATTTTTTCAACTTTAAATGTCTTGTTTTTACTGACAAATATTTTTTGCAATTCTTCCGCATAAAAAACGCCGTCGATAACACCCCCGTCGTAATCACTCAATCTGTAAACAGGGGGTTCTCGTGGGATACACGCTGATATAGTAAAATACTCTTGTGTGTAGTTTTCCTCATACCCCTTTGCAAACGGTCCTCTGACTTTAGAAATTCGAACCACGTCACCAATCTTGTATTTAAATACGGGGTTAACACTATGAGGTCTGGTATCACCATATAGGTTATGCAGCACCACAGACTCGTTTTCTTTCCCCACATCAATCGGCCTCATCTTGATGCTTCTGTGATGGCTCGCATTATATCCTTGTGTAATGTCTTGAAGTATGTCGATGTAACGTTTGGAGTTTGTAGCAGTTAAATATCTCCACATTCTACCTTTTAAGGTTCTATTAAACCGCTCGACAACACATGCCTTTAATTCTGTGGCAGTTGCGAAATGGGCTATATTGTACTTTTTTGTTACATTTTGAAAATGTTTGTTAAAAAACTCCTTTCCTTTATCTGTCTGTAATTTCTGTGGTACGCGTCCCTCTTTCAGTATGGATTCAAAAGCTTTAGAGACCTCTACACCACTCTTGTTTTTTAAAGCCCTTGTCCATGCATATTTACTAAAGAGATCGATGCATGTCAGCAAAAAATGGTTGTTGTCATTTACCGGGGCATATGCAGACATATCAACTAGATCGGCCTGGAACTCCATGTCGATACCGTAGACAAAAACCCGATTCCTTTTGTATTTTAGAGGGGCCGTTCTGTGTAGTGTATATGCATCCTCGCCAGCGAGCCAGTCTGAAACCTCTTTATCGGTTAAACGAACACCCATTTCTTTTAAAACAGCTTCTTTTAAGCGTTTTTTCCCCCCTAAAGAACCAGGGTTAGAAGGTGTGTAATAAGTCTTTTTCATTTCTTCTGACATGTTTCCACTTCAGGCTCCACAAAAAGAATAACACAGATGGTTTAAGTAATTTGGGTTTTTATTTCTTAAACAGTAAAAGGAAACAAAGGTATCATACAGCATCAATGTAGTGTAAAAAATGTATACACATCACAATGTTTTTTTCAAGAATGTAATCAACCAAGGTTTCAATAATTTCACAAATATCAGCCTGATTGTTTCTTGTCAATATGTCTACACATAGATCAGTCACATATGTACACAAGCACAATATATCAGCTATTCTAATACAGCTGCCGCATTCAGTCATCAGGTCTAAAATCTTTCTGATAGTCACACAAATTGGTTCACCAGCATTAACGCATAAACGCATCAAATCTGTCCATTCATTTGACACAGTTCTTACAACAGACATTTGTTTCATGAGGTTTGTAAAACGATTGGTATCTACAGCACATCTGTTTACAGTAACAGATACATTGGCACATTCATTAATAATCTTATACAACAAGCCGGTCATCTCACATCTAATACGTTGTTTAAGTAGACACTTTGCCAGACCTGTTGCAAAACACGTATTCCCCATGTCGGTGTTACAGTCACTCAACTTGGACAATACCTTTCCAGCTGTCCACAGCGTCATAGACAATTTGTTCGCTGCTGACGTCCACAACTTTCTCTCTGACTTCACGAAGCTTTTCCACAATGAAAACTTCGTCACGCAGTTCGTGTAAAATAGCCTCCACTGAACCTTGAATCCTCTGGGGGTGAACCCTTAAACCACAACGGCTCAATGCTTGAGCAACGATGTGCTTAAGGTCCGGTTTCACCAGATTACGTGTCAGTTCCTCAAAGTAGGCATCAAAGAAATAGGGACCCGGTTCAAACAGGCAGGAATGTCTAATCTGACTGGGGTGATCCACTTCACAACCCAAACAGATTTCTTTCAGCTTTTTGTTGATGACGTGTTCCAGAAGGACCACAACAGTCGCTTTTATGATTTTGAATCCGTCCGAGCGGATACAACTGTCTGTGTTGTCAATTCCAGCAAGGGCCGCAGCTCCAGCTATTGCACCAGTGTTGCCGTATGGTGTTGTAAGGAAGGTCATGTTGTGATATCCAAGATCCATGCAAAATTTATCCAACCAACTGTTGTCGCAAGTTTGTGGGTGGGGCTCCAGCGGCGTAGCATTGTCATCAGGCATCGCTGGGGGAGCCTCAGGGTTGTTGGTGTAGCAGTAGACTGTTGTAGATTCTTGAGACATGGTGAATGAATGTAGCAATTGTACCGATCTGCAGGCGTTTTTAATGGCTGTAATACGTGGGTGGGGTTAAGAGGCGGTCTTCAGCGTTGGTAACGCCCTGCTCAGGGTGAAACAATTTAATCTTTACAGAACTGTAACGGTCATACGTGTCGCACCATCTAAACATCTTGTCGATGCATGTAAATACGTTGTCAAGCGTACGAACATCTTTCCACTGAAACAAAAATTTCATGTCGTAGCACAAGTGATGCTCAGATTCACGAACAGGCCACGCACGTTCGCAGAGCTTTGTCTTGTCGTTGCAGCAGAAAATATAAACACAATCGTCTGGTAACTTTTTACTATGGTCCCCGACCACACGAAATCTTGTGTCAGGAATTGAGCCATCCCACTCGGCTACGTACAACGGATCATCACCACAGTCGTTCAAATCTCTCCAAACGTAGTTGAAAAACAGAAACCAGTCCTTCTTGTGGAAAATCACACATGGGGTCTGTGATGTAAAATCGTCTTCAACATCTCCTGTGTAGAGTTTCACAGTACGCATCACCTTGTCAAACACATACCTCACCACACGACCACCAGACATTGAGAAATCCTGTTTCACAAGAGCACTGTCTTCATGAAGAAATCTTGTCAAGCTAACATTTAGCTTTTTCCTTGGAGCAAAAGTTAGATCTTCTCTCATTTCAACAGGTCCTCTTGTCGGCGAAATACACATAACCTTTCTAGGGGTTTTAGGAGTTCTCGGAGTAGCCATTGTATCAGGAAAGTCGTAGAATGTCTTCTGTGTTCAACAGTGTAACCCCTAACCTTATTTAAAACTGCAACAAAAGACGTAGGTAGTGACGTAGTTGTGAAAAAGGCACACCTCATACCATAAAAACTACAATGGCAAGTTGCGAGGTGTGAGTTCATTAACCCAGTCGTAAAAACCAGTCAAAAATTTAACATCTGTTTGATCTGTTTGTTTGTTTTTAAAAGTCCCCGGACATCGGCACGGATGATGTCACATGGTGTCGCGCAGCCTAGACATACCGGAGCCTGTCAGCGACCCATCATAAATCAGAGACAGGGGAACCTCAGAGCCATAAATCAAAGTCATAAAACACCTTTTTTGACACATGGTTTATGTTAATACTACTTACACAATATACTACACACAAGTCCACTAATAACATTAGGCAAGGTTTCTTGCACCAAAAACAGTCATGCTTTATTTTCACATGACCATTGGTCCACCTTTCCTTCTAACATTTAGAATTAAACATGCTGCTCTTTGCCATGGTACCTTTAAGATTTCCACATGTAAGACATCTAAAATATCTGCCGTGACTGGATAATGTGTGAAATGAGATCTATATTAGATGAAAATTAACTAAGATATCGGTGTTTATTTATGGCAGAATCTTTCTTGGGGACCCTTGCAAGGACTTGGCAGGAAGGGCTTACTCCAGTCTTGAGAAATAGCAGACAATGAGCAAGAGAGTGTGGGCAACACAAAGTGTCTGCAGTTTCTGAAAATTATCCAATTTTTCCAAGTTATTCAAGGGCTGCCAAGTTCTAAGGGCGAGTAAACTGCTGTAATGTTAGTGAGTTGTGACTAGTGCTATTAAGCTTAACTGCAGAAATGCCAGGGCTTTGAAACCGTTGATCTGATCTGATGGACTATTAACTTAACAGCATCCCTGTTTTACTGAGAGGTCAACTGCTATTCTACTTAAACTTGTTGTATTATATTTTGGATAACAAGTCCTACTTATTAGTGTGGTTTTTCAACATGCAACTCCTATTTGTTACAGAGACAGAGGCAGAGGCCAACATAAAATATTCACTAGCAAGTATATAGTTTAGCTTTCCATCATGCAGGATTTATTGGACTTTTTGGAAGAGTGTGATTAATAATTTAATTCCAATGTTTATATAAATGAACACTAAGAACATGATTTTCTTTTTCGTTGTACTGTATTGGCATTTCACATGCCTATATATTACAGCCAATCAATTTTTGCAAAATAGTCTTGGTCACTCTTAATCAGCAATCATCTCTGAAATAGTGTGCAGTCCGAAATAGTGAGGTCCGGTCATGGGTGGATGTGATCCCTGTAATCCAAGTCATCCCAGTTAAATTAATGCCTGAGGTCTCAATCCACAAATTAATTCTATTTGCACAGACTCACTGTTTTCTTATTCTCATCATCTCAATTTCAAAGTCAAATTCCAATGTATACCCAAGCTTTGATATCCCTTGATGCACTTTGAATTAATTATGATCCTTAAAATAACACACACACACACACACACACACACACACACACACACACACACACACACACACACACACACACACACACACACACAATGAATAAACCCCAGACCTTGCAAACACAGAGGAAAATGCTGTGCAAACACTTCTAGGACTATGTTGGTCAATAATACAGAAGTAAAGGCAACCACAAGCATAAAGTACAGAGTTGTCCCTTTCATCCTCTCCTCAACACACAACCACATTACCATTCTTTCCAGATCAGCCTTATCACAGCTAAACACAGAGACAGGATACCACCCAGCTCCGACCGGTCTGTAATTGGCTTGTTAGATCATGGGGATCATCACTCACTTTCATGGTGCTGGAAATGGACAGGAGAGAGAAAAAGCAGGAAACAGGCAGGAACACATGAAGTGAGCGCTGAGCTATCGCTTTTTGAATGGAATGAAGCACTTAATGGTGATCTCAATTATGTTTCATTGAAGTATCAACTTGGTCCCAGACGTTTTTCCTAAAAATCCTTATGAGAAATAAAATTAGACACAAATGAGACAATGATTATCATGCAGAAAAGGTTATAGAGCTATAAATGTGGATTGCAAAGGCTCATAATTTGGCCTAGAAGAATTTTATGTTGAAATATCTGACTTTTTATTGCAAACGCTGGTATTTTGACAAATTATTTTAAGAGAAGAGATTTTTTTTAAACCTTTATATGAGGAACATGCTCCATGATCTTTTCATTCAAGCAAAATATTTAAAAATATCTATTTAGCCTATACAAATGTAACTGTTTTTCTCTATTGGATCCTCTTAATAAAGATGTCTAAAGTTAATAAAGTTGATAGCGGGTAAAGAAATCACAGTAAAAAGGAAGGTGAGATCATTTTCTGGTCTAACTTAAAATCAATACGTGTATTTCACAAAAAGTTTTGGGAGCAAAATCTCTCTTGGCCAAATTAACACTATTCCTCAGTAGCAAATTCAGAGTGCATAATCTCATTAAGAAGATTTTTATGATAACAGAGTCTAGACCAACTATGCAGAAAGGCTTAAGTAGCTCTCTGGGGAAACCCATTTATACAGTTTAGCTGTAAAACAGAAAACTTGTTCTTTCTAAAAGGTCATTTCAGATATTTTTTAATGTTTAAGTTGTAATTACCGCAGTGCTAAGAAGCCCCCCTGCGTAGACACAGGATCATATCACAGTTTAATTCACCCCTCAGATTCAACACATTAATACGGCTACTATTTAAAAGGACAACACGCCCATTTAAAGGAATAGATAACCACCAAAATAAAGATGTCATATTTTACACTCATTAACCCTGTGTTATTTTTGCTGTTCACAAAAGGAGAAATTAGGCAGCAGAATGTCCAAGCTTTTGTGTTCCATACATTGAATGTGGATGGTCACTGTAGAAATGACAAAAAGCACAAATAACCATAAAAAGCTTGCTGTATCACATTTGAAGGCCTATAATTTATCAACTTGAGCAAAACTTTTCTGGAAAACCTGTTGTACACAATCTACTACATGCCTTCCTTTGTCTGATTGATAGTTTACATTTTAGCAAGAAAAAAGGCCTTTAGTATAAATCTAAAAACATCCCCCTTTCAAGTCATAGTTACACATGTCTTTTTGATGTGAAATATTTAAAGATTTGTATAAAGTAAACATAAAGATAACTTTTATATTGTTAGATACTGTATATATATTACAATATGAACACTATACTGGACTGAAGCAACTTAAGTTTACTTGATTATTCATGCATAATGTTTTAGAAAAGTCAGGGATAAAAATGTGAATATAAAATATGATACATCAACAAACATTTATTTGTACATCTCTCAATCACCATTGTGTTTCGTTGCATTATATGCTTTGCCCCCCAAAATAAAAACTACAGAGCTTTGATAATAAAATGAGCATTTAAATACCATCTTACTAAGAGATGAGTAAGCTATCAGAATTTGATCATTTCATATACTCATATATCATATTATATAAGCCATAAAAAACAGATGTATGAAATATGATACTTAAAAAAACAAACATCTTTTGTTTAAATTATAAATCAAGTCAGGAATCTTGGTGTGTCTCTAGAGTCAGACCTTAGTTTCAGTAGTCATGTCAAAGCAATAACTAAATCAGCATACTATCATCTGAAAAATATTGCAAGAATTAGATGCTTTGTTTCAAGTCAAGACTTAGAGAAACTTGTGCATGCTTTTATCACCAGCAGGGTGGATTATTGTAATGGACTCCTCACTGGCCTTCCTAAAAAGACCATAAGACAGTTGCAGCTCATACAGAACGCTGCTGCCAGGATCCTGAGCAGAACCAGAAAATTTGAACACATCACACCAGTCCTCAGGTCTTTACACTGGCTCCCAGTCACATTAATGATTGATTTTAAAGTATTATTACTGGTATATAAATCATTTAATGGGCTAGGACCTCAATATATTGCAGATATGCTCACTGAATATAAACCTAACAGATCACTCAGATCATTAGGATCACATCAGCTAGAAATACCAAGGGTTCGCTCTAAGCATGGAGAGTCTGCTTTTAGCTATTATGCCAGCCGCAGAGGAGATCCAGAGGAGATCAGATGTGCTCCTACAGTAGTCACATTCAAATCCAGACTCAAAACACATCTGTTTAGCTATGCATTTACTGAATGAGCACTGTGCCACTGTTAGTCCGACTGTTTTTACTGTACTTTATTGTATTTTTTATTCTAAATTGTTTTAATTATTCTTATTTGTTTTGATTATTTTAATTTTTTCTATGTAAAGCACTTTGAATTACCATTGTGTATGAAATGTGCTATATAAATAAACTTGCCTTGCCTTGCCTTAAAGGTTGAATAAAATGTTTGGAAATAAAACAGTTTACTGAACCTTTAAACAAAATATGTTTTTTTATGGCTTATATAGTATGATATATGAGAATAGGATATGATCAAATTCTGACAGCTTACTATTCTTTCACTATTCTTTCATGTCAAGCTTTATAGGGTTAAAGTATCATGAAAGTGATCCAAATGATTTGTGTGCTTTATTATTTCTAAATATTACTACTGCTATATGTCTTTACAAGCCTGATAGCTTTGTGTGAAGAGAGGGAAGATTATCATTATCAATGAATAAGCTTCCTCACACATTATATGAAGAGGATATAGTACAGAACGCTTACAATATAGTCATCTTGGTCACTTTTATTATGCCTTTTGTCTGTTTTTGGAGCTGGGCTGTATAAAACACCATACACTTTTGTAGTATAAAATAAAGCCGCTCAGACATTCTACCTAATAAGAATGCATGCAAAGTAACAATGACCAGCAACCGCATTTACTTCAAAACACAATGGTATTTGTTTACTTATTAGAACAGAGATCAGGCTGGTTAATTATCCTAAGAGCCAACAGTGATGACAAACTAACTCTATCCAGAAAGATGTGTCTCATTAGCTTTGTGACCACAGAAATCCTACAGAGCATTTCTCAGAGGGGGTGTTTATGACAGTTTAAAACCACAAACACAGTCCACTAGGACAGAGTGAAAGAGAAGGTGAAAGAGAAAGAGAAAGAGAAAGAGAAAGAGAAAGAGAGAGAGAGAGAGAGAGAGAGAGAGAGAGAGAGAGAGAGAGAGAGAGAGAGAGAGAGAGAGAGAGTTAGCATCCAGCATGCTGGTAAAATGATGCCATATAAATCTTTGCACTCCCCCTCACAGCTTGGATTTAAATTTTTCATGGCGGAGGTGTGCTGGAATGGACCCGATCGCTGGTCTGCACTCTACATTATTCACTAGCCCCTCTTATAGCTGACTTCATTTATGTTGACAAAGTACTTGAAGGGAGATTCTTGTCTTCCAGTACTTCCCAGATTTCCTCAGTTTCTGTCCAACGTGCACTCGAATAGACAGACGCTAGCAGAGCTCTTCCATTTCATCACTGAATCATTTACAAACCATTGGTGGCTGCCAAGAACCAAATCCTACTATAATCACACACACACACATGTACATGGATATATTGCCTGCTCATAATCAATGATATGTGGACCTGTCGTTTTTGTCCCTTACTTGACCCTTGACTGCACACGAACGCGCATTAAACTGAAATCAATCCATCAAATTGGTTGACAACAGTCAGTGCCCTGTAAGTTGATGTTCTCTTTAACGGGATAGTTCACAAAAAATTAAATCTGTCCATCAATTACTCCCCCTCATGTCATGCCAAACCTGTATGACTTACGTCCTTGTGTGGAGCAGGAAAGGAAATATTTTAGAAAATAATTTGGGGGTTTTTGTCCATTCAATTAAAGTGAATATGGTCCTATATTTTTTAGACCCCGTTGACTTTTTTATATGGACTAAAATAGTTTATTTAAAATATCTGTATGAATTTCTGTTTCACGTGAAACACAAATGAAGATAGTCTGAAAAAATATCACAGTGTTTGTTCCAACAAAGAAAGTCAATATGGTCCTATGTTGTTTTGGACCCCATTGACTTTCAATATAAATCGGCCAAAGCAGGTATCTTCTTTTGTGTTCCATAGAAGAAAGAAAGTCATACAGGTATGTAACGGCATGAGACATGAGTAAATTACAATTACCTGGATGAACAAGCACAGAAACAGGCATCACTTAGTATAAATGTTTAAAAAAGTGCTGATGCTCTCTTCCAGTCAGCAGAGAGCATGTATTGCCCTTCCCAGATATCCTCCCTGTGGGAATGATGTCAGAGGCTGTGAGGACGGGTCTTACCTCTGCCATGGGCACTCCCTCTGGGGGACGGCAATGCAGCACAATCATGCCCTTGATTGGCACTTCCTTCCCTTGAGGATCCTGCTCGAAGTTTTTGCGAAGGTCTGTTTGAAAAGATAAGAGGCAGCTGTCACAGCGGGCAGAGTCCGAGCCGAAATTTGGCCTATCTATGCCAATCGCTTTTACCGCTCAGCATGCTGCACTCTCTATGCCCCCTGCCTTTCCTTTTGGCAACCTTAGAAAGGCAGGGCAAAAGAGCTGCAGAGTGCAGACATTCTCAATGGTGCTCCGGCCATCTGCTAGAGTTGCAGGTGTCATTGGTTCAGTTCAGTTGGACAGTTCTGCCTTATCCTCACTGTGTGCTTATACAGCAGATTTTTTTTTATGTACAATGCAAAAATCTTTCAATTCATAGAAAGAAAACACTAGAAAAAAATTTAAAAAAATGGTCCAGCTTCAGGTATGATAAAAATAATGCTCCCTGTATTCAAGTGGAATAAAGTTGTGAATTGATAACAACTGATAATGATACAACATAATAATTCTTAAAAACAATAATAAATGATGATAATGATGATAAAAATAAAAACTAAATAAAGCTGTTAATAGATTGCAAATCTAAATATGCCTTCAGATTTAACACATTATAGCTGCAGTCTGGAGTTTTTCCTCTTTGTCGCCATCTCTGTTTGAAATCTTCAATTGCAGTTATTCGCGGAATATCAACTTTACGTGAGTTGTGCCTCGACACGGCACAGCGCAGATGAATCCAATGTTTTGAGGAGAGTGTGCGGCTGTCAGTTGCCGCGCCGGTGTGGATACTGGCATTCGGAATCACAGATTCTACTTTTTGGATGTATGACCAACATAAGAATTTTTACCGGAAAATGTCATCTGAACCAGTAAGTAACATCCACTTTTGTTCTGACCAACTAGGGATTGCATTGCAATAAATCGCACTGATTAAATACAACGATCGCTTATCATACCACGTAAAACCGTGGAAATTATACTTTGTTCTCAAATTGTAATATTAACAACATCAGCATTGCGTGACTACATTTAATGCCCTTCCAATATTTATCCTTGTTTTCGCATGGGCCCGTTTGCAGTCTCTTTTTTTCTGTAGCCACTCCGAAGTCTTTTGCATTTTACAGCGGGTGAGTCTTCAGTTGTCACTGGGGATTGTCGTTTGAACCTTTCTGGATCCGCCATCAAATTCTCCTTTGGCTAAGCCCCCCCCCCCCCCCCCCCCCCTTCGTTACTGTTGCTACGTCCGACAAACAAACTTAATCTGGGCTCTGGTATCAACATGGCTTATACTGTGACAGCTCTTCCTGCTGAAATTTTATTAAACTTTTATAAAGCAGCAAATAAAGTGTCCGATAGAAGTAGGCAAAAGGGGCTGCAATATATGTTCGAAGGCTATATTCACGACGTACAGGTGAAACGCAAGGAACAACAAGGCATCCAAATAGAGGCAAAAGCATACCGGTCACAGTCAAAAAATGAACCACCGTCCTACTAATCGAGACGGAGGCTGGGACTACCAATATCAAGGAGGAGCAACACTGTTCATGCAAAGCTGGGTAGGTCTCTATTCACTTCTATAATCGTTATTACAAAGCAAACAGACTACGCGAGTATAACGTTGTATTTATTAGCAGCGTGTGCTAGACGACACTTGTCAGGATTTGACTTCGGTTTGGGAAGGGAAAAAAACGGACACCCCCCTCCAACCTCTCTGGGAAACGCGTATCTGTGTTACAAATGCCCCAGCCACAATGTTTAACCATATTTTTGATAAAACTACGACGGTAATAGCCTGCCGAGACCAAAAATATGAGACTCCTGTGTTAAAGTCAATGAAGCGCTGTGAAAAAGTGTCGGACCACTGTGGGAGCTCGTTCTTGGCTGCGCTGTGATTGGTCAATCTACATTCTAGGGTGTGGCTTAGCCAAAGGCGAATTGATAAGTTTAAATTATATCAAGTGCTGTGAGAAAAGGCTATAAATCTCCACCTCCAACATCCTCACACGCAACATAGCCTTCTAGCCGAGAACCTTCTTTATGTGTACAGATGTGACGTAATGACGCAAAGACATGCTCGAATTTCCCGTTCAACATTAGCCTATACTATTTAAATACCAATGTAGTGGGGTCTGTTTTTCCGTTCTTTTAATTTTTTTATAAACGACACAATATAATATCGCTACTACATGATAACTTTTACTGTTAGTGGAACTGAAGGTGTCAGAATAAACACGAAACACACGGGAGCATTGTCATGCGGCCAATCGTGGAACAGCCGTGTCGCCATCAGAGCTCGTGCAGCCGCTCTTGAGAAGCTGCGAAGGCTGAGTCAGTCGCCTGCTCTCGAATCTG
Organism: Rhinichthys osculus; assembly: GCA_029959095.1. NCBI lineage: Eukaryota > Metazoa > Chordata > Actinopteri > Cypriniformes > Leuciscidae > Rhinichthys > Rhinichthys osculus. Next base: position 19,519,351 of record JARWKJ010000004.1, on the reverse strand, counting down.
TCTCGCGGTACTTTGATGCCATACGTCACAGTCACGTGGCATCGGCGCGGTCTCAAGTTGGACAAAATTCCTAACCGCCATGCACTGCTTCAAGTCAGCAGCCAATCGGTCTGCACAACGCTGCATGAAGTTGAACAAGCCTATTGTCAACATGATGTGGAAAACGTGATCACGTGTAGTTTTAATTGTAGGTGCATTTCAGATTTAGCTTGCAAGCTTTTATCTAAATCAGTTTCAAGAGACAAAATGCTAAAGGAGAAAAAAAAAAAGATTTTTAAAAGATTTGTTAAATACAAGGGGTATTTTCAAACCTTATGATACCCAACACCCTCAAATTTATTAAATTATATCTTCGCATGCCTTTTTCTATACACTAGAGTTGTTCAGATGCATAAACCTTCATTATATTCTTCATTTTGTTTTGACATCCTTAAAACAAATTATTATTTTCCCCAATTGGAGACCACTAATGGTCCCCTGACCTAGTATACTCACAGGCTATCCTCACTGTGGCCTTACGGCTCTTCGAGGTTCCTAGGTGACTCCAGGCCACACACAGGCACCAGTAGTCTTCTGGACCATGGAAATCCTCCACCTGCTGCCTAGTAACATTGATCGTCACTTCACGGATTTTCAGCCCTGTATAGCGAGAAACAGAAAGCATTAACATCTTCATCTGAATTCACTTCAGGTCAAAGCCCATTAAGTATTGATTTTCAGAGTTTGGTCACTTCAGTCAGGGTCCTTAATGTCGATTGACTGTAAGAATATACGCTGGGTGTCAGAAGGATGAAAGGGTACCAGAATTCACTGAATTCTGAGACTGAAGTTTAAAAAAATCTTATGCATTGTTATTTATTTATTTTAAATCAGTGGAAAATGTAATGGCCTCTGGTTGCTTTTCCATTCACGAGCTGCCCTACATAACTCCAGTTTCATGTCTCTCTGCTCCAAGTTTTTGAGTGCATTACTGAAAAAAATAAAATAAAATTCTCCCTCTCCCAGGAGGCCCTTCCTTGTTGTCTGTGCCACAGATCGTTAGCAAGATGAAAATAGCTAGCTGAAGTTGCATTAGCCTAAAAGCACAAGAGCCAGGGAAGCTTGTTACCCCCCGAGGCTTCATTTAAGACAAATATCTTCAGATGAGATTGTCACAACCTGAACCCTTCAAGCTCTTAAATCTATGATTGTTAAAACTAAGGAAATACAATTTAATGTTCCTTGACTTTCAAAATGTCTGACTTTCCTGTTGTGAACCTGAAGTCACTCTTTGCAGATTTGTTGCATTAGTAGGGGCTTTCACTGTTAATCAGTTTCATCTTCTACATTTTTCCTACATTATCCCTATACCCTACAGACTTTACAAAATAGTACAAATATGCAAATTAAAAGGGATTTTATGCTATATTTTGAGATCCACGATAACCAATCCAGATTGTTTGCTCCTCCACTTTAATGCACTCCACTTGTTCAAACATTACTCTGTAATCTGGAATGCTCCTGTACTGTACGTCTCCTAACAACAGTGCCAGAACATTTTAACCAGATAAATATCAAATAAATCTGAAAGTGCCTGCCAACTATACAGGGATTACTTTTGCAGCTCAAAGATAAAAGGATAGCATGCATTTTATGTAAACAGACCAGTTCAAGAAGGCACAGCTCATTTTGAAACATTTTTTTTTCTTGTGAGATTAGAATGAGCCCCATTGTAGGGGGATAAACAGAAGAAATGATGCTGACACTGCATTCTAAATTTTACCCTGGAAGATGGCAGCAAAGAAGCCCAAACAAACATGATACTTCTCATCTTGAAGTGTTTCACATCCTCACTTTTCCTCTCTCAAACTATATAGCCAGATATTGTGGTTCTCCTTAATACCAAAACCGTTCAAAAAGTTTGGGGTCAGTAAGATTTTTTTGTGTGTGTGTAAGAAATTAATACTTTTATTCAGCAAGGACACATTAAATTAATCAAAAGGGATAGTTATCACATTTATAAATGTTAAAAAAGATTTATATTTCAAATGAATGCTGTTCTTTCTAACTTTCTATTTATCGAAGAATTCTGAAAACATAGTTTCCACAAAATTTTAAGCAGCACAACTGTTTTCAACATTGATAATAGGAAATGTTTCTTGAGCACCAGATCAATATATATTAGAATGATTTCTCAAGGATCATGTGACACTGAAGACTGGAGTAATGATGTTGAAAATTGAGCTTTGCCATCACAGGAATACATTTTATTTTAAAATATATTCAAATAGAATTGTAAAAAAAATTTAATTGTGACAATATTTCACAATATTATTGTTTTACTGTATTTTTGATCAAATAAATGTGTCACGAATCTGGTCCATGCACTTCCGGTTGGTCACTACCAGAGGTCACCCACTCACAGCATGGACTCCTGCACTTCACTACAATCCCCATCATTCATTGCATTGACGACACACACAGCTGATTCCACTAATCACGCTCACACCTGAGAACTATCTCACACTCTTTATAAGCCTTGGGCTGCGTCTTAATTCGCCTACTTATACTACACCCTAAAAGTATGTACTATTTTTGTGAAGAAAAAGTACATACTTTTGAGTGTGTAGCAAAAGAGTAGGCAAGCTTTGGAACCATAGACAGTAAAAGAAATGGACACAGCAACCCCATAGACTTCAACGGAGAAAAGTGAAGTCAATTAGAAGCACTCACTTCCTGATTGCCAAGCGCACTGCGCAGGCTCAAACGGAGATTGACAACGTAGATGTGACGTGAGCAACCTGTCTCACAGTTGTAAGTCTTCTAGTAGCTGTGCCAAGCGGAATCTGAATCATTCCCTTCCGAATCTTGCAGAGCCGGAGATCGTGATTATTAGCTGTCCATGACCTAGCAGCAGGAGCAACTTTACAACACTCTATGGGCTTCTCCCTTGACTTTATGCCTCCACCTCCCTCCACCTCCCCGCGATTGCGCGCGAGCTTCTACTTCTGTCTATACGGTAATTTCTCTACTGTGCGACAGAGAGTCGCGTGTTATGACGCAATCGTTAGCCTATTTTTACAAAAACTGCTTCTACGGGGCCATAACGTAAGAAGATACAAGGAAATGGAGCCTTTTATACATTGTCGTGTTTCTTTAGAAATAAACAATGGACAAATGGAGTCTTTAAACGCCTCAGATGTAAAGTTATTCGCTGTCAAAGTGACGCCAAAATGAATGGGAGTCAATTGAATGCTAACAGCAGGTGAAGGCTTGTTAGCCAATGGCGGCCCCCGGGCTGGTTTGGGACACTCTACTTCGTCATCTTTAAGGGACGAAGCCATCATAAACTGTTGAAATAACCATAGCTGAAATAACAGATCTGTCTATTCACTGCTGATCATAATATGAAATTGCTATATGGACTATTGACTGTGAATGTTAAAGACTGCTATCAAATCTGATTGTTCAGCGAGTCTCTGCAAATGAGTGCCGCAGGTTCATGTACTACACCTACTCAAGTACACGTTTATCTTCAACATTTCATCGTCAGACACACTCAGAAACCCGTCAAAATAAAAGTTCGGTTTAACATGAAGAAATTACCACAGATATATTTTACTGGAGTGAAGCTATATTGTCATTTAGTTGCTCAAATGCTCAGTAGGCTACTAGTACCTAGCAGTGGTAATAGTAGTGGGTTGGTGTTTGTATCAGTTCTAACACTGCTATTATGAGGTATCACCATATGTCATCATTCTTTTTTCTTTAGATTAGAAGATTATATGATATCAAGGTTTTTGCTTTTAGATCAACAAATAATAACCCAAAATGATTGTCTTGATAATGTCATATGCATAAGACTTTTTTCCTGTCCTGGACTCGGTCTTGACTCGGACTCTAACCTTTTTGGACTCTGTCTTGTCTTGGACTCTAACCTCTTTGGACTTGGTCTTGACTCGGACTAGTCCTGGTCTTGGACTTGCCTTGGACTCGACAAAGGTGGTCTTGACTACAGCCCTACCGAAACGGTAAGAAATTAACTTAGATTGAATGGATGATTTTAACTGTGACAAAATGATTGACAGGGCATATTACGGTGACAGGATGCACGCGACAGAGCTGTCCGTTAAAGATGACGAAGTAGTATGTCCCAAAGCTTGCCTAGTCTTTTGCTACACACTACAAGTATGTACTTTTTCTTCACAAAAAGAGTACATACATTTAGGGCGTAGTATAAGTAGGCGAATTGGGACACATCCTTAGTCTTGCCTTGTCCTTTGTGTTTTCCTGTGTTCTGATTCTTGCCCGTGTTTCATGGATTCACCTTAGCCTAGCCCTTTGGACTCTGTTTGTACCTCGTTTGGATTATTGCTGTTTACCTGAATTATCTCTCTTTGCCTTGCCCCCTGTTGGATATTGTTCGTGGATCGTCTACCCACGCTTGCCCTAAGGATTACTCTGTCATGCCTCTGCCATACCTGTTTGCTATTTGTTGACCTTGCCTGTATTATGACCATGTTTTGGAATAAAGCCTTGCATATGGATCCGCACGTCTCTAGTCTTGTTCGGCCCGTTACAAAATGTAACCTTTGTAGCGATTGTACGCACGTATAAATATAATTAATTATTATTCATAACGGATTATGATCAATAATTAATAATTGAATTATTTTCAGAGTTTACTGTAGCAAAATCAATAGTATGATCAGTTTATCAGTTCATCCAATGAACGGAAAGCATAAACAATTATTAATTCTAGGAAATATAATATCTTCTTGGTCAAGAAAGACTAATTCCCAGCTAACAGCTAAATTAAGAAATAAATCAAGGGTCAAAGCATAGGTAACTTAGATCGAAGTTCAAGACAATAAATCGGTAAGCACATATCACAAGTAATGCTTCTCTTTTCAAATACAAACAATACTTTATTGATTATAAGCCTATGACTAACACACAAAACAAATATCTAACACAAACACACGCACACGCGTTCATACAAGTCGAAGAAAGACAGAGAGTGAGGAAGAATGAGTTTTAGGAGTTAGATGGTGGGATCCCAAGTTTCTATATGCACTTAAAAGACATGACCTGAATGAACCATCAATAATTAATTTCACCCTTTTATCGTTTCTTAGGCGGGTAATTCAATTTGATATTAAAATGCACCTGCAGTTTCAAGTCTGGAGGTACTTGCTTGTCCTTGCTTTGCTTTTGAGGATTCCCTTTTGTCGGTGTGAAGGCGTTCCCCGGGTCCGTTGTTTGGCTGGCGGTCTCCTCGTGCTTGATAGATCTTGAACCGCCAGTCACGTGGTGTGTTGGCGCGGATGAATGAAAGTCTTTGAAGTTGAAAGCTGGTTTTGCAGTTGAAACGTTAAAACGAAACTTTGCAGCAACACTTAACTTAGAACCGAGACTTTTAACGGAAAAGAAACAAACTAAGAAAAGAAAGGAAAGTGTGACGAGATGGCTTCAATTAAATCTGTTTTAACCCATATCTTGCTTTGGGTCATTTGTCTCTGCGTCTACATGGTTACTATAACCATCGTCGGCTCCACCCGGCTTGTTCTGCCGAAAGAGAGCATCGCAAGAGCAGAGGGCAAGAGCGGATCACAAGAGCATCACCAGAGAGCTTTTCCAGAGAGCGTTCAGAGAGCGTTCAGAGAGCGGGTCTAAGGTTTTAAAGTCCAATGTTTTGTCCCGCCTCCTGGAGGCATTTGGAATTCGGACAATAAGATACTATATGGTTATTTGAAAAGGGGGTCTTTTCTATCCCCCCCCCTCATCGCGAATCATGTGTTCTCTGTGGCCTGCTTACTCATCAGCTCGAAACAAGAGGATTCAGTTTAGACATAATTTCCATTTTAAGAACATAAACATTTTTACACAGATTTCAATCGAGCCATCTTTTGAATTAAAAACATACGAGCATAATGATAGGAAACACGACACTTTCATTCCAGTATCTCTAATATTTAAAACAATTACATGACTTAGATGTGATCTAAGCAGAATAGACACATACAGGGGTTGTAAACACAATATATAATTGTTATGTTACATGATTTTGATTCTGGGTCAGTCAAGAATTGTTCTGGGATGAGTTTTATTGGTATTGGAGAATTGGAGGAAAGTCCTTATGTGTGTGTGTGTAAAGTTTCTGGGGTTTAAGAAAGACGTTCCAGTCTGAGTTAATGATAATTCCTGCCGAAGTCTGTTCTTGTTCAACATATCATGAGACCTGGGTCCTTAAGAAAGGCTAGTCTGTTTAGTCGCAGGGGTCAGGTGACTTCTTGTTAGGGCCTCTTGTTTCAATTTCTGAACAGATCTGTTCTTGCCAAATTATAAAACATTGACAACGTCCTTCCTTTAGTTGAACAACAAAAGGTCTTCTTGGCTCATAGCCTCGGGATAATCTGGAATATGCAGCATCTTGTGTTTGGTTATGTCTGAAAGCTTCAATTGTGTTTGGTCCATTCTCAATGTTGCTACACCTTGTAGAGCATAAAAAAAAAAAAAAAACTTACTGACCCCAAACTTATGAACGGTAGTGTGTGTCAATGTACAACGAAGAGGATTTCAGACATGAAAAACATTGGTGTGATTGCTAAAGAGGAATAAAATTGTTATTGAGGCAGCTAAAACAATGCACTAGTAGTGAGATACAGTTAGAGATAACAGTTAGATACTGGTGCAAAAAGCATTATATAAGTGGCATTTCTGGTTGGTTGTTGAGAACAAATATTGCAATAATAATGGTTGACTAGACTGGACAAGAAAGTTTCTTTTTTTTTTTTTTTTGCAGTGGAAGCGATGGAGCTTCTCGGAGAGGGGTTTAGCATGCTGGAAGTGTCAGCACTTTAGAGTTTAGAAACAGTAACTGCCAGACTGTCAGCACACTGAATCCCTCTCTATATTCATCCCCTTTAAAGCACCACTGCTCCAGCCATCAAAGCACTACTTTTGCAACAAATTCACTGCCCTCAACCAAAAAAAAATTCGACAATCCCTGCTGAAAAATCCGGCATAAACCAGCATGGAATCCAGGCTGGTTTATGGTGGTATAGTGCTGGTCCAGGCTGGTTTATGGTGATATAGTGCTGGTCTAGCTGGTGGACCAGCATTTTCATGCTGTTCTCAAGTTAAACTGAGTTACGCTGTTTCACCAGCATGGTCTTGCGGGGTTGAGTATGAGTATAGGCCAGCTGTCTGTTTGCAAGCAGTGTTTTGGAGACAAGTATAGGGTTTTTCCTGGGTCTACGGTGATGGCCGACAGACACTGTCATTCTTTCTTGCCCTCTTTTCAAAAAAAGCTGTGATTTTACCACTGGATTTCATAGATTTGTAAGATAAAATCCTTCTTTGCTAGACCTGATCATTATTTTGGTATATAAATCATATCAATATTTAAACATAAAAAGGAGCATTAAAAAGTTTATATTAACTAATAGTATAATTTTCTACCATATACTATTGAATACAATTAGCAGCTAGCTAACAACAACTTTGTGCCTTTCTTTTTTCTGGTTTCACCTCACTCCAGTCTAAACTAAATGATTTTTAAGGTATTTTTCTACACATTGTAATATAAATAATCTGAAAATACATGTAGTTTATTAAAGCTAAATCTTGCTGACCACTCTTACTAAAAAAAAATGGGGTAAGCACACTTACGTTCTGATTTTAAGAGGTGTTCTGAGTAAATGATTTGTTTGTAACACTTTACAATATGGTTTGATTTCTTAACAGTAGTTAATGTATTAACTAACATGAACGAATCATGAGCAATACATCTGTTACTGTGTTTATTAATCTTAATTAATAAAAACACAGCTGTTTGTTGTTTGTTCATGTTACTTCACAGTGGATTAACTAATGTTAACAAATACAAATTTTGATTTAAATAATGTAGGCTATTAATAAATGTTGAAATTAACAAAGATTAATAAATTAATAAATAAAAAATATTAATTAATAAATGCTGTAGTAGTGCAGTTTATTAATAGCTAATGCAGTTAACTAGAGTTTAATAAATGGAACCTTTTTGTAAAGCGTTACCGATTTGTTATAGGCTACACCGATTCAGTGATGTCTCGTGAGTTCAGTGTTGAACAGATCAGTTGTTTTAACCATTCATTCAAGTGAATCGGTTCAAATGAGTCATTAATTCGCATTTCGGACGTGTACGGCGTTGTGTGCTTATCCCGAATTCCCGATTCCCGACCCTGTCTATGATCCCGACGGTTAGGACATCGCACAAGATTTGTGTCAACACAGAAAACATTTCATCACTGGATAGGTTTTTTTTCGTTTATTGAAAGTGTGGTTTATGTCAGCTGAATGTGCGGAACGCTTTTGAGAGAAGATTAGGCAACGGTTTTTGGCACAATTCACACCCCGCGGTAATTCAGGAAAAAAAAATCTCCGAATGCTCCACGTGAAACTTCCGACCTTTTACCATCAATTGATTTTGATTAATATGGGCGAGGGAGAGAGAGAGAGCAAGATGAATATCTTCTATATTTAACACATTATGTAAAGGAAAAAACTATATAAGGTTAAAACATTATTGAATTATATGATTATAATTTTGAAGAAAAAAAATTACAAAGTTGTTTAATCATCCTTTGGTGAGATATTGATTTAATTTGTATTTGATGTCATCTAAGGCTGTGTGGCTGTAAGTCAGTAGTTGTGTTTCTGTTCATCTTATCTTCAGTGATTCTGCTAACCAGGTGTCATCACTAATGCTCAATCATCACTTGTAGAGTGAATCTACTTTATTTCACTAACTGCAGCATTACCTAATGCCGTGTTCCAGGCAACCTGTAACCCATGTTTTTCCAACCTTATACCCGTGAAAGTGCACTGGAACTGCAGTCAAACCCGTGACTTCCCACCCGTGAACTCGTACTAGATCGATGTAGCCTACTCCTAGTTACGAGCTCTGACGTCACATAGCCCGCGAACCATACAAAACAACAATGGTTTGTTTACATCTATCTAGCTACCACAATTCCTTGCGCTCAGGTAGTTTGGCGTGACTGGCCTGGAACGCTACAAAGTCGTGAGTCGTGGTTTGAAGTCGTGATTTACGTGCTCAAAAACCTGCCTGGAACGCAGCATTAGTGTTACTTTTACTCTATAGATTGGGACCATATGAAAACTGAGCAGTGTCTGTTTAACAATGAGAATTTTACTTTGTAGCAGTAAACATTTAACCAGCAAAATGTTTCTTTATTAATTAATTAATTAATTAATTAAAATAAATTTGGAAAATTGTCTTGGTCTTTATTTAACCATGAACACACACTAAGAAACATGATCTGTAACACAAGTTTTGTTATGGTCGTACATGGGATCATTCTAGCACCCAAAAGACAACATATGCTGGTCCACCAGCACTGCAGCATCTCATGCTGAGATCCAGCAACCAGCATCCCATACTGGGGACCAGCAAACCAGCAACCAGCACTCCCTGCTGGGATCCAGAAAACCAGGAACCAGCATCTCATACTGGGGACCGGGATCCAGAAAACCAAGAACCAGCATCCAATGCTGAGATCCAGCAAACCAGCATCCCATACTGGGGACCAGCAACCAGCACTCCCATGCTGGGATCCAGAAAACCAGAATGCAAAACATACCTTATGCCGGTGACCAGCAATGCTGTTACTGTTGATTCCAAATATGCTTTTACTTGCACACATTCATGGCTACCGCATTGTATCTTCTTGTTTTTTGTTCAGTGTCTCACACTGTGTTTTCAGCCATTTAATGGACACATTCAGGAAAAACAAGGGGAAATTATTTATTAAGTAATAAACGCAAAGATTAATCAGGTAGTGTATTGAACCTTTACTGTTTGGTTAAATATATATACTATGTGATGTATATATATACATCAGATATCTGGCTGCATTTCTCAGAAGCATTGGCTTACGGTGCATTTGGGAAAGGCCACCCTGGTCTGTAGTAGAATGTTAATTTTCAATCCAAAACCGCTATGCTAATTTATTAATAACACTGTGATTAGAAAAAAAAATTGCAAAAACAATTACAATTGCACATTATTTTAAGACATAAAACCAAGTTCAAGTTAGAACGACAATCATGGCCTGTTGTAATTATTAATATTAAACCCACAATTAGTGTGTTTAGGGTTCTAATCACTATAATATACGTTTTTGTTTTAATAAACCAAAAATGCATCTGTTTTTCAGAGGATGTGTCAGAAGTGGGACACATTTGTTTTAATTTTCTTTTGCGACTTCCCTAAAACAGATAGCGAGACCTGGCCAAATCATTCATGGCAAAAGTAGGGACACAATAGATGATATTTGGAAGAAAGTTGGGGTCCAAACAACATCTCAAAAAGAAAGACATTTAAAAAATATCTTCTTTTGTGTTCCACAAAAGAAAGTTTTTCTCAGAAGAAACAGGAAAAGTGAAATCTCTTAAAGAGCAACTAGTTAAATCAATTTTGAAAATTTGTCGTTTAGTGCATTCCCAATTACGTTGTAGGTTTGCCGAAATTCAACTTCTGTCAATATGTGGTTAACACAATAAGGTTTCGCAAATGAACACAAATCTTTAAAGACAGATCCTGCCGAGATGACACAAAATTAATGTTGTTCGCACCACACATGGCACTTATGTGTGATTTAGCAAAATTGGATGTGATTCTTCCCTTAATAAATGAGCAGCTCTCAGCCACTGCGGAAAAGAGTCATGGGAGAGCGGGGAGGCGAAACACTAACATCTCATTTAATCAAGTGCCTTCTTGAATTGGTTTTCTCCCAAAAATGAATGACTGCAAAGAAAAAAGCAGACCAGAGCAGCGTGGTGCATCCTGTCTGTCCCACAGGTTTATTGATCATGAAAGCAGATTGCCTTCGCTTCTGAGCTGACTCTACATGGTACTGTTAGTCAGGGGTAAACAAAGCAAGACAGACGCCTGTGTTTCATGGACACTCTGAGAGACACAGACATTATTCATCATTCCCCAGCTGAGATGTTCCATTGACAGCGTAGTGTGGGGAAAAAAATTCACTAGCGGCCGGCAGGCAAGAAAATCATGACTAATGACGGCACATAATCCTGCCTGATAGATGAAAATATGAGTGAAATGTTAATAGGAGATGGTCTTTCTCTCTGTTAGAAAGTCACATTTCCTGCAGGAATATCAACAGGTGACAGGTGATAGAGAGACCTTGCTGACATGTTTTTATCTGTCAGCATCACTTTTTACAACAACTCTGGTCGGGAATCAGCAAGGACCTGGAAATGCAAGGTTAAATTGACATCGGGGTCACAATACAATTATATAGAGATTCTCTGTTTAGAGTATAGATATTAAATATACATTATATGGCAATCTTTTACTTTAAGTGGACTTTGTGGAATTACAGTCCTGACCAGACACGAGACAAGATAAAAGGTATGTTTTCCATGTTAATCAGAGTTTTTGTCCTGACCAGCTGCATTGGCAATACAAGGCTATTCTATTTTAGAAACAGTTTCTATTTTTGTGAAGTTGAGGCTGTAAAACAACACAAAGTATGACAATGGTAATCTCAGGTACTCTTTATGTGCTTTATTTAATGTTATATGCGTTTAATGAGAGTTTGAATACAATTTTGTGTGCCCTTTATAGCCATACTGAAAGCAACAATGGATAATCCACCTCAGATCTGTAAAATAAATAAAAGAAACATGTACTCTATGTACTTCCCCCATTGGAATGGTGTAATTTCTACACTTCAGCATCTCATTTGCCTTTTGACAATGACCAAGATGGTCAGGATGAGATTTAACTAATGTCAGTAATGTAAAATAAAAATAAAAACACAGATTTCAGGTCTCCTCTAAGCTATATTTAGAGCTAGTTAATCCAGCCTGCCTCAGCTGCAAAATGTGGCACTGCAACGGACTCAATTTAATGGCCAGAAACTGACAGGACGTGACAATCATTTGAAGCTTTAGCTCAAGCAGTATTAGATCTACTAAGCGGATGCTTCTGGTGCTCTGTGCGCAATGGACTGTTAGAGCAAAGTCTGTGTAAGCCTATATGAGCGACAGCCAGACAATAGGTGTGCTACATAAACATGACCTTAAAACCCTGATGTTAAAATGTATCTGAGATCCTAATAAGATATAGGAAGCACATAGTTGTGACAGCATAGAATATGAAAAGCAGCACTCAAGAAGAACCACACTTTCAAGTTCACAATAGTACAACATCAATCAGAAACATTTCCAAGTCACTTTTAATGTGCGTTGCTTTACACCGGTTCCTTTCGTAATACTTCACTAGCTAGACTCAAAGAAAGCTGCTTACATTAAGAGGCAGCAGCCACAGGGATTGACTTTAGTAGTATTTCAGTGTTTGAACAGACTTAGAACAGGACATGGCACAGCACAGCGAGAACTGTGTAATGTTTTGTTCCATGTGATTCCAGCAAAGGCTTCCAGCAACTGATTTGCAGCTTTTGTCTCCCCCGCTGTAGCAGAGAAAGATTATTTCAGCACCATGGAGAGCGTCAGCCATTGGAGGACCAGCAAGTGAAGCTGCTGCATACAAGTATTTGGTGTATTCCAAGTCAGATATTTTGCTTACGTATGAATTTAGACTGGATAAATTAATTGTAAGTACTTTAAAACAACCAATGACACTATAGCAGCTTGGCATCCTAAACAACCAACAGTACTGAAAGTAAACATTTCTAAATAACTGACGAGGAGTTCAAGTAGCTAAACTGTGACATGCTATAGGCCTACTGCTAATTTGTCACACACAGAAGTACCATGCTCATTCAAACTAAAAGAAGCACATGCCCCTCAGATTTTTGAGCCAAGTGGATTTTAAATGCAACTCCCTAAAAAAATGACCTGAAAATCATTGAAAATTAAATTGCACAATTATTGCTATAGTTTTTTTTTCTGCCACTTGTAATACCTTCTAAATAAATAAACATGCTTGTAACATCACCTAAATAAAATGTTGCCTTATACAATCATATAAATAAAAATAAATGTATTTTTTATTTATATCACTATATTATTGTATATGTATTTTTGTATATTAATATAAATACACACACCATTTTAACCAATTTTCTCACTGTCAGCAGATATACAAACAAGTACCCATTGCACCCACGAACAGGGCATTTAACCCCAGCTTGCTCCAAGGGGGACTAACCAGATAATAAGAGTTGCTTTATACTAAAGCATCAGTTAAATGACTACTTGCATTACTAATGTGGGCCTATACAGTGTGAGATTCCAAATGGCTATGGGTAACAGGTCATTTCTCAACTAACTTATACAGCATTAGAGTGACCTCCTCCAAATGACTCATCTCATTGTGTGCGTGTGTGCGTTCTTGAGCTCACAGTGGCGAATGTGACACTTTGCTCAGGGGGTAGAAGCTTTAATAGCACATTAATGTCATCCTCCATCACACGCTCATGTTCTCCCCACCCGCTCTGCATGGCAGCTCCCTCCAGCGTAACTCCAAATAAATAATTATCATAACTGCCATGGCACAAAGTGCTATTAGGAGCAATGAAGGGAAGACTTCAAGAATTTAAAAATAAAAAATGAACTGAAAGACATATACGCAAAACATGCTCCATTGCATCTAAGGTCTGAATTCCTTTACATGCTTCCCTTCCTGAGGAACCATTACAGGTCTTTGAACTGTGTTATACCAATGTTTCAGGGCTAACATTATTTCATTTTTTTATTCTCTCTCATTATATACTGCACTCTGTAAGGTAGAGCTGCACAATTAATCATTAAAAGATTGCAATCTCGATTTAAATACCCACACAATCTTATTACTAAACGACAGCGATTCAGCTATGTCTATTAAACCTTTGGAAAGTATGATCACAGCGAACATTAAAATCGGCTTTGGTGCTGTCGCTGAGCCAGAGAGAGCATTTGTCATGCATAGGTATGAAACAGCTTCAGTCTTTTCAACCACACAGTATCATTATTTGTGTGTTACAATAATTCAAATTATCACAGAAGTACTGGGATAAAAGCTTATAGTTAGGATATAAACAACACTGATGTCTACGGTAACAAAATAGAGTATATCACCTTTTGAAAGTAATTTAACGTTTCAAATAATTACATCGTTACACCAGTAGGTGGTGACAAGTGACTGCTAAAAATGTAATTGTCATTGAATCATTCATTCAAGAGATTCGTTTAAAAACGCTGAATCATCCGGTAATGAAACAAGAGAAATATTTATGAGTCATTGAATCATTTATTCAAACCAATCGTTATTAAATTATATATAAATTAGTTACACCATACTATTTTCGACCCTGTTTCCCACTCTTAGGCTGTTTTTGCTACGGTACCATTAAAGTCACAATGAAACGGAAGCTGTGTAAAATATTTTATTCCGTATTGTGACATACATCCGAGAGAAATGTATTACTGCAAAAGAAAAAAGAAAAAGTAAGGCGAGCCAGAGTTCTATCCATCGGTTGTTGATTGGATTGAGGCAGATCTGAATGTGAGCTTGCAGTGGATTGTGAGAAAGGGGTGGAGTTTAAGCAGACTAAATGATTGGAGAAGATCAGCATATGCCTTTCGAGTCTTTCGTTTTACTAGAAGATCGGGGTTTGATTTAAAATTACAAGCTCAAAAATAATTAAATAAATTATGCTTGGATGAATCGTTCACAATAAGATCAATAAGAAGTGTTTAGAAAATAGATGAATTTACATTTCATGGCAAAATATTAGCTGTTAATTGTACAACAACAAATTAAAGCTAAATTAATGGTTTCTGATACACAACAAATTACATATGTAAATATGCGGGCGATATAATACATAAATGTCTTTATCTGAATCTTTTAAGAGAGATTGGAAACTATAAAGTGTACAGCTAGAAAGAGCATTGTGTAACCCTGTTGAAAAATGGTTTAGTATGTGTCATCTCTGTTGGATCTGTTGACTTAAGGCTTGCCAGTTAACAGCTTTCTAAAATTGAATAGCTTTCCTTATGAATATTAATGACACATATTGTTCACCCACGCCCTTCTAAAAGTTAGACATTGATAAGCATAGTAGTCCATAGTAGGATTACCGCTTACCAGTTTGTTCAGTCTACTGCTAACGCTATTGGTTAGCCAAGGCTTTTACTTGGTCTTAAAGTTGTCTACACCAAACCAAAACTCCTAAAACACAATGATTACCTCACAAAAAAGTGGAAAGGACGAAGAATTTTAAAATACATATGGCAAAGACATATTCTCTCCAGTTATATGGTTGCTTCACCCCTTTCTATTAAAGAAGTCCAGCAGACTTGAAAGTCACAGGTTTTGCAGGTCTGATTTAAATGTGTAAATTCTCATAATATCCTCCCTCTCAAAAAAACACAAAAGAAAAACAGCAAAATGAAGGTTAATGCCCTGTACTTGTCCTCTTTCACTGCCCTTGCTTTGCAGTCAGCTTCCATTTGTTGTGCTGCAAAAGTCCCCTCTCTCTCTCTTTCTCTGTCCTTCATTGGCAGTCAGCTTCCATCTATAGCGCAGAGGCACTTTCTCAGAGAGAAGCTTTTTTTTTCTGAGAAGCTTTCGCTAACAGATGTCAACACCACATCACATGTCAATTCAGACACGTCATAACTCACAGTAGTAAGCTGGCTCTCTCTTCCATGACACAGAGCTGGACTGAGCCACATGAGCTACAACTGCCCTGAAGCTTTGTGCAGTCACTGACAAATGATTTGAGACAGAGGAGAGAAGAAATTCGTATAAATAGAAAAGAAGTGACACAGTAACAGGGCTTTACTCTTAGATTTGTGTTTAGGAAAACTTGTAGCACTAATTTCAAATATTTATAGGCACAATCACAGTCAGTTTCTTAATGGCTCAATACAACTGATCCAGACCAATCAGAAATGGAGTAAAATAAACAAAGCAACACAGGATACACAATTCAAATTCAATATATTTTGATATTACGTTGATATTAATATATTACGTCAGAACGTAGGCTCACTATTGGCCAGCATCACACTCATGACCAGCGTCGGCCAATAGTGAGCCTACGTTCTGGCGTAGCGCTGCGCTGTTACACTACGTGAACTCACTCTGAGGCCCAAATAGAAGAAAACGAATAGTTGAATAAAGTCATTATTTTTGTTGTTTTTTGCGCACAAAAAGTATTCTCGTCGCTTGATAAACTTATGGTTGAGGAACTGTAGTCACTTGGACTATTTTAACAATGTTTTTATTTACTTTCTGGGCAGGCAAGTTTCACTTAATAGAAGCCTATGGAGGAGTGAGACAGCTCTCTGATTTAATCAAAAATATCTTAATTTGTGTTCCGAAGATGAACGAAAGTCTAACGGGGTTGGAACAACATGAGGGTGAGTAATTACTGACAGAATTTTCATTTTTGGTTGAACCCTTTAAGGAAAAGGAAAACATTTTTATTAAAAGGTATTAAAAGTTATAGATAAACATGCTCCATGGGCATCAGTCAAAGTGAAGGGTAGACATCTACCATGGATTGCTGGTGACTTAATATATCTCTTTAAGCAAAGGGACAAGGCTTGGGAAAGATATCATTTAACAAAAGATCTGTCAGATTGGATTGAATATAAGCGATTAAGAAATGTATGTACTGTTAAAACAAGAAATGCCAAATCTGACTATTATAAAAATTCACTATCAAATGATTTTACAAATCCAAAACATTTTTGGAAAAAACTTAATTGCCTGTTGAATAAATCTAATAAGAATTCCCTTGCAAAATTAAGAATAAATAATAATATAATAAGTGATCCAATTTCTGTAGCTGACGCCTTTAATCAGCACTTTTCTTCTGTTTGTAATTTACGTCCACCTGATTTCTGTTACTCCAACCCTGTAAATAGTAATGTAGTAAACAGCTCTTTCTCATTTACTACAGTTCTTCCCACTGAGGTACAGCAGGCAATTTCCGAAATTAAATCTGGAAGTGGTGTTGGTATAGATGGTCTGGAGATAAAGTTTATTAAAATTGCCTCTCATGTTCTAGCATATCCATTATGTGATCTATTTAATTTATCTATATCTACTTGCAAAGTTCCAGTCATGTGGAAGTGTGCTAGAGTAACACCTTTATACAAAAGTGGTGATTCTCTTGATTCTAACAATTATAGACCAATCTCAATTATTAGTAATGTAGTAAAAGTATTTAAAAAATTATATTCAAGAGACTGTTTAAATACATTAATGAGTTTTCTATTTTTTCTCCAAACTAATCAGGTTTTAGGCCCAATTACTCCACCACTACTGCTCTTACAAAATTTGTTAACGATGTTACATCTGCTTTGGACAATAATATGTCCACTGGAGCAATATTTATAGATCTTACCAAAGCGTTTGATCTGGTTGATCATTATATTCTCCTTGATAAATTATACAATATTGGTCTCTCCGAACAGTCCATTTTATGGTTTAATTCATATCTTCACTACAGATGTCAGTGTGTAAATTTTAATGGTGCTCTCTCTCAGTTCATGATAATGGAAAAGGGTGTTCCTCAAGGTTCTTGTTTAGGCCCTCTTTTATTTTCCATCTTCATTAATGACCTCCCACAAGTGTGCTCTGATAGTCAAATTCTCTTGTATGCTGATGATACAGTCATTTATTCTTCAAAACGTGATATTAATTTAATTCAATCATCACTGCAACTTGATTTTAATACTATTCAAAAGTGGTTCTCGAATAATGGACTTATATTGAATAAAAGTAAGTCTTATAGTATGTTATTTTCCACTAGATCTGCCCGACATAACCATGGTAATAGTTTAACATTTCAATTTTCAGATGGTACATTTGTGGAGAATGTTGAGGAATTTAAATACTTGGGCCTCTGGCTTGACTCCAGCCTCTCCTTTAGGCCTCATATTGATTATATAGTGAAAAGACTAAACTATAATTTGAGACTATTATACCGTTCAATTAATTGCTTTACACAATTGATTAGACTAAGAATTGTAACTCAGCTTCTATTTCCTATTATTGATTATGCTGACTTTGTCTATATGAGTACAACAGAATCACACCTTAAATCCTTAAATATAGTCTATAACAGTCTCTGTCGATTTGTGTTGAGATGTCCGTTTCTAACCCATCTTGTCATATGTACCAACAACTGAATCTTTTATCACCAAAGGCTAGACGTCAGCTACACTGGTTTCAGTTTGTTTATAAATGTATATTTTTTAATTATCCTTTTTATTTGAAGCAATATTTAGTTATATATAGGTCAACTTATGGCTTGAGACACCTTGATCATCCCTTTTTTTCTGTCCCAAAGATATCTAAAGAAATTGGAAGACGTGCTTTCAAATTCAAAGCCCCCTCAGATTGGAACAGTTTACCTTGTTCCTTAAGGTCCATCTCTTCCTTTCCACTCTTTAAGTCAGCCCTTTTAACTTATTTGCAATCGTGTGACCAATGTATATGTTTTCCTGGTATATGAGCTTTTGTGTCTCTAATGCCCTTAGTAAGAAATCATGTATGTGCATGCACGTTTGTATGCATATGTGTATATAGGTATGTATTTTTGTATTGGTATGTATATGTAGGTTATATTTGTTTGTTTTTGTGGTTTCGTCAAAAATGGTTCTCTCCTGTAATATCTTAATGTCATACTATATTGTTTATGTGAAAATGCTTTGGACAGAGGTGGGACAGGTTGAGGTGGTTGGTTGTGAGGAAGAGCATTAGTGTGTGCGAATGTGTAAGTGTTTGGTGTTATCTTGAGGACCCCCTCGAAAATGAGATGTTCCATCTCAAGGGGTTATCCTCTAATAAAATGAAATGAAATGAAATTTAAAGAATCATATGACCCCTTTAAAAGGTATACTAGAGGAATATATAGCATATTTAAAATCATTCTAGGGAAAATACAATATGCACAAGAAAAATGGGTTCTGACTTTTGAGACTTTGATGAGATTTATGATTGTTCTCGGAAATGGTAACAGGTGTTTTATGCATGTGTTATAATTGTGTGGCCTGAGCAGCAAAAGGTTCAACGTCTGCAGCACAAAAAGTTAACGTACAGCCCTGAAAACATAATGCACGACGTAGAGGCAACCACCCTCCGCTCTTCGCCTCTACGTCGTGCATTAAAATCCTTTAATGCATGGCTAGCCGTGGATTATCCCTTACATACTATTAACAAATATTATATAATTTATGTATACCTTATTTGCCAAGTTAAAAAGAAGTTAAAGCAGTAACTGATGTTTACAGTGAAATTTTTTAACAGACGTGTAAAAATGACGGTTATTTTACGGCTCGTTAGTTCTAGCACTCCGTCCGCTATAAATAAAGTAGAGCCATCGGATTGCTTTTATTTAAATTCATTATTAAAAGAGAGAGACAGAACTGAAAGAGTCCCCTCGTTGCTTAAGCATATAGCTAACTTAATGATTCTTCAATGGATTTATTAAAATTATTTAGGCTATGAATGACAGGCAACACTGACAGTGACAAGGCAATCTTTATTTGAACTAATCATGTAATTTATTTAAATGAATTATGTAGAGTGTGAAATAAAACCGGCATCTCTAACCACAATTACTATATAAAGACACATTACATTTATTGAAATGCATTAAATTACATGAAAACAAAAAAAATCAAACAGTTGGAAATTTCAATAGGGGATTGTTTTACTCATCATTATACTAATTGATGTTAAACTCCACATTTCCATTTATCGTGAAGTTAGACATGGAAAAGGGTAGGGTTATTTCAGTTTTAGGCTTGGAGGTGAAATTGTTTCGCTTTGCTTGTTGAGGTTCTAGATGTCAGTATGACACTCCATGCCCTCCTCTCAAAATGACAAAGATGGGGCCCAATATGACCGCAAACTCGCCTCGCATCGGTGGCCTGTCACTGACATGATCTGGCGACTTTCTAGTCCTGCATCAGAGAGTCGTCCAATGGCAGTGCTCCTCAAACTATGGTTTGTGTACATTTGTGAGATACCTTCCACCTGAACAACAAGAATTTAAAGTATACAATTTAGATTTGGAAAATAATATAAACAGTTTAAATTCATGGGCAAAAACGAAATATCTATTACCAACCTCTTCACAAATACTTTTTAGCATATTGCCAAGGTAGTTGAGCCCCATCGGCTCCCTGGTGAACCTCTCTTCGGTGCTCTCGAGTTTGCACAGAGGGATGCGTCTCGGATGCAAATAGAACGCTCTGGCATTTTCTGGACACTTTGACAGATATTTTTTAAAGCTGTCCACTGGACAAAGTGGGTCGCCGGGGCTCGCAAACATAAATCCTCGTAAATTTTCCCTATCCGATGCAGTGGGATCCTTGTGGTTTTTTGTCTCTGGGTTATGCACCAGGGTCAGGTACTCTTTCCCATTCTCGTCTTGCCGGAGAACGAAAGACTCTTTTGATAGGTTACGGTTTCCTTCTCTTCCCTTCCGTGCAAAACACAGCTGTATGTCAAACCAAACTTTTCTTACAAGTCCTGTGGGTGTGAAAGGGTAGAGTGCAGGTGCATTTCTAATTTTCTCCCAGTCAGACTCAGTAATACGCGGATGATGAACGCTGGTGTCTTTTCCATTTTTCCTGTAGCGCTTTAAAACTGATTTAAAGACGGCATTGCTTGACTTGAAGTCTTTATCACTTTTGATGTTGTTTTTTGTAATGTGACGGTTTATACCTGCTCTGAGACACATCAATCTTGCAACACTGTATTCACGTCCAGCGGTAGACTGAACAGAGGCTTAAAACTCCCGCAATGTCTCATTTAAAAGAGAAGCAGAGTAGGTCTCGAAATCACAATTGTTCTGTCTTTGGCGCAAAAAGTCACTGAAAGTGTTAACTGCCCATTTAGTTGTCTTTTTCGTATTGACCTCATCTTTGTCGTCTTCGATCTTATCTAGCTCTGTCGGTGTTAATTCTTTGTGCCGCTTTTTGTCATTCAACGTCTTCTCCAAGTCTTCTATTTCGTCTTGTGCCTGGGCGGATTTCTCAAAATTCCCATATTCACCATACAAATGAAACGATATTCAAAAATCATCCATTTTGCCTACCTAAATAAACATTTTCATATGTGTCTCTCACTCTGTTTGCAAGTGTAACTGTGTTACTATGGTTACCAATGTTATAGTAGTGGATTAATTTCGAACTGTAATCAAACTGACTGGAACTACCTGTGCATTAAACGGTTTTACTGCACACCTTCCAGCCAATCAGAATCGAGTATTTAAACAGCCCGTGGTATAATGATAATTATTACATTTACCAGTATGAAATGAATACCAATTAATGGAAGAGAAACCAATGTTTTATGAGGTGCACTTGTTTTAGATACAATTTACTAAGGTAAAGAATATGCTTATGAATAATTAATTTTGTTATATGATGTTTGCCCAGAAGGCCTAACTAACGAAAGCAGAACTAATGATGGCTGAAAGGCAGAAGATGTTAGGTGAGTGCTAATAAACTGGCAAATTAACACATCCATATGGTGAATCCTACTAAGGTTACCAAGCAACTTTATATTTTAGTAATATTCATACAAAAAAATAAAAATAATTATATGAACAGACTAATAGAAATACTAATATTTAATATATAAGTGTGTACAATTCTAGACATTTAATATTCATATCCCATAAAATGCAGGTTTTCTCAGTTGGACTTGGAAAGGAATAAAACAACAGCCAATCGCAGTGTGAAAGCGAACAGCATGACATGACAACTGCATCACTCCCATTATAATCAATTAGGCTGTTCAATGCAAGAGCGATAAGACATACAAGAGTTTTTATTCTGTGTTTTATTATATATACTTTCACGGGTTTTGAGTGGATGACAGTTGCAATGGTGAGCTCATATAATTTTACTGTGCATGCTCATAATTTTCTCTCAATTGCGTGAGAAAAGCTAGGGTTTTGAGCAGTCTGTTTGACAGCTGCATTACGATATTCATGTGGAGCTGAAAATAAAGAATGAAATAAATGACTCTGAACAAAACCAAATGCTTTAACGTTGAAATAAAAATTGCTCGATTTTAAGTTGCAAACATCACAAAGCATATGTCAGATCCTAGTTAACAACTCCCACTCATTCAACCCATAAAACTCCAGGAACAAATTGACTTGATTCCCGACGATAGCACCCATTAGAATGTGACACTCCATGGCAAAGAAGAAAAGTATTCAGACACACTGCCAGAGGCCAGATCGTGTCATTGTTAGTTTGTCACTGCTGCTTGGTCGCCAGGACTCAAGGCCTTCACTTCAGGTATGACAGGGACACAAAGAGCTCATTATCGGGTCTAGGCATTGCCTGTGACCCCTATGATGTTTAGAACTTGTCTGGATCTGCCTCTTTCTATTTGCCTCTAATCTATAGACAGGAAGAAAAAGCTTCGTCAAGTTTCTGGTCACATTCAATTGGATTCTCTCTCCACCGACACTATCAACACAGATTTGTTTTTTCTTCACAGTCCACAGGTTATAATCCTAAATGGAGTAGTCTGTGGGGCTTATTTGTGTTCTGCTGCATAGAAGTTTCAGCCTGTCATTTATCAGTAAAGGACAATAATAGAGGCACAGCGAGTAGCGCGACAGTCGTGTCTTCCTCCTTTGGCAAATCTGTGATAAATGACAGAGGAGGATGATTTTTCATAAGATGGTTATGCTCTATAACTGTTCTCATGGGCTGATCCTCTCCAGGATGAGGTTCATCGAACACCTTTGAACATTTCAGATCTCTTCCCCAGTCAACACTGAAGAATAAAAAGGAAATATATTACAAGTTTTTACATATTGTTTCTTAAAGCAGTATTAATGCTCATGTTGGAAGGGAAGAAAGCATCTTGCTGTTTTACCAGTCACTTTAAGACTAGCATAAACGAGGCGTTTTTCAACTCCTGCTGTGCTACAATTTAGCCGAGCAAATTATTGAAGCACCAGGGATGCTCAGTAACTAGCATCATAAGCCACATTCATCACCTTAAGGGTTGGATTATTAAGGCATTCAGTACATCAGCAATTGATTTGCTGGGGCAAAAACCGTAAGAGAGCATATAATTAGCTGATGTATTAAACATGTTTTTGTCACTGATTATAGCACTAATGTACAAAAATATTACACTGCACAGATATCAGCAATCATGGAATTCACAGCAAATTTGCAAGTACCGTCATACACAATATGTGCCTACAAGCAGGAATAGATGGAAACAATAATTTGCAACAATAATAAACAACTTTGCTCATGAAAATTTCCACTGTGTATCAGAAGAGACATTTTATAAATAAAATATAACTGTTAGCTGGTCATTAATCACAAAATGTACACTATACCATTTAAAAGTTTGTGGTTGGTAAGATTTTTGAATTTTTTTGAAAGAAGTCTCTTATACTCAACAAAGTTGCGTTTATTTGATGAATAAATCTGTAATAATGTGAAGTATTATTACAATTTAAAATAACCAATTTTAATACATTGTAATACAAGTATTTAATAGAGCCATGTAATGATGATTATTATAGTGAAATGGATGGGCCTGAATGCTTACATGAGGTCTATCACATTGACAGTAATAGAGGACAGTTTTCAGGATCATTCTCATTGAATTGTCAATTTATTGAGAGTGACTCAATATGAAGGCATTTAATTGTCAGTTCTCACAAATTCTACCCATTTGTATTGTCAACAGAATTGTTTGTAATTGCGGAACGAGAGGAGCAATATTTTTGTGTTGCAATAGGAACTTTGTCTGCAATAAAACATATTCTAACTAAATAAACTTTCTGCCATTACAAACATTTTCTGTCACACCCCTATGTGTGCGCTCACCAATTTGAGAACCACATTAAAGAAATGCCAGTTAATACACCATGGGAAAACGTTAAATTAATTTGATACAGATACACATTTGAGTTGATCAACACTGTCTCCCGTTTCTTTATGAAGGAGAAAATCTGCTATATTTATCAGCTATAAACATGACAGTACCTTCTGCTGGCCTTCTGTCATCTGTTTTCTGTTCCTAACATAAAAGTGAACATATATTAAGACTTTTTTTATTTTGCTATAACAAACAAAATCACACAAAATAAGGTAACATTTTAACTAAGTCCAGACATTGTCACACAGGTAAGTGGACCCTGTCCAAAAGGTTTGGATTGGTACCTCTCGATCTGCACATGGACTAAACTCAAGGGCAATGTGTTGCTGCTTATCTGCCTGCCTGGTAAATAAGAGATCTTATCTTCCGCTTGCGATGACATTGAAGACCCATGCTTTAATCAGTAAAATCCAATTCTTTGTAGATCTGTGGCTCTGATTAGCGTCCTCCTAATCCTATCGCCTTTTTTGTTATCCATTATGGTGGCATGGTGGTGTGCTATAAAGGATGTCGTTATCACTGGTTATGAGTTTAGCACTGATGTAAAGCTGGCAATGTGATTGGCCGAATGGAGACTTCCTCTGGCTCTTCTAATTGCAAATCCACTTGGGTCCAGACTGATACATTTCATCGCCTTGGCAACACTGCAGGCAGTGAACCTGGTAAAGGGGGAAGTATATTCCCAGGAGAGGAAATTACTGCTTTCCATATTGTGGCTGGACAGAGGCAGAAGGCCAGTAGGCAACGCTGAGCAACCTGTCCTAAGACATCTGCTCTAAATCTGTTGTACAACAGATAGCAAGCTAGATAAAAAAACAAAACTTTAAGTGGAATGAGCATGTGACATCCTATAACCTAATGCATGCTATTTCACGTATGAAATGTGATCGTTTTGGTTCGTCATTTATGGCCACTGGACCTGACTCAAAGTTTTAATGATGATATGTCCTTTGAGGGCAATAGTGTGATGAATCTGTGTGCAAGGATACGTGAAATGCAAATGCTCAAGGGTGCAGAAATAGGGGTGAGAAAACATGCTGCAAAGTCTTGAGCATGCATGTACAGTATCGAGATGAAACTGGGACCAGCAAGCAGAAAATCTGTGTTAAATCGGCCTGCCAGCTCACCAGAGGAATCATCACCTAAAAAATGTCACCTCCATCTTTACTGGGGACAAAAGACAGAAAAGATGCATGGTTCCATGCTTTTCTGACCAATTGCTAAGAATATAATAAAATTGAGACCATTTTGAGATGTCCATTTCAGTGATTACATGCTCAATGTACTGTAGCTTCCTCTTCCTGTTCTAAGCCACAACAATCCAGCACTAACTGAGTACAGCCATATAAATGTATGCATTTAAATGAGTTATTAAATTAGTTATTTAAGTAATGTTTAAAACATAGCAAATCGCTTTTTGTTTGGCAATGCATTTACAGTATGTGACGGTGGCAAGCAAGTTTGCCTAAACTTCTCTGACTTTTCCCACATGTGTACGAGAAAATAATTTGTTGTGATTTTTCATTTTTCAATTATAAGGCCCTCAACAATTTCACAGCACAGCAATCACACAATAATGAAGCAACTTCCAGAAGCAATTAAACGGCTCCTCCTGCCACAAAGCCGTCATGTGAGGCAAACGCCTATGTGGACTAATCACGGTGTGCTTCAGAGGAGCTGGTGGATTAGGTGCTTTCTTTTTTGGTAATACAAAAGCAGAAATCCTCTAATAAAAGCACTGTCGAGTGTGTACCTATGACAGTTCCTGTAATTCAGCCTAAATTGCACTGGAAATTATTGTAGCCGGCAAGTTGCCAAGGAAACATGAAATTAACTTTACAGAACTTACAAATCAACATTACAGCAGACTTCACAAGTAGAGGTGGGGAAGAAGAAAAAAAAATGATATGAGATATTTTTTAGCTACATTTTTTAGTCTTTTTTTTTGTTTGTTTGTTTTTTTTGAAAAAAATATTTTCGGCGTATTGTAGCATTGGTCAGTGCACACTATTTCTTTTCAACCAAGCTGCACAACGCACTGATGTCCAGTGATCCTGAATGAGAAACAAGTGAGTACTGTATTATATCACAGTTTTGAATCACAAGCATAAAAAATACCAATGTTATTGTATCATGATAGATGTCAATATAGCATTGCATTGCCAAATCACACCAACAGTGATCTCTATTTATTTACGAGAATACCACAATGAGCATCTAAATGTCTAAACCTCTTCTATGATACAGACTAATTGGAAAGAAACAGCTGTAGTATGAAGACAGCAAATACATTATGAAGAAATGTATGGACTAAACTTTACAAATTATATAGTAGTGAATAAAGTTAACTGACCAATTAATTGTCCTTTCATCATATTTATTCCTAGCTGAAGTATACAGATGGTATAAACACAGAACAGAAAATCAAAGAGAAAAAAAGATTCACTGGGGAGCTAACAGGTCACAGATTTAAGGGAATTTGAACTACAGATTAACCAATAGGCTTGCCTGGATATACATCAAATATTCCTTGGAAAGAAATGATTAAGTAGCAGACAGTAGCAGTAAGATGTCTTACCAGTGTTTTGGTCCATGTACTCTTGTGAGGTATGTTGATTCTGATGGACCCATTCCCCGTTACATTTGAAGAAGATCTGCAGGGCAGGAGTTGCACGGCAGCGCAGCTTGATAGGGTTGTTTTTGACTATGTAAGCATCCTCAGGCTCTTGCAGGAAGTGGGGTAATGTCCCACCAACTGATGACAGGGAATCAGCAAGGGTATCACTGGCAGGTCCTGTGAAATCAATGAAAGCATGCAAGAAATGAGCACATTTATTCATTTATTATTTTTAAGTAATTAACATCCCATCATTTATATGTGTGCCAAGTACTTACAATTATTTGATGAAAAATAATGTCATAATCTTATCTAAATGTGGTCTGCATTTCATACTGCTTCAGGTTTGTAAATATGGTGCTTTTTCCTCTGGGGAATGTTCTTAGCTTCCCATTGATTTTAAACTGTGTGCCAAAGAGACAATTCCACTAAAACAATTCAAGCCATTTTCTACTTTAAAAACGCATTAGGTTTCCCTGAGTGCTTTTGTGATGAAAAGAATTAGCGATGGAAGAGGGTGCGTCTGATTGCTTTGTGTTTGACTGATGAGCTAAAATGCACCTCGGTGCAGAAGAAAGTGAGAAAGCTTTTCCTTAGGCCAAGTGTTTTTTTTTTTGTTTTTTTTTCTGCTACCATTCTCTTTAAAAGGAAGGAAGAATTAAAACTGTAGAAAAAACAATATAGAAGAAGAAAAATAAAACGGGTTAAGCCGGGGTGTTGAGGAAAGAGGGAAGAAAACAAGATTTTATGTAGATATATTTTACATCCATTTTATTTTAATAATAGTAATTGCACACACATCCCTTGGACTCGGGAATAAAACTCGCCACTTTTGGGAGACCGGCTGTAAAGTGTTAAATACTGCAAAGTCTGTCAGATGCGTAAAGTCACATGAAAGCCATTAAACAAGCAGCTAATTCAACTCTGCCCACTGAAATCTAATAGTCTTTCATTTGCTGTCATTTGAAATGGATAATTTAGGCAAAAACACACACACTGGGTTTCCATGTTTTATGGAGACTTTCCATAGACATAATAATTTTTATACTGTACAAACCAGGGCTCTGAACCGGTACTAGGAAACAAAAAACAGAAACGAAAGACATTTTACCTGGAACAAACAAAAGCGAAAATGAAATAAAGTTTAAACATTTTAAACAGAAACAATTATTTAAAATTACCATTATTACCCCAAAATGTCAAATATTTATTTTATTGCCATCCTTCTGGATTCCTCACAATGTGGAGCTGGTGTGATCCATAGATACATACCATTTCAGATTATCTTTTATTACTTTAGATACTGCAAGAGATTTTTAAGAAATGAATACTTTTATTCACCAAAGATGCATTGAATTGATCAAAAGTGACAGTAAAGACATTTGTAATGTTACAAAAGATTTAAATTTCAAATAAAAGCGGTTCCTTTGAACTTTCTATTCAAAGAATCCTGAAAAAAAAAATGTTTCAGCATTCAAATATTAAGTAGCACCATTTATGGTAATACGAAATGTTTCTATGAATACTAAATTAGCATATTAGAATGATTTCTGAAGGATGCAACAGTTGTTTTCATTTGTAATATTTCACAATATAATTGTGTTTTTGATCAAATAAATGCAGACAAAGACATTATAAAAAAATCTCTAATAATCATTTGATAACTATATAGTACGGATACATCATGTACCTCTAAGTGCAACCAACTTTATGTAAATGAGCATTGTGTAGACTAGCATTGGAAGTGTCTAAACGGCTACTATAATAATAACCCAACAGCGTGAATGGCCCGGCGATTTAGTGTTACAATATTGCCCCTGGTCTAGATACTAACTTCAATCTTTAGACAAATGCACTGTGATTAAGAAAAAAGCAGAGAGCACAATTCCCCTCTCTCATCTTATATGATTTTCTTGACAAGCTTTCTGAGGGACAAAAATGTGCTGAAGAGTGGACATGTTAATTATGTATAAAACTAAACATGCCAACAGTATTTAACCTCCAAGTAAAAACCATTCGTTGTTGAACGCTCTTTTGCTGTGTATTGAAAACCAGCTTGAATAAGCACTAAAGAGAAGAATGACATTATTCAGTTATATTCCTATAGTGTGATACCTAGTTCACGGTGAAGTGCATTCTGGGCTATATGCAGAATCACCAAGTGGAAAAGCACAGTCACACTAGGGATGTCAGGAGAATGTCACAGATCACCCCATGGGTAGAGGAGGCAAAAGCAGGAAATCTTAGATGCACAATATTACACTGGGTTTCAAAGTTCAAGGTACAAAACATGGAGCTCACTCTAAATAATTCAAAATGAAATGTTACTCTTCCTCTGCAGATGTTTGCTGGTAGTCTCATAGTGGGAAGGAATTTGTCTTGGTTGCACAGATTCACTGGGGGGAGGGGAACCACAGAATTACATCAGTTTTTAAAGCATTTTTGACTTCAGATCCTTCGTGAATTCTGGATGTTTTTGTCCCCTGTGACTAAAATTGAGAGGGTGATAAGACTATGTGCAACCATCTTTGGTATCAAAATCAGTTCACAGCTGTTATTTATTCAGTTCAGTATGGGGGCGACAACAGTTCAAAATTCTGGAAAGTATCACAGATCAAATTTGTTTTTCTTTTCTCTATGCATATAGACCACTTCCTAAAGCTTGTTTTGAAAGACAAATGGATTTTAAAAGAACAGGCCTGAAGCTTCAATCACATCAGTTCCCTTCCATTGTGTAAACATGTGAATATCCAAAGCATTTTGCTCCCAAGTGAAAGAGAAAGAGGGACACAATCGTGCTGTGCAGTGTTGCAGATAGGTGGGTGACTGAATACGGCGACATCACTTCCCTCCGCTACAGAGGGTCGATGGTAGTAAAGGCAGCCACAACCTTTGGACAGAATTCATTATTCTTCCTAGAATCTGTCTGGATCTGCCACTACAAAACCGAGTGCACCGCTATATTAGCTTGTTTAATGCAAATGTCTACCCCTGCACATCCCTTGGTATATCTCCAATTTAAATTGTTCCAGTTAATTTAGTATTAGAAGTTCAATTTCCTGAGAGTAGTCTGATCCTTTCTGTACCAGCACAAATACACTTTCCCCCCATATCTGTTGCTCAAATTCCAGTGATGAATAGAAGGAATAACCTGAAATTTCTCCTGATCTATCTGCTGCTGAGAGCCTAAACTTTATTTTACCCAAACTGCCTGGCAATGAATTAAACATGAATCAGACACAGACGCAGTATCAAGCACTAAACTAAATATGAGAATATTTTGAAAGATTTAAATGCCATATGCATGTTATGTTTTTGACCTCTTGCTCAGTCATCTAAATGCAAACCTCTATTGATCTGTACAAATTGATACCATCAATTTATTAGTAGAGCAGAAGAGCGGCTTAAAATGACCTTTTACATTATGGGCCAATGGGTGAAAAACAAAACAAAGAGGAGTCTT
The DNA here is from genome assembly GCA_029959095.1 of Rhinichthys osculus. Lineage (NCBI taxonomy): Eukaryota > Metazoa > Chordata > Actinopteri > Cypriniformes > Leuciscidae > Rhinichthys > Rhinichthys osculus. Next base: position 19,489,360 of record JARWKJ010000004.1, on the reverse strand, counting down.
CATTCAGCTCTTTTTCACTGTTTTCATAGTGACCTTGTCCGTTACATTAAAATAAATTACAGACACTAAAAAAACAAAACAAAACATAAAAGTATGTTGATATTACTTGTGCACTATGTTCAAACACTTCTGGGCCTGGTTTCACAGACAGGGCTTAGATTAAGCCAGGATTAGATTTTAGTTCAATTAGGACCATATATGTATATTTTAAACATGCCTTTTAAACAAGAAAAAACAGTACAGGTGTGCATCTTGAGACAAAACAAAGGCACTGACATACTGTATATTAAGATTAGTGCAAGTTGCTTTCAGTTAAAACAGCTCAAACATGCATTTTAGTCTGGGACTATGCTTAAACCTTGACTTTGAAACCGGGGGGTGAAGTGAAGTCCTAAAATTTAAGTCAGAAATAACAGCAAAGACCAAAAATCGACTTGTTTTCACTTGGTCGATCAAGTTAATAAACGTATATATTTAAATTAATTTAAGATTCAGAGTTTAGCTCACTCAATCAATGATCCCGTCAAAGAAGTTCTACTTAACATCTCACTATTATCAGTAAATAAGAATTCAAACATGTCTGACACAAAACATTTGCATCGACTTATGCAAGTTTCTTAGCCTGGATGCCAGTACGAACCCCGCCCACAACATTTTTTGATCGGGAAGTTCGGTCTGGACTTGCTCCATTGAGGAGTAATTATGATCGGTTCAGAAATCGTCGGGCCAATCAAATTGCCAGGGCGGGCTTTATACGATGATGGACAGATGATCTGCAGGGACGTAATCCTCACGTTATCAAAGAGCGCTTGGGTTGAACTTGTTTCCCTCAGAGATGACTGCCGCTGGAGAACTGAGATGTAGAGATTTCGCTATCGCGTCCGTTGTAAAAGAAATCGACTGCGCATTCATTTTAAAAGACGAACAGAGAACTGCAATCAAGGCATTTGTCGATCGGAAAGATGTGTTTGCCGTCCTTCCTATGGGATTCGGCAAAAGTTTAATTTATCAGCTGGCTCCGATGGTAACTAAGAAGATGGGATGCAATGAAAACCCTGTGGTCGTTGTGGTTTCTCCTTTGGTCGCACTCATAGAGGGCCAAGTCAAAGAAGCAACACTCGTTATTTTACTTCTTCCAGCGAGCGTGCATTTGAGTTCTGTAGTTGACAACTGTGCTATGCAAAGTAGTTGACTTACTGCGTTGCTCTCATTGGTTGTAGGTCTATCCAATTGAGTGCAGAGTTTTTTTTTTCCTGGTTCGGTTAAGACACGCCTCATAATCAAAGCCCTATGAAGCAGTATCAGACTCACATTCTGACTAGAATATGAGTATGACGAAGTCAGGCTACAAGTTTCTTAAAATGTTTGTATTTTATACGTGAAAACGACATGAGGGTGGGTAAATAATATGTGAACTATCCCTTTAATTCTCAGAGTTTTTCTTCTAGGAAAATTATCAACACCAATTTCAGCAGCAAGACAACAATATAGTTGGCCATCATAAAACGTACCTATTATAAACACCTTCCCATGTGCAGATTCAATGATGAACAGTAATGAAGTATAAAAGAATGAAAGGGAGGTGGGGAGGTTAATGGGGCCTTGCATATTTCCAACTAGGTTCGAGTTCACACTGATTCCCAGAGTGCTAATTGTTGGCCTTATCCTTTTACCTGTACACTTACTGCAATAAAAGTTAATGGATAATTGGCACAATCCATGCTCTATAAAAACAGCAGAAGCCATTCTGGCTGCTCCTCCTATGATAAATTAGCATAAACGCAAGTCCTAATAACTAACAAGCAAGCCACAAATAAGTCAATCATTTCCTTATGCTAGTAAATTTTTATACAACCTCTGCAAAGAAGGTCCACAACTTGTCCAATATTTAGCAGGGAGGGGTAGAGAGGTAAAGAGAGGTGTATAATAGGTCATTCAGGCGATTCATATAATGATGTGCGTTTCAGTAAAGACGGCAAAAACTGCATAATGATGTGTGTTTATCACACTCTTACAAAAACTGCAAACTATGAGGTGCGGCGGCATCACACCAGCACCCCAGAGGTTTTTTTTAGTAATGTGTATTTTGTGCACTTCTCGCTTTCAACTCAACTGTCAGTTCATTACATGCAGTATAATATGCTGTTATGATTGTTAAATCATGGCCTTGTCGGTCCTTAGTGAGATTTATCATTTAAGTTAGGGCTGCACGATTAATCGAAATGAAACCGCAGGCTGTGATTATTTTATGTGCAGCTTGCCAGTGCTATGATCAGTAGTAAATACTGCTCCACCTGAAAGCAAGAGGGCGCTCTCGCACAGACACTCCAAATATGCCCCACAGAAGTACGATAACGCACGTCATTCCAGGAAATCCCAATGGCCATCATACTATCGCTGTAGCTGAATAAATAGAAGATTGAAACGCTCTGATTGATTAAACATGACTAATAAACACACGACTGCCTTATTCTGTGTAAGAAGCCACATCATCTCACAGAAGGATGCTCAACTGTCATTACGAAGTGAGTTTGGAGTAAAAGCATGTTATTAAATGTTGTCTTTTGTTGGACAAGAGGTTCGTAAATGCTTCTCATGTTTGGAAAGATGTTTGACGTGTTGCTTTTTCAAATGCACGTTATAAGTGACTCAAACTCACAGAGCTTTCAGATGGAGCAGCGTTTACAGAGCCGTACATCAATGACAAACTGCGCATTAAAAAAAAAATGTTAAAATAAAAAAAAAATCGCAGCCTTTGCGATTTCATAATTGCGATAAGCCAACTCGATTTAAGCATGATTTCATGTTAATTGCGATTAATCGTGCAGCCCTAATTTAACTTTTTGATTCTCTCCATGGTTTGCTGGATTTCTTTTCTAACAATGTCATATCCTCCATGATATAATGGAGGTTAGGCTATTTTGTACAGGTAATTCTAGTTGAATTATTAGTCTGATTAATAAAATTGAGCTTACTTGTCATATTTTCCTGCTAATTTCTTGATCTTAATCTCTTTCACCCACATAAAATAGACTCATTATCAAAAACAATTATTGAAACTATGTAAAATACCTTTTTTTTCTTTAAGCGATCCATTTTTTAAATAAATAAACAATAATAATAAAAAAAATGCTTATTTAATTGATTTAAATGGATTTCTGAAGGATTATGTTACATTGAATACTGGAGAAATGGCTACTGAAAATTCAGCTTTGCCATGACAGGAATAAATTACATTTTAAAATATAATAAAAGAGAATGCAGTTATTTTAAATTTTAATAATATTTCACAATACTGTTACCTACACATGACCTTTTTACTGTATTTTTTATTTTTTTTAAATGCAGCCTAGGTGAGCATAAGAGACTTGTTTCAAAAACATGAAAAATTACCCCTAACTTTTCAATGATATGCTCATTTAAAAAAGAAAATGAATCATTTGAATTAAAAATAGAAAGAAAAAAAACAGACCTTTATATGTCTTTATAACAACCAAAATGTTTCACAGTTCTGGCAGACTGATGTGGTTGACCATGCCTGAATTCAGTCATTACGAGTCAGTGCAACACTAAACCTCTCATTCTAATAATCTTAAAGCACATTTCCAAATAGCTCATAATGTGTCAGCAGCAATTCCCATACCAGCTATTTTGGCCTCTCCAGCTTCCAGTAATGAAAGTGGATGGAAGCAGCTTGGCTGGTGGAAGTGGGTTACATGGAAATGCATTTGACACATCAGTCTTCATCACCAAGCACCCACTTGATGTAGTTACACATCACGGTTTCAGCACATGCACCAAAAGCCCCTGCCCTTTAAAACCATGCACTTTACTTTCTCACCCAAACCTCTCATGGATTTCAGAAAAGGGGTTGACATGAGAGGAGGAGAGTGTGTGTACAAGTGAGCATGGGGGGTGTTGGATTTCAGCAAGCTGAGAATTTTAAGGGAGAATTGTCAGAAAGAGTCAAGATAATCCCAGCTAAGGTGAAAGGATGAGAGTGAGAGAAAGGAAGTGTGACAGAAAGTGAGAAAGCGTTTAAAAGGGAAGGTGGCTTTTGGGTATAATTGATGTCTCAAATACCCCTACAGTTCATTCAATCACACATCCACGCACTGTCTACAGGGGTCAAGGAAAATATGGAAAGTGTTGCTGCCTTTAATTAACAATAAAGAAAAATAGTAATACTATTAAAATGATTCATTGTTAGTTTCATTACAAAAAAATCAATGTTTCCAATACAGATATAACAGTGATGTTCATTACATCCAGGAATAAGGTGAAAATAAGGTAATTACACACAGAAATCACATTACATTATGAGTGAACTATTCCTTTAAAATATAAGCAGCATTCATTTAATTTTTTGGTATTTTCTTTACCAGTTGGTGGAGTGTTCTCAAACTCAGGTGCTCTTCAGGAGGAGAAAGATATGACAAATTCAATTTTTCATTTTAATTAGCCAAAGCAATGCTAAGATACCAGGTCATTCTCGATTGGCGTCCTCGTTGCCAAATTTGTCGATGCGCAAACACATGAATAGTTTGGTAAAACAAAAATCTTAACCGGCAAGATGTATGCTGTAGGGCATGTCAAAATAAGTGTTTCACAATTTCAAAACTGTGAAAAAATCTAGCTGGGCAGATATTGACCATATCTAGTTGGGTGGAAATCCCACAAGGATCACTGAACCTAGCATGAACCAAGGAATCACGGAAGAATTTATCTTTTTTTACATTGATATCCGCAAAATATGTACATGAAAATGTAAATGGTTCGTGGTGCAAGATAGATGGTTTGAGATTGAGACCCCAGATGGATAGATTAAGTTCTATGGCCCAATAGTCTCTCAGCCAACGGAATATTAAAGAAATACCAAAGGTGTCGTCAAAAATTGGCCACATCAGGAGACAAAGAGCAGGGTTGGAAAAAAAGATTATGGAATTGTTTAGAAAATAGAGATCCTGTTAACATAAATTAATTGAGGGACCCAGTGGGCTTTGATTATTTGATGAAGATCTTTAGAGCACATGACTTTTCATGTCACTCTATGCATCTAAGCTCGACAAACTTTCTGGCTTATTACCACTGAAGAAATATGCTTTCATGGTAATTAACAGCACACTCATGCTGAAAGTGGTGATCCTCTCATGCTTAGATGAGAGACACTTCATTTCCATTTTGATAAGTATCAACATTTTCAGCTTGTTTCTGGTCAGACCATGACAACATCTTAGGTAGGGCTGTCACTTTACATTCGAAAATCGATTGCACAATCGATCGGACCAACCAACACAAGTATCGAAAACGAAAATAGGGAATCGATTTTAACGGCCTTCTCTCGGAGCGCGTCCAGCGCGTCACACAGCAACTGCAGGCTCTGACAAACACACATACAAACTATACTATACTTCTGCATAATGTGTCTCTTTTTACAACAAAAATGTGAATTCTGCCGGTATTCAGTCTCATGCATACAGATACAGATTCGGCCTACAACCACGTAGGCGAAATTTGTTTGACATTTCTAATCGTAAACACAGCCATGTCGAAGCCTGCAGTAATGTTTTTCATTGATGTTATGGCAGTCCACTCTGCTTATTGTTTTTCGAGAATCTTGCACTCCTGTTTGTCATTGTGCATGAAACTTCATGCCAATAAATCATCAGAACTATTGCTGACTTGTGCGCGTCTCAAGCGCACTCTTTACGTTCGTCCTAATGCCTGTTAGTTGTCCGTGGATTTGCCTATATTTGGCGTTGAAAATGGAAACGTCTTTAGACATGGAAAATAGATTTTACAATCGATTCAATGAACATTTATGTCTCAAAAATCGATCAGGATTTTTTCACAAAAGTGACAGCCCTTATCTTAGGCAGCTGAACTACAACTATCAAAAGCACCACAGCCAAACCATATAGTACAAACTGGGAGTTAAACCGAGCAAAAGATGGAAAAAACCTAATGTCCAAAAATAATTTAAAATTCAGCTCAGACAGGGACTTTAAAAAAAGGACATTCTGAATTCTGATGCAATTTTATTTGTTAGTTGAGCAGACAAGCAATTGTAACAGTTCTGTCAACCATCTACTGTCCTGCATCCTTCACTAATGTGACAAGGAACAAAAAGGTTGCGACTGCAATAAGATGACTGCGATGAGCACATGGGCCTTGTGGACGAGGCTGACATGCTGTCTCTGCATGTTACTGATGGTAAAAGCAGAAAGCTGTGGAATGCTACCACTTAGATCATGTCACTTGTCAATACATACATTTTTTATAGCAAGTAGCGACTAAATGACAGGATGAACCTGTTGGTGACATGTTTGATGAAGGGCATAGATTATTTAGAGGCTAATCTAGGAAGAGAAAAACCAGATTCAGCTCTTACAAACTATACAATGCAAAGAACAAAGACCAATAGCTGCAAACTTATACAGTAAGCTTTAAAGTCCCCCTGTGGTGAAAATCAAGCTTTTAAATGTTGTTTATATGTCGATGTGATGTTTTGCAAATTCATAATTCAACACCATTGCTGGGTATTTTATCCTTAAAACTGCAATGAACCAAAGACAGTCTTAAAAACGCGGTTTGAAATCGCTTGTGTTTCTGACGTCGCAAACTACCTTGTAACCAATCATGTCAATGTGTGATCCTCAACGAGTGGATCTCTGAGCTGGTATGAGTGAGTGGAGGCGGGGCTAATTTGCATAATCATAGAACAGCGTATACTAAATGAGGCAAGGGAATCGAGTTATATTCAAGCTATTTTAAGGTATGACACATTTTTTAAGGAAAAAATGTTTAAATATGGCATTTCGGTGATCAAAGAGGAGTTTTAAGGGATAAAATGATTGACTACGAGGGGACTTTAAGATATATTCTGATGAAAAACAGACAAACTTATATCTTTTCTAATGATATCAAACACACAGAGCACAACATTCACAATTGTCTTAGAGAGAATACTACAACATAAGTGACAGGAGTAAAATAAAACCGTACTTTCAAAAACCTTCACCTTCTCTGTTCCTCTATGGTGGACCTGTCATTACAATGACTCATTTTTAAACTTAAAAAAATGATAATGTGAGTAACAGACTCACCAAATAGTTTCCTCTCCAACTTAAGTTTTTGAGAAATATAAAATTTGTTGATTTACAACTGCATTACATTTGACTGAAGTGGCAGAGTAAGTGAAAATGAGAAATAAAGGGCACCGTTGCATAAATATACACCTTTATAACTAGTTTTATATATGCATGTTTTCTACCACCCAAATTGTCACACTTTTGTCCTTTGAAAGAAATGAGCTGTCCATTCAAAATATATGTATTTTTTTATAATGCAAGTTATATATATTTTTTTACATTTTATCATAAAAAAATATTTGTATTTATTTGAATCTTTAGACAGTTTTAATATTTCTAACTTGATGCATCTTTTTTTTTTACAGATGTAACAAATGCAAAGCAAAATCTAAATCTTTTATAAAAAATCTTTTATAAAAATAAAATAAAAATTTCCAATAACATTTCAATAATAGTAACTTTATTGGGTCCAGGACAACTAAATACAAACAAATATGCAAAAAACAATAAATAAGTTGGCATATGGAATTAATTGTACAGGGCTTTCATTGTGAGGTTGAGTTACGACCTGAGGAACATAAAACCTCTTGTGTGTGTGTGTGTGTGTGTGTGTGTGTGTGTGTGTGTGTGTGTGTGTGTGTGTGTGAAGCAACGCACAGTGCCTACATCGACTGTGTTTACATGAATACTCACCAAGGCTGGAATTTTGACACATTTCTATGTATTTGACCGAAGACAAAGTCTGCTATGTTTGCCCGTGGTCCACTTGGTGTGCACACACCGAAAGCATCCTGTCAGTAGCGAAATCACTTCTCTTTAGCAGCTTATTGCGCTTTTAAAATGACATTCTAATATAGAGTACATCCCGCTCTTTACTTTCTCATTTATACATGTTTCTTATTAAAAACTTTAAACAGTCCCGCCTGCGGAAAGCTACGTGGATTTTTATAAGGACATTCATGAGAATTTATACGGCATAGGTCTCAACAGGAAAAGCGAAAGCACCTTGTTAAATGTTTCGAAATGTCTCTTGGCAGAGCAGAGCACCAGTTTCAACAAAAGGAGTTTCAATCCAGTCACTTTTTTTTTATATACTTTTATATCTTTCATATACACTATTTTCGCTGCTGTTCTAAAATCGTTCTTTTCCCCATTACCACAGACGAGCTACAGCTGTTTGAATCTGAGTGCAAGAGCTTTAGATTACCATAGAAACGTAACTGCTTTGCCGTTGATTTATGTCGTGACCTTGCGAACAGCACTGAGCATGCACTTTGGCCAGTACAACGTGAAATATATTATTCAAAACTTTTCATTAACTTCGGTATAGGCTGTACAACAAAGGAATTGTAATTCGCCTTTGGCTAAGCCACACCCTAGAATGTAGATTGACCAATCACAGCGCAGCCAAGAACGAGCTCCCACAGAGGTCCGACACTTTTTCACAGCGCTCCATTGACTTTAACACAGGCGTATCATATTTTTGGTCTCGGCAGGCTATTACCGTCGTAGTTTTATCTAAAATATGGTTAAACGTTGTGCCTGGGGCATTTGTAACACAGATACGCGTTTCCCAGAGAGGTTGGAGGGGGGTGTCCGTTTTTTTCCCTTCCCAAAACCGAAGTCAAATCCTGACACGTCTAGCACACGCTGCTAATAAATACAACGTTATACTCGCGTAGTCCGTTTGCTTTGTAATAACGATTATAGAAGTGAATAGAGACCTACCCAGCTTGCATGAACAGTGTTGCTCCTTGATATTGTTAGTCCAGTAGGATATGCGGTGGTTCATTTTTTGACTGTGATGACCGGTATGCTTTTGTCTCTATTTGGATGCCTTGTTGTTCCTTGCGTTTCACCTGTATGTCGTGAATATAGCCTTCGAACGTATATTGCAGCCCCTTTTGCCTACTTCTATCGGACACTTTATTTGCTGCTTTATAAAAGTTTGATAAAATTTCAGCAGGAAGAGCTGTCACAGCATAAGCCATGTTGATACCAGAGCCCAGATTAAGTTTGTTTGTCGGACGTAGCAACAGTAACTAAGGGGGGCGGGGCTTAGCCAAAGGCGAATTGGCTGCGTTTTCTGCAGAAAGCTGATCTCTAGTCATGCATCTCATTTTTAAATCTATCTTTTGGTAAGAGACCGGACGAGCCACTTGATTTTTGTTAAAGAGCTAGGTGTGTATCGCTAACCATATATGGTTACCATATAGGTTTCCCGACCGCTGCACTAGAACCTGCTTAACTACCCCTGGATGGCAATCACTGCTCTAAAGCGTGACTGCATGTCATGCAATAGAGAAAATTCACAATCTTTGATAAAAACTATAAACTAAATCTGTTGAGATTTCAAGTTATAGAAGTACAACCCACAAAACCCCCCAAACAGCTTTACACATTCAAATGAGTCTGGGCATGCCACATTTCCTCCAGAGAATGAGTCCAAAACTCCTCTTTTCACTCGAAGAGGAAGTTTTTGTTTTAGTTCCAGCTTTTTGCTCACTAACAGATGCGGGCTGCATGTTAAAGTAGTTTCACAAGCTAAACATATGGTCAAAAGTGTTAAAACTTCAAGTACAGCCAGTACTTGAAGCTCACTCAGAAGCCTTCTCCTTCACTCACTCGTTTTCTCTCTCTCTCTCTACTTCACAGATCTGACTCTACTCTCAATTCCACACATTCAGCACTCCAATCACACTTTTTCATTGTTGGGCATTCATTACAGGTGTCATTTTACCTTATCAGCAACATTAGTTCTCGGATTTGTCTGCAGTGACAAAGAGGAGGTTGCTGGCTCCCTCAACCCCTCTCACATTTACCTTAGACGGCACTGATGCCCATCTGCTCTCCAGGCACTAGGAGCCATCAAACCAGGCTGGCAGAAGAGATCTGGGACAAAAATCTCTGCTGCTTCAACAATCCTCAAAGTTAGGCCAGAGTTGGCTGAGCCTTTTAGTGGCTAAAACAATAACATCAAGAAACTTGCCACTACTTGTTTTTTTTCGTATTTTGCCATCTCATGGTGCCACTAATGATGCCCGTTGAGGATGTCAGATTTTGGCGAATCTGAAATGGTCATTTTTAAGCATCTTTAAGTGTTTGTACTGTCTGTGAGCTTGTTAAAGGAGAAAGATACAGCACTCCAGCCTCCACTTTTGTAACTAATAATGATATTAAGTCAAGAGAGTGTAATTTCCCAGAGAGCTTATCTGTGGTTTTCCTATACACAGGTGATCACAAGGAATAAGTGGGGTCTGAGAACCCTCAAAGAGCGGCTAGATTAATTACATTTGCAAATGAGAAATGTTTGATGATTGAATTTTCTTTCTGCTTCATGTTGCATACTGGTATTTCCTGAAATTCCAGATATCTAATACTATCAAGTAATATCAATTAGAAATAACAATTGACATGTTTCACTTCAAGAGATTTCATAAAGTAGCAATATATTAGAAAAACTTTCAGTTAGTTTGGGCCCTCCTCCAATGGCTTTCATTTTTCATTCTCTAGATAAGGCAATATATTCACAGTGGATACATAAAAGACGCACTTGAACAATAGAGCTTTAATGTCACAAATGCTGTTATGAGCAATATAATACGACATTCCACATTCAAATGCAACACGACCTTACAGACATTCATTCCCATATTGCATTAGAAATCTTCTAAAAGTGAGATGAGATAAGAAAATTCATTAAATTACAGTCTACAGTCGTTTGGAGGGAGAAAAGTGAATAAATTGAATGTTAAGTGGTGAGGAAGTAAAGCTAAAAGAAACTCTCTGAGAACAATTACCCTCATCAAGTCACATCTTCTGTTTCATGCATAACATTAGGCATGCTTTATTTTAGCACAGAGAATATTATTACAGCAGCTACTGACTTTCTTGCCTTTGAGTAAAAAAAGAAAAAAAGAAAGAGTGAAAATACTATGACCAGTGTGTATATTTTGGGCTCTTTATTCTGACTGCCATCTGAGAACAGAACAGTGATCGATAGAAGTTTGACTTTAAATGAAAGACTTTCAAGGGTGTTTTTGAAAATAAATCTAAGCTATGTAATAAAATCCAGTCAAATTAAATGACACCCAAAGAAATAAGATCCATTGCAATAAAGTACAAATTAAATGAAACTAAATATGATCAAATGAGATATAGTAGTGGCTATTATCCTATCAACATAAAATCAAAACATTAGTCCTGGCTTATCTTAGTTTAGCGTGCACAAGCATTGAATGTGAATCATTTAAGCAGCATTCATACAAAGAAATTCAATCAATATGAACATATAATGGGTCACAAAACATTAAAAATGCATAAACCTACAACTGTACATACACACAACAAGCAATCCAACTCCATCTCCACTGTACTCTACTGTATTATACTTAGATTATAAGGTCTGAAAAAATAATGCTGCATAAAAAGCCCTCAGTACAAATATCACAGATATTTGTTTTAAAAAATACAACCAAATACATACCATTGTGGCACAGCAAAGAACAGACAGTCCTGTCTTACTCCTCTGCAGAAGATGAGAGAGTTTGACAAGCTCATTAAAAATGAATAAATGTTCAGGCAGTTTTATGTTAATAATAGAATAATGTATTTGATGCACTGGCTGCTGCATTTGTTCTACAAATACTAAGCAGAACCTTTGTGTCTTGTGTTCTAACCTCTGATTTTGACTTGTTTTGGTTGACACAAAGCATAAAAAGGTTAGAATGCATACTAATCTTAAAATACATCACCTTTTTCTTCCTCCATTTCTGTCTCAGTTCATTCTTTTGTGGCTACAGCCTTCCTGTAATCGGCAGGTGAGTAAAACAGCCCTCTCCAGCTCAGTGGTTGTGAGGTAAATTAAATCTCTTCAGAGGGAAGTTAGGTCACATAGGCTGATTTATTTACCATGTGGTGATACGAGGACTCTCAGGGGCTAGAGAAAGATCCAGGGGAAAATTACCTATAAAACCAAACACTGGCCCACTCTGATCAATCTTTTTTAATACCCACTCTTCTTTATGCATGAGAACAGAGAACAAATAAACCCGTTTTAGCTATGGAAATAACCAATCGGACAATTTTTTTGTGGCGCAACAAGTTCTACTATGTAAATGACTTGCTTCAGAGTTATTGCCCACAGCATGCTCCCCTTACTTCTGAAAAAAAAAAAACATAATCTGAATTATGTGTGCATTAAGGAATAAATGGGGGGTCGGGGGGACTAAATCAAGTGCTAAAAAATAGCTAACCACGCAAATGCACTTACAGTAATTCATGAGTCACCATTAAAATGATGATATACATATACAGGGCCATTTCAGATCCATTTGCCGCATTGTAGCCAATTGTATTTCTTAATTCTGCCATTAAAGCTATAGCGTTTCAAAAAATATGAATATAAGCCACTTAGCCCACCATAATGTGCTATGTTCTAAGATAGCAGTGGAAGAAACAATCCGATGATCTTTAAATAGGAAAAAGAAAAACGTTGTCACTTCATTAATCTGCAAGTTTAATGTAATAAAGTCGATTACTTTCTCCCTTCCCTCTCAAGCAATTATATCTCCCAATATCGAAACGTAAACAAATCGTGGTACAGAGTTTCAATATTGCATCACTTTAGCACCACAGTTGAAGCCATTATCCAAAGAAAAGTAACATGTTCACTGAGCAGTGAGCAGAATGTAAAATAGATTCAGTAGCAGATCCTGTAAACACTGATCCTGAAAACAAGGCCACCATCTAATAGATAGCCTAGACATCTAGTTGTAGCCTATTTGTAATAGTACAAAACCGGAACATAAAATAAAAAATAATAATAAAATTAATTTGAACGGATGTACTTAAATCATTTTGCAGCTCAAATTAATTAGGGGAACATTAACATCATAGCTTTTTAAGTCTTATCTTTTTATTAAATTTTTTTAAAAACATGGTATACAAGCCTCAATACTAAACAGAGAAAGTCAAAGAGAGGTCAACTGTCCCCTGAGGCAACGTTTTTTCTGGAGCTCAGACTCTCTAAACCAGACCCGTTGGGTGTATGGAACGGAAAAATTAATACAATCATCTCTTAGCAATGCAATCCATTTATGCTCACCATTTAGGTTATTAAATATGACATCACCCTTGATGTCTTGGTCTAAGTTGTGAGCTGTATCTTATTTGTAACTATCAATCATATTTTTCCAGCAGACTATGTCCATAGGTATGTATAACATATTTATGGATATTGACATGGCAGACATGCAATACCGAAACTTTTCTGAAGCATCTGCTGTGCATCAGTTGCCAAAATGGCAAAAGAGTGAGCAATCTCATATGATCCAGCCCAACCTTAATGCATCTTTCACTTCATATCCCAGTCCACCTGCCACCACTCATCGACTGACATTTTACCGCAGAATTGTAAGTCAACACTGTAACAGATTTTTCCCTCAAAGCACATTTAACCTCATGGAATATGTTGTCTAACCACAACAGATGAGAGTATTCAGAAAGGTATACCAACACAGCTGGACATCATTTTCTCTGAGATTTTCTTGAAAATGGCACTGTTATCAGAAATAATGTTGTTTCATCACACATGAGAAGCAGCCGGATTCATTTCTGCATCAGCTGCAAGATATTCCCTTCTAACATGTAATCTACAAAGTATAGGTGGGTGAAATGCAGACTACAAGATGAGTGGTGGCTTTTCATTATGTGGGTGCAAGACTAGTGTAAAAGTCTAAAGTGCAAACAGAAATAGTTGGTTAACAAAATAGATGACAATAGCCTATCATTGAATTCATTTATTTATTATTTATACTTCTTTAGTTCAAGCTAATTTTGTAATTCCTTGCTTCATTGCTATCGTACATGATACTTTCAAATTCGATGTTGGATTTCACCTTTTAATTTTCAGTTTTCACATTTTTAATTTGAACCTCCTAATTATTTGTTTGTGGTATAAATTAAACCAAGGAACACTAATTGCAAGAGGAGACATTTTAAAAGTCACACATCCTTTGCTACTGTGCCTAACCATGAATTACTTTAGTACTACAGAACAAGAAATTGAAGACAGGAGATTAAGAAAAATAATCCCCTGCAACATACACTGTAATTCAGAAGATTCCAACTGGAGGACTGGGGCGATGTTATAGATTTATCGAACCAGTTCCATCTTTGGTCAGTCCTCCTCTATTGATCCAAACTTGGCATGTAACCTTGATGGAACTCAGTCATGGATTTAATTAAAACTAAAAGAGAAGATTGACTGACATTCTAGACAGGTGAGTTAGGGGGGAGAAATCAATTATCTGAAATGTAAAAGGGTTTTAATGTTTTGAATACTCCACAGTGTCCGAGAGTCAGAGGTACATCTTCAATGCTAATTTCAAAAATATTAATGTAAATGAAAGTCTAGGAGAAAACACACGCACAGACTATTTAACTAAAAGTATTGCAAAGTCTAAATCAGATTATCTAATTGATGGTAACTAAATGAGGGCTGTGCTTTCAAAAGAAAGAAATGAATGAACCAGTTCACAATCCAGTATGAAAATTTTGTAATGACCGCACAAAACTGTTACGATAGTGCCCTGCAGGGCTGGATTTATACATAGGCATTCTAGGCAGCGTCCGGGGGTTGAGATGTTACATGACAAGAAGAACTGTTACATTTTCATTATTCTGATTATTCGCTAATAAGTATGGTATGCATACAGTATGCATGTTACCGGCCATTGTTTTAATCTACTCACATCATTATTCGACGCCGTGTTAAACATTGCAATACCGGTGTTGTGCTGAATTTAAACTGCCTGCCAAATTATTACCCACCTCGTTGAAGTCACTACCTGATTGCCTAATCCTAACCCCACCCCTAATCCTGAACCTACCTATAACTAGGGTAGTAATAATTTGGCGAGGGTCAGAATTTGGCACAAAACCGGGTTTGCTGCTGTCGCATTTCTCGCGCTGTCTGGATGAAGATATGGAGAAGAGACTTGCACAGTGAGCTGTGTTGAGTTTAGAGATTTTGAGAAGAGAAAACTTTAGAATAATGTCACGGAGTTCATTCATGAAATTGTGAACAACACACGGCATCCGTGTAAAACCGAGCACATTCACACTTTGGTCAGAACGGTAATAATGCGATTAAAGCTGCTGTAGGTAACTGTTGTAAAAAATATTTTTTACATATTTGTTAAAACTGTCATTATGTCCTGACTAGACATGTGCCGGTTTTCGGTAATGCGATAAATCGCGGTAATGAATATGCACGATATTGTTATCGTGGGCACTTCAAAATACCGTGAAAAACAATTGATCCGAATGTAGATTTTTAGAACACGCATCAACCGCTTAAAAAAACACTGCGTATATGCTGCGCAAAACACGTGCGCACTCTGATGTAAACAATCCCCACATGTTAAGCACTGTGTGCATGCGCGCAGTAGTCTAATGTAAACAATCCTCACATGGAGAAGAAGCATGGCGGAAGAAGGAACGCTGCCGACGATTTATCCCCCTTCTAAAAGCAGGGCTGCCAACTCATACGCATTCAGCTTGAGACTCACGCAATTGACACTTTTCAAACGTTCTCACGCCACGCATCCATTTTCTCACGCAGAGAAAAATCGCGGAGCAAAGAGGACACTGACACCGACAGACTAGACAGAGATGGTTACTTTTGATATGAAAAAATATCAGCTCTCAGGTTCTGTCCATTTTATTACGAAATTCAGACAATAAATACCGTTTTGGTGCTTGTAAATGTGACGTGACTGTAGCGCGCATCATCTGTTACTTTTTATTAAAGATACAGTACAACTTACCGAAAGGTATACATAATATCGATCAATCAGTGTTTTTCAACCACGGAAAGAGGTCAATAAAACTGCAGGAGAACAATTATGTCACAGAATGTTACCTTTACCTAAGGAAAGCCATTTAATAAACAGCACGTTAGTTGACTAGAAAAAATAGCTGAGTATTTTGCTAAATATGTGGACTATATTACCTATTTATTATATTTTTACTTGTGTCATTATATCATTGTTATTATAATGAAAACCACATTATATCTAATTTCTCTCTGTATGTTTACAGCATTATGTGAGCTATATTTTTTCTTGAGAAAAATTTAAATGCAGGCTATCTACTGTAGTCTACCTAATATTTATCCAAATGAGTCAATATTGAATCAAGATTGAAATCAAATTCAAGAATTGAATTGAAATCGTGAAAATTGTGTTAAGCAAGAATACGAACAGTAGCCTACCAGTCATTGTACATGATGTAAACATTGTAACATGTTGTCACTAAACTTAATAAAATTCTATTTAGTTACCAAATTTTGACAATCACAATTACACATTGTGATGCAAGTTGTTTTTTTTAGATACCCCCAATCCATCCGTTTCTCTTGTGCAATTAAAATATCGTGATAATACCGTATACCGTGATAAAAGCTCAATCAATTAATCGCAGCATGAAAATTTGATACCGGCACATGCCTAGTCCTGACAGTAGAATATGAGACAGATAATCTGTGAAAAAAAATCAAGCTCTTCTGGCTCCTCCCAGTGGTCCTATTGCCATTTGCAGAAATTCCCGTCAGAAACAACCAATCAGAGCCAGGAGGAATGTCTTAGCAGTGTCAATCACGCTCGTGTACGCGCTGATCACACCCCTCTCTTGCACAGCGCGAGCCGTCGTTCAAACTCAAGATTGCCGGCGTGTTGCAGCTGTGCTTATGACGTAGAAACAACCTAAACTGCCAATTCTCGAGTGACACCTGCTCATAAAACAAAGAGGAAAAAGGAAAAAGACCGATGACGATAAACAAGCGAAAAAGAAAGAATTACACAGAGCCCATTGACTCGGTGTCAAAACTCTAGCCGCATAACATGTAGATGAACAAAACTCTGCTAAGCAACAATTGAAACCTGCTAATTCACTGGCTTGTCATGTTGCTGAAATAATGTACTAGCACACCTTATCTAGCATTATATATCGCTAGAATAATTACTTACATAATGTAACGTTAGTTACCGTTATATTAACGTTATCTTACTAGCTATTTATAACTTATATAAAGAGTGCGACGTTATAAAGTTACATGTAGGCTATTGCAAAATACATAATGATTTGAGGACCAAGTTTGTAGTCAAAGTATGGGCAGGCCATAGTCAATGTAAAGCATATTGTTGACGTTTAGTCCCTATTAGTGAATGTGCCATATAACTTTTTATCAGCTGTTATCGGTGGCCCTGTTTACTAGCCTGCGCGTTCACGACAGGCTCCGCTGTGGGGGAGGAGCTGTGGAGGGAGGGCTGTAGCGCAGCAGAGAGCAAGGGGGTGGGACCTGTAAGTTGTGCTTGTTAAAATTTTCAGGCTAAGTCAGCGTTTTCTCAAAACTCCCTACTGCAGCTTTAAGGTGTTTACATGCCTGTTTATCGCGATTAAAATCGGTGTACACCACATAGTTCAATGCGAATATGGTTACTACGATTGTTTGACGTATTGCGTTTACATGAGGTAAAGTTTAATCGCAAAATTGCCAAAATCCCATTACCGCATTATGAGGGTGCATGTAATTTAATTATTAATTAAGCAATGTAATTTCATTATTATTATTTTACTCTAATGCTAAAACAATTAAATGTATAAATTCATAAAATGAATTGTCAAATTAATTAATTAATTAATTAAAAATATATATTTATAAATTAATAAAATTAATGTTTAATGTATTTGTGGAACAAAAGAGTATTAATCTAGCATTTGTCATTGAGTCATAGCCAATACTGTCTTAAATGGACCCTGCGTAGCACTTTATCTTTTATAACATGAGATTTTGGTCAAATGACAGAAAAAAACTGAGCATACACATAGCTACAATAAACTTCATAACCTGAAAGTTGATGAAAACGTAATGCGATGCACTTATTGCCTCAGATACAGCCGTTCCAATGACAGAAAACATTTGCTGGTCAGAAACTTTGTAACTTCATTTGAGCTTAATTTTGCCAAAATGTTATTAATATATTGACACATGCAAGTATATGATCATATATAAAGCCACAATATCATCTTTGACAACCGTTTTTAATTATTTTTAAAAAAAAAATTGTGTTTTTTTTTACTTCCTGAAAAGGTTTCAGACCGACAGTGGGGCGGGGTTTACAAAAAATTATTTTGCCAATATGTCAATAGAGGAAAATCCTGCCCTGGTGATTTTTTCCCCCTAAAGGAGAAGAATCACTGATAATTGGCCGCTGGCAGTTTTTACAAGGCGAGAAGTGTGAGAAGTGATTAATGCTAATTAAGGCTGGTGGGAGAGATGAGGGGAAAGAAAGACAACGGAAAAGAGCAAGGGAGACGGTATAGAAGTATTGTTGGAAAAAACTCTAGCAGATGCACAAGAAAACATGTTTAATAAAATGGACAATCATGAAAAATGAAAATTCTGTCACTTTCTGTCACTGCAACGAATAAATATATCTGTGCTGTCAAAATTAACACGTTAACGCATGCGATTACTTTTTTCAATTGAATTCGTTACAAATATTTAACGCAAATAACGCAGCATCCGTTTTTTCCCATCATCCTTTGGCTAGCGTTACATTGTATGACCATGCTCTTATTCATGCAAATGTTTTTACACCATTCAAGCATGATAAGACACAAAAGAACGCAATGCAGTATTGGTGCATGTCTGTGAATCTCCTGACTCGTGCGCACAGAAAGCTGCTTCAGACAGCACTTGAACATACAAAAACACACAAAACTATGCCAAAATGCCAGTTTTGTCGAGTATCCTCACAAGCACAGTCTTAAATGAGATAAATGAAGAGAGAATGTCACAATATGAGGGAAATCCGGCCCTGGTGCCCTGCGAAATGGATTTCACAGGGTATTTAGTTAGGGAATTCAAAATGTAAAAAATAAATATGCTCTGTCTGAAAGGCACGGCAAACAGAATAGGGAACCATTATGTACAGTGTACTTAAATGGAGAGAGAAATGTAAACACCATTCATTGCTCACCGCATCAATACTACAGGATCTGGCATCTCCATTTACATATATCGGGAATGGTTACTAGGCAGTTAACCGTCAGTATAAAGAGCTTGACAATGCATGATCATGGGCTAAATAACATTAAGAAAACAAATGTCCATATAGTAGGTTAATAAAACATTTGTCATATTAAAAATATTACAATAATCTTTATAATATATATAGGGTTTGGCCATTATGATTTATATTAATTTAAATGTATAAAAAATATATTTTTTTATATAAATGTACTTGAAATGTACAGTATCACAAAACTGCCATTTATATTTATTTATAGTAGTATATTGAATGGAATTTAATTGAGTTGAATATACTTTATTGTCCCATTTTTGGGAAATTTGTCTTGGACTTCAAATGACACGACCTGTTTTCAACATTAGACTCACATTTAATTCAAAATACAATAAAATTAAGAAGAAAAATAGCACAACAATCCAAATATGTATTAGAAACTAATATACCAAGTAAAAATAAAAATACCAATTTTGGAATTTTCTTTTTAACAATTTAACCGAAGTTGGCACAAAAGAGTTCCCTTTCGAAAGGGAACTCGCACTGCGTCGATTGACGCTAAGGGAAGAGCCTCAGTCAGGTGTGACAGGTGTCTGAAATTACTATCAAATCACGGCAATCATATTGACCGGCGTCAGCCCATGAATCATTAACGTGCGACATATATAAGGGCACCTTGCAAACACGATAAATAATCATCTTTTTGTCTACAGGGACTGTTCTGTCTGTAAGCGCTTGAAAATAAGGTAATTATTAAATGCACTGAGAAGGCTGAGTGCTTTCAGAATTGTGCAGACCCGTGCACAAGATATTTGACGCCGGGTGACACACACAAACTGCGCGTTTTCTGTCTGGGAAGGAAGAGCGTGCACAGGCAGGTCTCGAGGGAACTGCCTGCGCAAATTGTGATTATTTTGAGAACGCTCCCCTCTTCTCTCGAGAGAAGAGGGTTTGGCATCTGGACCTCAGAGCTCAGGTCCCGCTCGTGCTAAAAAAAAAAAAGAAAAAAAAAAGAGAACCAGCAGCGAGTGCTCTTCCGGACGAACAGGAGATGGCTGATGAGGGTAGTGATAATTAACCTGGCCCTTGCCAGATGAATTTCGCTCCGCCTAGCTTCACTCACATCCATCTGGAACCGATCCATTGAAATGGCGTTTCAGAAGGCTGGGCCTTATCAAAAATCCTTGCATATGATTGGATAAGCCACTTGTCTGTCATCTTTATCGACGTGCTATTTCAACCACTCACACCGAAGCCAACCCGTGACGCTGAAGAATCCGGTCGGGAGAAGGCACTGATCTATAACATCGTTTCCACCAACAAAAGCCTTAAGAGCCGTTCTCTGATGTTCTTTTAATGAAACAATATTATTGGACAACACGGATGAAATCAATGTTAACAGCATCAATGTTAACGCTTGTTTCCTCGATGCGAGCCTCCATCGTTGTCTGAATCAAAACAGTCTCACGGTCGCTTCTCCACTACGTCACATCTATGAAACTCCCGCCCTGCGTCCTGATTGGCTAAACCATAAAGTTGGTTGGAGAAATCACTCTCAATGGAAGAGGTTCCAGATGGATGTGAGTGAAGCTAGGCGGAGCGAAATTCATCTGGCTAGGGCCAGGTTAAGTGATAATTGGATAGATCCTGAATCTTCTTAGCCACCCTGGCCCGTGTATGCTGAGCGTGGTTGGTGTTATGGACCGCGCCGTGGGCAGGCTGTGGCTGCGCATTGGGGGAGAAATTCCTTGCGATAAGATCGGTTTCTCCCCGGTCATAAACCACCAGTTCAGGTGATAATCTGATAATCACATAATATGCCCGTATCCACCGACATCAGCGGGCTAGTCTGATGTTGAGGCGATAGGAGAGCGGACATCGACACTGAGAGCTCCAACCCTGCCAGTTTGAATGGCAGAGCATACACGTCAGCGGGTCAGGCCGGTGCTGCCCAGCACACCATGGCGGTGTTGCAGGTATACCAGGCCGATCTGCTAGGGGATCTCGACCAGGGGATGGGGCCCCTGAGGCGGTTGGGCCCCTGAGGCGGTTACTGAGCTGTGCCACACCAGAGATCTAACTCTCCGGGCCACCAAACAGACTGCTGACGCAATCGGCCGGTCGATTCAAATCTGTGATTGAACCTGGCCGACATCGGGAAAGAGAAAGGCTTTCTCCTCGATTCGCTGGTTTCGCCCTCTGAGCTTTTCGGCACCTCCATGGAAGTTGCATTCAGCTGTATTTAGGACCACACATACCGCTGAGACCCGTATCCACACCCAGACAGATGGGAGGGCCTGGCCCATCACGGTCCGAGGACCGTAGAGAGCCAGTGTCGCCTCTCGTGCGCCTCCTCCATGGAGGAGTAGGTCGCAGAAGAGGCACGACTCCCACAAGAAGGAGGATCTGAGAGAGGTGATCCAGCACAAATGCACACAGTGTTGGTGATGGACCACCTCCCCTGAGGGCGTGATTATATCTTAGCCCCCTCCTCTCTTCCCCGACTCCCCAGGCGCTTCTTACATAAGGCCTGAGGCTGGGCCCATGGTGATAATCTTCTGATGGCCCGCCTCGGCATGGTTAGTGAGAGTGCCTCTTTCAGGAATGTAAAGGTGGTAGACCCCATGTCCATAAACAACTGTCTGGTTAGTCTTCACTTCGCACGCTGCAGGTGAGCAGAGTTGGTCTTCTTTAAGAGAATTTTTTGTGTGCAACTAACACTAAAATGTATCTCTCTACAGACCTCATTTCTTGTATAGAGTTATGGGGTCATGTCAATGTCATAATGTAAGGTAAGATTTTTGGGTTATTAGGGCCCTGAAGTTCCCGTTAGGTGGCTAGAACGATAGAGAGAAGCACCAGTTGTATGGACTTCTTTTTGAGTATGTGATGGCTTCCCTTGTTGTCGTAAGATAAAGCGAGGTGTGCCACCGCTCATTCTAGTTGTAAAACTATGTTTATAGCTTAGGCATCCTCTCATGGTGAGAGCATTTGAGGCCGCCGCTCATTAACCCTTAGGGGACCAGGGTGTTTTTGGGGCCCTTGGGATGTTTTGACAAGCACTAACATTTGTGCTTTTTTCAGTTATTTATAAACATGTTAATGGCAAAGGTGTAAATTCACTCTATATAGCGCATACGGGGCTACCATAATATATGAGCAACATGTATGTACATGTTTGTATTTTTAAGAGAATAATGTTTATGCATGGTTATTGAAAAACAAAAAATAGAAAGTTGCTGAAATAAGACCACAAAACACATACTAAATATGTATCCACAAGACTTTTGACTAATGGATGTTGTTGCTTCGAGTTCTGGCTTCAAAATGATGTAAAAACCATCCTGCCTTATTGTTCACAAAGCAAAACATGAATTCATACTTTGTATGACAGTTTTTTGGTCAGAAGAGGTTTATGCGAGGGGGTGGTAATGGCCTATCAATATTAATGAGATTCAGACCAGGGGTGTGACAGACACTCTCCCAATGGCTAATGGCCCATCAAGTGAGGCAGCCTGAACCAAGAATGAGAGGAGATTCAAATGTTTTTCAATCTGTTTTATTGTAATTCCTCTATATGGAGAAACTAAATGTTCTAAATTTGCTCTAAGCAAATCAAATGTGAGTAAAATAAATAAATAATCAGTCGGCTATAAACAAAGCAATTGTGAAGTCATACAGGCTCATATTGTATTAACACTAAGTATAAACAAAATTGAACTAACATCTGTAAAATTGTAGGTAAATATGTACTTTCTTTCTGATTTCTGACTGTGTTGCTAAGCGCACTCCGAGTTGCAGGCGGAGGTAGTGATGAAACTACATTCCTTTTTTTTTTTTTAAGTTGAGGAATATTATTACATAAATATAACCATAGCAGCATTAGTCTATAATGAATAACTGATGTAAATAATTTTAGGCGAGTGCAATAAATATGCGTGTCAATGCTGGGCCATTGCCGGAGAGGCACACCGCAAACAAAACACATTTGCGCAAGTCATTAACTGGGAGCATTCATTTGCGAGCATGCATCGTCAATGATAATAATGAGGCAGCATTTAAACTAGTCAAAATATAATCTAAACATCTAGTAGGCCTATTTTCTAAAATAACTTCTACATTCTAGCTTTCATACACAATGATCTAAACATATCATTTATACATACAAATTTCCTAACTGGGGTTTACAGTGCGTAGCATGCACAAAAAAAAAAATCTCTTTAACACAAGATATTAAATTCATGGTATAGATATGCACTTTCATTAGATCGTGTTGAATATATCAAATGTCAATACTCTGGATGGCAAGTGGAAAATAGTCCACCCAGTATAATATGTAAGCTACATGTTTATATTGAATAGCTTGTCAACTAATGGAAGTAAGACTGCTTGTCAACTAATGGAAGTAAGACTAAATACTTACTCATACAAAATTCTATCCACGGCTCGATCAAACGGTCGTCATCAGAGTCGCGCTCTTCTTCTGATGAAAATGTGGATTCTTCGTCACTAGTATCCAGGACGAGCTGAAGAGCTTCTACACCGGTGTATCGTGCCATCTTCCTAAAGCGCAGGTGAACTGAATGATGAAACTTGAAGCCTTTAATGCATTTGCTTGGGGGCGTTTACCTGTTTTCCATAGATGGCTTAACACATTATCTTGTGAATAGCGCGCTCCGGGAGTAGGCGTGAACGAATTAAAGTGAATGAGCTTGACTGGAATCACTCTATTTTCATACAGATTACAGAAGCTGAGAATATTTGTTTTTAATATAAATGACTTCATTTAAAAGATGCGACCTCTAGCTTTATGCCCGTGGGTATGTTTGCCTGTTTGACTGAATTTTCGTGGAGTTACAGATAATTTCCGAACGCGTTTCAAATTGGAGTTCGCTGACAGAGAGAGTGAAGAACTCGCATCATGTTCATTTTTCATTATTTGGCAAAAAGCAAAACACTTTATTTTTATAGTGAGTATACAGAAAAAAAATAGAAACTGAACAGGATCGATTGATGTATAACACGAACATGAAAGATCAAAATTAACAGAGCAGTTTGAGTTTATTTTGCATTGCAAAAAAAAAAAAAAAAAAGCAAAACGCGCGGGCGCGTTTCTGGTCCCCAGAGGGTTAATATGAAATATGTTATCAGCGGAGAGTTAAGTGGCAGAACGTCATTCTAGAAAAGAATGGGAATGTTTTTGCTACCGCTTGTTTTTTCAACACGCACTTGTGTTAGCCCTTGGGCTATTAGCCACCTCAGGCTAGAGTAGTTGGTATCTCTCTCTCAAAAAAAAAAAAAAATAATTTTTTGTTGTTTTTGAGTATGTCATTCTAGAAAAAAGATTGGGAATGTTTTTGCTACCGCTTGTTTTTTCAACACACACTTGTGTTAGCCCTTGGGCTATTAGCCACCTCAGGCTAGAGTAGTTGGTATCTCTCTCTCTCTCTCAAAACAAAAAAAAAAGTTTTTTGTTTTTGAGTATAGACTGACGCTGGCGCTTCAGATGGATCTTATGTCTGGCCCACAGGACCGTCTGAGATTATCATAAGGCTGTGGCTCCTCCAAGCCCTCAGGTAGATCTATGCTTACAGGCTGGCCCTCACCAGGGCCACCTCTGTAGCTGGCCTAGGTTATGCTAGGGATAGTGGAGGCGTTCTGCTAAAGCATTTCTGCCTCTGGCCCTTCACTTTGTGAATGTAGGTTTTTAGCATCCCTATATGACAGCCTCCTCCCATGGGAGTCGTTAGGCCAAGGCCCGCCCCCTTTTCTGCATTCTGGGGCGAGAAGAGTAATGCAGCTTGGTGAAGAGGCATGATTTATAAAGACCCTGGGTTAGGCCTCAATAAGGCCTCCCAGGTACAATGGGTCTTTCTTGAGCAGGGTTAGGCCGTGTTTCGCCTCACGCCCCGCCACGCAGAACTAGCATATGGATTTGGGCCGCCAGAATAGGCTCCACTCCCCTCGCTGAGCTACTGCTCGAGCGTCGGGTTGTAGGTGGTTGGCTTACAAGCAAGCCCCACTGCCCTAGGCTGGGCGCAGATAAAATTATGTCACCTCAAGAGCCGCTGGCGGGCCCGCACCCGTTGAGGCAGAGTGGTGTATGATGTTGTACTCCCCTTGCTTAAAGGGTGCTGCATTTTTTTGCTGAGTACACTGCCATGGGCAATGTGATAAGGTACCAGGATGCTGTAGGCGCTGTGTAAACAGCTTATCTGCCAACGAAGGCTACGCCGTTAGGTAGTAGGCCTCAGCAGGCCTCCTTGACTGGGCAGCCCCAAAGAGGGCGCTGTAGGCCAGCTTACCTCAGGTGGTTGGCCTCAGTAGTTCGGGCAGTAGACTGCACCATATCGCCAGTGTCCCGATATGGCGCAATGATGGGTAGTAGGCTTTAAACAGGCCTCCTCGGAAGGGAGTCCTAATGTTGTGGGACATACAATTAGCTGCGACCAGGTACCTAATAACCACCTTATTAGGCCTCCTGTGGGTGGCCTCAATATTTGTGTTGGTGTAGTATGGTCCCCAATGTTATATGTGTGTAGCAAAATAGACTGGCTATCAGCTAGTAGGCCCAACCAGGCCTCACTGATGGCGAGTCCCCGGCAGTATACATTTGGCTGACAGCACTGACTTGCTTCAGGCCTAGTAGGCCTCTCAATCTTCTAAGTGAGTCTTGAGAGACGGGGTATACAAACAGTGGTGTTGATGGTCAGGCGTTGACCTTAGCAAGGCCTCCCTGACCCTGAGCCCCATCATGGGGTGCTCGACTGTTAATTCGCCGGCCAATCAGACAATTGGCTTCAGTGGGCCTCTCTGGAGGCTAGCCCCGATTATGATCGGCCGAAAAGGATTGACCACTGCCAGGCGGTTGGCCTTATCAGGCCACCATGTAGCTCGGTCCCCAACCTTACTGGCCATGGCAGTCAGTTTCTTACCTAAAGAAAACTTTCAGACGACCGGCTTTAACAGGCCGCTCCGAGACTGAGCCCCAAGACTGGCAGGCCTTAGCAGGCCGCCCTGGGACTGCCACTGGGACTGTCAGGGTTCATAGAAATAACCAGTTTTAAGCTAGCTATCAGGTAGTAGGCTACTCCAGGCCTCCCTGAAGGCAGATAGTAGGCCTCATCAGGCCTCTCTGAAGGCGAGTTCCCAAATACAGGCACTAGATAGCCAGGCCTCTGGTTATCAGGTAGTAGGCCTCACCAGGCCTGCTTGTAAGTGGTCTCCCAGCGACGCTGGGTTCTGGCAGCTAGTAGCGGCTTGCTATCAGTTCAGCTGGCCTTAGCAGGCAGATTATGAAGGCAAGCTTGTGCCCTAGCATGACTAATGGTCATTTTATGCTACTGGTTCCCTCCCAGAACCTCTTTTATCTAGCCTACAGCCTGCTTTGCCTACCAGGCAGGCCATGTGCTCCCCTCACTGAGAGTCACTATGATTACTCAGCCTCCTGAGTCTGGTCAGATGGTCGTAGGCCTCTCGTGAGGCCTCGCAGTTAGATCAGTCCTTAGGCCTTTTCAGGCCTCCTCAGTGCTTTGAAACACAAGTGCTGGGTAGATCTGTGGATCGAGCAGAGAAACTCCCCTCACTGGGAAGGTTTGGAAGCACTATGCTGAGTTATGCTCTCCTGGATACCCCGTCTGAGATCCGGGCCGAGTGGTTCACTGTCAGCTTCACAGTCCCTCGGGTTGGATTCCTTATCTAAAGGCAAGTGTCCAGAGGCTCTGTCTTCGGACAGACCATAGACTGTAAAAAAAAAAGGACGACGCCTCTTCACTCTCTTCCATTGGTCAAAAGTGAAGCCACCAGTGTCCCGATATGGCGCTGACATCTTGGAAATTGAGTCTGTGCAGTAGCGATCTCGGTACCAGACCTGCGCAGTGGTTAGCAGGAAGTAAAGCAGCGAAATCAAGGCCCCGCCCTCACTCTCGCAGAATCAATTGCAAGCACACGCTCCTGCACTTTTTAAAATGAATTATAGAAATTTAGATATTAAATTTAAAGCTCCAATCTCCTCAGTCCTCCGAATATCTAGAAAAAAAGTCTGTTGGGGCTTCAGTGACAGAGAACCTGTCAATCACAGCTGTCAATCATGACGTCACACCACCGCATCAAATAACTTACTAAAAACAAACTTATTTTAAAAACAAACACTTGAACTTACATCAGCGTGATAAAAACTACAGTAAATGACAGAAACCATCTTTGGAAAAAAGATATTTGAAGTGTAATTGAATTGTTTAGTTGGTCTCACGTGCCGTTAAATAACATGGGGAGGCGGGGTTTATGACCTATACTAGGACCAGCCACCGGGGGGTGATCAAGACATTTTGGCTTCACTTTTCAGGGCTTGTGCGGCACACTTGGGACAGACAGGAATTTGGCCAGACTGAAATGTCCAATGTAAGTCAAGTCAAGTCATCTTTATTTATATAGCGCTTTTCACAATACAGATAGTATCAAAGCAGCTTCACAGTGATAACATGAAAATAATTACAAGAAGTTTGTTTCTAGAATAAAATTGCGTCATCGTCCACATGAAGTAACACAGATCAAAAATATTGTTTAATAATTAAATGTCCCCAACTAAGCAAGCCAAAAGCCAAGGCAACAGTGGCAAGGAACCAAAACTCCATCAGGTGATAGAATGGAGAAAAAAACCTTGGGAGAACCCAGGCTCAGTCGGGGGCCAGTTCTCCTCTGGCCAACGAACGAACAGTGTATGATTATGATTCAGGCAACATTACAGGTCAAAAGTCAAATTGGATCAGAACATTCACAATATTATCCAGTTCCATCTAGTTGGAGGTCAGAGTCATCACGCCGGTATGGAGACGAGACCAAAGTATATTGTAATAATACCGAAATCCTGAATCTATTGACTCTGACATGACAGATCATTCAAAATGTGAACTTCCACAGAAATATCCTGCTCAGTGTGTAGTGTACGAGCAGTGAACACTGCGAAGGACCCTGTGAATCAGAACACAACTTTTGACACCACATCCCCATCCCCCAGCTAAAGGAGAAGAATCACTGATAATTGGCAGCTGGCAGTTTTTACAAGGCGAGAAGTGTGAGAAGAGATTAATGCTAATTAAGGCTGGTGGGAGAGATGAGGGGAAAGAAAGACAACAAGAGTGAAAAAGAGCAAAGGAGACGGTATATAACCATTGTTGGAGAAATCTCTAGCAGATGCACAAGAAAACATGTTCAATAAAATGGACAATTATGAAAGATGTTTTCAAAAAAATTATTTCCAGTCATTTTCTATCTTTCAACTAATATATATGAGTGCTGTCAAAATTAACGCGTTAACGCATGCAATAAAAAATTTTCAGTTTAATGCGTTAAAAAATATTAAAATAACGCAATAAACACAGCATCTGTTTTTTCCCGTCATCCTTTGCCTAGCGTTACAATGTATGACCACACATTTATTCATGCAAATGTTTTTACACCATTCAAGCGTTATAAGAACACAGTGCAGTATTGATGCACGTCTGTGAATCTCCTGTCTGTCTGACACACACAACTCGTGCGCACAGAAAGCTGCTTCAGACAGCGCTTGAACAGACAACAACACACAAAATTATGCCAAAATGCCCCTTTTGTTGAGTATCCTCGCAAGCACAGTTTTAAATGAGTTAAATTAAGTCTTAAATGAAAGGTAAGAGTGTCAAATCAGTGTCATGTACCTCAGGTCTTAAAAGTGACAGCAGTAATAAACCTGCTGCTGTATGTCATTAAGGATAATCAAAGAACAAAAAAAATAGAAAATAGCTTTAATAAGGATTAATCTATATTTAATTTATAATTTATGCATTGAAGACTGAAGTGTTTGACTATTAAAATTCTGTATATATCCTAGGGCTGGGGAAAAATATCGATTTGATTTAAAAATCGAGTTGGTAGGTCAAATCGATTCATATTTTCAAAAAATCAATTTTTTTTTCCCCCTCTTCAGTATAGCGTACATACATTTTGCATTCGCCAAATCTTCTTTCAGTGTTTCCGTAGCACGCTCCCTGCGGCGCAGTTCGGGTACGACAGTCAACACGACGAAACTCTCTCTAAGATGATTCAATGTTACTTACTATTATTATACTTGATCTGTAGATAAAGGTCTATGGTTTCGCATAAAACAACTTTATATTGCTGGACTTTATTGCTGTAACTAAATCATGTTACTTTCTACCGGGTGTCTGTTAGATCACAACACGAGTAGAGTCAGAGCACTATAATTGTTCTTCACGCGCACAGTAACTGAAATTTAAAACTGTTAAAAGAAAAGGCTCAAACGATTGCATAGATAGTTACTGTATAATACACTATGCATCAATATGTATTTCCTTTGTGCTTTGAACTTTTCAATGCGGGCTCGACGCGCTGCGCGCTGTGACTCCGTTGCTTCAAGCGCATCATTCTGCGCTCGGGATGCGCATAAGCGCTTTGTGCCGCACCGTATTGGAGCCTTTCATATCATAATACTTTTGCGCAATGAAAGATAGCCTTTCTTGTTCTGTCCTATCTATCATATGTTGCTGCCTCATTAAACAGCTGTGCTATACATTTAAAACATGTCTCAATTTTATAGTAGACTAGGCTATTGTTACATGTGTGTCCTGTGTTTCCCCCTGCATTGCGTTTTGGTTCAGTCCTGTATCTCAGTTTTCCCGCTCCTCGTTTGTGTTCAGTTCCTTCACCTGTTTCTAGTTAATTTGCCCCAGCTGTGTCTTGTTCCCATGATCCGTTCTCTTTGTATGTAAACCCTGTGTTCTCCCTCACTCCTGGTCGGTTCTCGTTTATGTAACGTTGGTATTAGGTGTGTTTGTATCCTCTGCCCGTCTGCTCCTGTTTATTGTTTTGATTTATTAAGTAAAGTATATTGTTTTTGGAAATCCTGTTCTCCTCGTCTTCCTCTGCCTACACCAACCATAACAGAAGAACCGAACCAAAGCAGAGATGGACTTGGCTGAAGACAAACTCTTCAACATTCAGCAGAATGGCCGTTCGTTGGAGAGGTATGTTGAGGAGTTCCTGGATGTTTTCCCATCTAGTGAACTGGGGTAATTCCACTATTAATGCCTGCTTCTGGATGGGACTGGATGATGATAATTTATTCCATTTCATCTCCGTGGATAATTGTTATAAGTCCGTCCCGGACTTTATTAATTATGTCCTTGAATTACATGGTTCTGATTTCCTCGTTGACTATGCAGAAGATAGTCAAAATCATCGTTCAGTTCCTATCCGGAAGTATGTAGGCGCCCCAGTTCACCTCGATCCGGAACCCTCTGCATACCTCTCCAAGAACTCCGTGTCCCTTACTTCACCCAAGATGGCCGAGTCTTCACCGCTGGTCCCGTCCAGCACAGATCCCGAACCAGAGCTTCCGCCGATGGTCCAGCCCAGCCGACCCTTCATCACTGGTTCCGTCCAGCCAAGCCTGCACCGCTGGTTCTGTCCAGCCAAGCCTTCACCGCTGGTTCCGTCCAGCCCAGCCAAGCCTGCACCACTGGTTCTGTCCAGCCCAGCCAAGCCTGCACCACTGGTTCTGTCCAGCCCAGCCAAGCCCTCACCGCTGGTTCCGTCCAGCCAAGCCTGCACAGCAGCTTCACGTCGCCTGCCCGCCAGCGCCCCACTGCAGCCCTGCCGAGCCTGAGCTTCCCTGCACGCCTGCCGAGCCTGAGCTTCCCTGCACGCCTGCCGAGCCTGAGCTTCCCTGCACGCCTGCCGAGCCTGAGCTTCCCTGCACGCCTGCCGAGCCTGAGCTTCCCTGCACGCCTGCCGAGCCTGAGCTTCCCTGCACGCCTGCCGAGCCTGAGCTTCCCTGCACGCCTGCCGAGCCTGAGCTTCCCTGCACGCCTGCCGAGCCTGAGCTTCCCTGCACGCCTGCCGAGCCTGAGCTTCCCTGCACGCCTGCCGAGCCTGAGCTTCCCTGCACGCCTGCCGAGCCTGAGCTTCCCTGCACGCCTGCCGAGCCTGAGCTTCCCTGCACGCCTGCCGAGCCTGAGCTTCCCTGCACGCCTGCCGAGCCTGAGCTTCCGTGCACGCCTGCCGAGCCTGAGCTTCCCTGCACGCCTGCCGAGCCAGAGTTTCGCGTCACGCCTGCCGGGCCGGAGCTTCCGTGCACGCCTGCCGAGCCTGAGCTTCCCTGCACGCCTGCCGAGCCAGAGTTTCGCGTCACGCCTGCCGGGCCGGAGCTTCGCGTCACGCCGGCCGAGCCAGAGCCTTCTCCGCTGGTCCCGTCCAGCCCTTCAGAGCCTTCTCCGCTGGTCCCGTCCAGCCCTTCAGAGCCTTCTCCACTGGTCCCGTCCAGCCCTTCAGAGCCTTCTCCGCTGGTCCCGTCCAGCTCTTCAGAGCCTTCTCCGCTGGTCCCGTCCAGCCCTTCAGAGCCTTCTCCGCTGGTCCCATCCAGCCCTTCAGAGCCTTCTCCGCTGGTCCCGTCCAGCCCTTCAGAGCCTTCTCCGCTGGTCCCGTCCAGTCCTTCTGAGCCTTCACCGCTGGTTCCATCCAGCATAGCCGGGCCTTCACCGTTAGCCCAGCCAGAGACTTTCCACGTCCCTTCTGCACACCCAGAGACTGTCCACGTCCCAGAGCCTGTCCCAGAGCCTGTGATTCCCCCCAAGAAAGTTTTGGGGGGGGGATATAGGCCACCCGAAGGTGCATCTCCCCCATGGCCGCCCGAAGGTGCGTCTCCGCCATGGCCGCCCGAAGGTGCGTCTCCGCCATGGCCGCCCGAAGGGGATTCTCCGCCATGGCCGCCCGAAGGGGATTCTCCGCCATGGCCGCCCGAAGGGGATTCTCCGCCATGGCCGCCCGAAGGGGATTCTCCGCCAGGACCGCCCGAGGGGGATTCTCCGCCAGGACCGCCCGAGGGGTGGTCTCCTACTCCGCCATGGCCCCCTGACCAGCCTGCTCCGCCCTGGAGGCTTCCTGCTCAGGGTAGGCCACGCCCTCGTCAGCCTCCAGGGCGCCCGCCCCCTCACCCCTATTGAAGTTATACGGCGCGAGGACGCGCCTTTTTGGAGGGGGCGTTATGTTACATGTGTGTCCTGTGTTTCCCCCTGCATTGTGTTTTGGTTCAGTCCTGTATCTCAGTTTTCCCGCTCCTCGTTTGTGTTCAGTTCCTTCACCTGTTTCTAGTTAATTTGCCCCAGCTGTGTCTTGTTCCCATGATCCGTTCTCTGTGTATGTAAACCCTGTGTTCTCCCTCACTCCTGGTCGGTTCTCGTTTATGTAACGTTGGTATTAGGTGTGTTTGTATCCTCTGCCCGTCTGCTCCTGTTTATTGTTTTGATTTATTAAGTAAAGTATATTGTTTTTGGAAATCCTGTTCTCCTCGTCTTCCTCTGCCTACACCAACCGTAACAGCTATATAATAATTGATCTTTTTGTTTTTTGTTATCTTGTTTTTCATGAATGTATTTTACAACAATACAAAGAGCAATGTGTAACATTTTACCAGATTTAGTGCTCTTATTTGTTCCCCACTAAATGTTTTTTTCACTAAATGTTCAGATTTTATACAATTATTGTGCACTTGTGATTTTTCTAGACTAAATTTTACTGCTGAATTATCCACTAATCTAGTTTATAATAGCATTTTTGCCATAGATTATGATCATATATTTTTGGGATTTGTTGTTTTTCTTTATAATGAGGTTGTCTGTTTTAAGTAGATTGTGTTTAACACACAAAGGAGTGATTATCAGTTCAAGACACAGTGTTATAGAAATTCTACTTGATTTAAAAAAAATCAAATCGAAAATAGAGTTTTTTTTATAAAATAAAAAAAAATCGCAGATTTTTTTAGGGAAAAAAATCGCCCAGCTCTAATATATCCTACCTGTTAGACCTACCTAAAAATCTTAAAGCACAAATACATCAAACAATGAAAAAAAATATTTTGTGCATTTTGAGAAGGCAAGTAAAAATCTGAACTGGTCTGATTGGGCCAATAGAAAAAATTCAGCCCTGATATATAGAAGGGCACAGGTAAATGCGACATTTACTATAATGAGTTTATGTGAAGATTGTTTTAAGTTCACTTAAATTAAAAGTTGTAAAAAGGCTACTGTCTTTATGTTGTTTCTACAATTTTGAGAGGTAAAATTACTACAACATAAAAATATATTAAAAACTTTAATGTTAGGTGTGAGTGGTAATGATTAATTACAGAAAAATTACAACAAAAAAATTATGACTGCCGCCCCCTGATTACCAGCGCCACCTCAACCCTTAAATCGCCGCCCTTCGCCGAGTAGGGTATAACTGCAGGCTGAAGATCTTCAAATGGGGGTGGGAACTCCAAAACGGGGTGGGAGCTCCAAAATAGGGCGTGGCTGCCTCTCATTGGCAGATAAGCACATGACACGCATGCACGATTTTTTCCACCAATCCAGTTCAGCACAAACTCCACCCCACAGCCGATTCTACAGTCCTGATTTCCTACACAATGCTATGCTACAATAAATTCTAACCCCTAAACCTACCATACACTTGACCCTAACCTTAAAATAGACCAGTGAAATAGACTGCATGGTAGTTAATAACTGCCCCCCATTTGAGCATGCCCCGGCTGCTCCCGACAAGCTGGATGGCGCCTTGTATGGCTGACACCGCCGTCGGTGTATGAATGAGTGTATGAATGGGTGAATGTGAGGCAAACTGTAAAGCGCTTTGGTGGCCATTGGGTCTGTAAAAAGCGCTATATAAATGCAGTCCATTTACCATTTACCATAAGATTATGCGATATGAGATCGCCGAGCCGGGAAGATCTGTAACAGGACCTCACCGGACAATGGGACCTTTTTAGTTGTACTCAACGTCACTGATCCATCCTTCCCTGCGAATCTCGAGCCCCAGGACACCCCGTTGCTTAGAACACAGTGATAGAGTAAAAACTTTCCCACGTGCTGCGCTAAGACGGCTTGCAGGAGGTAAACTCCAGTCTGAATGCCACTGGCCATGAGCTCTGTGACAATTGGCTGAAGCCAGAGCCAATGGTGAAAGACCCTGTCCCATTTTCGAGGTTCTGCCCACTTTTTGAGCTAACGCCCCATTTTGGAGATCTACGGTCTGCAGTTATACCCATAGACATAATAAATACATAGACGCCCTATTGGCCGCTGGAGCGTACGTCAATGGCGCCGCCATATTGGGGATGGCAACTTTCCCATACCTCTCAAACCAGGAATGGAGAAAAAATGCCTGTTTTGTGCGCTGCTTGGGGCTGTACAAATCGCCACACAATTGAAAACAGCTTTCGAGGAATTACCTTTCACAAGCAAGACTAAACGTTTGTTTTTGGTTGTATTTGGTCATGATTTAATTAGTAATAGTAACGTTCAGAGGTTAAATTTAAAAATACTACTGTTATTGTGTCACGAAATGTAGTTTTAATAGTTTTTCAGTCGACAATGTAGTTGTTTAAAGCTCAAATATGTGGTTTGTTTATAAAGATAGCGCCTATTTAAAAATTTGATCTGACGTTTTCGGAGTTGTAAGATGCTATCACCAGGCGCTCACGCTCGTCTACCCCGCCTGGAGCAGCCGTACCTCGGCCAGTGCTTCTGGCGTTTTTGCCGCTGGCTCGGATGTCTCTAGTCTAGTTCTTAAACATGAGATATAATTCGTCTTGTGTATATCTAACGGGCAATCTTTGGTCTCATTAATCTATAAATGGTTCCCTGGTAAATCGTTTTGGCTGAGGGCAAAGTGAACTTTCATAACTTTAAATTTAGGCTATTTTAACGTTGTATCCTGCAGCTGTATGTTTGACTGAAGCTACTTCTGTTATAATGGCTATTACTGATCAATAAAACTGAAATTTAACAAAAAGAGTTAAATATTAAATATAAGTCACTATTTAACTTATTTTTTATTGTGTATATTCTGTAATTGATATTTCTTATACTATTGCTATTATTATAGTATTATTAATAAACTATATGCTATTATCAATATTTTTATGATTGTATTATTGTACTTATGATATTATATAATTATACTATTCATTACTATTTTATTTGCTGTATACTATTTGTTTATTTTATTGACTAAACTATTAACTATTACTTCTCACTTTATGTTATATTTACTTGCATTGCACTGTAGTTGTACCATAACATATGCATTATCATAAAGGATCCATCTTTGTTATTGCTAAAACCTGGTCAATCACAGAAAATGCTTTTTCCACAATAAGAAAACTTAAATTATATCTCAGTATGGGGGTCTTCACCATTCTTATCCAAGAATAAAAAGCCAAATACATGACAAGCCTGACCTTTGACCATTCTTTATTAAAAAAAAAATATTTTACAAGTCTAACTATCGAGATTTTAAATAACTAGAGATGGAACTTTTTGTACACCACATACAAACCACTGAAATCGGTTGATAAATGTAAAAACAGTTTGTTTTTATCCAGAAAAAACGCAGCTCACCCGTTAACTTACATTTGATTAGTGCAGTCTTGCCCTCCGCAAAATGGCGGACCCGTTGACGTATCGCAGCAACGTTCCAAAGCGGCCAATAGGGCGTCTGTATTTTTTATGTCTATGGTTATACCCAGAGCCATATATGAGAGAAAGAGTTGCGACACGCTTTGATGTCGCCGCGACGGCTGTCACGTGGTTCATGTAAGCCCCAATAGTTCCAAAACATACGCGGGCTGTCATGTTCTTCTATGGACAGACAGCAGCGATTGCATTATTAAACGGTAAATATAAAATAAAACACACACCCAAGTACTTTTTAAGCTGTTATTGCATTTTGTTAATGTCAGTTTTGCATGTGGAGAGGCAGGGTGACAACTTAGATAAGTTTTAGGCTATATTTTTGGAGGGAAAAGCTTAGTGTTCATGTTCGCATGGGTAGTAGCACTGGCTTTAGCGGCTCTAACTTAACTTTTCCATGTCATTCATCTGATGATGGACGTCTCTTGATATTTATTTTAGCACAACTGGGCTGTATTAGGCTATTGATTCCCGTGATCTTGCTTATAAATTCCGATTGAGCCATTAGCCTACCTTCGTGATCACGCAAGGGAGGTCTGCAGTCCGTTCAGAACTCCAACCAATATAAAATATAAATAATTACGCTGTGCATGTACAAATGAATGATTTAGGAGGGAAATAGACTGCTCCCATAACGTAGAAAGCAACGACTATATACAGCAATGTTCGGTAAATATTCAACCGAAAAATATTCTTCATAAAATTAAACCGGAGAAATAGTTAATGAGTGAATTAACTATGTTCCTAAATACATATGAGCACATTTATAACCCTAAATGTGCATAACCCTAACCCATTTAAATAAATGAATTGTGTGTGTGTGTGTATGTATATATAATATTATATATAGGCTATATATATATATATATACATATACATATAAAATATTATTAAAAATATTATATATTATATACATCAGGTTACCAGTTAGCTAACGTTAGTGAAGTGTTGGTCACGTAAGCTATCGCTGCAATTAACCTATTATCTTCCAATAAACATTTACTAAAACTGGCTACATAAAATATAAAATATAATACTTTATATAAAATATAAAGTATCATATAATATAATACAGACTAGATTCACGAGAGGTCGGCTAATGTGTGTAAAAGTAAAAAAATACCGTAATTTCATTAATTTACCAGCGAGCGTACTTCGGAAGCACTGAAAATGAATGGGGTTCAATGCTGGAACTATCAGTGTTTGGAACTATTGGCTGCTCCACGACACGCGTTACTTCCGCATTCCAAAGTTCCTATGGCGGTCTATGGGAGTGTCGCAACTCTTTCTCTCTATGGTTCTGGTTATACCCATAGACATCATATAGAGATGTCTATGGTTATACCTACTTGCCTTCGCCAGGTTCCCGACTGGAGTGGGTATAAGAGAGAGGAGGTGCGCTGAAACAACGAGAACTGGCGACACGTGATGAGGCACACCATATTTAAGCCTTGTCACAGCCGCTGTTAAATGCCGAGTGCGCCTCCCCTCGAGAGGCCGGTCTCTCCAGGCAGGAAGCGCTGGAGATGTGAGTCACCAGACCCGCGGTCCGGAATGGAGAAGCATGCGTGACGCCACTGACAGGCTAGGATGCCGGGCCACTATTCCCCTCAGTTGCCATGGCCTAGAGCCGCTCTTTCCTGAAGCCGTTGTCCCTCACGCCCTGGACCTGGACCAGAGAGAGAAGCGCGTGCGGCCGCCGGACCCATCCTTACTGATCACTGCCCCTTCTTCACGATTCCCCAGCACGATGAGAACACCAGATCCCTTGTTAATTTCCACACTTTATTTTCCTTTTTTTTTTTTTTATGTTATTTTTGTTAAATAAATGTGTGTCCACTGAGTCTGTCGTTTGCTCCTCCCGCCACAATAAATATATATATATATATGAATGATTACACTTACACTTTTTCTGGTGCCATGATATTCAAACTAAAAATATAAATGAAAATACAAAGAGAACAGAGCAACAGGCAGAGATGAGAAGGAAACTGACAAGAGGGGAAGGAGTGATGAGGTGTTAATTCTGCAAAGTCTCACATTGATGTGCTGGTTTCTCTGATGGATGAAGAAAGTGTGTTGTCAGCTGAGCTGTAGGCAGAGAGCAAGAAAGGGTGAGCAGTCCACAATCCGCCCTGAATGCCAACAACGCCTCAGCCTGCAGCCCTCAAAATAACAACTGCTTAATAAGCAACGCTGTCCGCTAATGATCCCTGGGTCAGGATTTACAATGAATTATGATTAGTATAACAGCATGTTATTGCATGCACAGTTTAAATAAGACAATGTCTAAATTCTCCCACTATCACTTAGGGTTTGTTTAAATATCCCTGCACTGGGCTAGACGCTATTGATCTGGAAAATCAATTACTAGCTGCACAGCTGATTTTGGACCAGGATTTAATAGCTCAGAGGTAATTGTACAGCACAAACTACATAGCAGGATGTCCTTAAAGATCCACAACACTTTCTCAGTATAACTAAAGCACATGATCCGATACAGCAGTAATCCCATTCCTAATCCTGACCTTTACTATACAGCCGACTAAAATCCAGTGATGTGCAGTACATCTGGACAAGTCGGTATGGAACTTGTGATAGTCTTTTCTTCCCTATTGTGACATATATCTGAGTGAAATGTCTTCTTGAACAAGAAAAAAAAAAAATAAGGGCGGGACTTGATTTTGTCCAACGGTTATTGATTGGATCATTGAATAGTCGTGTATTGCTATTGCTGTGTGATTGATAGGTTTTCCTGCCCTCCAACCAGTAAACACATTGTGGTGAGCAGGATGAGGCAGTGGCTGTGAGAGAACGGCGTGAGACCGGTGGCGTGATTGATAATGAACGACACCTGTGCGACACACCGGTCTTGTATCTCTCACGGAGGAGCGGAAGCATAAAGGAGGAGCGACGACAGTGAAGATCGAGAGAGGACAGGCCTGGACTTGTGTTGTGTTTGTTTTATTATATGTGACAGCAGTCGTCCGTGAGGGGCTGCTGTCTTTTACTTTTGTGTTGTATTTGTTTATTTTATTATTAAATTGTGTTTAATGTTCGCCGGTTCCCACCTCCTTCTTCCCACACTAACTTCCCAATCTAATTGCGTTACACATCTTCAGAGAAGAGATGTCACCGCAAGAGGGAGGTGAAGTTATTTTTATTAAAGATTACGAGGAAACGTGAATAAAAAATAAAGATCTGCATGGATAACTAATTTAATAATAAATATTGCAATATTCCATTAAAAAAAAATTGTCAATTTTGATTTCAGAGTTTGATGTTTTAAATGTACACTGGGCCCAAGCATTCCTCCAACCAAAGATACTGCAATTAGTAAAATGATTTATTTAGTTTATGATTATTGGATAAATTAGACAGAATATGTTATGACTTTATATGTTACACTATTGTTGAAAAGTTTTGGGTCAGTAAGATTTGTATGTTTTTGAAAGAAGTCCTTATGCTCACTAAGGTGCATTCATGATCAAAAATAAAGTTAAAACAATAAAATTGTGAACTATTATTGGAATTTAAAATAACTGTTTTCTATTTGAATACATTTTAAATTTGTAATTTAATGTGATGGCAAAGCTGAATTTTCAGCAGTCATTACTACAGTCCTCAGCGTCACATGATACTTCAGAAATAATTCTAATATTCTGATCTGATGCTCAAGAAACATTTCTTATAATTATCAATGCTGGGAACAGTCGTGACGCTTAATATGTGGAAACTGGGATACATTTTATCCATGATTATTTGTAAGGAAAATTCACATGATGGTATAAGCCCAGATAGTATGTGACACAAACCCACATTTTATACACAATCTTATCAACTCAAGCAATGATTTTATATCACCCTGACATGTTGAACACAACAGAATAACGAGTCTGGTTTGGTATTCTTTTCCGTTTGTCAAAAGATGTTAAGAAAAGGCCACTGAAAGCCATGGTGAAAACATCATTTGGAGCCCATCTTTGCTCCTTACATTGTTATGGCACAATGAATGACATTTAACAATGGCCAGATGGAGAATTGACCATCCTGTTCCTGGCTCTGTCTTTAGATATAATGAGAGCATTTCAGACTGAGTCTAAACTGTCAACCTGAAGGGTAAAAGCAGATATTTTAACCAGAGGGGGTGGTATAACAAGACAGTGAGTTTGAAATGACAATGACTTGCGAGAAGTTTGAACTTTAATGGTGTGGTGGTCCTAACAGACCAGGAAAATGCCTTTCTTATTTACTGTTCAAGAAGGTGCACATGAACTATTAAAAGTACAAAAGTCAGTCATTTAGATTTATTCATATAGCACAACAATAAAACATATTACATCAACTGTTAACCAAAGGGCTGTACAGTTAAATCAAATAGAAGAAAAAGAATGTATGTTACCCCAAAAAAGTACGTTTTGGAGTAATAAAAAATAAAATAAAAACTTAAATGATGTGCCAATATGTCAGTGGTCTTAGACTTGTTGCATCTTGATGTAATGTTGCATCATGCACAAGCTTTTATTAACTTTTATTTCACGCTGTAGTGATGAGTTATTCCAAAGCCGCCATGATCAACGTATTCTAAAATTAGTACTGGCAGGCAGGGCTGGACTGGGACAAAAAAAAAATCGGCCCTTGCATTTTGGTCCAGATCGGCCCACTACATATGATCAAACACAACCGATCTTTGCACGCCCTTGAGTATACCAACTCCTATTCCTTAAAACCACTAATGCCATGTATTGAGTGAGTAGGAATGAGTAAGAGTTAACAGATGAAATAACTACTAATTGTAAAATACAGTGAACAATACTCCACAGTGATGAATCCTAAAACAAGCTATAAGCTGCATTGGCATAGCAATACCAGTGTTTCACACAGGATTTTTGGTAAAACTGTGGTGGGTGGACCTCGGTCTCTCTAGGGGGTTTCGGGGCCATGCCCCCCGTAAGAAAATTTGGTGCTTTTTAATGTTAAATTCATCAATCTGCTCCAACCCTTTGATTCTCCAACCCTTATTCAGTGTGCAAATTGAACAAAGAAAAACTCAAAACTCTTTTAGTTGTGATATAGTGTCTGTCTACATTACACTACTACATAATAATAGTTATACTATTTATCCCATGACAGTAATAGCCATATATTGTAAAACAAATGCACTGAAAAATAAAATAAACTTTCATAATTAGTTTTGTACTAATTTCTA
Source organism: Rhinichthys osculus (assembly GCA_029959095.1). Classification (NCBI taxonomy): domain Eukaryota; kingdom Metazoa; phylum Chordata; class Actinopteri; order Cypriniformes; family Leuciscidae; genus Rhinichthys; species Rhinichthys osculus. The sequence goes on along the minus strand of JARWKJ010000004.1, from coordinate 19,448,445 downwards.
TACTTGGAAGAGATAAAACATATAATCTTTTATTTTGACGGAAACTGCACTGAGCTTTTATTTTGTCAGAAAACAATTCTTTTTACATTTTACAATTCTAGCAAAATGCGTAATCGTCAAATATGCAGAAGTGGAAATAATGCGTAACTGGGTAATGGGTTCCTACACTCTGTCATAGCCTAAGTGTTCTGAAAGAAGCCTAGTTCTGCTTACCGCAGTTCTCTACACTCACTCATTTCTCTCCTCATCCTCCTCACTATCCTCATCAGCCACTTGAAGGGCCTGTTTCTTTTTTTCACGCTATTTCTCTGCACATTCCTTGCGTTTCTTCTCCATCTCTCTGACTATTTTGACAGATACACAGTCACGGCACGAACGCTCGGAGCCCAGAGGGGGAGGTGTTTAAAGATGTGATTGGACCACCCCAGTGTCAATCAAGAAAAGAACCAATGGGCCGCTGATCTACGTGTTTCATGGGTCGGTCTGTGAGGAAAAAAAAAAACTACGCTGACTTTTTTTGTTCAATGCATTACAACAGCACAAAGATCCCATCGCCGCCAATTAAGCAAAACAAAACTAAACGAATGGAAAGTATGAGATCTATCGGCCCAAAAAGCACGTCGGCCCACCGGGAAAGTGCCCGGTCTGCCCGATGGCCAGTCCATCCCATGTAATCTTAATATGTCATCCCTCAGGAGGCGACACACAAATTTTTTTTTTTTTTTTTTTATTATTATTTTCATCCACTATGACTGGAGTCTTCATTTCATGTTACTGTATATCCTTTTTTTTTTTTAAATCCTTTATGGTGTAAAACTATTTTAAATGACAAAAAAATTGATTGGGGGTTGAAAAATTCAGCAAATAGAAAAAACAATACGTTAAGAGTTTAAACACAGTCACGACTACCCTTAAGATACTTATTATGCTCTACACTGCAGTTCCTGTCCCTTTTTTACCAGTATATAAAATAACCTCCTCCTCAACAGATTGTGTGATACTTTCATCAGGCACTTAATGAATGAAGTCATCTATTGAAATATTTGAAGACAAACAGTCAAAGTTGTATTACTTACAATCAAAGAGGATAAGAACACAACATATTTTACTCAGAAGGAAAATTGAAAGCTTCATCCTGAATTCATGTAGGTTAAAGTCATTTGCATTTATTTATTATATACAAAAACTGTAAATGTAATGATGCTAATTTTAAATTAATAAGCAATAATCAAATGTTAACAAATAAACTATATATAAAAAAGTAAATATATATTTTCAGATACAAGCCATCATAAATAAATAAATATTTAGATAAAATCCTATTCTCTCATTTTCTTTTCTCTTCATTTCCCCGTCTATGGGGAATTAATTAATGCTAAACTCTTTTTAAGTTTGCAGATTTAATAGTAAACAGGAGAGAGGAAAAATCCCAAATTGTGGTCAGCATTTACAATAAACAACATACAATTATCTTCTGCTCTCATCTCTCTTTTGTCTAAGCTGTTCCACTCACAGAAAATGCTGACTATTTTAAATGTGCTCTTCAGCACTGGAAACACAGAAAAGCAAGCTTGCATGCCAAAATAGAGATAGCTGGACCATAATGGATTTAGTGCAGCGTTTTATGCAATTATGGGCAGAGCATGTGATTTAGGTGAGCTTGAAAGAGGACAGAAGTAGTGGGCTAAGGGTCACTCCATCTCGGATACAGTAAACACATATAGATTTTTACTAAATGAAATTTTAACACATAGATTTTTTTTTATAGTGTAAATAAATACACAAATCCGGCGAAACACGGAAGTAAAGCAGCGCCGCCATTACTGCATGCCTTTGCTGCTAAGGAAGTAGAGGAAGTAGCGTTGGTCCCGTAGGCGGTTGTAGCAGATGTTAGCTGTACGAAATGTTATTTCTATGTAGTTTTTTTTAGTATGTATGCTGTCCAGTGATGCCAGGAAGAGCATGTTGTGTGGTTGGCTGTTTTAACAACAAATAAAACCGTTTGTGAAATTCACAAACCTTTGTTGCGCATTGACTGCCCATGGAATGTTACGGCCATACGGATTACACAGAGTTCCTGGTGCGGGCGCGGGTGGTAATGCACTCACTCTGTGTGTGAATTCTGTATGCTGGCAAATCTTCTAATTATAACAAACAAAGTGCATATATTATGAAAGATTCATTGTGCAGTCAGCTTCATTGATAATAATAGAGATGTGTGAGATTGCGATGAACTGATGTCAGCTTTTTAGGAATTAAGGGCGCGCACTTGCGCGCATTCAGTCATGCCAAACCATGCACGCAGTAGCCTGCTTGCTTTTATAACAGTGTGGTTTGTGTGTTAATGCTTTAATAACAAATAATTTATCAGGAGCATTTATGCTGATGTGTATGGTGGCGACACGTAGGCTAACTTGAAACTATTTGGAGGTAACGTTACAGAAAAAAAGTCTATTTGCGGGCGGGAGAAAGTAACATAGAAAGTAGTTGCAGGGCTCTCAAGTGTCACGCATTGAGCGTGACAGTCATTAATTTCGGTCTTTTGTCACGCTCTCCCGCCACACATTGTATTTCTCACGCTGGAAAACTATTTATAATATGTAATATGCCGCAGCGCCCAAAATTTCTCTGTCCGCGCCGCTCTCACTATGGAACCGGCAGGAATCAAGCGCATCTCGAGGAAGTTCATGTAGTCGTGGCAAATAAACAGCTCGAGCGTGTGTGTTAAATGAAACTGCGCGTCGACTGCACCATTCATTCACACAGAACACGTAGGATTCGTGTTTAAATAGTATTATTGCGAGGTATAGTATTATTACAAAACAATGGTAGGGGAAACACTGAGTTATTTGCAACTTGTGAAGCTTGTGAACTTATTAGCAACACAGCTAGTAATGACAGCGTTCGGTTTTATTGTTGTCATCAATTAATACACGTCTTAATTACATTACATTTGGCTGATACATTTTTACATTAATACATTATGTTGTCAATAAATTACCTTTATCGGTAAGCTTTGGCCACTATCTGACATCATCTACCCAATGTTCCCTTTCACCAGACATTTTCTTTCATGAGCAGGATCCGCTTTCATTGAAATGTCATTAGAGGGCACCGGCAAGTGTCACACCGTCACCCTTAGCAGGCACGCAGTAATGGCGGCAGGCAAGATGGCGGCGCCCATAGAGTTCACGGCGGATTTGTGTATAGGCTAGATTATGGAAAGAATAACAACCATCACCACACCTTGGGTTGAATTTCCATGAAGAATTTATATATGTTTATTTATATATATATATATATATATATATGCATCGATCAAACGTCAAACGATACGATGCCAGACATAAAATATCGATATACGGTACCTTTATTTTGACACTCCACATCCTCACGTAACTTTTCTCAGCTGAAATAGACGTCTGACAAGATTGACTGAACCCTAAACACGTTTTGTCACAAAAGCCGGGTCCACTGTCAAGGCATCACGAGTTCATGTTTTACAGCAGAAACCGATAAGCAGCACCCTTGTTGTTTGTGAACACAACCCGAAAAGTCAGTTTTAGCGAATCAGCGCGCAGTATTCAGGTCAGGTGACAAGGCTGTTAGTCACTTCGAAAAGACACGCTAACTGAGAGGAGTTTCGTCAAAGCGGACTAAAAGTGATCGAGGATGGATAATTTCAACGAACTTGCCCTGGTGGGAAAAAAAAAATACTAAGTATACTTGCAGCCAGACTAATTTAGCATACTTCAAGTGTATTAATGATTAGTTAACTTGAAGTGTGCTATTTTGAAACAACTAATTTTGTACCAAGTATATTTTAGTTGTACGGTAATTAAATTAAAGCATAACTTTAAGTGTATTTAGTGTACCTTTGTGTACTAAATTGGAACAATTTCAAGTATACTAAGTAGAGACTAATTACATGCTTGATTAGGGATATTAAAGTGTACTTTATTTGTGTTAAAAGTACGGGAAAAGTCCACGAGCAGGGACTCGAACTCGAGTCTCCCGAATCACAACGGAGCTTCATATTGGTGCACTTGCCCACGAGGCTATCGGCGTGTATACTACAAATTGCACACTTTGTCTTCAATAACAAATGCACATTAATAGATAAATAATACTTAGCTATACTTTGTACAAAATACTAATTTATACAATAATGTATTTTGAAAGTATACTTTCAATGCATTGTGACAATGATCATTTCCAGTACACAGTTAAAATGTACCGAAAATATATCTTAATTAAGTGCAAATAAATTTTTTTTTTTAAATACACTGAATTTTCACTTCAAGTATATATTTTTTTAAATTTACTAAAGTACAATTATTTTAAAGTATGTTAAAAGTTGCATTGTGAAAATAGGTAAAAGCTTGATGCTAATATATTTTTAATATATTTAAAGATTTAAACATTTTTGTTAGTATATTTGCATTGTACAATTGAAAAAGGGAATATATTTCAAATACAATAAAGTATACTTTTTTTACTAGGATGATGAATCAGTAATATCTTCTTCGTTGCGTAAAAGGAAAATAAAAGCTGAAACTTTTTTTACGTAAACTTCCTAAAGCAGCACGTTAGTGGTGAGGGGAAAGCTTGTCAGACGTCTATGTCAGTTAAGGAGATTAACATAGTGTTTTATTATGTATCATAGCAATTACAAATCCTTTTAACTATGAAACATGAAATGTGGAGTTAGCTGCTTTTGCCCCCCCCAAAAAAATATATATAGCCTATATATCGTGCCACAATATATCGCAATGCAAAAATACAACAATACGTATTGTGGATAGTAACAATATGTATCGTGGATAGTTCCCCCAAAATAAAAATTACTGTGTGAGAAATTTTTTTACTTTTTTTTCAGAGTTTTAGTGTCAGTACTACATTAAACTACTATATAATGTTGATTATAAATGTATAATAATGCAAAAGGGTAATATTTGTGGGTCCTCCTGATAATGCCAAATGTCTTATGTTACCAGTAAAAAGTGGCCTACATTATTTTAAATATATCTAGTCAGTGACAGAGTGCAAGCATATTCGTCTAAAATAATTCTGTATTTTCAGCTTCAGAATCATGAATATTTTTATTCTGGTGTCTCTATTGTCCTTGGGTAACAAGCACCAAGTCCAAACCTATTCATTTAAACCCACAATGTAATATCAAAGTTAGCATTTTAATCAACAGTACATTTTTTGTTAACCTTTTATCATATGTCTTGGAGTATCGCAATAATATCGTATCGTGAGTTCAGTATCGTGATATGTATCGAATCGTGACATGAGGTTATCGTTACACCCCAAATAAAAAACAAACTTTAATTTTGTAAGTTACCTGTATTTTTAGAGTTATTATTACTTAATCAAAACAACCCAGCTGCAGTTTGATTGATATTACTTGGAATGCACCATTAAAAAAAAAAACATGATTTATGAAAATGAACAAGAACGGCGTGATCTTGAGAGTGATTGCCTGAGAGGCAATTTTCAAAGAGTTATATTTTGGTTGCATTTGTGAGTTAATGAAAGTAACTGGTTGTGTAAACTTGGCACATACTATCTAAATATCGATAAATCAATCGATATAGCCCTGAATCAAATCGTATCTCAGAATTTTTTGAGGTATCGGCAAATATCGTGTCGCTGGGAGAGAGAGATTCTTAATACTGTATTAAGAAAATTTCTCAGAAAATTATAAGCAGGTCTGATGAGTCCTAAATGAAGCACGTTGTTTCAAAATGACACACAACCGAGCATTCCTATAGATCAATCCTGTTAGCTGGGTATTGTTCTGGGATGAAGGTGTTGCAATGGTTTACATTGTGTTGAACATTTAGGACCACTCTGGAAGTTTAAATTTTATGAACTGGTTCTACTAGGTTCTTACCTATCCACAAAATTTAATAGTGTACACATCATAACAAACAAAAACAAAATTATAAATAATCTACACATCTGCCACCACAAATTTTGTTAATACATTTAAAATCCCACAATGCTAATTTCTAAGGATGTCAAATGTCTAGTAACGATGGTTTACTTATTTATTATTTAAATATAGCTTTGATATGAACTTTTCAGTAATTTTTACACAATTATTCTAAATTAAACTGATGTTGTTATTATTTTTTTAGTTTAATTAATATTAATTGTTTAATTTAATGTTAATACATCATACACAGCATAAACGACAACAAACAAAGTTAAGTCTGACACAGAGAAAGGGATTCGTCTTTGGGAGAAAAAAAAGAAATGACATTTGGAAAAACTTTCATTTCATGTGTGTAGGGCAGGCTACTTCTAACATGTTTAGTTGGTAAAATAAATATGTTGTAAATTCAAATCAGAGCGTCTTCCGTGTCTGGAATGGATGTATTCTTGACTCTATAAGGTAGGGCCTAACAATAATATAATAAGATAACAGAAGATAAGATTGTTTGAAATGGGTTTGGCTAAAAGAAAATTTTGGTTTCGTCTATACTATAGGTACTTATACTATATTGACTGGGTTAAATAGAATACTAAAAAGAGACTAAAATACCATTTTCATTGACTAAAACTAGACTATGTCTTTCGTCGACTAAAACTAGACTAAAATGTCATCAGTTTTCGTCGACTAAAACTAGACTAGACTAAAAAGAGTATGAATGTGACTAAAACTAATAAAAACTAAAATGACAGCTTGACACAAAGACTAGACTAAAACTAAAATTAAAACAGGCCGCCAAAAACAACACTAGCTGAAGCCAAAAACAACACTAGCTGAAGCCAACAACCTGCTTACTAGTATGGGAAGCGGAGGCCTCAGCAGGATGACTCAAGAGCAGAGGAGGCCTGCCCACTTACACCAATGTGGCTCTTCCAGAACTTAATCTAAAATGTGAAAAGTTCATAGTTTCAGAGCTCAGACAAAGGGCCTAAAAGCAACTCTATCGAGAGGGCCCTTTTTTTTGTACTACTACCTACAACGCTGTTTGCATGGAGGCCTCAGCATGATGACTCTCGAAGGAGAGGAGAACTGACACATGCTAGAATACAGCTACAGGCTCACCTGGAGGCCTCAGCAGGATAACTCTATTAGGAAGAGGGGCCTACCAGACTTACACCTGCATCTACCAAGCCGCAAATATGGAGGCCCCAGCAGAATGACTCTCGAAGGAGAGGAGGCCTGACACATGTAGATAGGACAGCTAGCTTGACTACCACCAGAGCTCAGGGAGCAAGGGTCCTAAAACAGCTCCTCAGAGAGGGAGGGACCACTTCTCAAGCTCTACCTGGAGGGCTGTTTGTACGGAGGCCTCAACATGATGACTCTCAAAGGAGAGGAGGCCTGACACATGTAGATGGGACAGCTAGCTTGACTACCACCAAAGCTCAGGAAGCAAGGGTCCTAAAACACCTCCTCAGAGAGGGAGGGATCCCTTCTCAAGCTCTACCTGAAGGGCTGTTTACATGGAGGCCTCAGCAAGGGTCCTAAAACACCTCCTCAGAGAGGGAGGGATCCCTTCTCAAGCTCTACCTGAAGGGCTGTTTACATGGAGGCCTCAGCAGAATGACTCTCAAAAGGGGGAGTAGGCCTACCATACCCTTTAGCCTAAAATATAACTCTGGATTAAGAGAGAGGCTTCTTCCCGATGCAGAGACCTGTAGGGTATCTGGACTGTGTCAGTTGGGACTCTACATGTAAAAAAGCTTTTAACATTTGACTCGCGTCTAGTAATTCACCAGTGATCGCCAGAAAGTCTGTTCCTAATGGCATTCATTGACACCTTTTATGGCATGCAAATGTTTACACACAGCCATGGGTTCGAGCCTCAAAGAGATCAGCATCTCCTCAGAGCCATGCCAGGTGGCCAAGAAAAGCTCACTCCAAAAACGCATACACACAAACAGACATTCCTTCATTGAAATCTATAAAGTAACAATTCTGGAAAAGGTACAATACATCCTTATATACCAATGTGTTCTGTTTTCATTTTAGTATAATTATGACTTTCTAGTTGCGTTAGTTGAACTCTAAACGCCTATATTCAAGCTATAGGAATAAATCTCTGTTGTTGTATGTGCCAAACACATCTTTTTTGGTATCGATGTAAACCCCTCGGTTTGTCTTAGCTGAATCTATGTAGTAGATTGTGATAAAATGTATTTTACTATGTTTTACCATCTCTGGAGTGAGACTGAACACGTTTCTGTCACTGTCATAAAACATGCAAATTAGGTGGTCAGAAAGAGACAAAGGAATCCTTCCCGCCAAGATTTTGTTGAATGTCATTGGGCAGGTTGCTCCGAAAGAGGTGTGGACTGTTTTCCTTAAAAGTGACGGTCCAAGCAACTGCTCGCTCTCTTCTTCTGCTCTCTTCTTCGGCTCCTTCCTGTGTTGGATGTCTCCAGTTTGTCCTTTTCTTCTTAGTCTTAGTCTTTTGTTTTATTTTGTTAAGTTTTGTTTTTCCTTTTCGTATTCTACTTTGTTCATTTCCACAGACGAGGAATGAACTTAGCCTGAATTATTTCTTTGGTAACTTTACGTCCAGGACCTTTAAACCTTTGTTGAAAGTGCGCGATCCGGACCATCCGCAGACCACGTGACGCTCCCACGGAACGACACACCACACACATGCGCTTTCTCGAGTCAGCACCACAAAGAACTATATGCAAGTATTCGTGTTATCAAGCTTTAATGCGTTTATGATTCGATATCTTGGTGTCTCTCTGTCTCAAGGGTTTACGGTCTGTAATTTGACACTCTCCTTCGGGATCTCTCTCTCACTCTCTCCCTGTTTCTTTCACTTTCAGTTTCTTTCAGTGTCTTTTTGCTGTTTTATTGTTTGTAAGGTATCTGGGGTAAATCATTGACTCTGTCCTGAACGCAAATAAAGCACATTCTTCCTAAAACCCAAAGTTTTTAGGATTAATGAAAATTACTGGACTTTGGTGCCAACAAGTCTGTTCCTAACACTTTTACGACCCTGGAACACTCACCAGAGACTAACCCTGCATTCTCCCACTCACGTAGTCCAAACTTCAAAGGAATTCCAGAGAACCCCCCCTGTTGGGTGCTCAATGCACGCAGATACAAACACACACACATATATGAACTTTTACTACTCTCCTCATTTAAAGACATTTACTGAGGTATATTTGATATGTTGTTATGTTTGTCGATTGCCCAGGTCCTATGAAGGGATCTATGAGTGTGTGTTAGTTTAAAACAAACTGCAAGGGCAGTTAATTATGCTTTTAATGTAACTTTGCAATATAACTCTCCTTAAATGTCTTTCTTCCTATGTTCAGAATGCTTGTGACCTGACAAGGTCATTTATGTAATTGAACAAGCCATAAAATGTATTTTACTATGTTTAACCATCTTTGGAATGATTCTGAACAAATTCTGACTGATCGTAAAACCTGTGAATGCGGCCATAATTTAGCTTTGACAAGACAAAGAGAATTTTGCCGCCAAGAGTTTCGTTGAATGTCATTGGCCAGTTCGCACCTCAGAGGTGTGGACTCCAGTTCCTTTAAAGAGAACTGGACTCGCTCTTCCTGTCTCCTCTGTCTTCCCTCTCTGGCTGGTACCCTGGACTGCTCTTCCTCCAACATGTGACGCGTGCTTGACTCTCTCGCTCGCTCATACTCTGGACTCTTCCTTCCTCCATCATGTGACTCCTTGGTCCATCGGGACCTCGTGTTCATGCGATGACCCATCTTTCCTTTGTTTGTCTAGTTCAGTTTTATTTTCCTTTTTGTATTCTCCTTTGTTCATTCTCACCGGCGAGTGAAATGAACTTAGTTTGAATCATTTCTTTGGCAACACCTTCAACGGACGATTGGAACATCCCGCCACACGGGCGCGCCGGAAAGGACCTCTGACCGGGTTCGGAACACACGTAACGTTACACGAGAGAACATGATCAGCAAGTATTCGTTTCCTATCGAGATCTAAATACTGCTAAGATTGCCTGCCCTAATTAGGGTACGATTTGACTAGTTGTCTCTCTTAACGGTTCTGTGTCTGATGAATTTTGCCAAACTCACCAGCTCTCTCTCTCTCTCTCTCTCTCTCTCTCTTTCTATATGCATTCTCCTTCCTCGATGTTTTATTGTGTTTGTAAATACACTTATTCCTTGTAACGTTTATTAACCGTATACGTAATCACCTTTATTAAATACATATATTCATTGATTGACTCTGCCTGTGCTCATACTTCAAATCACTTAAATGTTTCGATCAACTACAAGCTTTGAAATGGTATAATACTTTAAATAGTATTGTGACAAAACAGGAAAGCTATCTTTTACGGCCGTAAAGATCGTCTCTTCCTGCGAGTCTCTTAAAGGTAATTTCTCTGTGGAAATTGATGAAGATCCATGACCAGTTTGCTGGACAAACAGATTATTCGATAATAATTAATTCCATTGAGGAGTATCCTGAGAATCTATATATTCCAGACGATTTGTATATGAATATTGAATTATAATTCGTTATGATTTGATTATTGATAAATACAATTGATCTATCTTGCCGATCTGTATGAATAATTGATTATACATCCATTATATTCGGTCGTTCATAACAGATTGGCAACGTAACCCCTTTGCCGGGTGATTTTTAACATGTATTGTTATCTGGGTCAAACCCGTATCAATAGTCATTAATTTGTAATTAATAAATATTGAATACATATTCCCCAATGGCCCAAATACTTTACATGTTTGTATATACATTTATTCCTCGTGCACATTTCAAAGTCCCTTTAATGTTGCGATCAAAGCTATGTGCTTTACAAATTTATTGATACTTAAAAAGGTATTGTTATAGAACAGGAAAGTTAATCCTTGTGGCCAGAGGAATAGCTTCTCTTGAAAGTCTATAAAGGAGGATAATTTTGTGAAGTTATGGAGATCGAATGATCAGGTTTGCTGGACAAGCAGATGATTCAATCATAAATTAATCCCCTTAAAGATTATCCTGACAATCGATCTATTTTAGACAATTGACATATTAATATTTAATTATAACTCTTGTGATTGATTATTGATAGTACAATTGTTCGTTGCATTCAATCGTTCATACAGAACATTGGCAACTTATTCCCTTACAGGTAATTTTATAATTTGCAGGTGATTCCCGATCAGGTTTCATGATTAGTTATTAAAATTATATTCCCTGTAATAGAGCTAATCCCGAGATTCCCTTCAGACCAGATCTATCTGCTCAGAACTCTGGAGAATGGAGGCCTCAGCATGACCACTCTAAGAATGAGAGGAAGCCTACAACATCCTTATGTGCATTTTAGAAGTATGGCCGCTGGAGACATACTCAGCATGACGACCCTAAACTTAAGGGGAATACTGGAGTCTGCATTTGGGGCGGCCTGGCCGCATAAGGGAACTGGGAGCCTGTCACCCTAACACACCTGCCTACTGGGAGTATAGAGGCCCAAGCTTTGTGAGGGCCTGCTAGAACTCAACCAGAGGTGAAGTACTCTGCATAATGACCCAAGGAACCAGGGGAGTACTAGGCTTACTCAGTGCAATCTGAGAGATGAAGCACTCTTACAAAAACACCCTTGCTAACTAGGGGAGTACAACGTCATCCTAAGAGGAGTGATTTTACCACTGTCTCAAATTTAGAAACATATACTGCCTCACAGGGCTATGGGGAGCAGGGGCCTTAACAAAGAGACTCTAAGAAGAGGAGGCCTGCCATACTCGCACACAAGTCGTCTTAAACTAGTTTTTCTACTTGAGAGAAACCACTATGTTAGAAAAAGAAACCCCATAAAGAATATAAACACGAGTCTAGAGAGCGGAGGCCTCAGCAGATAACTCTCTGGAGTGAGAGGAAGCCTAGACACGCCTCTGAGCCCACAGGGAGGGAACCTGCCACCTGTGCTTATCACCACTGTAATACTAGCCGACTTCAGACCTGGCTGCCAGAAACTCAGTGAACAGAAAGCAACAAAGGCCCTGTAACAAACTCACCACACCGTAAGGGGAACCCATCCTATCCAGGAGGGGAACGGAGGCCGAATAACCCAGTAAATAAACCATATAGTATTATTACTTTTTTGGGGGGGAACAGCCTATCTACGTTCAATTAAACTTGAGGAGGCACCTAGTGCCAACTACTCTGCTAACGGCACTGTGGGGCTAGAGGGAATGTTCTCAGCGGTTGGTCTTTGGTTGGTCATACAACAAAGGCCTGAGGCAGACCGTCAGAATAGATTATCATCATCGGTCCGGCTCGTTGGGCCTGATGTTATGGGCTAAGGGGGAAAGAGGAAAATGAGGGTGTGCACAGGGAAGGAGGCAATTACCTGTCTCTACTCATGCCAGGACGCTCACGTCTGGCCTGAGCTACTTCCCTGACACCCTGCCTCTTCCTCCTGGACTCGTGCCGCCTCAATGACTTACTCCTGCCAGGAGGAGGGGCACGAGTGGCGACTGAGTCCTGCTGGCCCCGTCTACTATCCTGGGGTTAGACCCTGCCCCTGGTCCAAGTCCCTCAGCAGGTCAGCCTGGTACGCCTGCAGCACAGCCATCGTGTGCAGCGCAGCACCAGCCTGACCTGCCACCGCGTATGCCCTGCCATTCAGACGAGATGTGGTCTGGAGTGGTCTAGTGCAGGGTTGGAGCTCTTAGTGTCGATGTCTCCCCTTGTGAGAGATAGCTCGCAAATGTCTCCTCAACGGGAGGCATCGACACATACCCGTGCTCTCGCATTCCCTCCACATTCGTGTAATTGAAATGTTGGAAACGGTGAATGCGAGAGGAGTACGGGTTCTTCCATGCCTTCCAGGTCGGGAAGGAATGGAAGGCTCACCAGGGCTGGTGGGGTGTGGCCAGAGAGAAAGCGCTCGTCAAGCCTTCCACGAGCGGCTTCCCCTCTGACGCGCTGCCATGGCAACTCAAACCTAGCGGTGGTGCGCTCCATCACCTCCACCAGCTCCGCATACGTGGGGCAGGGGGGCTGGGCAGGTTCAGCCATTTCAGTATCTTCACCTGCTTCAGCCCCATCCTGCTCATCCAGGCTCGAAGCCAATAGAGCACTGGCTGTTGGACAAGAGGATGCTTCAGAAAGCGCATCCCCGCCCAACAGCACATTCTCGTCACCCTCCGACGAGTTTGAGAGATTCACTCCTCTCTCAAACTCATCTGCGAGCTCCCTCCGAGATCCCCACGATCTGAGTCTCCTCTCGGCCTCGGCACGAGCGGGACCCGAACCGCGGGGCAAAGATGACTGTCCTTCTTTCCTCGAGAAAAAAGACAGACGAGAAAGGAGCATTCTTATTGAAAAACGCTCACAGTCCGTGCATTTTGTCCACTCGAGAACAGAGCGCCCGTGCTCTTCACCCAGACAAAGCACGCAAAGGTCGGGAGTGTCACCAGGTGTGAGAAACCTCTCACACGGGTCGGGACACTTCCTAAAGGCGCTTGTTTGCCATATTATCGTTTAACTCACAGTGCAGTGAAACAGTCCCTGAAGACGAAAAGAGGATGGCATGTTCTATAGGCGCCCCTTTTATACTTCCTGGTCATGCTAGTTTCCCCTAGCGCTTTGACGCAGTGCGAGTTCTAGTGCTGCACGATTAATCATATCGCAATCGTAATCGCGATGTCAAACCTATGCAATTATATAACGCAAAGTGCCGCGATTTTAGATCAAATAAACAAAACGCAGCATCTCTTCTTTTTTGTCATCCTTTGACTAGTATTGCATGATCCCGCTCTTATTCGTGCAAATGCCTTTAAACCATAATGCACGACAAGTCAAAAGAGAATGGCTGCCTGTGAATGTCCTGAATGTGACTCACAGAAAGACACGCGCCAGTATAATGCGCATGCAGAGACCATGTGCCAGAATACAGTCTTTCGGCTTGAACGAACAATAACACACAATTATGCCAAAATGTCATTTTGTCGAGTATCTTCATAACATAAGAGCAGTCTCATGATGGACTAAAATAGTTGTGCTTGTGAGAGAATGAGGCGCGTGTGAGATCCGCGTCTCAGCAACGGCTGCTCTTAAAGGGCCAGCAGCGAATAAAGCGTTCTGTCAGTAAAGTTAATCAAAGAATAAAGGGAACATAGAAAATTACTCACTGCTCTTGACTAAAGAACTTTTGTAGCTTTAATAAGGATTAATCTATATATAATTTATAATTCATGCAGTGCAGACTGTTTGATAACTTTATTCAATTTCTGTATATATATCCTACCTGTTAAGACAGGAAGGGCACAGGTAAATATGGCATTTATTATGGGTTTATGCGCGGATTCTTTGAAGTTCACTTAATTTAAAAGCTGTTATATTTTTTTAAGGCTAATAAATATTTTAAAAGTTGATAGCTTTCAATTGTAATGATGGAATCATTGTAATGTTGGAGGGTTATAATTAACGTTTAAAATGTGGGGGTGTCGTCATTTTTATCCAGACACCAATGGTTTATTGATCATTATAGGTGTTATCAATCATTTAGTTGTTGTTGCTAGTTTGACTTGAGAAATACACATTAATACACAGAATGATCACTAATCTGTGTGTGCATTTTACTTTAGAACCAAGCCAGTTGACTCATGAAACCATTTGTTTATTATATCGAAATTGCATATCGCAATCGCAATATTGACCTCAATAATCGCAATATGACATTTTCCCCAAATCGTGCAGCCCTAGCGAGTTCCCTTTTGAAAGGGAACTGCTCTCTCTGTCTTATTCTATGTCTTTATCTCTCTTTCCTGTATTGCACTCATTTTTTCTCTGACACACACACACACACACACCTCTACAAACAAACCAGTGTTGCTGAAGAAACCCTGATTAGAGACGACAGACTGAGAGACACTGCCAAGAGTAGAAACAGCCACATTGCTGACAGACAGCAATTCCTCCATTCATAGTAGCCATCCCATAAGAAAAAGGGCCGTTGCAGTCTGATTAGTCAGTACGGTGAACTCGCCACAACACAATAGTAAACAAGCCACAACACAATGGAAATGGTCACACAAACGGGGCCTATATAGGCTATATAAATGACTTATTCGCACGTGAAGCTCCTCTTTCATAAATGCGGTATAATGTACAAATTTTGATATCCAATACATTTTTATGACCCCTTGAAATTTCTGAAATTTCACCCCTTCAATATATTATCATTGTATTGCACAATCAGCCAATTCATGGTGCTGTTTAGAGGTGTGTCAAAGCTAAACATGCAAGCTTTATACTAGTGGTAATGGACTAACGAAATCCAAATTTTGAACAGGGTTTACTTTACCAATATATATTTTTATGAACCCTTGAATTTCCCCATATGGGCTAATAGAGCCGTCTGTTGCCCAATCAGCCCATTTTACTGTGCCATTTCTAAACCCCGTGTGTTAAATTTAACATGCAGGATATATACTAGTGGCAATGGACTAACGAAATCCAAAATTTTAACAGTTTTTACCATACCTATGTTTTTTTATGGACCCTTTTAACTTTGCACATATTAACTGTTGAAATGTCACAACGCTGTTTCTTTATAGATTAAGATTTAATAAGATTTATTTTAAATAGAGTTTGTGACATTATAAATGTCTTTACTGTCACGTTTGATCAATTTAATGAATCTTTAATGAATAAAATTAATAATTTATGTAAAAAAAATTACTGTCCCCAAACCTTTGAACGAAAGGAGGAGGAAAATAAACACATTTGTAAAAGTGAACTCATTTCTATTTATAAAATGCACATTTTTTCTAAATAAACGCAAAGTTCACAATTTAGAAAATTCATATTATTACTTTTACATTCATTTCACAACGGTGTTTCTCGTGGCCATGTAATGCTTTAAAGCTAAAATTTGGGCTTTGTACAAGATGTAATGGTCTAACGATATTACTAATTTTAAACAGCTTTTACTGAACCAGTTTTTTTTAAATGACACTTTAAATTTGCATAGCTATAAATGACTTGGCTAATGGTCTAAAAAAAAATGGGTACTACAGTAAAATGTCCAAAATTTAGATTTTGTTAGACCATTAGCTCTGGTATAAAGTCATTAGCTAACGCACCCTCTGTAGTGGCAGAAAAAGGGAGCGGGAGAATTTCCGTTGTGTTGTGGCAATTCCCCCTTCGCAGGGAGTTTGATTGACAGGCGATCTGACCAATCATAATCTGCCATTCACCAAATAGCAAATTCACCTAAAATAAGCATTTTACACTAAAATTAAGGGATATTTCACCTAAAAATTAAACAAATTATTTATACAAAGTGTAACTGAGAACACTTTCAGATATTTAACAGTCAATTTAGATGCCCAGATTTGTGTAATGGTTTCGTTTTAAACTGTATGCCGTTTCACCAATGTGAGGATGAGAGTGGCCCCATAAAGTTGAGTCTATTTCAACAAACTTTTTTTATGTACATAGAATAAAAGTAAATGGAGTCTGTCAGACCCCCAACTGACTTTTATTGCATGAAAAAAAACAGTTTAAATATTTTTTCAAATTATCGAATGTTTATTCGTATATACGTAATATTTATGTGTAAATTCAATAAAGTACCATTTCTTTAAGGCCAGCCCGGCGTCCTGTAGGTATTGAGTTAAGAATGGAGAATCCGTAGCTGTGAGCGAGAGTAATGAATGTCAGTGCATCTCCATCACTCAATAGATAAGGTGCCATTTACCCTGACAAGCAGGGCTTCTTCTCTCTCTCTCTCTCTCTCTCTCTCTCTCACACACACACACACACACACACACACACATACACACACACACAGGTCTAGAACCTCTGTATCATTAGCCTGCGGAGAAACCGGCCTCAGGCCTCATAACACCGCTGCTCTGGGACATCACTGGGTCAGAGGAAAGAGCAGGACAGCCACTCAATTTCACGCTCACCTTTAGCTATTATTGATGAGGTAAGAAAAGTGTAGAATATAAATGTGGGAAAACAGAAACCAGAGGTTTGGTTTGAGGTAATTATGCCCATTGTGTATTTTTACATGACACGGTGCAGTCCACGATTTAAAAAGTACATTACAGCAAGAGACATTATGGGTCAACCGAGCATAAAACAAATAAACATGTTGTTTTGAGCCTTTCTGAAACGGTGTTATGCTTTCGGGGAAAATCAATATGCTGTCCTGTTCTAACCTATAATAACTCTATAGTTTACCTAGAGTAAGACAGGTAATGATCATAGATTTCATTATGCATTTTATATTCAGCAGATCATCGCTGGAGATTGGCAGGTACCTATTCCATCATTCATTTAGTCCTCCTTAATCTCTGAAACCCTGACAGTCTGTATTGTAATGTGTGATGTTTAATTTAGCACTCCTTTTATCATTCATGTAATGGATCTGTCGGAAACTAAGTGGAAGTTATGGACAGACTCCAAATAAGTCTTTCATCTTACGAAAAGCTTTTTAAATAGATTTAAGAAATGGTTCAGCACTGCTATTATTAATAGTAAGTTCAACTTTGATACAAGTTTTCTGAATAGATCACAGAGATGGTACAAACATTTGTTGAATATGTATCAGATCCGGTCCATGTGTCCTGGATGTATTTAGGAGCTAATAAAAATAATAATAAAAATGTATTACATTAAATTGATCAAAAGTAGCAGTAAAGACTTTTATACTGTTACAAAAAAATATATTTCAAATAAAAGCTGTTTAATAAAGTTTAAAAAAAATAAAAAATAATAAACTTTAATAAAGATTTTTTTTAAAAATGTATCAAATGTTCGCCAAAAATATTAATACAAATGTTTTCAACATTGATAAGAAATGTTTCTTGAGCACCAAATCGGCATATTACAATGATTTCAGGACTAATTGCAATCACAAAAATAAATTACAAATACAATAATATTAAAATATAAAACAGTCATTTTAAAATGTCTTAAAATGTATATAAAAAGTATAAAAAAGTATAAAAGACATTAAAAAAAATACTGACAATAAGAAAAATACTGACAATGGGAAAAATACTATTTAGCAATTAATGCAAACCACAGAGAGAACACCTACAGCTTGCTTGAGTGTGGACATATTGAGACTAAGATAAACTGTGTATGTGTATTCAGCACCTTTAAAGCAGTGTTGTTGAACTGCAGCGCACTGTACACAAAGAGAACAGGTGTGAACCTGAGAGGTTCTGCACAATGGATTTTTGTGGGTAAGCATTGTCATGACATTGCATCATTGCCCTGCTGAAACTTACACAGATAAAAAAACAATTGCTTACTGGTACCAGAAAAGAAAGTTGAGGATGGATAATGAGGACTGAATGCTACTTTTTTTAAATGACACCAACATACTTGAGCCTCAAGAGACGACAATGACAGTTCTCGTCTTTGCTCTTGCACCAGGCCACTGGAAAGCTCCCTAGCATCTCTGGACCACAGCTGTGGCACAGGGTCATTGAAAGTTGGCTGTTTTGTAGCCTGTGAGCCGGAGAGTCCCAATTAAACAGCCCCACCTGTTCTCCAGAGGTTCAGCAACCCATCTGTCAGCCTGCTGGCCTGCTACAGACAGCTCACCTGCTGCAAATGACTTGTGTGAGGCTTGTGTGTGCTATAGGTCTCTAAAATCATCACAATTTCCAAATGCTCCCTGTCTCCCGATGACAGCACTTTACTAAATCTCATATGAAAGAAGCATTTCCAGGTATTAAAATATGTTAAAGGGATACTCCACCCAAAAATGAAAATTCTGTCATCATTTACTCACCCTCAAGTTGTTGCAAACCTGTATGAGTTTCTTTCTTCTGCTGAACACAAAGGAAGATATTTTGCCATTCTTCAAAATGTCTTCCTTTGTGTTCAGCAGAAGAAAGAAACTCATACAGGTTTGCAACAACTTGAGGGTGAGTAAATGATGACAAAATTTTCATTTTTGGGTGGAGTATCCCTTTAAGCGGTTACAAAAGATGCCCCAAGGGAGCTTTTTAAAACTTCTGTGGATCAACACTCTGGGGCTCAGGGAAAAGTTGTTGATTGGTATCCGTTCAGACACAACGAAGAGATACATTAAAAAGTAAACTAACAAAAAGACACCACATGAATCCTCAAAAAAAAAAAAAAGAAATGAGCATAACATCTAATGCTGTGTTCTGTTACGAAACGTGGAAACAAAGGCGGAAGTCGGATCTAGATGCAGCAGTATACTTTAATTATCACAGACTAGGGTAACTTAGATCTCAGAGAAACTCGAGGAGCGTACACATACAGGCAATCACATACATTCAATAACTGACCATGAACAAAAGAGCAGACAGGATTAAATACACAGACGGGATGAGGGAACAAGACACAGCTGGGGCAAATCAGAACACAGGTGAATAAACTGAACACTAACAAGGAGCGGGAAAACTGGGAACAGGACTGAACCAAATACACAATGACGGGGAAAACTCAGGGAAACAGATACAGAACAGACATAACTATAACATGTTCACACCAAACGCGAATTAAATTATTTGCGCGAGTAGATTACATACAAAGTCAATGCAAAGATGCGAAAAGACGCGAAATCGCGTCTGGCAGGGCAAATGGCGTAAATTGGGCGACGTGGTTGCCGCGAACGCTCGATATTCGCCTCAATTTGTCTTCCGCGCAATTTGAAAAATTTCACAATCTGTTTATTTATTTGTACTCTTATGAAGTTTTTGTAATGAACTTTTGGTTATAGTCAGTTTCCTTTGTTCCTAGTTTCCTAGCTGCCAGTCATCAGTTTCCATGGACACTCCTTAATAATCACAGCTGTTATTATCACAGTGTATTCCTGTGTTCTCACTTCAGTTGTCCGGTATTGTCGTGTATTACACGCTGTTACGTTATCTGTTCTTCATCTGTGGACTACTTGAGTTTGTTTTATAATAAATACTTTTGTTTTGTACCTTTTGAATTTTCATCTTAATCATCTCTAGACCTTAACGTTACAATAGTAGACTAGAGGCCACAAGGTTTTAAAAAAATGTGAAAATACAGTGCAGGTCAAAGGGTCAGTAAGAACCAGAGATTTCTGGCACGGCTCTGGGCACGACAACACAGCAAGCTCAATCCCACAGGCTTACTGGACAACCCTGTTTGATGACATAATGATGTACGAGTACCCATTCAACTCCCCTCTTTCTCTTTGCTCTAAGGAGCAGGTGTGCAGATCAGTGCCTCTTGATCTGTCAGTATAAATACAAAAATAGCCATTACAATTCAGCTGAGACTGAGACTCCAATGACCAAACCATTGAACTCCAAATTGACCTTGACCAGCATTTCAAGGTTCCTGACATTTATAATTAAACTAAAAGCCTCTCAAGGTGAACTAGTCAATGATAGTATCCCAGATCTCTATTCTATGATCATTAAAGCGATAGCTCACCTGAAAGAAAGGAGCATTTTCATCCAGCATCTAGCATTTTAAAGTAAAGCCTCTCATCTTCTCATGGTACTGTATTGAACCATATGCTGTTTTTTAGTTAAGCTAGTTGTTTTTGCTGTGGTATTAAATTGGAATCGAGAATTGTTACATTTTGCTGGTATCTAAAAGTTTGTTTTATTTATTAATTAAGATTCAAGATTACATGGGTCAAAAACAATGGGAACAATAACTTCTATTTATAGTGGGGCCAAAAGTAAAAGTCTGAAACACAGGCCTAACTGTGCCAATAGAAAAATCCTTAAGAGTTTAGCCCTGCCATGTAGTCTATGTTTAAGCAGATAATGTGTTTCTTTTGGTGCAATAAACTATTTAGCTTTATTTTCTTTATCTTTAAGATATATTCTTTATCTTTTAAGTTATATAAAGATGTATTATTCTTTATCTTTAAGTTATATTTAAAGAAAATGCATTTGATGCAAAATTGTACAAGATTAGTGATCAATATTTACGTTTACATTGAATCATTTAGCAGACGCTTTTATCCAAAGCGTCTTACTAATGAGGAGAGCAATAGAAGCAATCAAACCCACAATAGGGCAACAATATGGAAGTAGTGAGTTTAGGTATAGGGATGCAGAGCCAGTGGTTGTTCTGTAGGCAAACATCAGTGCCTTGAATTTGATGAGAGCGGCAATTGGCAACGCGTGCAATTTTATGAGGAGAGGTGTGAAGTGTGCTCTCTTAGGCTCGTTAAAGACAACTCTTACTTCAGCATTCTGGATCATTTGCAGAGGTTTGACAGTGGATGCTGGAAGGCCTGCCAAGAGAGCATTACAATAGTCTAGTCTGGATAGAACAAGAGCTTGGACAAGAAGTTGTGTAGCATGCTCCGATAGGAAGGGCCTGAACCTCCTATAAGGCAAATCTGCATGACCAGCAGTTTTAGCAATGTGGTTGTGGCAAGCAGGACGAGGCCGAGGGCCGTGGGATAACGGTGCGAGGCCGGTGGCGTGATTGCTGATGAGTGACACCTGCACGACGCACCGGTCTCGTATAATTAATCACAACTCCAAGGATCCTGGCTGACCTTGATGGAGTTATGGATGACAAACCTAGCTGAATGAAAAAGTTGTGGTGGAGTGTTGGGTTGGCCTGGATCACAAGCAGTTCTGTCAAGGTTGAGTTGCAGGTGGTGGTCCTTCATTCAGCAAGAAATATCTGTCAGGCAGGCCAAGATGCGAGCAGCTACCGTTGGATCATATGGCTGGAATGAGAGGTTGTGTGTCATCAACGTAGCAGTGATAGGAAAAACCATGTTTCTGAATGACAGATCCTAGTCATGACATGTAGCTGGAGAAGAGAATTGGTTCAAGCACCCTGAGGCACCCGGTAGTTAGATGTTGCAACTTAGACCTACCTGAGAGTTAAGACTTGAACCAATGGAGAGTGGTTCCTGAGATTCCCTTCACCATAAGGGTTGACAGGAAGATCTGGTGGTTAACTGTGTCAAAAGCAGCAGACAGATCCAGCAAGATGAGTACTGCGGATTTGCAAGCTGCTCTTGCTAATCTCAGAGCTTCAATAACCGAGAGCAAGGCAGTCTCATTTGAGTGACCGCTTTTGAAACCAAACTGTATGTTAGCAAGGTAGAGACTTGGTTGAACACAACTCGTTCAAGTGTTTTAGAAATGAATAGAAGGGATACCGGTCTGTAGTTTTCTAAAAGTACTGGATTTAGAGAGGGTTTCTTAATCAGTGGGTTTATCCGAGCCTGGGGGATGATAAACAACTACAAAGTGGATTTTAATAGGGCTGGTGATAGTAATTGCATGTGATTCAAAGTAGCTATTGTCACACAGTAGTGAAAAAGTGGAGAAAATTAGTGGAGATGGCTGCAGGTGTGACAGTGTCATCTGGTCTGATCTAAGTCTCAGTTAGGGCCACGAGGTTGAGACCTGAATGACTAGTAATAGATGTAATGAAGTCTGCTTTGTTTACAGCAGACTGGCAATTTCAGAGAACAAGCTGTATAAAAGAGGAAGGAAACACAAAAAGCAATACTCAAGTGCCTTGTCGGTGTCCTTGCTCGGTGGACTTGCACAGGTAGACTTGATAGTCTTTACACTCTTCTGTCTTTACACGATGAGGGCTTCACACACGAGGGCTGCCGCGTCCACTGCCACAGTATACCAATTAATTATAAACCCACCCGCCACGACTTGGTATTTAACAGAACGAGCCTGACAAACCATGCGACACAGCACGGTAAACACAGTAAACAAAATGTTTACTAGCAACGACAACTGTGCTAAAATCAAATGAGAATAGAAACAAATATACTTACAGGATGCTGTCCACTTCTGTTGCTTGACTGCTTCTCCTAATGAGTGTTTGCTAACACTGTTTAAGTACTTTACCTGGCTTTGGCCATTCCTTAGTATTTAACAGAACGAAACTGACAAACCACATGACAGCACGAGAACAAACACAACTTCAGCATGGTAAACATGCTGCTTGACTACTTCTCCTCAGTGAATCAACAATTGATTCACTGTTAATCAGACCAAATTGAATCGTGTATTGAATAGAAATAAAACATTGTTTGCAAAAAAAAATGTTTTAAGAATAAAAAAAATAATAAGAAGAATACATTTTTTTTTAAGAATAATCAAAACCCAGTGAATACTGTAAATTCATTGAGATTCACAATTCAGTTTTTTTTTCAAATGCATTTTTCTGTTTTATTCTGTAAAGAATGCCGACC
This sequence comes from Rhinichthys osculus, assembly GCA_029959095.1. Classification (NCBI taxonomy): domain Eukaryota; kingdom Metazoa; phylum Chordata; class Actinopteri; order Cypriniformes; family Leuciscidae; genus Rhinichthys; species Rhinichthys osculus. The sequence goes on along the minus strand of JARWKJ010000004.1, from coordinate 19,425,280 downwards.
CAAAAATTCACAGCTCCGATAACTATTGCTTTAAAAAAGACAACATTTTCTGGAAATTACATTTGTTACTTTTTTGAAGCTTGATAGCAGTAGTCAACATTCACTTTCACTGTGTGGAAAAAAATTAATACTGTGTTGCACAAAAAAACAACCTATTCACATTTAAAGCAACATGATAGTGATGGTTCCTTTTTGGCTTAACTATCCCTTTAACAGATCCAGGCTACTAGCACTCAAAGATCTTAGCTACTTTAGCAGAGCTAGAAAACAGACCTTTAAAAACCAAAACAAAAAAGAGAAGAACAAAAAAAGAAAGAAAAGAACTACTGCAACCCAATTATTTCCCCTTATCTCAACAACCCCAGAGTAAAAACAGACAACAGAAGCACCTTTAGATATCCAACTCCATTCAATGTAATCCCTCTATCCCCATTCTACTGTCGTCAACATGCTTGCTCAGTGTTCTCCGTATCAGCCGTAAGTTCCAGTGAAAGTGCATCACTGAGAGTTTTCCATTGTGGTTTGTTGTTGGTGGCGTTGGTGTGGGTATGCAGTGTCAGCATGTTGTGCCGTAATGAGGCTGAACAACTACACAGAACCTATCACCAACCACCAGCCAATGTTCACAAATTGCTGCCTCAAGTAATTACCCCTTCAGCACACTGGATCAGCCCACCTAGCTTTCAATGTAAACACACCTCACTCACCACTCTCAGAAAAAGACTGGTCCAAAAGGTGGTTTCTCCTCAACATGTAACCTGCAAATATAGAATACGATTCAGTGGGCAGACTTGCCTAGTTTAATAGGAGCAGTTTTCCATTTTTACTCAACATGCCCCATTACCCAGCACAAGCTCAGGCACAAAAGGAGACACGTTTCATTAGGTAACAGGTTCTGTTTGCCCCAGTGCAGTAATTGTGATGTGACCAGAGCCATCATAATCAGGTCCATCCCTATGGCCCTTTAGCAGAGGTTCCGTAAAGAGCAGGTAACGGGGAACAGAGCACAGACAAGGGAAGCTATGGTAAGGCCCCCTGGCACAGACAAGGGTGGAAGAAGATAAAATCATATTACAATATAGAGTATCGCTGTTGACTCTGCACTAATTATGTCCACTGAGTTTATATTATCCATATATACTACCATTAGGGTCGGTGGGAGGGGGGGGGTTATATTATATAACTACTATATAGCTATACTAAAAATAGTTATTATATTATATATAACTATAATATTACAACAATTATAGTTGTTATAATTCCAACAACTATAACTCCAGTCTTCAGTGTCACAATGATCCTTCAGAAATCAGTCGAGACATTTCTGTTGTGCTGCTTAATATTTTGGAGGAAACCGTGATACAAATATCTTTACTGTCACTTTCCATCAATTTAAATGTGCCCTTGCCAAATAAAAAATGATTAAAATATTATATAAAAATAAATAAATAATATATATTATTCTGTGTAAGAAGCCATAATACAACAACATAACTATAATATAAACAACAATTATAGTTGTTATAATTTCAACAACTATAACTCCAGTCTTCAGTGTCACAATGATCCTTCAGAAATCAGTCTAGCATGCCGAGACATTTCTGTTGTGCTGCTTAATATTTTGGAGGAAACAATGATACAAATATCTTTACTGTCACTTTACATCAAATTAAATGTGCCCTTGCCAAATAAAAAATATTATATAAAATAAATAAATAATATATATTATTCTGTGTAAGAAGCCACATCATCTGACAGAAGAATGCTCAACTGTCATTATGAAGGAGTAAAAAGCTTTATTAAAATGTTGTCTTTTGTTGGACAAGAGGTTCATAAATGCTTCTCATGTTCAAAAAGATGTTTTACGCATTATAAGCGACTCGCAACTCGCTGTGCTTTCAGATGGAGCAGCATTTACTACTGATCACAGAGCCGTGCTTCACTGACAAGCTGCGCATAAAAAAAATATTTGCAGCCTTTGCGATTTCCTAATCGTAATAAGCCAAATCGGTTTAAGCGCCATATCAGGTTGATTGAGATTAATCATGCAGCCGGTTTGAAAGGTATATCTAAACTACTGCAATGGGTGCATGCAGAAAGAAAACAGGAGGAAACAAGACAACGATACAGAGAGGGGGAAAAAAATGCTGAAAGACAGCGATGGCATAAATATAGCTGAAAAATAAACCAAGCATGGCCATTTAATTGGCCTCTCTAACTTGGCCAGCCAGAAAGCCCCTCATCTGGACAGCCATCAGAGAGGGGGGAGAGGGGGGGGGGGGGGGGGGGATTATACTTGCATTGAAGGAATGAGCTTTTTTTACTTGAGCCAATGTGACACTACCTAGCAATCACACAGAACACCTTAGCAATGCCCTAGCAATCATTAAGAACACCCCAGCTCCCCTTAGCAATGCTGCTGTGAGTTTTCCAAAGACAAAAACCACTCACATTTGTAAGTATTTGTCACGGTTTGCGGGTTTGCTTGCTCATTCTGCGTGTACTGCGCTGATCTGATTGCCTATCAGCGCCAGCTGCGCTGACGAGCGATCAGATCAGTCGCAGATGTGTCTCGTTTATTTAGTCCTATATGTAGTGCTGTGTTACTCATGTTCAGTGTCAGATCGTTTGGGTTGCTGGTTCTTGTGCTGATCTCTGTTCTGTGCAGTTTTGGTCCAGTTCCCGGTTTGCACCGATCTCCTGTTGTCGTTCTGCCTGAACTGTGGTCTGCCTGTGTTGAGGATATTCAAGGCGCGTCATTTCTCCTCTACCCTGCTTGGATTCTACTCTGCAGTTCTCGTGTTCCTAGGACCTGCTGGGTGCCTGTTTATTTGCCAGCTATTCTGTATGTTCTCCTGACTGTTTAGAAATAAACTTTATTTCTACTCGCTACTGGACCTGGTGTATGCTTCCTGACAGTATTACTATACTTACTATGTCCACATATTACTCCTGTACTTGCCTCTCTACACTGGCTACCGGTCAAGTTCCATGCTGATTTTAAAATTTTACGTTTTGTTTTTAAAGTTCTACATGGATGTGCTCCCCAGTATATTTGTAATTTCCTTACTCCACATACTACCTCTAGATCTCTTCAGTCATCAAATCAATTTCTCCTCTCAGTCCCTCGTTCACATCTTAAAACTATAGGTGACCGGACATTTTCTATGGCTGCACCTAGGCTCTGGAATAGTCTTCCCTTTCACATAAGATCTCCCCAAGAGTAGTGTGAGCGCTTGGAGTACGTCAGACATAGAACAGGGCATCGGTTTACTGTCAGAAATTTGTTGAGTAGCGCCAGATACATTGTAGACAGCATCACTAATTATAATGGGTTCTATTTGCTTTTGTCACCTCCGCCTGTCGCATTTGTACAGCACTTCGGTTTTAACATCTGTTGTTTTTAAATGTGCTTTATAAATTAAATGAACTAAACTAAACTATTTACCTTTGTTCAGTGTTTTGAACAACAGTACAACTCTCTATTGTTAAACCAAACAATGTTTTACAGCTGTGAACCACTAGAAGATTTATTTGGAGTGAGTGTTGATGCATTGTTCTGATTGGGTTTCATTCCTTGCCTTGTTTCCTCTTCAAATCCAGAAGTTATCCAGCAACTTTTATTTTTTTTTAAAATGTCAGCATTGCGATTCTCTTTGTACACATATACAAACTTGAATGGACGTATGCACGTTTAAACACAATTTAAACAACGTAGGCCTATAATTCCATGCATTACTTCTATATATATTAAGTTGCTCAAGCAAGTGGTCAAATATTTAACCATGTACTTATATTAAAATCGCAAATATTTTAAATTAAAACTTAAAATTGACAAAAACAGCCGACTCTCATGCCTTTTCTTTTGCATTTAAATTTTAATACAATAAATCTTGCATGTCACAAAGAACTTGTTTTTCCACCTCCACGAATAAGACGAGTGTCGTTCATTATGTCCTTGTTGAGGTAAATTGTAGTTTTCCTTGCTTAAAACCCCGGTCTTAAAGTAAAAAGATGAAAAGTAGTATTTAATTAAATACATTTATGGTGAGATTACTACATTTTATTGAATTAAATGCATTTATGGTGAAACTACTCAATTTTCAGGTCAATCTGTGTTCATTTTGACCATGAACCATGCACTGTCACTTTAATTCAGTGTTTGCAGCACAGCAAAAATAGACTCGGTGCGGAAACGATCGCTGCACTGCTGTATACGCACCACACCTGGAACGGATCGACGGACTGCATCCGCGTGCAGTGTGAAAGCTCTAACCTGTTAACATGGGTACGGAAAAAAATATGCACCGCATACGCACTGCAAACGGAGTATGTGTGAAACAGGCGTAACACTGTGCCATTGTGCATTCACTGCGAAACATGACTTCCTATTCCATCTGTGAATAGAGGAAGTCAACTTATTGGCATTCAAGTGTCCCAAACATTATCTTTCAGCTGGCATAAACTCATTCTCACTTTTCCACGGCAAGGCAGATCAGATTCCTGCCTTCATTAGTTATTCATTGCTTCTGATGTCCAAGCAGCTGGTCAATCATGAACAATATGTTTCGAATCACTAAACTCTCAGAGCAGCACGATGTAACCAAAATGATTATGATAGCTTGAAGAAAATCCCATCTCACTTTATACTAAGAGCAACGATTCATATACAGTGCTGACACTGCTTTAAAAACCTTCAAGAACAGTATTTGAATAATTCAAAAGAATAAGGAACAACAAAAACAGAGTAATAAACAGGATGGACGAGGGTGTTTGAGGCATGATGAACTGAAATAAACATCTCTTATGAGAAATGTACACATTCACATCAGCATATATCTTCATCATCAGCCACCATGTCTCAGTTATCTGAAATTCCCATTCAGATGTCTGCAGCGAACCCAAGTGTCATAGAGGTGTGAAAAACTCAAAGGTATGAGATTTTACCGGAGCAAGAAAAATCCATTAGACTCAAACTCATATGCTTTTGCCAAAGCAGTGTGAACGACCAAAAGGATTAAACTTTAATTATGGAGTCACACTCCATTCTACCTCAAGGCTTTAGAACAGCCCTACATCTCTCTCTTTCTCACCCTCTCTCTATAGGCAATGCAGTACAAAATATGTTAATATGCTGAAATATGAGAGTGGTGGATGGAACATCACCTCAGGATTATTCTCAAGTAACACAGATGAATCTCATCAAGGAGGAGGACAACAGATGGATGCAGAACCACGCTCGAAGACAGAATACGCATAAGAAAGTGAACAGAGATACTAATAACCTCGGGAGGAGAAAGTAATTAGAAATCATAGATGTAGGTGTATCATAGAAATGGAGGAGTCTCCTATGCCACTTTTCGTCAGGGCTGTTGTAAAGAAAGAAAAAAACATTTTTGCTTCAATGTGCTTTTATAGCTGTGGGGCTCTACACCATCAGTTTTCTTAGGGGTGTAATGAAAACACACAAATAGGCCACAATTGTAACAGATTTGTCAGCAACCTCTGTCCTGACTTATGTTATAGTCTGATGCCTGGAAACCTGGTACAATAAGATTCAATAAGATTCCTCCATTAAATCTGAGTTAAGATGAAGTGGCAGGAGGGTAAACCAAGCACGGTCAGCAAGACTGATTATATTACAGTGTAATCATTGTGGTTTAAATCAATGACTCTCTGCTTGATGAGTTCAATTACTTTGTCCATACATTTGTATGATATTGCTTAGCTGGAAATTACACATTTGGAAAATTCAAAGAGACAGTCAGACACCGTTTTATTAAATCAATGAGAAAGCAATTATTTATGAAGTTTGAAGGACAAAGAAGGCAAAATCAATAAATAAAAAATGCCCATGCAAAACTCACTGCCACAACGCCAAGGTGTTTTGTTTGGTTGCTAGGATGTTCTCTGTGGTTGCTAGGTGGTTTCATACTGAACCAAGTTAAAAGAGGCCAAGTCTGTGATAGTATGGTCCCTAGATACGGTTCTGATCTTCTTTTAATGGAAGTCTATAGAATGTTTTGTACGTTTTATTGTTCGCCAGGCCAAAATTCTTTTAGAAATGTAATAGCAAAGCATTCCTCAAAAGCTTAATACTCAAAATCAAAGTATGAGCAACAGTAATACTCTTAGCTAGCACCACTATTTAGAAAATTAACAGATGATACATTCACATATGAAGCACTCATTATAGTTACATAATTCAAAAAGGAAAAGCTAAAATAAATCATTAGTTCATTGTAACATGAAATCAAAATGAAGATATATGTATCAGTATAAATGAAACTGTCAAACAAATCCCCGAAACATCAAGACGCAAAGAGAACAGAGAGGCGTCTGCCTGAGCTTCTCTCAAGTCTTTGGAGCTCCATTGAAGAACTGTCAAGAATTTGCTCGAATGAACTTTATCTGTCTCTTCACCATGTCACAACAAAGTTGATATCAATAATTCATCTGACTGCTTAACTCACTTCGGAGTCGGTTCTGAAACAAAAAATTGTTAGCTGGTCTGGCTTCAGGTCTTTTTTAAATTATATTCTCTCTGTGCAGTCGCTGTGGGTTATGGAGGAGATCATTTGAATATATCTACATGACTGTGTCTTTTAAAAAAGCCAGGGAATCAGGGGCAAGTGTGAGAATGTTCCTGTGAGACAGTCGATCTGACAGGCAGGTTCTGTCCTAACTCCCCTGAGCCGTTCCTTTTAAAACATTTGTCACAAACACTGTCAGCCCTCTTAATACTCCTGGTTTGTATATACATCTCCAAAAATATATTTAAACAGCCCCAAGCTAACAGAAATCATTCTGTTAGCTTGAATGATTTCTGGCTAATAAAACTCGTCTGGCCGAGTTTTATTAGACAACCCAGCATTTGTGAAAATATGTAGTTTTGCACAATAACTAAATAATTTAAATTATTAAGAACTATAAAATAATATATTATAATATAATATAAAACAAATTAAAACAAAACAAAATAAAACAAAACAAAACACGCAAACATGCATTCACTACATTTTAAAAGTTTGGGGTCTGTAAGGTAATACTTTATATTAATATAGTTAACAATGAATATTTTTATTCAGCAAGGACGCATCAAACAGATCAAAAGAAACAGTTGTCAGGACAATGCTCTGTTTTAATTTAGCTTTCATTCTGTTCCCCATTTCCATTTTGCTTGAGTTCCTGTTGCTAGTTTGTTACCATGGTTGCTGATTTGAGTTATGCACCTGTTCCATGTTGCATTGATTACATCCTTGTACATTTAAGCCTCGAGTTTAGTTCTGCACTGATCATGATTTTTTTAATTGGCGATTCCGATTTTTTTTAAAAGCTCTATAACAATATTTGCTGTATAAGAGGCAAACTGGCCTTAAACAAAAAATATCTGAAGCCATTTGAAATTAGAGGCAACCACTGCATTTTTATCACGATCTAAACAAAGATGCTACATTGGTTCTCAAAACAGTAGGTGGCGCTTATGGAACAGCAGCGGTTTCTTTTTGTACTGCTGTACAAAAAGCAGCGATGCACTTTTAAACACTACTTTATACGTAGGTAAGAGGAAAAGAAAATGCCATTGAAACTTTTCTGAAGACAATGAGTTCCCTTCAGAGATACATTCATATAAACCCACACCCCCAATTCAATATTTTTATTTTTATTCCTATATTTCGAGCGTCGTGAGCTTTCTGTGCCCGGTACAGTATTTTCTCTGCTGGCGTGTCTGTGTTCTCTTCTTTGTGTCCGTCTTCAGCGTGTCCCAACTCTGGCCAGTGTTAATGTCCTGTTTACAGACTTCGTAATATTTCCAAACAAATTACATTTTGGGAAATGATCGCAATGCAGTTTCTGTGCAAGTCCAGAATAGATATTTCGTTCCGGTCAGAGTTCCTTCTGTTTATCGTTCGGTGTCAATGATAATGAGAGTAGTGGTTCTTGTTTCCTAGTGTAAAGCTATCTGTATTGTTCATTCTGTCTCATGCATCATCCCTCCTGTGGATTATAACCCGCAACCATAAACACAGTAAAGTAATTTACAGTTTTACAAAACATTTCTATTTCAAACAAATGCTGTTCTTTTGCAATTTCAAATTTCACCCATCATGCTTTCCAAATAAAAATGAAGCAGCACAACTGTTTTCAATATCTTTAATAATAGCATCAAATCAGCATATTGGTTTCTGAAGGATCATGTCACCCTGCAGTGGAGTAGAGTAATGACTGCTGAAAATCCAGCTTGCCCTCACAGGAATAAATCTTTATATATATATTAAAATAGAATATATTTCATATACTAATATTCTTAAGTACAGAATTCTTGATCAAATAAATGCAGCTTCTTTCAAAAACATTGCAAAATCTTACTGACTCAACAGGAGCGGACATACTGTATGATCATATATACATCAATTTAATTATTTAAGAATTAACAGGCCTTTGATTTCGATTAGACCAGAGCAGAAATGCGCAGTGGAAACATCAAGCCAAGGCAGAACAAATTATGTGTGTGAGTAATGAAGTACTGACTATTAAAACCAAATTGCTGAACCTCATCTTAGGCTCAAAATCACTTAAGAGTCATTCAACTTTGACAACAGTCTAACTATTAGCCTGTTAATAAAATCCCAGCATGCATCTGTGTTAATGAATCTATCAAGTAGCTCAATGGACTGTAACTAAAACAAATAAAGTGCAAATGCAGGCTCCAGATCTTATCTATTTTTATATTTATTTTTCATTTCTCTCTGAATACATGCAGTGATTTTTTACAGATTGAATAATGGGTATAATTAGGACTGCAAGACATATGCTGATTGACACAGCCAGTCTAATACTGATTTAATGTGATTGTTATGACACACCTCATTCATCTTGATATGGCTGCAGCGGTGAATGACGCTTTGATATATGGCTGTTCAAGATTTATTATCATTGGGTATGGGCAATTTATCTTTGTTGGCCATGGATTGTCTCTTTGCATGAAATTTAGCGCCACCGTTCTGAATGGTGCGATAAGAGGAGTAATTTAACAAGTGGTCCTTTAGCATGGCTGACACATAGGGGGGAGAAAAAGCCTTTCACTTTCAAACCACTATGGCTGGCATCAATTGGCAATAGTGAACTCGCACAAACATCTTGAAACAAAAATCACTACTGATAAGAGTGGCTCTACAGTCTACCAAATCAACAAAAATGGTTACGAATCAACTTGTGTTCAATGCAAAATGCTTGTATAAAAGCAATCTTTAACAGCCTATTTGTCAAAAATGTGTTCCAACATCTCCAAAAGACAATCCAAAAGCTCCAATTTCTTTTTATTTAACTATGCCACCCACCCTGTGCTGGACTGCATGAATCATATAAGCTTATTCGACAGGTAAAGTGCTGCGCACAGCTCCAAAATGAGCCCTCGGAGAGGACATAATTTAAAACATAACAATTGGTGACCTCCAGTATAACCTTAAAGGAGCTGGAGAGCCACACCGGGAGCACAACACAAATGGCAGTGTTTCTCCCAGGAGGAACAGTTTGTTCTATTGTGCAAAGCAAACACCGTTAGACCCACGGATCCGCAGTGGTGTGGAAATCAGAGCGTAATGTGAGTCCAGGAGGCCATAGGATATGCAGAGAGGAGATTGTTCCTGTGATTGAGAGGTTGTCTTGGACTAAACTGGAGCTCCAATTCAAACTGTGCCATGGATTACAGACAAATGTGCCAAACAGCACAGGCCAATTCAGAACACCTCATTGAGCAGCGATTTCTTCCAGTCTCCCTTTCCTTTTCATTTTCTCTTTCTCTCTTTTGTTCTTGCACCCAAGCCCTTATTCAATTTGTCCTTTTCCATTTGGTCAGCCTGATGCATGCTGTCCCCATAAGAGGCTTTCAATGAGCATATCCACATTCTATGCTCCTAATTTACTCATTCATTAAATGAGTGATGATTAGCTATGGGTAATCAGTTCAGAGGTAGGACAGAGGTATCATCCTGCACTTTCAATGGTCCATTTGTTTAGGGCCATTAGGACGAGTTGGTTGTAGCTTGTGGTACAATTAACTCTAATGCCCTTACACTACACAGCATATGGCAGGGAAGCTCTTCAATGCTTTGGTAATGGATACACAGTTTCAGGTCTACGAGAACTACTGGGTATATAATCAGCATAAATATTCAATAATAATCCCACACAGCAGTTCTTTAAAGAGGAGCGTGCTACCTTATTCAGTATTTTATTTAATTTGGCAGGAATGAAAAAGAGGCTGTGAAGGATTGACTACACTCTCTTCAATGGGTTGTACTACTAGTTGGCGTTGATTATTCAGCAGATGAAAGAATGGGGGAGAAACACATTTCCACACAATCAGTAGACAAAAAAACCTTTATGGAAATTAGATGTGATTTAGGGTCTTTAAACAACGTTATACAGTGCATGGTTATCGAAGAGACTGCAAGTCTATCCCTTATATACTCAATTACCTTAAGGTGATGATACACAGGGCAACTTTTTGAGCAATGTTGCCGAGTGATTGTTGCTTGGGTACTTTTCCATTGAAAATGGGCAATAAATTTCTATCTGGATAATTTAGATTGGTCGTGGGCCCTGTGTCTCATCTGGTTGCCCGTTGACGGCGACATTGCCCAGCAACCTTGCTCAAAAAGTTGCCCTGTGTATCATCACCTTTAAAGTCAAAAAATAAATATGGTGCTACTGTGAATAAAGCCATGTTACACTTTTTATATATATATATATATATATATATATATTATGAGGGTGATGATTTGATGGTCAGAAATCATTTATTTCTCGGTGTTTCCGGAATTGTACATGTACGGTTACTTATTTTTATTTTTTTCCATTCAAAAGTTTGGGGTCGATAAAATGTTGTAATGTTTTTGAAAGTATACTCTTATGTTTACCAAGGCTTTATTAATTTGATCTAATATAGTAAACTGTAACATTTTAAATATTGTATTTTCTATTTTTACTGTGTGCTACAATACTATTTTTTTCTGTGGTGGCAAATTTCTCCATTTCTCCAATCTTCAGTGTCCCATCATCTTTCAGAAATCATTCTATACTGATTTTGTGCTCCACAGCATTTTCTTTGTAAACAGAACAGTAATAATATCTTTTTTTATTTTAAATCTTACTGACCCCGCACTTTTGATCACTAGTGTACTTGCTCTACAAATCTTTTTCAAGGTTGTATCTCAATGTGTGGATTGCTAGAGAAGAATAAAGGAGAAAAGGACTGAAAAGGAAAAATGTTTAATAAAAGCAAATATAGTCTATACTTTATTTATTAAGCTTAAGACTATTTGTATCTAAATGGCACATTAATTCAGTATGTTTTCAAAGATGTGTGTAGCAAAAGAAGGCAAAGTTTAAATAATATATATAATTAGTACTCTTTCTAGAATATTAAATGAATCAATTACATAGTTCACTGCTATCTAAGTGAGATTACTGCCAACAACTAGTCACTAATCTTTTAGAGGAAATGAATTAGAAATGTGAAAATTGAATCTCCACCCCAGTAACCGCTGGGGATTTACCATGGATTAATGAACTGCTTCCCTCACCACCAACACGCTTGTTTTAACTGTCAATCACTTTGGAGACAGCGTCTTTCTGTTATTCCACTCAGAATATTAAAGCCAAGACAATTTGGCCTTGGATCACATGCTTTGTCACTCAGAGAAAACGGGATTTCCAAGCAAAACAAACTTTTATGCATGTAAGCGGCTCTCTCTAATTCAACAAAAACAACTTCTCATTTTGTCTATGCAAATGAAAAGTAGCTCATTTATTAAAACGCAGTCTCTGGGTGTTAAGATAGCCTGCTGTTTGAACACTGATAGGACATAATGAGCAATCCTTCATAGAGACAGAAGCCAGGCCAGATGAGGTAAGAATTAAAATCCCATCTCATTGTTTTCTACTGTAACTGTTTTAGTTCCGTTGGTTGCCTACCCTTAACCAGACTTCCTCATCACCCCGAGGCATTCTGTGCTTCTGTCGCACAGTTCATATCGACACTGGTTAAACCTGAGAGGGAATTTCAGTCAACTTCCTGGAAACCTAAGTAGCTGAAAAACATCCATGATCCCCTCAGCTACTTTAAATGCAGACATCAAAAATGTAACCTTTTGCAATTGATCTCTCTGATCACGTAATGGATTTTGTGTCTGCCTGACTGATGGCTGTAATGGGATTCAGCTCTCCTTTGGCTGATAAGAGACCTGACAGTTCCTCAGGCCACCACGGAAAAGTTGCACACAATAGTAAATGAGGCTTCTCAAAACCACAACCTCTCAGGGCACATCAGGTAAAATTTAGAGATGCACCGATTGATCGGCTGGTGACCGGAATCGGCCGGTTTTCACGTGATCGGCTATGATCGGCGACCGGCCGGTCAGTCTGACATAATCCGATTTTCACGTGATCGGCTATGATCGGCGACCGGCCGGTCAGTCTGACATAATCCGATTTTATGCCGGTCAAATCCACTCGGGCGCCGCATGATTAACATCGCGCAACATCAGCATTACACGTGCACACGAAACGCGCACATGTAGGAAACCTCATGAATTACGTCCGTTTCACACCGCAAGCGGGAGCAGCGCGTTTTATTTTTGTTTGGCGTGCATGTTAATCAATGAGTGCATTCACACCGGGAGCCGGAGAACCGCGTGAGCGTCGAGCAGGAGCGTCGCGTGAGCAACAGTGAAGCGCGGGTTTCAGCGCCGATCGAGTCCATTTTTGCTGCGCTCAATTTAAGTGAAAGCTCAATTTTGATGGAAAAAATAAATATGATTTCATCCAAAAAGTGCCCAAAGTGCCCAGAATTTGCATGTCTGGTGTGTTTTAACAAGAACTGAAGTAGGCTAGGCTATGTCAGAAAGAAAATGAAGAGACAAAAATATTTATAGAAAATTTACTCATTTAAACTTGTTTTTATTATTTCCCAATCGTTTCCCTGCACATGCCCCACTTGTCCTGTTTAGCTTGGCTGGACATGTGTCAGATGAGAGAAGAACTGTGTGAGAAATATAACTTGCCATTGATGTACAAGTGATTGCAATAGGCCTGTGTGTGTGTGTGTGAGAGAGAGAAATATCTTTATACTGCAAGGCAATATTTATTTTATTTTTATTTGTTATTTATATATTATTTTATTGTCATTACCTGTTTTCATACAGAAGTTTAGTTTGCTAAAAATCAAATTGTTTTAGTTGGATATTGGATGTGAAAAGGAAATGGTTCTTCCATAACACTGCACTTTAGATGTGTGTGAATTTCCCACACCAGGAGTAATTTATATAGTTTTATTTTATAGCGATTATCTGTTCAAAAAAATGTTCTATGCAAAATGTTCTATTAAAGAGAAGATAGAAAATAAATATTTGTGTGTGCTGTAAAGTGGTTTGAAAAAATTAAATCGGAATCGGCTAAAATCGGTATCGGCAGGTCAAACTCGAGGAAAAATCGGAATCGGGATCGGCCTAGAAAATTGGAATCGGTGCATCTCTAGTAAAATTGGCAAGAGACTCAGTCAGGGGATAAATCCCACAACCACAAGTAAGAGAGAGAGTTCAATGGTAACCATGAACATACTGCCAGTAATGTCTTTCTTGGAAGAAACAAGCCCACGTGTCTCTAGAAATTTGTAAAAATGCTTAAAGGGGTCATATAATGCCATTTTTGTACAAGCTAATATGATTCTTTAGGGTCTAAATTAAAAGTTTGTAATATACTTTAATTAAAAATTCTCATTAGTATTGTAAGAAAACACTTATTTTACCTGGTCAAAAACAGCTCTGTTTTCAGCACGCCGTTTCAGTGCATATGACTTTAAATGATAATGAGCTTTGCTCACCCCGCCTCTCTGTTCTGCGCATACACCGTTTGTAACACAATAACACAATAACCATAACGCGTTGTTCATTATAAACGTGGGATTATGAATTATATTGAGAACGTTGTACCGTACATAGAAAACATGCTGTAATGTACCCTGAGTGTAAACCGACGCATTCATCGTGAAGCGTGCAGCTGGCGATTTGCAAAGATTAATATAAAGATTAATATAAAGATTAATAAAACGTTACACTCACTTTAGTTCTTCTGAAGGTTCAGCAGGAACACGAATAGGTTCCGATCCTTTATTCAGGTGCAGCTTCTTAGCAAAACCAGCTTTACACTGATCCTCGTTTATAAAGCAGTCCACTGAGAAATGATTCGGCAAACATGAGAGCATTGACGTTGCTCGTGGGGAATATTCCCTTCGAAAACAAACTCAGCCACTGCATCTTCAGCGGTTTGGATTTAGGAACATTAAAATGACTGCTGTGTTCGTTATTACACCCAAGAACAGAACACCACAATCGCTTAGACGCCATTCTGCTCATAGACAGTGCTCCAGCATATCAACAATGACCGCGCCGATCCAACACAGACCTACGAGGGCGGGTCTGTGTTGAATCACTGCTGTCAATCAACAATCGCGGGAGGGGCGTCCGTTTTATTGACGTCACAAAAACGAACGGCTCAATTTGAGGCAGGGGAAAACATATAAGGAGATTAAAACAAAACACTGGATGGATTTTTATCATTATATGATGGTTGTGTACAGGCACTGCCAACACACATTTCAGTACAATCAACTTGTAAAAGTGCATGTACCATTATATGACCCCTTTAATATACTGAAGAGAAGACGTATATCATATATCATCATTGGGGATGTTGCGATCACCCGATTTCACAATTAACCACGATAAAAAAGGTCAAGATTATTAAACCGCAAGAATTTGGAAGCTATAGTTAAAAATGTCTATAGTAATAGTCTTTCAGACTGGTGTCACCTTGTGCCACATGTGTGCTGTATCCTGTGCCTGGATGCTCTGTGAGGCAGTTGCTATATTTACAGAGTTCACTAGGTGACTATGATTGGGTTATTTGAGACAGTCATAATCCTTTTAGATGTTTCTTTTTCAAAAACATTGATGATAGTATTAATAATCTAGCAGTGTTATTTTTTCTCGTCAGATATTTTTCAACAGTATGCCTGTGTTTTAATTAAAATTGTTTCTTGATATAGTTTCGAAAACATGCCGGGATGTCTTGATAAAGATGAAAATAGAGTTAAGTGGAAGTTGTGCAGCACCATAACATTATAATAAGAACACCATAGAAAGTTGTGAATTCTTTTTGCTTTAGTTGCCCGTGTTTCAGCACATTGTTACAGGAAGAGCGCATCCACAACGGGAGTAACACTTTCTGGCTAGCACTTGACTTAATTCACTTGAATTGGGTCCTTTTGTGCAGATACAAGTTGTAATGTTACCTTTATGTTGTGTATCTAGGATATCGGATTAATATCATATAATTATATAGAAACGGCTTCAGTTTACTGCTCATTTACTCTTCAGCTTCACCTCATGCAGCTATTCCTTTTAGATGTTTCTTTTCAAAAACATTGATGCATTATTGATAATCTAGCAGTGTTATTGTTTTAGTCATATGTTTTCATATTTTGATAGACATTTGCATGTCATATTTGTATTTGTCAACATAAAATTTTTGTGACTGTTTTAATAAATAAAAAAAATGATTTTGCCATGACGGACACGCCCCGCACCTGAGTACTAGTTTTTGAGATATATCAGTACTCAGGAAGTCATGCATATATTTCTATTTTGCTGTCAGGAGTAGGGATGTGGTTTTTTTTTCTTTTGGTCAATTTTTCATTCTAATATTTACAGATGGAGAATATACTAATTGTAAGTTATGCACTAAGGAAAACACCCCATCTCAAATGGGGCAAGCCACGTTAAATTATATACACTGTAAAAAATATTTTAGCAATTTAGTTATTTCAACTTATTTTTTTGTGTAGAGATAACTAGATTGTCCAGACAACAAGAAATTTTAAGTTTTCTTGTCCTCAACTTATCGAAATAAGTTAGTTAAACTAAAAAAAACCCATGCAAAAAGATAACACAAAATAATGAGTTAAGTTTTTTTACAGTGTAGCCTACGCGTTAACTGAGAGTTATTTTGAAGCCCTAAATATAAAGAGTCCTTATAAATAAAGAGTCTGTGTCCTTTGCCATTTTTCAGATGTGCTTAAGTTGTAATATCAAACTTAAAATACAAAAAATATTTGGTCATATGAGAGTATGGTCAGATAACATACATCACTCGAAATTGTAAAGGGTACTTTTATTTGTGTAAACTCATAACAACAACAAAATATTGTGCTTTTGTAAAATAAAGAAAACAAACAGGATGTACTTTCTGTCTCCATGAACTGGAGTACGTCACAAAAATGAACCGAAACTCAGCATTTAGGCTGCTTGCAACAAATACTCTATGATTATGTCATCCACATGAAAGGTGCATTCAAGGCGCATCCACTATACTGTAGAGATGATGAATCAGCATCGTCTTTGCAGCTGACATTGACTATGTTTACAAGCAGCCAATAACCCGTTGAAAACCATAATATTAGCAATAACCTGGTCGCGCACGGCCATGTAAACACCGGCAAAAACCCGAATATGATCCCAGGGTTACCCCTTTTCTAACCCGAATATTTGGTCATGTAAACGCGTATCGGCATATCCCTATCAAAAGGAACATTGATTTGCGTTCTGCGCATGTTCTATTCGCAAGGAATCTTTGTCTTTTTAGTAGAGGAACTTCTTGTATGCGCCGTCTGGCGTGCAGTATACCGGAAGTAAACAAGAAGTAGAGGTAAACATGGCGAGACACAGCACAGCACCATACTTTTGGAGCGAGGAGGAAACCAATTTCTTTATTAGTGTGGTGAAAACCATGAATATAATGTCGCAAACAAAGGCGATCGCTATCTGCCCCAAACTATTCATTATCCGCGTGCTGCTGCTGTTGTTGTCGTCTTTAGATACAGGAAGAATCATCGGAAATGACGCATATTGCGTCTTAAGGTTGTCTGTACGTCCAGACGCTAACCGTGCGCCGCCGTTTACATCGGGATATTGCCAATTGATACCAAATTTCATGTATACAGGAGTAACTCTCTCTGCTC
Organism: Rhinichthys osculus; assembly: GCA_029959095.1. NCBI lineage: Eukaryota > Metazoa > Chordata > Actinopteri > Cypriniformes > Leuciscidae > Rhinichthys > Rhinichthys osculus. The sequence goes on along the minus strand of JARWKJ010000004.1, from coordinate 19,408,200 downwards.
ACGCATGTAAACGGGTTATTCCAAATGTTTCAGAAACCCGAATAGTGACCTTAACCCGACCATAACCCGAATATTGACAGCTTGTAAACGTAGTCACTGACTAAGAAAACACAAATTTATTAATAAATAAACTCAGACTCCTATAATATGCATAGGAGCTGAGTTTGAGAAGTTTAAAGGACGTGGAAGTCAAACCTTTGGCTTGTACTCAGCTTTGCTGCAGCTGCAGGGTCGGTGTAAAACTCTGAATGACCCCATCCATTGGGGCCATACTAAATGGAAGAGGCAGGACTTATGGCCGCCTTCGCTACTTGTGTCCTCCACCACTCAGCACAATGTTTGACCTTGTGTTATGGCACGGCATCCCTCCTCTCTCATCCTGAGACGAACAGTGTCTCTACTACCTCAAAGCTGCTCCAAGGGGCCTCTACTGACATTAACAGCTTCACTCTCAGTGAAGTGTCAAGGGAGCAGGCATCATCTATTTCAGCTCAATCAAGGACACAACATAGGGGGAAATACAATCTATATGTGGTGCATGTGAAAAACATGCAACATGTAAAGAAATAAAAAGTGCAATTAATTTGTGCTGAAAAAATTGTGGCTGGGGACTTGGTGTTACTTTGATCTACTTTCAATAGACTTTCTAGGTTCTCATTTGATTCACAGCTATATAAAAAGATATTCTTGTAATGTAAACCTCTACATGCAATGTTTAAATGGGAAATACAACTGAAAATGTCATTTAGGTAACCTTGACGGAACAGATGGCTTATAAAACTAAGAGAAATATGGGAGACCACAAAGTCATCAATCAAACCAGTATAGCAGTCTTATACAAGCTACAATTAGAGAGAGAAAAATGCTCACCGAAGCTGTAAGCATTTTAAGTATGACGTGAAATAAAAACAAATGAATACAATGCTGCTACAAAATCACCCTTCTGTAATCCCTTTAGGACAATTGAGCACTTTTTCCAGATAAGATGGGTGGAATTAGTATTCAATAATAGGAGCATAGGCAATGCTTAACTACATCAGGGAAAAGACTAACAGAAATCTCATTTACATTGCTTCAAACACAGTCCCCTAATAGGCTAAAGTAATTCAAATTCAGAAATACTGTAGTCTCGCTGGCACTCACAGGCTTTGGGTTTCTACCATCTGTTATTGAGCCAGTAACAGCAAATCTATAATGATTAGGGGTATGCGGTGGAACCTACGGCGGAGATATGGGCATATACTGCGGCAGCATTGCACGCATCCAGCGTAGAGCACATTATGAAGAATAAAGGTTTGGTGGGAACGGATTGGATTATGATGTGTCAATGAGAATGATTCCAGGGGGAGGAGAAACAGCTGTTGCCATTGATTAGCATGATGATTCTGGCACTGAGCCGTCTGCAATGAAACAGAAATCATAGAGGAAAAAGCTTTCTACACACAGCTGACTCTTAAGCTTCCTTGGCACCATTTTCACATTACTTTTAACAGGTATATTATAAGATGCAGTACATCAATCATTTTCTAGGTTGTTTTTTTTCGGCTAGCAATTTCCTGAAAGGCAGTGATAAAAGCAAGAACTTTTTTTAAAAATTGCTTTGTGTTTTAACATTGTCATTTATGATCGTCCAACTGGCATGACAAAGTCTAAGATGCCAAGTCGAAGTCCCTTCTGATGATTTCATCATTTCTTTCAGCCTCAATGTTGCTTTGTACTTATCAGTTGTCACTGGAGGCAGCTAAATAAAGAGATTGTGAAATGTTAAAAAAAAAGAAGAAATGGGACACCCTGGTGGAATAATTAAGAAAAATGTTGATTGGGTTAATTTCTATTTCTTTATCTGCTTCATCCCTTAATCTGTCTGAGTGCTGAAAATGCTGGATTTATCAAAAAATATTGTCATACATTAAGAAACATTACTTGTCCTGGGAAGCAATTAAAATATGGAATAATCTGACCAGTTTGAAATGTAACAGGTACCGAAATCAGAAGATGGTATTCATGGACAAGGTGACTTGTGCTTTATTTGCATATAATTGAAGGATGTGGAGATAAATCTGCATAAATCAGGATTATGGAGTGACATGTTTCTATACGGCTTCTCCACCTTAAGTACAGGTTTATATGCCCATTCAGCCGCCTACAACATTTTCCCAGTCAGTTTAAAGCACTGCTAACAGTAATTATTATTCTTGCTATTTCATTCTATTATGCGGTGAATACTAAGGATGCATGATTTGGGGGGAAATTCTTTCTGATAATAACTGTGATTGTGATTTCTTTTTTTTTTTATCCAGATTGTTTTTGTAGGGCTGCACAACTTGGCCAAAATGTTATATCAATATGGCTATATAATAATAATAATAATAATAATCAGTAGTAGTAGTAGCAGTAGTAGTACTGTTATTTACTAAATAAAGCAAAATAATAAATATTACACTTGTAATATTTAGATAAAAAGAGTATTTATACAAATTTGAATACATTTTTTTTTTTATTACAGCTCAAATAATTTATAAATTTTTAAACTTTATACCATCAAACTTTTATTTTGACTCAAAACTGCAGGGAGTACTTAAAGCTTCTCTTTTGTTGAGAAGCATTTCTTAGAAGTATGGGAATGGTTGGCGCATGTTGCATTCTCAGATGGATATTAAAGTGAGCCAAACTCAGAGCACTTGCAGAGATGGAGCTCATGTGGAGCAGTATTTACCCTGAACTGAGCCACTCTGAGATGCTGCAACACCAGCGTATAATAAGATGCTCACATGCAAGAACACACATTAGCTTATTTAAAGGTGCCCTAGAATGTTTTTATTTTTATTTTTTATAATGTTTCCTGGGTTACCCTTATAATGTTAGTATGTTTTTTAGATAAAAAATAATCATAATTTAGAAATAAAAGGCATTTTTCCTAGCCTGCTTTTAGCCTCTGATTTGAACACTCTGTTTGAAGGGGCGTGTCTGCTGTGGGATTCAGTGTAACCGCGGCCACTGCTGTGATTGGCTGACATGCTTGCATATGAAATAGCTACGCATTACATGTGAAACTCTCTCCCGAATACTTTTACTACTGCTATTATACGTTTTTACTATAACAGCTATCGAGATTAACGAATCGTGAGATATTTTTAAAGTATTTAGATCTATTCCCATCACATAAAATGTTGCCGTGATGAGCATTGAGCAGATGACAGTCTGTTGATCGCGAGAATGAAGATCTTATCATTGCAAAGCAGTTTCTGCACTCTCTCTAATGCTTTCCCCAATGCAAACACGATGATGTAAATACAGTAAGAGCTTCGTTGTGCAGTAACGTGTGTCATTGATTTCATAACGAGTTTGGCAAGTGTCCAGATAAACTCGCGCTGTGTGGAAAGATTGTTCTTTGATCGCTTTCTGTATATAATTTGTTCACAATTTAAATACGATTATTTTCATCCTACTAAAAGAAACGATGTGAAGCTGATATTTTAGTCACTGGCTTGACTTACTGATGCATAAACAGTATTGAATGATTTTGAGAGAAAGATTACCTGTCTGAACTTGAACAATTACACATCAGAAAGTGTTGCTTGGTAGCTCGATCCGAGGCCAGCTCTGTATTGGCCCAAGTTGAGGAAACAGTCGGTGAAATGTTAGGAAATTTCCAGAGAAAATAAAATTAACGTCTCAGGTTACGTATGTAACCCTGGTTCCCTGAGAGGGAACGAGACGCTGCGTTTGAGACGCGGTGGGAACGCTCTGCGTGATTGCGTCATGAAGCACGTGTAAAATCAGTCCAATGGAAGCCCGATACGTCATGGGTGACGTCATAGACCAGGAAACTATAAAGCACCCTTGAAAACAGACCGCGACAGCTTCTGAAAAAGTCTGAAGCAAGTCGATCAGGGCATGCAGGAAGTATGGCAGGCAAACGCAGCGTCTCGTTCCCTCTCAGGGAACCAGGGTTACATACGTAACCTGAGACGTTCCCTTTCAAGGGAACTTCGAGCTGCGTTTGAGACGCGGTGGGAACCCCATACCCACTACGCCATAGTGACAAATGCCCGTTCTGTGTGAAGTCCTTGCGCACACTAAGAAGCAAGCAACCTCGCCCCAGGAGTGGAGAGGTCAAGGTCATAAAACCTGACAAATGTATGTGGAGAGGACCAACCTGCCGCATTACAAATGTCAAGAAGGGAAACACCCGAAATTAAGGCCGTAGAGGCCGCCATACTCCTTGTAGAATGGGCCCGTACAGCCATAGGTGAAGGCTGACCGGCCGCTTCATAAGCCAATGATATAGCCTCGACTATCCATTTGCTCATAACCTGTTTAGATGCAGGGCACCCTCTTCTGAGTGACCCAAAACATACAAATAACTGCTCTGACTTATGCCACAGGGCAGCTCTGTGAACGTAGGCATCCAATGCCCGAACTGGACATAACAGGTTCAGTTGTTCCTGATCTGGGGTATTAAAAGGTGGAGGATAAAAGGCCTGCAACACTATTGGGCCCCCAACATTAACTGGGACCTTAGGAATATAACCCGGTCTAGGGTATAGAAATGCTTTCACCATACCAGGTGCAAATTCCAGACATGACGGAGCAACCGACAGGGCATGCAAATCTCCAATTCTCTTGATAGATGAAATAGCAAGGAGAAATAAAGCTTTCAAAGTGAGGAATTTTTCTGAAACCTCTTCAATAGGCTCGAAGGGAGCCAGAGCCAGACCCTCAAGTACAATGGCTAAATCCCAAGCCGGTGCTCTAGAGTGCAGTGCAGGTCTCAACCTCAATGTACCACGGAGAAAACGAGTAATCAGAGGATCTCTCCCAAAAGAAGTACCCCCCAGAGGGGTATGATAGGCCGAAATAGCCGCCACATAAACTTTTAAGGTGGAAGGAGATAATCCAGCAGAGAAACGGTCTTGCAGAAAATCGAGAACTGAACCAACAGGGCAGTTAACAGGATCTAACTGACGCTTACCACACCAGGTGGAGAAAAATTTCCATTTCAGTGCATACAGTCTTCTCGTGGAAGGAGCTCTGGAATGGAGAATGTCTCAACGACCTAGGTCGAGAGACTGGATTCTATGAGCCTGGCCCCCTCAGAGGCCAGGCCCACAGTTTCCACAACTCCGGTCGAGGGTGAAATATCGTGCCCCCTGCCTGGGACAGCAGGTCCCTCCTGAACGGAATCTCCATGGGAGAGCCGTCCAGAAGAGACAAAGTCCGAGAACCAAACTCGAGTCGGCCAGTATGGGGCTACTAGTAGCAGATGAGCCCCTTCCCGGCGAACCCTCTCCAGAACCTCCGGGAGCATAGATATCGGGGGAAATGCGTACAGGTGCAGCCTCGGCCACACCTGCACCATCGCATCCAGTCCGAGAAGAGCTGGCTGCGTGAGGGGGAACCATATAGAGCAATGCGTTGTACAAACGATGTGAAAGGTCGACTTGACTTTAGTTAGACCAAAGTTCTCCCTAAGAAGCTCCACCACCTCGGGGTGAAGTCTCCAATCCCCTGGGCCTCAGCCCCTGCCTCAACAGGATATCTGCTCCGATATACGAGACCATCAGTGTGTTGTCCGCCATTCGCTGAGCAACCACTCATGATCGCCCCCACTTGTGAGGGAAGCATCCGTCGATAGCAATATGCGTCGACAAGAAGCCCCCAACACTGGGCCTGGGCGAGGAACCAAGGTTCTTCCACATGACCAAAGCACGAAGGCATAGCCGCGTGACCTTGATCATGCGAAAACGTATTTCCCCTCGGAGAAAACCCCTTGGTCCTGAGCCACCACTGCAGGGGTCTCATGAACAGAAGGCCAAAAGTAATACGTTGGACGCAACTGCCATGAGACCCACCAGTCTGAAACTGTTTCACAGTGAGTGATTGGCCTAGATATACCTCATTACGGCTGTAAGAATTGCTACACCTAGAAAAGTGGTCCTCAGAGCACACTCTTCTTGGCGTTGAGAGGCAACCCCAACATCCTTAATGAGACAGAACGACATCTCGATGCCGAACTGCCATAAACTCAGATTGAGCTAGGAGCAACCAATCATTGATGTAGTATAATACGCGAATGCCCTGGAGTCTCAGAAGAGCCAGAGCTGCATCCACGCATACTGTAAAGGTGTGGGGTAATAAACCTAGGCCGAATGGAAGAACCCGATAATGGAATGCTTTGCCCCCGAAAGCAAACCTCGGGAACCTCCCTCATCCTCTTTCGGAAACAATGAAGTAATGGCTGTCTGCTGGGAGGAGGAACCCCTTCTACAGCTCCTTTTGCAGAAGTGACAGTACTTCCTGCTCCATAACCAAAGCCTGCTCGGGGTCCACCAATGAGAGGAGGACCCCTAGAAATCTGGGCGAACGAGAACCGAACTGAATTCTGAAACCCTTTTCTATAGTGTGCAGGACCCACTTAGAAATATGTGGCAGTAGTTTCCACGCTGCCAGAAATTTACTAGGGGAACCAGTCTCTCAAGACTGGCCTCTGGATTTGTTTGAACAGTCACTACGGCGCCCTGAAGCGGCGAACCGGCAGGGAACAACCAAACTGACCATTCTACGACCCTCCTCGGAGGATCGTATGGGGATGCTGACACCTCGGTGCCCTGAACGGCGAACCGGCAGGGAACAACCGAACTGGCAGCGCTGCAACCCTCCTCAAAGAGTTGCACCCCAGAGGAAAAACGATTTCTCAAAACCGTCCCTTGGTTGAACAGTCACTACGGTGCCCTGAAGCGGCGAACCGGCAGGGAACAACCGAACTGACCGCTCTACGATCCTCCTCGGAGGATCGTATGGGGACGCTGACACCTCGGTGCCCTGAACGGCGAACCGGCAGGGAACAACCGAACTGGCAGCGCTGCGACCCTCCTCAGAGAGTCGCACCCCAGAGGTCGCCGAGGAGAAACGATTTCTCAAAACCGTCCCTGCCCCGGAGGAGCCCTCAGAAGCCTGATAGCCTCGTTTTCTTGCGACAGGACTTCTTGTCTAAGCTTTATTAGAGATGATGACAGTCCTCAGATCTTGCCTACCTCTAACTAGCTTAGTTCCTACGACCCTCCTCGGAGGATCGTTGAAAAAAGCAGGCACTTCGGCGCCCTGAAACGGCGAACCGGCAGGGAAACCGAACTGACTGCTCTTCTTTTTTCTTATTTGAAGGCTCGTTTGGGAACACTGACACCTTGGTGCCCTGAAACGGCGAACCGGCAGGGAAACCGAACTGGCAGTACTGCGACCCTCCTCAGAGAGTCGCACCCCAAAGGGCGCTGAGGAGAAACGATTTCTCAAAACCGTCCCTACCCCAGAGGGGACCACCCTTAGAAGCCTGATCGCCTCGGCGTCAGGGCTTCTTCTTTTGTCAAAGCTATTTTAGAGATAAAACAGATCTTGCATGTCTCTAACTGGCTAGACTGCGACCGCAACCCAGGTACCCCTCAATTGCGGAGGAGCCCGAATGGCGACGCTCTGTTTTGCACTTTGTGCTGAGAGGAGCATAATATTTTTTGGCCGTCTCAGGAACATTAGATTGGTGAGGAAGAAACCTCTGGAACGCCGCTGAATGGTTTATTTCTTAGTTTTCTTGAAAGCGGAGCGTCCAGAAGAACAGACATAATTATATCTTTATTTTCCTTTATCTTTATATCAGAAAAGACTTATATACATATATATCACTCTGCGGCCACCAGCAGGAAACAACCGAACTGGCAGCGCTGCGACCCTCCTCAGAGAGTCGCCCCTCACATTCATCCATGTCCTTATATACTCTACCCACCAGCGCTGCCTAATAAAAATGTATTCATTATTAAGATGGCTGGTGGGTAACGTCGGGGTTAATAACGATAACGCCGACTCGGGAGAGAGAAAGCTCGCAAGCGTCTCTTTAACCCGAGGCAATGTCATACTATGATACTTAATACCCAAACATTACTATAGTCAGACATCTGGGGATTAAACACATAAAATACAAACCGGTTTATTCCACGATCTCGACACCTCAGTGTGGAGATAGGGAAAAACCACAGTCCCCGACGAGGAGGCTGAGATACAGAGTTTTCCTGTTTTAAGATACAGTTCATCTAACAAACTCTTCTTTATTTTCGATCTCATAATGTTCAACTGGCCAGTAAATATTAAACTGGCAACAGCACTAGATAAAACCTCCTTTTTTTTCTTTAAAAAAGCTCCTCTTTATTCAACAGAGTTATGAGCTGGAAAATTTATTCATTGAAAACTCAAACATCTGCCTTTTTATAAAGATTTGTATTTGTTTTGTTCTCTTTCTTTTTAAACAAAACACTAACGATACCAATTCCTCGGAACTGGAAATCGCAGCACACTAGATCTGGCATGTGAAAGCTGAGAAAGGGCGGAGCCCGTCCCAACCCCCGCTGTCAGATCCGTTTTCGAACCCCGAAACACGAGCCGTCTCCGTGCCTCGGCAACAGAGAGACCCGCTCGGGGAACGCGAACCGAAACGTCCTCCTCGAAGAACGCCCGGCGGGAGCGGAGCGTCCTCACGGACAGCTTCTCGCAATGCACAGTCAGATCCCTCGAGAAATGACTGTTGCATGCTCCACTCCCAAACAGCAACAAAAAGCTGATGTGTGTCCCCACCCGTGATGTAACGAGGGCAGGGAACAACACAACGTCTATAATATTGCTTTGCTCGCCATAATGATAGATAGTGATATATATATTGGGCTTGACAAACAACAATAAATAGACAAGGACAGAATCACAGAGAGCGCTTGCTGAAGACAACAGAAGCTGTCGCGGTCTGTTTTCAAGGGTGCTTTATAGTTTCCTGGTCTATGACGTCACCCATGACGTATCGGGCTTCCATTGGACTGATTTTACACGTGCTTCATGACGCAATCACGCAGAGCGTTCCCACCGCGTCTCAAACGCAGCTCGAAGTTCCCTTGAAAGGGAACCCATTGTTTCTTCAGAGGCTCAGATGAAGGAACTAAAAAATACTTTTGTGTTCATGTGTACATCCACACTGAGCAACTGCCATGCTTCGGCTGCGCAGTTCCGTCTGGCATTGAGGGCTGGCATTATGCAAATATTTGGAGGTGTACATATTAATGATCCCGACTATTGCGTCACAGTCGGTATTGTGTGGAGAACCGACCGTTTTTCAGGGGTGTTTTTCATAAACGTGAAATAAATGAGAACGCGAAAACAGTCCAGTTTGAGATTCACTCTATGTCATGTCCATGCACTGAACTCTTGTTATTTGACTATACCAAGGTAAATTCAATTTTGAATTATAGGTCACCTTTAATTAGATCACTGCTTCTGATAACAGCCCTAAGCCATATCGCAATTTTGGTTTTATTTTGATTAATCAGATAGCCCTCAAAGAACCTCTCAATTCGCAAAAGCAATGCACATTAAATGTGGTGTGCAAGTAATCCTAATTCCCATGTTTACTGGAACATACTTATTAAAAACTAAAGCAAAGCTGTAATTGTGGTGCCATTAGCAGGTAGGCCATCTCACTCTTACTCTTTATGCAGATAATTATTGCAGATATGCTAATAAATATGCTGTCATCAGCAAATATGATAGCTTGGTTGTTCTTTTAGACTGCATAGCAGTCTAACGTGAACAGAAAGTACAATCTGAGGCTCAGATAGCAGTCTTTCAGAACTCCAGGGTTAAGAGTTGACTAAAGCCCTATTCGCACGGGATAAGTACCTGGTGACCTCTAGTCATTTGTAATAATTGCGGAGGTTGTCTGTGATCTTAATCCCGTGCGAATCGGCCATGTCTGTAATTTGTAAAGTAAAAATTCCCCCGCAAATGACCTACCATATTTCGAGCACCGAGGTCCTGTGATAATATTAGTCCCGTGCGAATCGGCATCTCTGTGATTTGGCGGGGTCGTTTATATTTTTTTCACGGTTTTTGTTTCCTGTGCGCTTTATCCATCTTTCACGAAGAATAGAGGTTGCGTTGGAGTGTTTTGATAGTATTTTGGGTGCTGGGTCATATCGCTATACACCATACAACTATACAATTTGCAGAAAGAGAAAGCTGAAAACCATCTGAAGAGCAAAAACAAAAAGAATGATTAGTTGGAGATGAATGACATGTACAGTATAGCAGCATTCGGTAAGGACAATTCTTCTGTTTATGATATATCATACAGCTAGACATAGAATAACGACAAGACATTTCCAAGCAATAGCCTAATGACATCATATCCGGGAGATAAGTCAGTAAATTCGAGTAAAATCACAGGCTTCGCTTATCCCGTGCGAATGCGCCACACGCCACGCGAAATTCAGATGTGGGTGGGTAATTTCAAATTCACACGAGGTCCCCAGATAATACTAATCCCGTGCGAATAGGGCTTCTGCCAAAACTCTGACTGAGTAGCAGTATTGATGTGATCAGACTAAAAAAGGTCACAGGGGTCTGAATGTAATTCAACAATCTCCCTGTTAACTCTTTCCCTGACAGTTTTTTTTTTAGTTGCCAGCCAGCACCACCATTTTTTATCAAAAATTATTTCAAAATTAAAAAAATAAAAATCAAATCTAGCTTCATGCATTCTTTTTTTAATACTTAACTTGAATGTGGGTTTCATAATGAAATAAATACTGCATAAAAAACTGATAAGAATGTAAAAATTTGTACCTTGAAATGCAATGTAAGTCGCTTTGGATAAAAGCGTCTGCCAAATGCATTTATGTAAATAAAAGGTATAGGCCTAAAGTAATCAAATGTATAAAAAAGTCTTTACTGTGTAAGTTAAATATACATTTATTCTTATTAAAGTTACAAAAGTGATTCAGTTAAGAGCAGTGATAGATTTCTCTTTTTTGTTGTTTGATTAGCATTAATAATGATAGCAGGTAAATTTGGATGCTGTCACTTTCAAGACCGGCCGCACAGATCCATTATACTTGTGTTTTGTTCACCCTCAATTTCTCAGAATTGTTTACGTTGACTTCAGATATAAATTACTCTGTTTACTTGCAAATACATGTCACTTTGACACATAGGTATGTGTATTTAAAGGTGCAATGTGTAAAAAATTTGAGTATCTATTAACAGAAATGCAATATGACATCCATAACTATGTGTTCAGTGGTGTATAAAGAACTTACTTAATAAACGGTAATGTTTTTATTACCTTAGAATGAGGCATTTATATCTACATAGGCGCGGGAATCCCCTTCTATGAAGGTCGCCATATTGTGACGTCATGTTTCTACCGTAGCCGAACGCGAACAAACAGCGTTACAGAGCGCGTTTCGTCACTACATTGAAAAAGAAGCCGCAGGAAGCTAGAAGAAGCTAGTCATAAACACCGTGAGTAGTGACTTTTCCCTTGTCAGTGGTGTAAATATGTAGTTGGATTGTTTCATGTAACTTAATTCTTCTCCCTCGCTGTGTTATGGCTTTGCTATGTGGGGATAAATGTGCTGGTTAAGTTCGTGAGACAGCTGATTAGTAGGCTACTCTTGTCATTGACCGTAAAACAGTTACAGGAATCACCAACCCGTCGATCTTGGAAGCATTTTAAGTCGACCGAGTTTCCAAAATCAGAGAAAAAAGCCCTTGTGTGTAGTAAGTGGTGTCAAGCGGATGCGGAGGCGCGCGCGCTGTCACAATCACGTAATTTTTGCCGCACGCACCTTTGGGCTCATGCGGACGCGTCGAGTTTAAACAAGGCTCAGCCACAGTAACAGCTCATATTAGCCAGCTAAACTTTTACTACCCTGTTAGAAAAAATATATTGTTGCATAGTTTCATGTGGTTCTTCTCCCTCGCTGTATTATGGGTTTGCTTTGTGGGGAGAATGTGCTGGTTACGTTCGTGAGACAATCAGCTGATTACTATTATTATATTATGTAAGGTGCATTGTGTAATATTTCTGAGGATCTATTGACAGAAATGCAATTTAAAATCCATAACTATGTTTTCAGTGGTGTATAAAGACCTTACTTAATGAACCGTTATGTTTTTATTACCTTAATGAGACATTTATATCTACATAGACGCGGGAATCCCCTTCTATGAAGGTCTGAAGGTATGTTTCTACCGTAGCCGAAAGCAAACAAACAGCGCTAAAGAAACCTCATTGCTTGACTTACTCTCTGCTTACTCTCTGCTGCTGACTCAGACTCAGACGACGACATATTTTGTCTTACGTCGGCCACCGTAGCTTCTCATTCGAGTTTGAAAACCGAGGGATAGGCCGCGAGTGACATGCTGTTTGCAATTTGCAAGTCTCACCACTAGATGCCGCTAAAAATCCCACACTGCACCTTTAACGATTCAAGTCCAATTTATCAGCAAAAAGCACTCATGTTCAGTTCTCATGTGCTATGAGCACCAGCTTCATGTCGCTCTGCTTCTCAGTGCTTTCTGAGAGACGTCTCTCAGAGAGCACACGCATATACTGAAATGAGTTGTCTTTCGCTGCTAATTGCGCTTCAATAGTTTAAAATGGTTTCAAACCGCAGTGCTTAAAAACATACGCAAACGATAAGCTTTCGTGACAAGCTTTTGCACAGCAATAGAAAGTCTTAAAAATCATAACGGTTGTATGATATTCAACAGTCAACAATCATATTTCCTCTACTTTGCACATCTTTCTTTCCATTCTAACAAAAACTCATGAAATCAATCATGACTTGTTATCTTGCTTATGTTTGGTGTGAATACTTGGAAAGTTCCAGAAAGAAAAGTTTTTAATTAAAACTTTTCTTCCTTCTTGGCTGCCAGCCCTTCAACAGCCTTCCCGCCCCTTAAGTCTGTGAAAACAAAACTAAATTAGCTTTAGCACTCTCACGCATCTCCTCTAAATGCAGAGATAACCAGTTTACTGTAGGAAACTTGTGACAAAACATGCTCCAAGAAAACAAAGGCAGCCGCAATGACATGTAAATGTCATACTAAGAGGTACCACTGCACCATTTTGTCATTAATGTAATAACACCACCCTCATCTCTCTCCCTCTAAACGATCTAAAAAAGCATTCAGGCCAATCTCCAATCCCACAAGTGGATTTTGGTCCAAAAAAAAGGCTTACAAGGTGCATTGGCATTACCTCTCATTCACTTGAGTGGACTGGCATACTAATGTGACTTTCCAGTCCACAGTGTTCAGGAGCGCTAAGGCGGTACTGTGCTGAAGGCCTTTTATTAGAAATTACACACATACGATTAATAAACATCACCCCAGCGCTGTCCCCAGGGATGTGAAGCCAGAAAAATTGGCCACTGATAATGGAGGCGTATCCATCTTGTTTGCCTGTCATGTCGTCCTCCCAGAGCCACATCTGCATGAAAAAGTGCTGAAGAGAAGCAGAATTGTAAAAGCTGAGAGGAAACATTTTATAAAATACAATACACAAATTACATATGTTGGACAAAAGAGGAGATTAGCACTGAATTAAGATCATGATCTTGCTCATTTAGACAACTAAAAAATGGGTTAACAAATTAGAAAGCTACTTTTATTTTATATTGACTTATTTTTTCTTGCCCCACTAATGCAAATACTTCCAAAAGAAGCCAAAGAAAGATGACACGCAGAAAAAAATAAGTTATACAAAAAGTAAAGAATTCTAGTACTGTTGGACTAAATAGACACTCTTGGAGAAATGCTTATGAAATCAAATGAGTAGACTGCAATTAATTGTTGCATAAAACAGTTCATAACTTAGCACAAAATTGCAAGTATGCATATTAGAAATACTGAAAGGAACCGTTCACCCAAAAATAATAATTCTGCCTTAGAGCGGGGAAATTTGAGCTTCCATTTACCATATTTGATAAATCTATGCATGTCCTTTGATCAATATTTATACATGAATAAAAGCCAAAATTAAATCTGTTCATCATATAAAGCGACCATGTCAGATGTCAGTTTTGGTGGAATAGACCTTAGAGGAGAGGTTTCATTAAAAATAAATTTTGAAAATGAACGGAAATATTATGGGTTTGAAATGACAAGTAAAGGGCAAGTAAATTTGATAATTAAAATTTGTGGGTGAACTATCCCTTTATAGATCAATTTACACTGCACCGACAATTCTAATGTATAACAAGTTTTTGTCAGAAAGTTTCCGTCGGCATCTGTTGCCATTGGTCGGTTCTTGTTTTTGCCGATTGAACGTGTTGGTGCAGTGTGAATTGGCCTTCAGATACCAATATATTCTGTAACATAATGAACTGTCAGCTACATTTCTTAAGTTCAAACATTATTGATAGTGTTCTTTTCTTGCAACACAGTATAGGAGAGAAGACGCATGCTGTGTTTGAAATGTCAGTGAGGATTACAGAGAGACGTCCTCTGACAGAAACACATGACGAACGGGTTGATGGTTTAATTTACAGTCATAACACTTAAGGTGATGATACAAAGGGCAACTTTTTGACCAATGTTGCTGGGCAATTTTGCCGAGCAATTGTTGCTTGGGCACTTTCCCATTGAAAATGGGCAATACATTTCTATCTGGATAATTTAGATCGGTCATGGGCCCTGTGTCTCATCTGGTTGCCCGTTGACGGCAACATTGCCCAGCAACATTGCTCAAAAAGTTGCCCTGTGTATCATCACCTTTAGAAGCCATCCACACAAGACGTATGCTTGAACTTAAAAACAGCGGAGCAAAATTAATTGTGCAGAATGCAGGGAGCAAACATTGTCAACTTCAACTTTCAACTTTAAAAGTTCAACTTCTTTTAAAGCTCCTGTAGGTAACTTTTGAAAACATGTATTTGCTAAAACTGTCATTATGTCCTGACAGTAGAATATGAGACAGATAATCTGTGTAAAAATCAAGCTCCTCTGGCTCCTCCCAGTGGTCCTATTGCCATTTGCAAGAAATACACGCTCCCGGTCAGAAACAACCAATCAGAGCCGAGAGGAGTGTCTTAGCAGTGTCAGTCACGCTCGTGTACGCGCTGATCACACCCCTCTCTTGCACAGCGCGAGCCGAGCCGTCGTTCAAACTCAAGATTGCCGGCGTGCTGCAGCTGTGCTTATGACGGAAAAACAACCTAAACTGCCAATTCTCGAGTGACACCTGCTCATAAAACAAAGAGGTAAAAGGAAAAAGACTGATGACGATAAACAAGCGAAAAAGAAAGAATTACACAGAGCCCATAGACTCGGTGTCAAAACTCTAGCCGCATAACATGTAGATGAAATGTCACGCACTCTGCTAAGCAACAATTGAAACCTGCTAATTCACTGGCTTGTCATGTTGCTGAAATAATGTACTAGCACACCTTATCTAGCATTATATATCGCTAGAATAATTACTTACATACTGTAACGTTAGTTACCGTTATATTAACGTTATCTTACTAGCTATTTATTACTTATAGAAAGAGTGCAACGTTATAAAGTTACATGTAGGCTATTGGAAAAAATACATAATGATTTGAGGACCAAGTTTGTAGTCAAAGTATGGGCAGGCCATAGTCAATGTAAAGCATATTATTGACGTTTAGTCCCTATTAGTGAATGTGCCATATAACTTTTTATCCGCTGTTATCGGTGGCCCTGTTTACTTGCCTGCGCGTTCACGACAGGCTCCGCTGTGGAGGGAGGGCTGTAGCGCAGCAGAGAGCAAGGGGGTGGGACCTGTAAGTTGTGCTTGTTCAAATTTTCAGGCTAAGTCAACGTTTTCTCAAAACTCCCTACTGCAGCTTTAACTTGACACTACATCTTAAAAACAAGGTGTTCATGGCCTGAGACAAAAAACAAACAAACATTTCAGTCACCCAACGAGGTCCATCTAGCACGTTTACATGAAAAAACACTAAATTAAATGCTGTGAATAAAGGTCACATTTAACGCTGTTCTGTTAATTTTCACGCCGAAATCCAGCCATTTCAATAGGAGTCCATGCAATCTTGAATTTCGTGAGGTACAAAAGATTTCCCCACACTGATTTCGCAGCGTGAATCGTGATCAAGTTGGTCAACTGGATGTACAGTGTGAAAATGACTTCTGGTTTGAAATTGACTTTTATTTGAGCTGTGCTTCATAAAATCGCTACTCTATACATGAATATCAGATGATGTCACCAACGTCTCCTCACTGACGTCACTCACTTCTAAAACTTGTCTGCCGCCATCTTGAGTACCTGATTCGGCAAGATCGATACGGCAGTCGCAACATAAATCTGTAACGTTCGTTATTTTGAATAGAAATCATCGCTCAACGCATTCATTCACATCTTCTCCGGTTCATTTGTGTTCAAATACATGCAATATATAGCATCCGCCAGGGCTATTAGTCCAATGGTGCGCATTTTTGGAGAAATAATGATTAATTATCACGTTTGTAAAATATTTCGTCATACAGAATGACATTTCTATTTATTTTCCACTGAATTATGCGATCTGAAGAGCTCAAACAGCGAATGCAGCGAGATCTGTGTCTCCTTTTCCTGATTTGTGTCAAATTATGATCTCAGCGCGCGCTCATTCGCTGTACAGCTGTCAATCATCTTAACGTTACGTGGTTCAACGTGACCATTATCCTGCCTCCTCATTCTGACATCCGTGATAACAAAGCTAAAGTAACATCTCTTCACCTGAAACAAGAAGCTAATAAATGCACGATTTGAAGTATATGTGATTTGTGTGTGATTTTCCTGTGATTGGGGTATTCATATGAAAAAAGAATGTTTACAGTATGCATGCTAGGTAAGGATAGCCCATAGCTTCGTATACAATGCTAAATATAACATATTTAAAAAAAATAGTTTGACTTGAAACCAATTTAAGCCGCGACCGGAATATGATACAAATACTCGATGGTGTTTTAAAGTGAGTTTTAAGTAAAAGTGTAATATTAATCAATTAAATTGTGTCATGTAGCTTTATGCTACCTGTTGTGCTAATGCACCTGCTGAAGGAGCTATTCTATTCCATACAATAATTAAGAAAAAAAGAAGTCAAATAATGTTTATTAGTCAAGAATAGTTATTTTGTTGTTTGTTTTCTAACAAGACTTAAGATAATAGGCTTGTCAGTACCATAGACAGTATTCGGTAGGTACTCAAGATGGCGGCAGCCAACTGGAAAAAGAGTGGTTGACGTAAGAGGTCCAATTGACAATGGACCTTTTTTGCCTGAAATTTCGCTAATGTGACTGTACCTTAAAAGGTACAATATGTAGGATTTTTCACCACCAGGGGTCACTAACCTCTTACAATAACAAAGGCATATATTGATGATGCAAAGCATTAAGCGGAATTATGGATCTTGTCTTCAAGCTGATGGATCTTTTATGGATGAGTGAATACATTGATGTTTTTAACATGACTGTGGAACGCAGCGCTGTTTCACTTGCTCTAACAGTTACACTATCACATTAAACGGCATTTGAGTGTGTTGAATGTTGTTAGTTAGGTTGTTTGTTGGCTATATGAGACTAGCAGTAAGCTAGATCAACATTAGAATAACATACAGATCATATTCTAAGATTTCATCATGTTGAACTAAATAACATTGATTAGTTTTATGTACATTTGCTCACCTGTCTAAGTACATGCAACACTCGCGTCTCTGTCAAGTCGAAGTTAGTCGCGGACGTGGAGCTCTCGGCATCTCGAAAGATTTTGAATTTCGTTTTAGTCCTCTTTTTGTCTCAAAGTCTGCTTGCCATGGTCCATAATGTTTGAACAAAACAACAGCGTGAGCTTCCTGCTAGGCATAACCCAGTTGTCCACATCTGTCGCCATGGTTACTATGGCAGTACGAGCAAAAACCAGGGATAACACGGATATGACGCCATTGACTGGCGACTCCCTCACCCCTGCTCACACGCCACATTTCCTTGGTTAAAAATCGAAATTTTCTGACGATTTACAAATAGTTGGAAACATTTGGGATATTGTATCAACTAAACAAAGTAATCAACTAAACAAAATATATAACATTGGCCTAGTGGTTTTTTAATATTTTACTGCAAAAATCCTACATATTGTACCTTTAAGTCTCTGTTTTAGTACTTTTTTTCATATGAACTTTTCATTGAAATTTATTCATGAAGTCCACAAAGACAATAAAAACAACACAAACAATTATTAAAATAAGATTGCGCAAAGGAATATTCTGCATTGTTTTGTATTGGTGTAAGTAGCATCTACAAAAGCGCTATGCTCGTTTCTGCACAGAAATGCCAACATGATCTAAATAGAGATGAATTTGGCCCAAATTGTTCGGACTGTTGCAAAGAGGATTGTTTTCCGATATGCCTTGAATAAAAGCAAGTAAAGCCTGCAGACCTGCTGCATATAGAGCTCAGGGATTGTTCTCCTTTAGCAGCCCTGTAGCAGACCAATAGAGATAAATGTAATCACTGCACTTTGTTCTCCCCTGTGATATCATGCCTTCTTATTACTTCTCAAACGGTCTGCCTCTCAGTCCAAGATCAAGATCTTATTTTGTTGCACATTTGCTTTGGGCTTCAGCCCTCTCCGATTTCAGCAGGTAATTACACTAGTGTTGTTGTTGCCCTTAGACCGAAGACACATCAAGTCACAACTACGTTTGATAAAGCTGTGGAAAGCACCAGTGCAGTTTTTGGTTGTCCTTTTAAGATTAACTAAAAATAGACCATGTATAATGAGAAGTATAGGATTTGAAACCAGTCTTAGATCAGTGAAAGAAGCTATAATCTAGCAGTGCACATGAATCCTACCCTGACATTTATGTCTGTATTTTTTTTTTAATCCCTATAACTGTGGCAAGTTTCAGCTCATCAAAAGGAAGCGGTGATGATGACAAAGGTGGCCTTTAAGAAAGGCCTTTGACTGAAGACAAACCAAGGAAAATAACATTTATCAAAGTCTAATACCATGCTGCTGATGCAAATAGAAAATGTCATTTATTAAGATATGCCACAATGCCAGACAACCCGTAGCATTATTATGGATTTTTCTGCTAAAACAGTCTTGCCTTAAATGCAGATATTTTTAGATATCTGAAATTGTTTTTAGAATTCCTAAATTTAGTCTCTTCTCTTCTTTAAATGGGCCTTGAACTTGACCACAACCCAGTTTTGACTAAGGGAGATTTGTAGCATATAATTTTATTTGTGCTTGTATTTGTGATGGTATTGTTTATCATGTCAGCCAATCCCATTGTTGGTCTCTAAAAAAATATTGATAATTTATCTATTTGTGATTTGGCTTTAAACTTACCACTAGAGTCTTTGACTTATCCAAAAAACAAAAAAACAAAAAAAAAACAATGCCTTCCCAATCCCCAGATTATCCCTCATGCCATGCTAACAGCTTCCAATCCAAGTTTCTTTATAATTAATTCAGCAATATTTATTAGATCAGATGGAGTATAAGGGATTATTATATAGAAAAAATATCTGACAAAAAAATAAGAAAATTAAATCACCTTAAGCCCTATTCGGACGGGTCATTTTTTAAATGACGTTTGAGTTACAATTCTGATCACTCGATGTCTGTGATTTCATGTACCAATTCGGACGGGACTAACGATAAACATTGTGTTTATTACAGAAGTGTGAGTGTGTGTTTTCTAAACATGGCCATTACAGAAGGGCATGTGCTGTACGTGCGTCACGCATGTCTTTTAATTTATTATTTGCTGATATGATTTTAATTTATTATATAAAAAAAAAACATTGATGTAAACTTTATAGCAGTGGATGTTTATAATAAATAAGTGAGCAGAGAAATCTAGACAAGTATCTTACTCTGACCTGACACTGATATTAAAATAAGCAGTCTTCACAGTTTCCTCGTTTTGGCTCAATTTATTAATAATTGTATATGTTATTATTTTTCCGTCGGATACCATCCATATTGAAACTACATTAAAGCATGCCGAAGATTGGTGAGCAAACGGTAGCTCAGGTAGGTCAAAAACATGAAGAGAAGCGTTAGGATAATACACCATCAGCAATCACAGATATTTGCATTTGGACGGGATTAGAACACTCAGAGGACCACTGAGTTTGCCGAAAAACAGTAGGTAATTTGCCCCTTTGTGTGAGAGGTTGTGTGAGAAAAACACAGACTTGGCAGATTCGGACCGGACGGGATTAAAATCGCAAAGTACGTCTGTGAAACACGAATTTCTCTAACGACCCCCTAGAAAACTAGTCCCGTCCGAATAGGGCTTTAGAGTGTAAAAACACACTACACACCACCCAAGAGAGTGGTTTGTAGTACACCCTACTGTGTCTAAGAGTCACTAATACTACTGCTGGAAATTAATCACGGACCAAATGAACCCCAGCTAATTCCCCTCCTGCTTTCTGTGCCTTTCCCTCTACTGATCTGAATGAAATCAGAGCCATAACCGTAACCACCAGACTCATGTGGGGATTCAAACTCATGAGCACAAATGGATTGAGCTGCCTCAAGTGCCACAAATGACTGGTGATCTTATGCTATCTGGCAGTACACTAGAGAGGTTTCAACTACACAGTATGAATTAGGAAAAAGATATTTACTCTGAAGTTAAGAACACATCATTTTGCAGTCTGCTGCTTTTTAAAGGTTAAGGAAATTTGTGCATAATTATATATAAAAAAAAAAATCAATCTCAAGCATAACAAAAATTGTAACTGCTTCAACTTATTTGAAAATAAAAATCTAAAATCATTTTCTTGCGCAAGTCTTTTTCAAATGGTAATGTGCTAGCTTTCAGAGAAGATACATCTCAAAATAGGCCTGGATGTAATAATCACTGTTAAGTTGACAGACCCTGTACCTTGTCCGACAGAGTGATTTAGTGTTTAAGTGACATCTGCTAAATTACTGGCGTGCTATTTTAGCAGCCCAGCAGTGGCACTGAATTATAGGCTTTCAGTCATAACCAAAGTACTGCAGATTCAAGATTCAAAATCTCATATTCAATAACATTTTTAGGAAAATGTGTTGAAATTCATACCTTGAGTCCTGCAACTAGAAAAGACAATAACAGTACACCAAACTTTATGTCATGAATATGTAGCCTTAGGCTTTGAAATCATTGTGACCTTTGCCCTCAGACCCATCATAATGATATAATGACAAAGCACTGCAATTCTCTCTAGCAGGGAACATAATTACTTTGATTCTGCTCTGATATTGTCCCGCAGCGCTCACTGATGAAAAGCGAGCTCACAGATTGATGTTTTGTTTAATATTTAGTAGAGGGGCTAAGTTTACTTTTCAGCCTGACTGCTTTCAGTGAAGCACTTCATTTAGACAGCATAAATATTTCAAAGTACCTCATTAATTATTTGAACCCTGGATGCACAATCAATGCGTTTCCATTAATTACAGTTAATTCAAAATGTATATTCGCCTGCCCACTCATTGATATATTTACACAAACAAATTACATCGTTAGACATGTATGCCCATTCTGTTGATGTAGTGGCTCATGTTTCCCTGATAAAATGTCACAGCCATTAATGCTGTCATTTTTGCCGACTCTGTATTCATACAAACAGTCCCCGAGTCCTGACCACAAGACATTCTAACGACGGTTTTAAAATTCCTGTCTGACCTAGAGTCAGTCTTTACATTCAAAGAGCTCAGGTGTGATTTTAATAGTATTTCCTAATTTGATATTTGTCCTTTGGATAGTAGGTAGTTTATACACAACAAGGACAAGTATTATATGGAAATGGGAATGGGCTATCCTTCAGTTTGCATAGATGGCTTTTATCTGCGTGTCCTTCCAGTGCATGAGACATTAAATCACTACGAGCCAGCTGCATCTATGAAGATGAAGAACCAAATGAAGGACAAGGTATGCATGCAGTAAACCTCAGTCATGCGAGCAGTCCTAAAAACATGCTTCTAGATGTGCACATATGGTGAACTGACATGATCCGTCACTTAAAATGTATAACATGTTCCATAGCAAACATTACTTTAAGCATAGAAAACATAATCTGAGAAAAATAAATTGTATTTCATTAAAGCTTCATTGCTCAAGTGAAACTTCTTTGAAATACTATGCATAAACAAAGATTTAATGCGGAATATGTACTAACAGAAACTTTGTCTGATCAAGCCCATAAGCAGCAGCCAACAAAACAGCATCCTAAGCATTTTTTGTGATATGAATTGAATGTTTGATAATGCTCTGTGTTTTTATATTAAAAACGTATACGCTCATAAAAGCCACTAAAAAATTAGTTATCAAGTATTGCCCTTTAGGTTATTTCTGGCACTGACCTAATGTGCAATGTGATATTGTAAAGCACTTCAAGGTGAGAGTGTTATTACTCAGAGGGTTTTCCATTTGATCTAGCTTTCCCCTGTCGTGCTATTGCTGCGTTAGCTAAATCTCATTTGCCCCATCAGCTGACCCAATGCTCTGACCCTTATTCTATACGGGTATATGGATGTGAGTGTATGGTCAGAGGTAAGAGTTTGAGATGTCTTCAACAAAAACTGTCCATTTTTTACACTGTTATAAAACCCTCCCACTCACCCTTATTCTTTGCATATGCCTCTGACATCATGAATATCAATATGACTATTTTTGGACTACACATAATCTATGCCAAATTTAATTTGAGAGTCATTGATATTGGTCACCTTCGTGTTAGGGTAGAAACATTGGCTATGTTTTATTGTGACTGAAGCAAAAATGCTTTATAATCTGGGAAAGGCTTCAATAGTAAGTGTCATGGGGTGCCTAATTGGTTGCTTATTATTTAAAGGTAGCCTCTAAATGAACATTACGCTACTGGCTTGAACAGAACTGGCTGGTATATTAATAAATCAACAGTTCTAATTTAGAAGAAAAAGCTGAAAGCTAATACATGAAACTGCATTGTTTTGCAGTATAATGTTTATGACCTACTTCATTCTAATGGATCAAAGGTATTGTGAAATTACAACAGAACATTCCAGAACACTTTTGTCTAGTTCTGTGACTCCTAAATGCAGCATCAAAAAAGCACAAGAATTACCATGACCCTTGGTGTAGGTGTAGGTCAAATCAAGAAAAAAGCTGCCAAGAATCCTCCTGGGATGGATAAGAAGAATGTATTGTCAGTGAGAGGCGGGTGGAGCCCACTGTAGGTTGCACTCAGAAAAACTTAGGCACTGGAATTAAAAGAAAAGGGCACTTATGATCGAAACTTGGAAAGCACAGACAAGAGAGAGCAAAAATGGCTTGAGGCACTCAAACAGTGATTTTACACCACTCAAAGCAGATCGGAGAAAGTGTGTATGTATAATGTGGAAGTTAGTCAAGCAGAAAGAAGAAAAAAAATCAATAAATGCCACCAGAGATGATGAAAGTTTGGTTTCTCCCCCACACTTATTGCTTCTTTTGATCTCCTGTTATACACTCCTACATAATTGTGAAACAGCGATAATACTACACATAACTTACGATCCAAAAAATTCTGATTCAAACTATAGGGTAATGTATCACTCACTGCATTTTTGGTTATACAAAAAAAATCCTGACAAAAGGGAGATTTACAAAAATTATCCAATGGTTTGCGCTTTGCGGCTTCATTCAGAGGCAGAAAACTGTGCTTCTTTAAGATGCACTTTCGAATTGCAATAATACTTTTCTGATGCCTTGGGAAGGCCTGCAAATTGTATTTTACTGCATGTAGCGGTAAATAAATCTGTAAAAGAGAGGAAGAACACTTTGGATATTTCATGGTTCACTTTAATGTGAGTGGATAAAACAATTTACTGGAGGACAGAGACTGATCTTCTTGCAGAGCAGACACAAATAAATCCTGCAAACCTAACAACCGCCTGGGCAAAAGGAACTATCATAAAACAGGCTTATAAAAAGCTCATTTGGTCTGTGCCATCTGTAAACACTGACATGGAAAAGGTTCCTGAACCAGAAAAACACAAGGTCTAACAGCGTTTGGATTATTGCAGAAAATAAGCTCTGTGACCAACAAAAGTTTATGGTTTGTACACATTTATTCATCAAGATAATCTTTTAAGAAATTTGATGCCCAAACACAATCGACAGAAGTAAAAAGCTAAGGTTAGGCTATAAATGAACTATAAATATAAATGAACTACAACTTCGAAATCTACATGTTGGAAAGTTCAAGCTAGAATAGTTTCCGAGAGAGCAAGTATAAGCATAACAAGGTTGTAAAAGCAGTGAGTTGATGAGTTTTCACAACAACAACAAAATCACAAGTGCATGGCTTAGTTGTACTTATGGGGGGGGGGGGTTTTGTTTTTTATAAAATGTGAAAATATCTTGACATATGAGCTTGTGTTTACCACAGACCTTATTTCAGGCAGTTAACCAAAAACCCATTCAAAAAAACATGACTTCCCAATGAAAAAAAGATAACTCATTTCCAGGTTTAAGGACTCATTCCTGCAGCACTCTTTATTGTCTTTGACATTAAACGAATTTACAACAGCAAAACTTGTGTAATTCTGTCCACCACATTGCTCTACCACGGTGATCTACCACACTACAGTGATATAAAGATAGTGCTGTGTGCTTATTTGATTTTTATTTTGGTACAAAGGTAGAAAAAAAAAACTTCATATGCATTGAGTTGGTCCTGTACACAAAAAGAAAGGGTAAATGGGTATATCTCTGAGGACGCGAAAACTGCAAGCTTCCAGATTTTATCAGCAATGCCATTTAGAGCATTTGGGTAGATTATTGTAAGAAGATTTGCGTTATTCTCTAGTCAAGGCAAAAAAAAAAAAAGCTGGTAAATATTCATTTTTAACCTTAAGGTCAAAACATATTGTGCATCTCTAAAGAGAAAAACAATATGCCTTAACATTCCTGACATGCAACTCCTTTGTTTTTGTTTCACATTTTGCATTACATTTGTGGCTACAGTATAAAATCCTGCCTATACATATTTTGCAGCCATTGACTTCTGGGGAAAAAGGCACTCTTTAGAGATCGACCAATAATCAGTTTTACAAAACTTTTCCCGATATTTAAGCATTTTCCCATAACCAGGTCTCGGTTGTAATATTGGTTTACATTTAAAACATTAACATTTACTATATAACCTTTATTTCGCTAATAACATCTAAATCATTCACAAGAGAAGTTCTGTGTAAACGTATAGCCTAGATAAAAAAGTGCTCTGTCAGCAAGGTATTTTATAATCTCTAGACCGAAAAAAAATTCTAGGCCTTGCCTATTAATAATTCTGATAACATGCCAGATGAGATGGACTCGGAAATTACGGTGATGCATTTGTTGTTTTGTTTATTTTTCTGTTCTCGGTTTAAAACCTTAAGTCTTTGTAAATGTATTTACCCTATTATTAATATTACTGCTGTTGTTATAAATAAAGAGATGCAACTGGGAGTACTAGCTACACTAAAGTAATAATGTGTTTTTTTAATTCAGGCTTTAAGAATTTTTCACTTTATTTATTTATTGATGTAGAAGTGTGTTTTGTTTTGTATGTAAGGAGGGAGTTAAATTACAGTTTTGATAAAAGTGTTAAAACAGTTTGTTCAGTTCAGTGGCGTTATAATAATTATTTATAATTGTCCAAAATAAATAAATATTGGTTCTTTATATCGGTTATCGGGGAGTCGGGGACATAAAGATGCAAATAATCTGTATCGTTATACGTATATATATATATATATATAAATTAATTTCTAAAATCAATATCGGTTGATGTCTACTTAAGACAATCATTCTCTAAATGTAGGCTAAGTATTTTAGTTAGCTACCATATAAATCATGCACTGACGGCAGCAAGAGTAATTTTTTTTTATGATAATGCTCCAATTATCTTGATTCCAAAGATCTAACACTTATGACTAATACATAATATTACACATGTCCCCATGTTATCGGAAGTTATCTTGCAAATGTTGCAGAATGTGTGAAAGCATCTGCTGAGCCCAGATATTATCTTGCGTCTTCAAACATAAGCTAGCATATCCTTAGAATAAAGGAAATAAATGCTAAAATGGGACATTTCTTGAATATGAGTGTGTTTATAGCATGTAAAAGCTTTTACTGACTGCACATGGTTAAACATTGATCGTTCTGGAGGTGGAAGAGGTGTTGATGAAAAAACCCAGAAAAAATGCCTGATGGTGGATAAGCCCACGTAGCTTCTAATTTAGACTAATGAAGTTAAATTCACTCTTTCGTCCAAAGAAAATAATATTTGCACAGAGCCCCTAGCTGAAGAAGTGCATAGAGAAAGCAGTCACAGCAAGCCCATATTATTTTTTTCACACTCAAGTGTGGCAATGAGTTAATGCTCAAGGTTACACTACTCTAGGTACTTTCTCTTACCAGATTTATTCCATCTCTGGAGGCCATATATGAGAATAGTTTTTCTTTCACAAAAACAAGGATCGATCATGTAATTTCCTTATATACCAACACAGATCCCATTAGGGCCTAATAACAGTTTCAGGTAGAGAATTGTACTTTTGCAAAACAAGGAGGTGGTACTTTTTTTACTGACTCTCATCTGTGAGTGTTCAGTCATTTGGTTTAATTTAAATGTAAATTTGAGCAGTGAGCAGCACTGCATTGGCACACTGTTAGCAGACCCGAGTTTATGATGGATTTTTATAACCTCTGTCGCTTCCAGATTGGCTGCTTTTTTCTCACCGAACGGTCCACTGGCAGAGTTTGGCGGCTAGACGATTTCGCTACTAAAATTAGATTGTTGCTGCTAAAACTGCATTGTATATGTGTGCAATAATTAAAATTCAAACTAAATCCTTTAGCACAAGGCAAAAAAAGTGTTTACTTGCGCAGTTCTACAGTGGGTTTCTGCATAGTTAAGCTACATTCTTCATCCATCTGCCCAAGAGTACATTACACAATGCTCAATCAAAAACTTAAACATTAAATAAAAAATACTTTGTCTTTCAGAGCAAGTGCACAAGGACAAGGGTAGTCCGATTAGCATACACGCAATTATGGCACCAGGCACACCTTTGCAAAGTCGGACTAACAGAGACCTATTTAATGCTAACAACAACAAAAAAACAAGGACTGATTCATTTTCAGTCAAACTAAAGCATTTACATGAAATTTAAAAAATAATAATAATATTGTTTTAGTCTGAAATTGAACTTTTAAAGTGTGTGTAAACATATTTATGAACTAAAAAATAAGAAAAGGGTATCACATTGCATCCATATTTAAGTGTACAGCAAAAGTGAACAACTCCTAATAAGATGCATCTGTAGATCTAGTTAAAAAAAATGTGGTTAAAAGCATTGTCATACAGATCTTTATTTTCTAGTTGAGGTATATGCCTGGATGAGAATGAGAGAATTTTGGCAAATCTACCTTTTCGATAGCGAGAATAAATGAATGCACCTCCGCCAACAAACATATGAACCTACCTATGGAGTCATATATTAGCTCAGTTTTTTCCAACCTTGTGCTGACACACCTTAATTTACTCTCATGTCTATGCAATCTGTGCCACCTTCTGCTATGGAAAAGAAAAGTAACCATCGCGTGCCGTTATGTGGGGTCCACAAGGCACACACGCTCGGGTGGATGCATTGAGAAGAACCCTTTTAAAGTTCCATATAGGCCCCATTGGGCTTGCTGAGAGCAGTGTAGCACGCAAGAGGTCTCAGTTCCTGCTCCTTCACGTGAGTTGCTCTCATTGTAAAGATTTGATGCTCATCCACATTGATTTCAGAATAGCTAAACCTGACAAGCTTCAAGACATCCCAGGCAAAAATAAAAAGCCGTGTCTTAAAAGCTGACTTACACAGCCTTAAGGCTTTTACAGTCGTTTGTGACAACTGGATAGTTAAAAAAATACAAGTTTTATAAAGATTGCACTCACAACGATCAATTTTTGATCAAATGTTTTGGGAAAAATTTTGATTATATATAAGTCTGATAGTTTAGCATTAAAATATTTTTAAAAAGTGTTCCATATACATGGGATTCATAATATGTATTAACATTATAATGACCTTAGTTAACATGAAATTTCTTATAAAGCATTTAGGCTATTCATCTTAACTTATTTCAACATTTACTAATACATTATCAAAATCAAAAGTTGTATCAGTTAATTAATGGACCTGAGCTAACGAACTAACAGTGAACAGATGCATTTTTAATTAACTGACGTTTAAAGATTAATAAATACTTGAACAAGTGTATTGCTCATAGTTAATGATATCTAATTGCTTATCGTTAACTAAAGGGCCCTTGTTGTAAAGTGTTACTGTAGGCTACTTTACACAAATAAATTACAAAACATGTTATACCAGTAGGCCTATATAAATGCTCAAAACCAATACTTTGCTTTAACTTCCCTTGATGTTTTCCATGAAGCCTTAAATCTAAGGAAAAATAATAACTGGGATCATATCGCCTGACAGTCCATCAACTTCACCTTTAAGTCACACAAGAGTACAGAGACAGCAGGACAATAGCTACTTTTGAACACAGCATTTTAATACATACTGATACTACCTTAAGTCATGTTTGTCTCAAGTCGGATATATATGCGCTCACAAACTGATTTCAGCACAAGGTTTAAATAACAGAGCTGCATTTAGAGAATTTAACAGTGTCACAGTAATGATTATTAGATGTGTGTGATCTAGACAGCTAGAACTACTAAAATATATGGTCGCCTGTTGAACATGGACTTTCCATCGAAATACTAATGTACTCCAGTATCAACACATTTCTTCAGTTTCCTTTCATTTTCCCAATAATCTTAACACTGATGCTATGAGGAAACTGCTGCTCTTTTTCAGAACAGAATGTTGCAAACTTTCAATTTAACTGTCAGTCCCTCAGTGTTAACCGAATCCGTAAAAAACGGCGAATATACAGCCAAAACAACATTTAAAAAACTAAAATGCTCACTTAGTAGGTAGCCTACGTATTAAAAACTAAGCAGTCTTTGTCAGTTTTTTCAGAGATAGACGCTTCCGCGTGCACGATCGCGTGGGCAAATAGGGAGATCAAGCAGGTCTCTTGATATTCTCTACCCAGTATAAAAGTTGAACAAATGACAACAGGAGATTTATTGGGCTTATAATACTGTAAATATCACAACATATTTCCTCCAGCTTACAGCTCTTACCTCGACCGTTGGTGCAGGTTGGACAAAGCGCGAGAACCAAGATGATCTCAAAAAAGCGCCGACGTCTCTTCACAGTAACGTTACTTCCCATTTCTATTCTGATTCTCTCAATCATTTTAGGGGGCAAATTCGCCCGTTATTAAGATGTTGTGACAGTTCATTGTTTTCAGCTCTAACGGTCTCTCTCTCACTTTAATGCTCTGACTTCTTTCTGAATGATCAGGAAACATCATTCCTGTGCGCTGAACTTCAGACACCGTGCAGGCTTGCGCCCTCCCTGCTTGAGAGCCTCGTTCTAGTGCACTCAGACTTGCAGGTGCCGCACGCTCACTAGCCGAACCAACCAATGGCGCACTGTGCTGGGCGGAGTCAAGTTCACCACAAGCATCAGCACCAGTCAGGTGGGAATATTCATGCGCGCAGTTACGCTGGGAAGAAATCGCGTTGAAATATAATTGAATTTTGATGTTGCGTTTGAAGTGCGTCGTCTGGAATCTAATAGGGAGAAATAGCCTATTGTTACCTGTCGTCAAATGACTTCACTAAAAACTGTTTAACGGTTAACGGCTGTGGCAGCTACTGGATTTCTTCCAATTAATTAAAAAACTACTTGCACTGTCGCTCCTCCTATTTTATTTTTTTATATATATTGTCTTTCCAATATTTCATGGTACAAACACTGTTTTGTACTTTTTTCTATAGGCCTACATGTGAAAATATATAATTTGAGGTTTATATACAAAACATTCTTAAGAATAAAATTATTCTTAACTGCCATTGTCTTCATATTTTCTGACTTAAGAAAAAAGATACGAATATTTTGTATTCCCAAAAACTTTCTTAGGAATGTTCTTATCTTTTTTAAGATTGTTCTTAAGACAAAGTTTAAGAAGTATTCGTATTCCTGAAAAGAATGTTCTTAAAAATCATAGTAAATTACTTCTTAAAGTTAAAACTGTATATGCTGTAGGCAAAAAGTCCTTGAATGACCTACCACTTCCAAAAATTCTGAGGTGTGCATTGGACACTCTCCCATGAGGCCACGGGAGAGGATTTATGAAGGGCAGTGAAGCGACATAACTGACTGATGTAGTACGTCCAAATTTCATTCATATACCTACATTCATACTATATCGAACACATTTTTTTAACGGCTGTGAAGTAAGGTCAAATTCAAATGTAGTACCTACTCAGGCAGAATGCGATTTCGGATGCAGCGAGTCTTTCAGGTTGTTTTCATGTGCCAAGTCTTCAGCAATACCCACCTTTCAATCAAATAACTCCAAACCTCTTAAGAATTTTTCAAGAATTGCACTTAGGACCATTCTTACGAACTTCTTAGAATTTATCTTAAGATTTTTCTTAACTGCTTTCTTAAGAAGATTTTCATGAATCCTGCCCCTGGTCTTTATAGTGCACGTAAATGAAGCAATATCACATAAAAACTAGTGCTGTCAAACGATTAAAATATTTAATCGCGATTAATCGCATTAATATCATAATTAACTCACGATTAATCGCACATTTTTATCTATTCTAAATGTCTCTTGATTTCTTTTTGTCCCATTATTTTTTCTCATTTTAATGCTCTTGTCAACATGGAAAAGTGGATCGGCTTGCTTTGTGCAAATGTTTTTTATTGAAAACAACATTGGCATACTGTGTTCAATTTCACACTAACATTCTCACTTGGAGCAAATAATCTCTCACACAATGTAACACTGTCCATCAATAAAAGGGTGAAAGAAATACTGACGAGGTCCTGATATTGACGAGGGGGCGGAGCTTCGCATCAGCTGTGGTGTGTGTGTGTGTGCTTGGCCATCAAGTGATATTTCAGACTGGACGTGCTGCGATGATGATCGCTCAGTTCACAACGACAAAACACACAGATCACTTTGGTCTTGTCAATGGAACCATTTGGCAACTTTTTAAAAGTAAACTTTCCATTCAGAATCTTATTGGCATCCATTTCGGCGTCTCACGCCCGTCATCCACTCAAAACGTAACATTAACCTACTATTTGGCCGGCTCGCAAGCCCAAACAAGTGTGTGCGGCTGCCTGTTGTTTTGTTTCCGGTCTAGCTAGATCCGCCTGCGCTTTCAAAACGTCCTCGCGCAACGCAAGCCATTGAAATGAATGGGTTTCATAGCGCAGCGCCGCGCATGCCGCGTCCTGTTGCAAAAGCATGTGAAAAAAACTACAAAGTTTGCTAGGCCAAAAAGACTGTTAATCGCGCGCTAAAAAATTGACGCCGTTAAAATGGGTTTGCGTTAACGCCGTCAATAATGCGTTTAACTGACAGCCCTAATAAAAACAGAATTGCTTTTGTATCTATTATCAGCACAGCTGTGATTCAGCCGTAGGCACAAGGCCACAGATAACAACCTTGCTGATATACTACTGCAACATGATTGCAAATTCAATTTAGCTAATTTTGATTAATGTTTAATGTATGTCTTCAGACTAAAACTGGCCAGCTATTTCATATATTTCTTATCCGCCAATGAAAACAGTTCCAAAAGAAGTCAAAGCATCAAGCTTTAATGTTGGACTAGAGATTCCAATTGACTCCAGCTCCACTCCAGTTTTTCCATTTCACACTCCCAGCATGCTAGAGAGAGAAATCCTGCTATTCATTTGCTAAAGAAAACACAGATGTTTCGACTTTCAAAAAACCTGTTCCTTGCTCTAGGCAAACTCCACTTCCACTCTGTAGTGTTCACTTTTTTAAGTTGACTATACAATTATTTTTTACAGAATACTTTACGCTGAAATGCAGCGAACACATACAAGCGTAGTGATTAAAAAAAACAGTGAAAAATCCTTATGCTGTGTTCTTTTGGAACATGTAAACTAATTTGAGGACCGGAATATAGGCGAATATCTTCAGTCTTCCATTGCTTGTTTGTTTGTTGTTGTTGTTGTTTATTTTGCTGAGGAAGCATTTTATTCTGTAAATAGCGCCATCTCAAAATCTACATGATAGCTTAACACAAATAACATATATTATAAATGCATATAGCATTAAAGGATGTGTAATGTGGCCCATAATGGAGGAATGTGCAAACATGTATAATGGTTTTATACTATAGATTCACAATAATGCAATAATCTCCCCTTTAGTTGGATAGAGGCACTGAGTAAGAAACAATTTACATATCCAATAGACATAAATGATGCACCTGAGGGGGCAATATTACATTTGAGAAAGCAATTCGAATGTATAATGTGAATAACCTTTCATAGTGGGCGGCATTTAGAAACATAACGTTTTTCTGTAAACTGAGTTATGCAAAACAGAAATATCATGCATTGTTTGTTTCCTACCAGAGGAAAACTGCATTACAAAGTTTGACGAAAAACAGTTTCATGATTTTTAGAGTGGATATGAGTATTTGTGGTAGTTTGTATCAGTGTGCTTCAGGGGAAGTTTTATTTCATGTAAGGAAAGTTTGAGGTAAAGGTAAAGGTCACTATTAAAATGGATACGTTTCTATATCTGCAAGGAAATTTAAAGTTGTTCGGGTTTAAAAACACAAAGTTAATGCCATACAGTAGCTTAATAATGGTTTGTGTGTAATCACAAAGCTCCATACACAAACCAAAGCAAGCCAAGCTATAAATACCCTCCATAAAATGTATTAATAATTAAGATTCCTCAAAACATAGGCCTATTGTTCTCAAAGGGGACCGCACCATACGTTTAACAGCTTGACCAAAAAAACAAACAAAAAAACAGATGAAAGAGCAATTTGTTGTAATTGTAATTGTAAATCCTGTAGGATTAGTTGTCCTAAGTTCATCTGAGGCCAGTGAAAGTCACTGAAGATCTTTCATTGTTACATTTAATTGTTTCAGCAAGGATAGTTTCCAGCAGGCTCTGAACGTCTTTGTTTTCCTCAGCTTTTTATGGTAAGCTGAAATTTAATCTTTCAGACAAATTACAGAGTGAGTTGAGTATTATCCACCAGATTTTAAAGATGAGTAGGGTACCAGAAAGCACTGCTTCCGTGAACACGAAACAGAGAAGGATAGTGTTGAAGAACTAACAAGCAAGACTGTAATATATGCTTGGGGGTTACAGGGGGGGGTCATATTTCCATCATTATACTGATATCACTGAACATGTAAATATATGAATCAACCTTCAGGGCTTTGAAGTAGCTCTCTGAACAGCTCTCTAAACAGTAAGCTTCATAAGTAAATACTTTTTGGGAGATGGATTTTTTTTGTTTTGTTCTAACTGATCTGACTTTGCTACCATTTGCATGAGCTCTAACTTCACCAAAACATTGAAAGTACAGTAAGAATACACAATGGGATAGATCAAATGAGCCATGGGCAATATATTCAGGCAGGGAGAAATTTTAATGAGCAATGAGCCAGTGTTTTTGGCAGTTTTCTTATTCATCAAATACATGCACAGACATTTTACTCCTTTTTCCATTTCACTGCTGATATAAAACAATTGTTCTTTGAATCCCTTAAAAATTTGATACAATTGTATATGATACAAACCGTACAAAACGTCTTGTACGGATTGTGTCGTTTTTTTCTGTTTCTGTTTCGAGGAAATTGTCAGATGCTCTTCAAATTATCCACAAATGATAACCTAATTTGAAATGTGTCTGAAGGCACGCTTGTGTATGATTTCAATGCACCATCTAGTTAACAGGAAGCTGAATAGATATTAGGTGACTGACACCAGAGACAATTCACTGGTCTAATCTTTTTTTCCACAGAGATTCTCCATATGGCGAGTCTGCAGTAAACATTTGTTATTGGAGAGGTCTAGCCTTCGAGTCTCTTAAGCGGCCCTGAACTTGCTCTGTGGTTAACCTCCTCAGGGTGAGTAAATGGAGTAATCGACTTGCAGCTGGCAGAGCAGAACAATGGAATGAAAATCTGGCATTCGAGCTGTACCCCTGAGCGGAGAAGGCAAACTGATAGTCAGCACTTATAGGTAATCTAAGAAGGCATCAATATCTGCCTTCATTTTGAGATCTCTGTGAGGTTTGATGGCAATTCAGAATGGTCTTTCCGCTTGTTTATGCTGTGACTTTTTCTAGGAAAATTGAAGCATCCCCAGATAGCATGTAATCATTGAAACAATGTTGACTCAGTGTTGATGCGTCAACGCTAATTGCATTGAATTAACGTTACAAAGTAATGTTGCTTTAATATCACTCTTGCACCCTCAGTTAATGTTGAAATAATGTTGGGAATTCAACCAAAAATCAATGGTAATAGTATTGATTCAACATTACAAAGTGATATTTTATCAACATCACTTTTGCACCCTCAATTAATGTTGAAATAATGTTGGGAATTCAACCAAAAATCAACGGTAATAGTATTGATTCAACATTACAAAGTGATATTTTATCAACATCACTTTTGCACCCTCAGTTAATGTTGAAACTATGTTGAACAAAAAATCAATGGTAATGCTATTGAATCAACGTTACACTATGATTGATTATACATCACTGCTGTTGAATCAATATTGAAATTAACAAAAATACTCAATGGTAATATTGTTGAATCAATGTTACACTATGATGTTGAATCTACATCACTGCTGTTGAATCAGCTCTGAAATTAACAAAAATAACCAATGGTAATATTGCTGAATCAACGTTGCACTATGATTGATTCTATATCACTGATGCTGAATCAATATTGAAATTAACAAAAATAACCAATGGTAATAT
The DNA here is from genome assembly GCA_029959095.1 of Rhinichthys osculus. Taxonomy (NCBI): domain Eukaryota; kingdom Metazoa; phylum Chordata; class Actinopteri; order Cypriniformes; family Leuciscidae; genus Rhinichthys; species Rhinichthys osculus. Next base: position 19,373,421 of record JARWKJ010000004.1, on the reverse strand, counting down.
TGTTGAATCAACGTTACACTATGATTGATTCTACATCACTGATGCGGAATCAATATTGAAATTAACAAAACTAATCAATGGTAATATTGTTGAATCAACGTTACTATGATGTTGAATCTAAATCACTGCTGTTGATTTAACACTGAAATTAACAAAAAATAATCTTTGGTAATATGGTTTGATCAATGTTACAATGTGATGTTGATTCCAAATACATTTTGTTGAAAGACTGAAAAGGAATGTCAAACAATGTTGCCATCTGATGTACCAATTAATGTTGAAACAACATTAATATTTCAATCACACTTCAATGGTGCGTCAACAAATTCCTGACCATTTCAAAATTTTTCGAAAACCTTTTAAAATATAAATGACACCTTTCCAGCAGTTGAGTCAATTTATTTTATTCAATCAATCAATGACAACAAATATATTAAAATATCACTTTTTTTAAAAGAAAGGGGGAGAAATAGGACAAAAGCATTTCAACCTTTAAAAATAAAATTGGCTTCAGAAGTCTGATGTCATCATAACTACAGGTCCAGCGGTTCAGGTTTTTAAAAATCTGTCTTGCATCATCAGATTCTGCCTCTTTTCCTTTGGGTTCTCTGAAATCTGAAAAAGAAAGCATGATGTTACTCAAGAACGAATCAATTCAGTTGTAATACATAGTCACATTCAATAATGTTAATATACTAAACACAATATGATTCACTTTTTTTTTTAAAGTCACTGAAAACAAAATATTCTAACTACGATTATAGTATCATAAAATTCTGTTTATTTATTTCTATGCTTTAATATCAAAAGAAAACACTAGCAGGGGTGTCAGATTTTATCTCCCGCCCTAATTAAACACACCTGAGGCAGTTAATCAAGGTCATCAGATCAATAAACACTTCCAGGTGCTGGAGCTAAACTCTTCATGAAGAGGAACAAACACCTCTGAGCTATAGCCATTAACTACATCTCAGTTCATTTTCTGTGAAACTACAGCATTCAAATAACACTTTTATCTTGTAGAATAAAAAATATCTTAGTTTTTTTCAATGAACATTTCTTTAAAGAGAAATTCTGTAATCATTTACTCACCCTCAAGTTGTTCCAAACCTGTATGAGTTTCTTTCTTCTTTTGAACACAAAATAAGAAATTTTAAAGAATGTCGGTAACCAGAAAGTTGATGGTGGCCATTGATTTCCATAGTAGGAAATAATTACCATGGAAGTCAATGGCTACCATCAACTGTCTGGTTGCCAACATCCTTCACTCTATCTTCTTTTGTGTGCAGCAGAAGAAAGACATTCATACAGGTTTGGAACAACTTGAGGGTAAATAAATGATGACATAATTTTAATTTCAGGCTGAACTATCCCTTTAAAGCTGCATATTCACCTTATGTAGACCCTAATCTCTTTAAATATCACAAAATAGCCATGTCAGTCAGTTTCTTAATAAACACTAGATCTTTTTTTTTTGTGTGTGTTTCAGTGGAAACAAGCTAAACTGAATGGAAATCAGTTATTTCTCAAATTTAATACAGATTCAGGAATATGAATGATTACCTGATTAAGCAGTGATAAGATACAGGATATCATCAAGTCCCAGGTCAGGTGATTATGCTGTCGACAACAACTCAATGTATGATCAATGTCAGCATTATCAGGAGGGTGCTTTTTTAATTGTCCATCTTCATCTGCCTTCACTCCTACTAAAGGAGCAATGTGTTTGCATGCAAGCACTGACCGAGACAAGACATGGGCTATGTTAACATTCTTGCTCATGTTCATGTCTCTTGCACCTTAAGAAATCTGTTAAATGACATAACTTTATTCAGGAAATTCCTAATAAACTTTACTATAGCAAGATGCATTTTTTAAGAATGTAGAAAAATAGATGCTTTATTCAAACACTTTAATAACTTTGTAATCTAATTACAGTGAGTAACAACACAAATCAAACGCAAATAAGCATGCAAAACAAAGGAACAGAGAAATAAGGTAGATGCACCATTGTTTGAAACTGTGCTAGAGAAGTCATGTATGTCAGGTGATTCAACAAACAAGACTTCTGTATAGGATGCACATGTTTTCACTCTAATGAGGAAGCATTAGACTACTGAGAAGTGCACATGCAAAGACAAAATGGGCGTTTACCAATCAGTGGCCAATTTCAAACTACAATACAGGTAAATGTTTTTCAACCATTTTTCAACAGACTTGCTAAAATCATGAAGGCCCACCCCTAAACCAAGCCCACAGTGGATTACAGCAAATCGGGTAAAGCGGTTGAAAATGCCCATTGTGGTTTGAAACCGCCCCATTGATCGAGAAACACCCACTAGTGTTCTGCAGAGATACGCCTGAATGATCTTGTGCTCATCAACTACAAATCACTGTTAGTTCAATGTCACTGTCTCCACCCATGTGTGTTGTTGGCTTTCATCAAAATTTCAATGCTGATCCAGCACACTTTAAACATTGAAATGTCAATCTCAACCAAAATGATGGTTTAGATCAAAACTCAACATTGTATCAATGTCACCATGCTATCTGGGTCATATATACAGTTAAAGGAATAGTTACTCCAAAAACTTTCTGTCATCATTTACTCAACCATGTTGTTCCAAATCTGTATGACTTTCTTTTTTCTGTGGAACACAAAATATATTTAGCAAAAATATTGTTTTTTTAGTCCATACACGCTTCAAGGAGTCTGCAGCAAGAAAGGAAAAACAAGTTTATACTGTAAACCATGTATATTCATATGATTGTTTCTTTCGATTAACAGCAGTGAAGCTAGCTATACCCACTTGCTGACCTTCCTGCACCATATGAAATGGAACATAAACAAGAGTTTCATCACAGTGATGTTTGTTTCCACTGTCACATAAACAGAAATATTTCTCAACTTTTTCGTGCATTATTTTTATGTACTTTTACTTTTATAAACTTTTAAAAATCAAGGCTAAATTAAAAGTAACTCTTTCACAATGCACCCATCAAGCTTAAATATAACACCTAGTGCTTTCTCTGAGAAGTGGGCCACTGTATATCCCGTCCGCCTCTCCTAAGCTTCTAATGTGAACAATGCCTCTGCCTGAGATATTCAATTTTTTCACAGTTGAACAAGTAAGGTATGTCTGTCCTTCAACTCTAACATAGAGCATGAATCTTGTCACGTAAGCTGACATCACAAACAGCATCAGATGTAATTAACGCAAGCTGTTCAAATGTTCTGATATGAAAGTGACTGTCTAAGAATTGCAAAGTGTCAATAAAGATTCTCACTCTCTTCCATTTTTAAGCCTTTTTATCATCGCAAACAGTTCCTCAGCTTGTTGAAACACTTGAATCTGTGATATCACACAAAGGCTATACTGACACCCATCTGCACTCTTTCTCTAACTCTTTTGGCATACATCAACTTTACGCTGTTCTGAAAAGGTCGCTCAATGCAGGGCTGGTTTCTGTTCATTATTTTAGATATACTGCTGGTATTAATGATCAATTTAAGCTGGAAAATGTGTCATAGGGTGATGCTTGCACCAGACAAGAAGCTCAACCAGGTTAAGCCTTTCTTGCAATAGTCTGAAATGCAAAAAGTGAAAATATGGCTATTTTAAAAACAGACAAGTCTTATTATATTTCTGATGAAAGAGGCTTTTTCAAAGCCCTGCTCTTAAAGAGATACTCAACCACTAATCATGAGCTTCATTACAAACCAGCAAAAACGATGTTGCCTGACTAATGAATGTGCGTCTCATCATGCAGTGGCCCAGATATAATGCACTGTTTTTAGTACAGATTTCTGTATACTTTTAACTGACTGTTAGGTTTCCATTTCTAGAATTCAGGGCCATCACAAATGATGACCATTGACAGATATTATCAATGGTTTGAAATGAAATGATGAAGTGTGATAGCAGCATGGCGTCTGTTGGACCAGCTGCTACTGGGACTCGATCAGACCTCCAGTCAATTATTTAGCACACAGTATGTTCACAAAGAGTTTAGCATAGACTGGGAGACTGTTGGCTCTCAGCAGGGGAGCCAGTGAAGTGCATCAAAGAAATTAAAATCACCAGAATCACAGGGTGAACAAATAAATGATTTTAATGCATCTGTTAAGAGTCTCTCAAAGACCATCATTATGCATTCTTCATTGGTGCATTAGCAAATTTCTACTGCAGGAAAAAAAAAAGCAGCAAAATCATCCATTCTCTTTTGTTGCCATGGGTCACATGATTACCCTGTTGCCCCTTCCAGTATCAAAACTCAGGTATCTATGCTGCCTTCAAATGAAACTGGGAAACTTGCACTTAGTTGGGCATTCGATATTGCATTTCAGTTGGTAATCAACACGGAAGTAACCCAAACAATACAAAATAATTATATTGTGAATAATAAACCCAAATATCTACTGTATACATGTTCATTCAAAATTAGGGAAATTCATTTCTATTACTTATTTATACATTGTATCAAAACTAAATGTTTGTAACAAATAAAGTTGAGGGAAAGTCGACAGTTTGTTCATTGTTAAAAAAATGGCAACCGAGTCAGATCACCAGCTCACATCAGATCATTTGACTTTACTTAAATTACAAGTGTACCAAACGCCACATTGCTGTGTTGTCTTATATGTTGGTCCACTTGCTCATGTGTAACTTTTGAAAGTCCAATTCATTCTAGTGAATCGGCTAGTTCTAAACAATCCTTTCTCTCATATGTAGTGCTGCAAAGTCAGATTCATTTTAGTAAATCAGTTCATTCAGACGATTCGTGTCAATGTACACATTACAAAAACAATTCACCGATTTGAGTCTCTGGACTTTGTGAATATACTATAACACATGCATATGAAATATATATCTAATATAATAATCTAAAAGCAGTTTAGCATTTATTTATAGTTACATGCACATGATAGCATCCAGAAAGCTTATGGTCTGACATTTATTCTGAGCATAATTGCCTTAAAATATCTTTCATTTGCACAAGACCAACTTTTATTATGTAAACTATTGAAACTTTTGTGCATGCTCCTGATATTTTTTTCTAGAGGCCCCACATGGAATGCTTTTCAGTTCTGCATATAATTGTCATCAATCATGATTCTGATATAAGTACCAGCAGTGTGGTGTGTTCCACTTCTCACCCAGTGGAGGAGACACTGGGCTAGATGAGCCATAGAGAGTTATTGCCTGCTAGATATTAATTTGTCTAAATCAAGGACAAGGCTATCCAAAGGAGCTATAGACCTTCACTCATGCCCGTCATCAGTCTGGCTCCCTTTCCATGCTAGTAAATCAATCAATGAATCAATGGGCTGCAAAAGAGTCACAACTGCACAAAACAAAAAAAGCCATGTAACAGTCAGCCAGCTCAGCATATGGCACTATATCTCTAGGACATGATATTGATAAATCACTACAACCTTAACCCTAATGTAAAATATTAAATGAACAATTGGGGCAAAAAGGACAAATAAATGAACATCCAAATGACAAATAATATGGTTATGAGTAGTGTGATATTTTGGTATGATTTTCATCATCGAAGAAAACTCACTGGCAAATAACAGACTTGTGACAAATGACTGTGAAAGGAAGATAATAATAAAAATAAGACTTTCTCAGATTCAAATTTTTCTCAGATTCGATTTTTCCTCAAAGAAAAGTACATGATCAGTACCTAAGTACTGTGAATAGGGAACACTGTGAAGGTGGTCTATTTGAAAACAAAAAGAAAAGGCCCAAAGCCAAACTCTAATTCTGAAGAGGTTATTGGAGACAGGAACGGGAGACTAGGAAGGACATAGGGAGAGACTCAGTAATCGGCCCAGAGATCACGTCAGTGTGTTTTATCAGCCTGACTGCCCTGTGAATCAGCCATTGTGCCTCTGCTCAGGTGATAAATATACAAGCAAGGGGTCTAACATACAAGATAGGACTCCTTGTTCGGGGAGCTCGGCCTGTATTTCATTGGGCGGTTTCAGCTTGTGATGGATGGGGTGAGCCTAAACCATATTTCTCCCACCGTCTTGTCCCTGGCATAGTGTTGAATCTGGGGAGTACAGACGAGGAAGAGAGTACAGGGAAAGGTAGATGGGTATTCTGGGATAGAATGTTAACATAACCATTGCTATTCTGTACTGTACTCATACTGTACACCAATAAAACAAAACATTCACTCCAAACACTTACAGTTGCATACTGTAATTTGGTAATATCTGGTCATATTTAAATTCAAATGATTTCCAAATATGTTACATTTTAGATGAAGATAGATCATTTAAAATGAAAAAGATGAATCAGTGAGCCCTCATTTTCTTGTACAGCAAGCCAATTTACTTCCTGAACAATTTCTAAACAAAGTCATGTTGTATGTGAAGACTGGAACGTGAGGATGAAGCTGAGAGCATGGTAGCTGTAGCATAATTCAATCTATGAACCATACTCAGCTTTATTTTTTTAAGAACTTGAATAATAACAAAAAGTATTATACAAACATAAATTACCTGTTCATGACTTCTTCTTTTGATGAATGACATCTCCTTGTGAAATATAATTTCTGTCATGATAACTCTCGGAGAGATTGGAATGTAATGGATATGGCAATGTTAATGTATTTGGTCTTGGCGGAATAGATCTGCTTCTGTCACGTATTCTTCTTCTTCTTCTTCGTTTGGTGTTTTATGGCGGTTGGCAAACCAACTTTCGGTGCATTACCGCCACCAACTGTCACGTTTTCAGTGTGTTTAGTTCAGTTTTGTAATCTTGTTTCCCCCTGTCTTTGTGATTTTTGGTTTAGTCCTGTTAGTTTTTCCCACTCCTCGTTTGTGTTCAGTTTCTTCACCTGTGTTCAGTTAATTATCCCATTAGTCCCAGTTCTTTTAAGCCCTGTGTTTTCCCTCAGTGTTTGTTGGTCGTCGTCCTTGTATGGTTGTGTTTTCCCTGAAGTTTGTTATTTCGTTCCTGTATGTTTATAGAAGTTTATTTTGTAAATAAATCAGCTATTTTTGGAAGTCCTCTTGTCCTCGTCTTCAGCCACCTGCACACAACCTGACAGCTACGCTGCTGCTGCTGTTATACATTACCTTTATTTAACCAGAAAGAAAACTCATTGAGATTAAAAATCTCTTTTCCAAGAGCATCCTGGCCAAGACAGGCAGCAGCACAATTAACAAGGTTGCAGACATAAAAACATATAACATGAACATGAAACAATTTACGCCGGTGAAAAATAGTGAGTTACAAGGTCATAAAAATCAAAGTTTCATATCTATTTATCACAAGCGATAAACAACAGCAAGGATCGTCAGAATAGTCAGTCATAACATCTACAGCCAGTTTGTGTAGCCTCCATGTCATTTAAAAGTAATTTAAAATCAACAAATGAAACCGGCTCCTGAAGATTCAGGACATTTTGCAGCTGATTCCAAGCACAGGGGGCCGCATATTTAAACGCCCCTTTTCCCAATTCAGTCCGGACTTGAGGGACAGATAACAATACTAAGTCCTCAGAACGCAGGCAATATCTTCCTGTGCCTTTGTTGATTATTGTTGCTGCTGCAGACTAACTACTGCCAATACAGTAAATTACAGACATGCTGCTGTAAGCATGTAAGACATGTCACTGCTGTACATAAAACACAGGGCCTACATGAAATAACCCCCATTGCAGAACTATACAGGTGGACCTGGGGAAGGGGGAGGGTTTCAGAAGCATGCTGCAGACTGCTAAGTCTTTGAAGGTTGAGCAGCAAGCTCATTGGCTGCTGATGTATTTGGTTACTTTTTCAGGAATCTTATGTAAACTTACAGATCACAGAATGAATTACTATTGTAAGCTACAGTTCTTTTTAGTGAGCTATCTAATAATGGTTCTAATGATTCGGTTGTTTTTAGTGAATTAAGCACATACAGCTTTCAACTCTTAATCGGTGTTACTAACAGACACTGATTAATGTTTTTTTGTCATTAGTATTTTATAAAAACAAATGAATGAAATATGTTATTTTATGTTTGTTTAGTATTTATGAAGGTCAGTTATTTGATCATAATTATTGGACCACCTATAAAAAAGACTGTAAAAATGTATTAAAATCTGTGTAAACACACCTTTTGCAAGATTTTTTTTTTTATTATTATTATATTCAAATTTTTCCAAATATTTATTCTTTAGAAGTAATACAATAACATTTAAATGCAACTGCTAAATAACCGTCATTTGATTACAGCACACTGAGCAGTACCTTTGTGGAGCAGGTTTTTGGAAAGAGATGTACTATGTCTAATTCACCCTCTGGTGTCTAAGGTGTTTTGGGGGTCCTTGAGACGTTTTGACATGCCCTGAGATTTGTGCTTTTTTCAGTTGCTTATAAACATATTAATGGCAAAGGTGTAATTTCACTCTATTTAGCACAAACAGGGCTACCATAATATGTGAGCAACACGTATGTACATAAGGGGTGGAACGGTACACAGAAGTCACGGTTCGGTACGATTTCGGTACAATGGAGGGAAAAGCAAAACAAAAATGCAGAAGGCATTGTATTTTTTAAATAAGTTTTATTAATAAAGGCATAGAACCAGTTTATGTGTAGTGCACTGACAATAGTTTAATATAATTAGTTTATTAATTAAATTAATAAAAAGACAAAAAGACCTTGCAATATGTTTGGTAATTGTACCTGAATTAATTTAAAATTAATTTGCTATATTTCAGATCAATATATTTGTTTTCCTTAAATTTAATTAACATTATTAATTAACAATGTAACATTATTCTCATCTGAATTATAAATAATTGATTTCTGTAAAATAATACTTCCATTAAAAACACATTCGATTTTCTTTTTTAATCAATGAAGAATGTGTAAGATTAGTGCTCCGAGGACAAGAAATGAAAACCAATGCAATATGATGAATGTCCAAAAGATGGGACCCACAGACTGTTTTTGAAATGGAGTTGGATAAATATGTTTTGCTTTTAAAACAGTGTGTGTGATTTTGGTTGGGTGACAGTTGTAGGTAACAGTTTGACAAGAGTTTACAGTGTGACAAAAGCACAATGTTGTGTTTTATTGCGAGTGTACACAAATATAAGTAAACACTTTGCAGGTTTAATGATCTGTATGAACAAAATGACGGAGTATGTTTTTTATGTTTCCACTGTTCGATCGCGCCCGCCTCTCTCTGCCTCTCTCTCTCTCTCTCTCTCTCTCTCTCTCACACACACACACAGTTCGATCGCGCCCGCGCCTCTATCTCTCTCTCGCGCGCACACACTCCAGCATTGCAATCTTGACATCGCAGCCTGTTCATTATGCGGTCACACCAAACGCGAATAGAGCGTCAAATTCGCGTCTAGTTCGACATTAGTCCAAAGCGAATAGGACACGCGTCTAAATTAAGCCAACGTTTGAAGTGAACGCGCGTTCAGAGCTAAGCCGATGGTACAGATTATGTGTCCCTAAAGAACCCGCGTATCTAACAGTAGTTCCGCATTACATTTATTAATTTGCACGCGAGTTTTATTTATTTTTATACCGTGTATTCTCCATGTAAATTCATGCACCGAACCGTGACGCCCGTACCGTTTCGGTTCAATGTGAATACATGTACCGTTCCACCCCTAATGTACATGTTTGTATTTTTTAGATAATATTGTTTATGCATGGTTATTGAAAAAACTAAAACTTAAAGTTTCTGAAATCCACAAAACACATACTAAATATGTGTCCACAAGACTTTTGACTAATGGATGTTGTCACCTAGAGCTTTTGCTTCAAAATGATCTGAAAATCATCCTGCCTATTCATTTACACAAAACAATACATTGATTTAAATTTTGTGAGACACTTTTTGTTTGGAAAAGCAATATGCGGGGGGCGTGAAGGATCCTGAATAATGGTCTGATTCACACCTGAGAAGACAATGACCTGCATAATAATGAGCTGCATAATGAGCCTTTCATTCAGGTGTGTCATCAAGAAAGAATGCGAGGACAAAAAAATATATTTGTGTGTGTGTGTGTGTGTGTGTGTGTGTGTGTGTGTGTGTGTGTGTGTGTGTGTGTGTGTATAATCCAAATATAAATGAAAGTCAAAAGCACTTTTAGTACACTGTCATACCTGGAAACAAATCTTGTTCAAATAGGCTATATGGGCCATTCAACAGAATTGGTTCAAAGTTAGAGTTGGAAACATCTTGAAAAAAAAAGAATCTTTTCCCACAATTTTTTTATACATGCAAATTGTATAATAGCCATGGTAAACATTTCTAGTAATTGTGCAGTTAATTCTCATACTGTACTTTCAGAAAGTTTTGGAATATATCCTCTCCCCAAATGTGTCACTAATAAAAAAACAATAATAAATAATTTAATGAGAAGGCTTATATTTACCTATTAAGATTTTTTTACATCTACCTTGTAAATATATTTTTTGCTATTTTTATTAAAAAGTGTTCACATGTAAATCAACAACAATTACAATTTTAAAAATATTTAAAAATATTTCTTTTTTAAAAGTATACATTTTTTCATACATGCGATGTGTATAGATATGTATATTTCAAAGTTAAGGATTCATTAGTTTGATATAGCCTACATTGGAACAAACACTATAATAACATAGGTGATGAGTTTATTTTTGACAAAACATACTATATAATTAACATATGAGCAGAAACTGGCTAACAAAAGCTTATTTGATGTCTATTTTACAGTAAAAACTAGTCAAAACTAGTCAACGAAATGTTTCATATTTCGTCTGTAACATAGTAAACAACAGTGCGTCTGTGTCGTTCATTCATTCACACAGACACGCGATTCAAATTTAAAGCTGCAGTCCGGCGTTTTTCCTCTTTGTCGCCATCTCTGTTCGAAATCTGCAATTGCAGTCATTCGCGGAATGATCAACTTTACGTGAGTTGTACTTCAACACCCTCGACACGTCACAGCACGGATGAACACAATGTTTGAGGAGAGTGTGCAGCTGTAAGTCACCGCGCCGGTGTCGATACTGGCATTCAGAATCACAGATTATTCTTTTTGGAAGTATGACCAACATAACAATTTTCACCGGAAAATGTCATCTGAACAAGTAAGAAACATCCACTTTTGTTCTGGTTCTGACATTGTAGTAAATCGCGCTGATTAAATCTAACAATCGCTTATAAGTTATCATATCACGCAAAACCGTGCAAATTATACTTTGTTCTCAAATTGTTAATGTTAACAACGTCAGCATTGCGTGACTACATGTAATGTCCTTCCGATATGTATCCTTGTTTTCGCATGGGTCTGGTTGCAGTCTCTCTTTTTCTGTAGCCACTCTGAAGTCCGAACGAAGTCTTTTGCATTTTACAGCGGGTGAATCTGTTGTCACTGGTGATTGTCGTTTGAACCTTTCTGGATCCGCCATCAAATTGATAAGTTTAATTATATCAAGTGCTGTGAGAAAAGGCTAAATCTCCACCTCCAGCATCCTCACGAGACACCTTCTTTATGTGTACAGATGTGACGTAATGACTCAATATAGCCTACTAGCCGAGACTCCTTCTTTATGTGTACAGATGTGACGTAATGACTCAATATAGCCTACTAGCCGAGACTCCTTCTTTATGTGTACAGATGTGACGTAATGACGCAAAGACATGCTCGAATCTCCCGCGGAAATCCACCAGTACCACTGGAATTAAAAACATTATTACAAGCTTACCGCTTTGAATCGAGCTAAGGCAAGCAGATAGTTTTGAACACTGGCTGGTTATGTATTTTCTCAAATATGTATTTTGGATAATTTTTAACCCCAAAAAAGCTACGGACAGCAGTAGCAGTAAACCTTTAAACAGGTTTACAGACACTATTGCATATCGCGATGAGAACAAAGCACTTAAGAATAAAAAACGTACTATTTAAAATCCTCAACTGTTGCCTCAACTGTTGCTCGCTGCTCCTCGAAATTAAACTAAACCAGAACTTTTGAGGTAAATTTCCTTAGATTATTACTCATAGCCTCGCAAGATGACATAGTACATTAATATGATTAAACTTGGCGTGTGTTTTATCCAGTTGATGTGGGCGTTTGCATGGCTTGCCTCAGATCATTTGCATTTGAATAGCGTGCGCTCTCCGTGGGCGTGGTCACATTAACATATAACGAGCTGTAATGAGCTGAAATGAGAACGACTGACATCTCTCTCTTTTTATATAGATATTACATAAACAGATGATATTTTAGTTTTGAATTAGATCATTTAAAAGTACACACTTAAATGATTATACAGATATAGCTCATACCTGGGTGAATAGTATTCGCTGAGTTTTGTTTAAGTTTAGAAACGTGCTCCAGAAAAAAAGTTCACGGAGACGGAGAGGCAGAAAGCACACCCTGTTTATTTTCTTTATTTTACAAAAGCACAATGTTTTATTTCGATTGTAAATGGACACATAAAAAAGTAGACATTTAACAGTTTATTTTTTTCATATTAAGTCTGTATGACCAAAAATGACAGAGTATTTTAAGTCTATTTTGCTGCTATGTGATAAAAACTGACTCCAGAGGCAGAGTCTGGCAGAAGTTCTAGAACTTCACTTACAGCACTTTTAAGATGTTCTATCTCAGAGTGTGCTCTGCTTCATGTCATTCAAACATACTGTTCCTTCTGCTTCATAGTCACCTATAGAGCACGAGCATCGAAGCAGAGCAAGTTGAATTAGATAGCTGATACATTTGCCCTCATGGAAGCCTTCAGAGGGAAAAAAGGAATGTAGTATGAACTAATGGAACAGTTGTACAAATTAAGTGTGTTTTTTAGGTGTGTCATAAGGCTCAGAGGGGTGTTCAGTACCCTCAGGCTGTCTTTGATGAGTGTGCGAGTGAGCCCGAGTCCCGCGGTGTTATCTAACAGCAGTTCATGCATTACCCCATCTCCTGATGAGCATTTGAAGGCAGCACTGCTGCTTCTAAATCCTACTATATAGCTGTTACCTTTCATTTCTGCCTGCAATTGTCTCACCAAGTCCATTCACTCTCTGAAGAATTAAGCAATTAAAACAAGACACCATTTTGCGGCTTCACAGGCTTTGCATTCCTTGTATGCTGTAGAAGGTAAAATGTTCAAAGGCTAGAACAGGCTTTTTAATCTCATAAATCACTCAGTGGCTTATAAGAGGAGGTCAGCTTTGCTTAAAAGGGTCATATCATGAAATACCAGATTTTATCTCGATCTTCCAAAAGTTGAATGTACTACTGTTTATAAACGCACCATAAACTGAACTCAAAACATCACTAGTTAATGTTTCCTTCAAAGCTGGCAAATGTAATTTATGGGGGAGTCTGAATATATTCAGAATCATCAAAGCAACAATTTAGATGCAAATTGAAATGATGGTGACTGCCATCATGTGATGTTTTAAATCTAAAGGCACTTTTGAGGGGATTTTTTAAAAATAATGTAGCGCTTTTTATTCACTCTCAATCCTAAGTGCTCCTTTTCCTCTGTTTCCTCATGTCCTTGAAAGACAATAAGCACATTGTCTGTATTTTCAACATCAACAACCCAGAAACAACAAGGTTTCTGTTCTGATGATTATAGTTCAAGGTAATTTTGCAACATTACCTCGCCAGCACATTACTCTCTCACACACACCAAGTATTTGTGCAAATGATTTCTAAACAAAGCACGGTAATAGGTCTTGGCGCAAATAATATCTAACGAGAAGGAGTCACCCCCTCAGAGCACTTTGATTGGCAATTATGATAAATTCCTTTAATTACTGCATTCTCAGGGGAGGGTTTAAATCTTGAGTTTGGCACCAACATGACAACTTGTTGTGTACTTAAAGAGAAAAATAGCATTTCCGTGCCATCCTATGGAGGCCATTACAACTGGTAGCGCAGCTGTTGGAGAGGCACGTGAGGAATGGCTTTGGGACCTGGCCATCTATCACAATCTGGCCCTTTTTCCCTCCTTTTTTTCCCTTTCATAAGAGAATTCATCAGGCAGGTTATGCCTGGGGTCACTTTCTCATGCAGGTAATCTCAGCTGGGCTGCAGCATGGTGGTGCTGGGTCAGGACTTTACAGCAGCTTTGCTCATACTGTTGACCTGGATGGAGAAAAAGCAGTGTTGATGCAGAGGTTTATACCTCTTAAAACCACAGGAGACTTATACAGGTCCAGAATGCTGATCAATCTCTCTGTTTGCATTCTTGTAAAACTATTATATAAAACTTCTGTGCTTCATATGATGAGGTAAATTCCTTTTGGACAATATTTTAGTTGTGTAGGAGTTTTGATCAAAGTGTGTCATTTCTACACTTCCAGCGACAGGAAACATAATGGCAAAACGATGGACAAAGTTTTTTGTATATATATTTATTTTAAAACAAAATGAGTGTACACTTTACTTTCTGTTATAGGCCTATAATCTTGATTAAATTACAGAAAACTAGTCAACGCAGCTGCACCAGTAACACAACGACATTGACATTCTCTCTGCTGACTATCATAATCAATTTCTCAATCAGCCATGGCTCGTCTGAAGGGGAGGTAAGGGCACTAAAATATTCATCCAAAACATAGACCTCTATATAAACTGAATCAATAACAAATTGTAAATGTATTCAGCATTCTGCAACAAATGTTTTTCTGATTTTCTAAACTGTTTAAGGCGTAAAGCGAGGAGGAGGATATTAAAATGTAACGTATGGCTTCGGCAGGCATGTATTATGATAGGCAGCAGGGTGTCTGAGCTCTGCCCAGCTCTATACAGCGTTCCACAATTTTCTGATGGAAATTTGAAAAATTGGGGCAGATTTGAGACTACCCCGCTTGTTTTCATATTTACCTTACGTAAACCTCACTCCAAGACAATATCACTCCCCTTCAGTTTATATTTTAGTGTATATTCTGCATCAGGTCAGAAACTAGTTGGCATATCTGTTCTATGTGGAGTAGCGTATCAAATTAATGAAAACATAAATCCTTTAGGTTAAACGTGCTCATGTGAATAGCCTTTAGTCTGTTGTGTTTGTTTTATGTTTGTTCTGAGAATAGACATCTCTTTCTTTTCCTCACTGGAATTCCTCCACAACTTGTAAAATTCTGAAACATCATTCAAAGGCAATAAATGCTACATTATGACAGTTCTAAAGTATATATATATCAAATTTATTTCAGGAATACATGGCCTCTCGGCCCATAGTTCCACAAAGTCACAATAGCATGACAGATGCTCTTTTCTTCAATCCATGTATACAGTGCCAATCTCCATGCATGCTTCGACTCACAAACCTGTGACATATCAATACAAACATCACCAACAAGTGTGAGATCACCCAAATATTTCTTACGCAGATCCATGTACAAAGAACAATCATACAAGAAATGCTTCTCGTCTTCAATCACAGAGGTATTAGTTAAATTACAATAATTACAGATTCTCTCTGTCATTGGTATACTCCATCTACCTGTTTCTATAGCTAAACAGTGCCCTGAGCATCTGAACAAGAACAGAGAGCATACCAGTTGTATGTGTATAGATGCAATGTAGCTCTCCTGTACCACCAAGGACTTGCATTGTGAATATATATTCAACTTCTTCTTTTCTAAAACTGATGTGTACCATGCATTTTGTGCTTTTTCTCTCAAACGTTGATTCAGAATAGATGTGAATGTTCTAAAGTAGCATTCTTTGCGTGTGCCTCAGCATGTGTTCAGAGATTAGAATAAAGCTTAAAATGTTTATCATAAACTAGAGCTAAGACCCAGAATCTGCCCTATAAATTTACGGTCAGGAGCCGCTACTGATCTCAATATTTTTTCCTTGTTTGTAAAGTCATAGAAACACGATCATGAATTTTTTTCTGTTGCTATTAAAGCAAATAGAAACACAAAAATCACATTGTTGTAGTTTCTGTTCACCACTATAGAAGTATGGCGACTTCCGCCTTTGAGAACCCCGGGAATGTGAAAAGGGTCAATTGTTTTCAAACAGGTTTTCCAAAAGCTACTACCGCCCCCTGCTGACAATGTTCAGACAAACTCATGTGGGACCCCTCAACCATAATAAACTCTTTGGGATGTCAACTTATGAATGCTCCGCTAAGTTGTCTCTGCACATTAAACTGGGATAAAAGAAAGTAGCACTTCACCTTTGAAGTTTGACAGATTGTTCTGGCTTTTGACAGATTGTTTGCCCACTCAATTACGCTTTTCTACATTCATTTCCAGGTCCTGCTCATTAGAACAGATGCATGTCATTTCCCCACCTTGTTTTATAATATCATATCCTGGCAGCGGAACTAATCCTACACCCATCTCCTCAGTAGTCTCTAAGCAGATGACAGAGTCGAATGACAGATTGCCAATCAGAAAAGTTCGGAAAACGCTGGATCTTGTCGATGTCAAACGAAAACAACACAGCTGTTGTTCTAATATCAAAGTTGTTACTCATCACGTAACAGAATGCGTCTTGCTTTTATCACTAACCTGATCTCGAGTCAAGAGAACAGTAACTTACTCCCTCAGGGGCTGACATGAAATCCGAAGCTTCTTATATGGCAGGTGAAATTTTCTGAAAGAGTTGTGAAGGCACTTTCAGCTTATGCACATGAAGTCATTCTTTATCATAGTGTTCAATAAAGCACTTAATGGATGTGAGCAGCACAGCCGGCGTTTGTTTATTCGCAGGGCTGATTTCTGCTTAATTATATGAATGTATGTACTCGTTATGAATCAGAATCAAAATCTATGTGCATTTCATAATCTGAAAACAACGGATTGCATGCATATGAGTATTTCCCAATATTACTCTTTTTACTTATTTTTGATCAAACAAATGTAGCCTTGGTGAGGATAAAAGATTAAGAATGAAAATCTTACCAAAAACTTTTAAACAGTATGTGCAAAATGGTGCTAAGTCTATACTGTGACCTTCAAAGCCAGTGAACACCTGTCTATGATGTTTTGTCTGGTAAGACATTTCACGCAGTCATCTCTTACAAAATACACACTTTAAAAAATTGTTGTACTTTGCAGTTTTCTTCCGAAGCTCAGTAGGTCATTCAAAGTATAGACACTTAATCACTGAATTGTTTTTCATTTGCCTGCAATTTGTGTTGAAATTGTACAGACCGTTCCACTAATGTGTGTTTTCTGTGTACATGGTCAATTTATATTGTTTATACTTTTGTATTTTTATTGCCTATAGGAACTACATTCATCTCTTTTCTTCTTCTGTGATAGCAGTGACAACAAGCTGTGACTTGACTTGAATATATTCCATCGGACATGTTGTGTCCAAATTCGGTTATAAATTCATCAGAGACTGAAATAAAGTGAATTATTTTCATGTTTATGCCAGTGAAACCAACAAAGCAATCAGATGTAAACAAAGTTTTATAGGTGGAGCACTGCGACAGTAGTCAATCATGTAAAGTATTTCAGCGGTGATGACAGAGAGCAGCTAGACTATCTCATTCACTCTGCTGCCATGCACAAGAGCAGGACACCAACATCCATCAAAGCTGTCAATACCACTGTTTGCAAATAACATCAGGTCTGACAGGGAGGACTGTTGAAAACTTCAGATTGACTTACAGTGCGACTCTATTTACATACAGTGGCCCCAACGATATTTTGCTCCACTTAAATATGAATATCACCGCATTAGATGGTTACCTCAAAAATGAAAATTCTGTCATCATTTACTCACCCTCATGTAATTTTAACCCTGTTTTACTTCCTTTCCTCTGTGGAACATAAAAGAAAATAATTTGAGAATTGTCTTGTTTTTTGTCCATACAATAGACATCCATGGTAACCAAAATGGTTGGATGATGTGTCACAGCAGGCCAGACGTCAATGGAAGCTTGTTTCGGAAATAAACAAATGTAAACAAACGATTTCTTTTCCCTCAGAATTGTGAGATATAAACTCGTAATTGCGAGTTATAAAGTCAGAATTGCAGATATAAATTCGCAATTCTGACTTTTTTTCTTGCAATACTGACTTCTAATGAAGACCAGTGACCAACTCTTCAAAACCTCCCTCAACTTTAGTGTTCCATGAAAAAAAACGACAGTCATACAGTTTAGGAATGACACGAATGAGGGTAAATGATGACAGACTTGTCATTTTTGGGTGAACTAATCCTTTTATAACTTCGTATAAATATAACTTGCCAGTCCAGGGATTATTATTTGAGGAAAATATTCCAGAATGTGTGTATACAAGCAACATTTGTGCTACACAATTCTGTAATACTTTTTTTTGAAGATGTTTTATTGACTAAGACAATTGAAGCAGCTGTACAGTATGTTATTCTCATCATCATTTTAAGCATTTTCAGCTTCATACTGTCATGGGATAGCCTACAGCTCAGAGGATGGAGAATCATAAAATAAGATGACACACACCCAAGGTCTTGAGTTTATGAACTGTAGGATCATTACTAAAGCAACCTTAGCTAACTGAACCAGCGAAGAATCAAGGTTTCTCATCAACTCCCTTTAAGAGTCATATCATGGCACAGTGATTTCAGCACTAAAACACAACGCAGGGCTTTATTATTGTCCATTGTGCTGAGCTTGTATATTTTCTATATCACATCTAGCACAAAATCAGTTGATATCAAAGATAAAATTGAAAGCTACTGAAAACCAGTTTGATGTGCTTTTCCAACATTTAGTGCTACTGTATGTCATTTGATACCCTAATTTATTTCAGTATCTATATTTTAACAACATGAAATGTAATGCAAATATTAAATATCAGGTGATGTAACACTTTGTAAAGGTGTAGTGAGAGCAGTGTGCAGTGTATTAGAGTAGAGGAGGGCACGCGACAGCTGCCCTGACATTGACAAATAGGAGTAATCTAGCACAGGGCTATTATTTACATATTTATGTTTCGACTTTGTCCTACTATTCCTTCAGGATTAAATGAGCATCTATTATCTACCATTTCAGTGGCGAGAACATTAATAAAATAAGGCTTTGTAGTGAGTCTGGAGTCTGGGTTTCTTTCCGTGTGTGCATTATTTATCACCTGTCACAGTTTCAAATGCAAATCTTCAATGAACCTGGTTTTGGCTACGAGTCAAAGCACTCGAGTCTTTTTTGGGTAACCCACAGTGTTTACACGGTTGCAGGACATCAGCAAAATTTACACCGAACAGATTTCAGAGTTTTATAGTAGTTAATCATATAATGTGCGTGCACACATGCCTTGGTTAAAACAGAATCCAGATAAAGGTTTTGATGCGTTCTGTGTTTTCATTATCTGAGAACAAATGTTTGGTATTAAATGTGTGTTCTGGTGCCATATCTTATTAGAGTAGAAGTGTCTTACTTCTCAGCATGGTACGGAGTAAGAGGCTTTGATAATGAGGATTAGTTTGCATCTTGTGGCATGTCAACCTAACTGAGGAAGTGCCAAACAGCTCCTCTGGGACAATATTCAGTCTGTCTCACAAAAAAAAAATATATATATATATATATATATATATAATCTGACAGACACTGACAGGAATTCAACACTACCATAATGTGCCAAACAAATTTGTAACTCTTTACACATTAGCTGAAAGAGTGCTGATAAGGAGAAACATATAGGTCAGGGTTGAGCATATAGCTCACAGCTAGAATGGCTGTGTTGGATGTTTGACTTCACCTTCACCATTTACAACCGAAACGTATTCATTTTAAAAATTACTTTGATTTAAATTTTAGATCAGCTTGTTTATGGACTCATGCATATGCATGTGTTGCTCATCCAACAAATCTGTGTCATTTATTAACCATTCACGTGTATTTGTGTGTAAAATTTACATATAGAAAATATCAACTCTATGATACCTTATGAAAAAATTTAGACTAACTAAAAACAAATCAGTGTATGTAAAAAACATGCTCCAGGTTTTGCAAATGCAACACGTTACTCAAAGATCTTGCTGCACATGCAGAGAGAGATCTGAAGTTGAACGGAAAGCCCTTATATGGACGACGCTCCGTCATCCATTAAAAATAGAACAAGGTAAATACAAATTTCATGTACGCACAGAACTGTATGAAATGATTGATTGAGGCGCTGAATGACTCCAAAATGGCTGACTAATGTCTTCAACATCCTGAGGCAGATTCTACCAGACCCCCAGCTTTCTAGCTTCTCCTCACCTGGTCATCAGCAGAGCGAAGAGGAGGGAGGAGGGAGGAAATCTCACTGCTAGGGCATTTAAAATAAGGTGAAGACGGAGGCACAATCTCAATTATTGATAATTCATTGAGCATTTTATTAGGAGATGAATTTTACAAGAGCCCTGCACTGGAATTTAATAACAAGAAGGATATTCCAGCATGTCCTATATCATATCACTATAAGAACAGTGTAAAGTGAAGGTCATTGGAAAGAAGATCAGGGAATCAAGACTTCAGTGTTATATTAAATAAGTGCTTTAAGTGACAAATGTCTTAACATTGTTTATATATATATATATATATATATGTAATTTAAAAAAAAAATCATTTATCTGAATTATATCTACATATGGGCCCATGTCTTTATTACAGTTTTAAATTTGGCGGCATGTTGCTTACTTTTGGAAAACCGTTTCAATGGTTTATAGAAGAAGAAGAAATGTCTTAAATGATTGCAAAATACTTTTATGCTTAATGGTTATTTCATTTTTTTAGTGATAAAGTATGTATGTATACTGTTAAATTCATAAAATGTAATGTAATCAAAATTAAAAACTAATTAATCAATAAAATGAATTAATGAAATCTAAATCCAGCTAAAATATGGTGAACGTCATTTCAACAAGTACGACATGTTCCTCGATCAAACCTTTGTTGATCCTGGAACAACATTCCAATCAACCAATCAGATTTGAGGGACAAGTTCACAGTTTGTCAAGTTTAGGCTTACAAGCAGGGATTTTAGGGGTACTGTATGTTATGGGTTGGATTAGGTTTAGGGATAGGGTTAGGGTTAGGACTACATTTTTTAGACATGAATGTCTTACTTGGCACAATCACGGTGACCAAAAGATTCTATATGAAGTGCCTGACAGAACCCTTTAAGGTTCTACATAGAACCTTTTCTTCTAAGAGTGGTTATTAAATGGGATGACAGGGGGTGCTTGGGCACACAATATTCTTACCTGAACATAAAGAAGAAATGTTTTGTTTTATTACTCTTTTGTTCAACATTTCACATTGTAATTGGTGACCACATGCACACATACAAATTTGCAATGTTTCCCAAGCTAATTAGCTCGATGTGTCTGACTTAAAGTCATGGTCACCACTGAACACATCTTCCCTTTTGTTACTAAGAACATCAGAGCAGGCCAAGAACATTTAATGACTTCTCAGTGAAAGTTACTTCAAGAAAAATAAGAAATTATCACAGGGAAAGAAAAAACGAACAAGATGAATAAATAAATGAAGGAACACACGTTGTCCCTGTTGTTAATTTGCCCCTGAGATAAATCAAGCAGCTCACCTCTGATAAAAACAGGCTGTCTGTGTACTCCACTAATTGAGTTAGGAGAGCAGCATATAGTAATGGCTTCATTATACAACTCGAAAATATCTTACAGCTCATTATATACTGCTTTGTGGACTAAATGAGGTCGTTAAGCAGACAAATGACAGCATGTGCACCATTCAAGTAAGGTGAAACACTACTATACAAATTGCTTCAATTATTATTGAGTTTTCGTGCAGGAACTATGCAAATACTGTTACTTACAGGTGTTTATGTATTGTAATTCTTTTGGGAACACTTACAAAATGAACATTTTAAGACATGGTAATATTTAATATCAGAATAAGTACTGGCCTGAGGGAAAAGCTGTAGTCTCATAAGAAGAAATTTGTAAGGATGCTAACCTAACAAACAAATAAAGATATGGGCTTTCGTTTACTTGGATGTGGGGTATAGGCCTAATCCATAGCATTGGAGTGAATAAACATCATTTAGAGGGTTGCTGTGGTCAGATTCCTTCTGTATCATGCACTCTTTTGCTCCGGGCCAAAGTACTTAAATCAACAACAGTCCCACAGTGATTGACCTTGACTCTGGCCCTATAGTGTTTTTCTCAGTGCTTACATTTATCTTACTGAGTATCTTAGATGCAATTTAGATAACAAAAGAGGAAACTTACCCATCCAATTGATATGGGTTATAGTTTTCTTTTTTTCATTTCACTTTGAAGAGCTTTAAATGACATTTTAACTTTTTTGTTTGTGAATAAATTCTTACATGATGCCCCATGCATCACTTTCACTTTTATGTGTAAACAAGCCTTAGTGATGATTAATGAGTTATAGTTTTATCGTGTTTGGTTTTACCTTAGAGTAAAAAAAAAAAGCTGTCACACTGTGTAACAGAAGCCAGCTAGTAAGAGGGGTTACATTGCATTGGTGCTGTGACCTGGATGGGAGTGAGGTTTAAGGGGGGTCAGTGTAACGGAGGCTAGCTAAGGAGCTGTGCGAGTACACCTAACTCCCCTGGCCTCAAGAGGCGCATTAGATACTGTGGTCTTTAGAGTCCTTGATAGCGCGCCCACCTCCCACTCAGAATGGGATTACAACTGCGAGATACAAAAACGTAATTGTGGATTTAAATAAACACTAAATAAACACTGCAAAATGCCACTTCGTATCTCACAATGTGATGTAATTTCTTGCAAATTGCAAGACATTTTGACTTTACATCTCACAGTGTGACTTCAGATCTTATATATGTCAATTCATGCATCATAAATCCACATCATGTACCAAAAATCTTGTAACTATACTTTTTAAAACTTTATTTCACCATTACTTTTTATATTGTTCTTTGGAAATGGCTTCCATATGGTTCTGCAGTGTCACACAAAACAGAACAGTAGCAGATTTTAGACCATCTCCTGAAATAAAAGGATTGGAAAGCTGAGTACCACTTATAGTATGCTTTCCCTGACGATCATTAAAGAAGCAGTCAACACTGAAGAGTAAATCAAATCCAGACATATGCCCTGTCCTTGGGTTGGCGACGTGCCCCTTAAGCTTACACAACAACAGACTGTAAATTGTTCAATTGTTTATTGGCTTTTCACACCTGGTATTCCATACTCTTCAAACTTAGTGTTAGAACATCTAAGCAGTGAAGTGCCTTTCATTGAGTTCATTAAGTGCTAGAATTTTTACATTTCTTCAACTTAATGAGGCTATTTGTCAGACGCATGTCAAAGCAATATCCACTCATAGGAAATGTACAGACAATTAACGAAAATACATCTAATAGTGTAGGTGCACTTTCAGCCAGATTTACAAAATTTACAAATTACTATTTTAATACAATTACAAAAGACTTTTCTCAACACAGCATATCTGTTGATTGGACTGTCATCTAGCTGTCATCTAAGTCCAACTTTGGCACCACAACAGTGGAGAAGTTATTTATGGCAAAGATTTTTACCGCATACAGAAAATGATCAAAATAATGACATCTACATTATTGGCCCCTTAATTAATGTCAAAATTATCTCTGCACTCACAGAGGAATATTTTATTCACACACAATTAAATTCTCTCATGTGTGAATCTACTGTCTCCAGCATAATTCATCAGGAGCCAACTCTGTTCTGCAAGTATCCAACTATAGGGCTATATTAATTTCGCAGAGCTCTGGAAAGAAAGAAAAAAAACTAGAAAGCTTTGGAAATGTGCAAAAAAAAAAAGTAGCTTACAAATGCTTTGACCAAAAGTAGAGAAAGGCTTTACTCGACATGTTCATTTCAGTCTATTACCAGAGTTGACTTCAGCACCCTTCTTTCTGCACCAGGTTGAACTTTTACAATGGATGAGGGTCATTATTTTTTCATTTTCAGTTTCTCAAGAAGTTGAGTGGCTGCCTGCTAACACTCATAAACAGGGGGAGGTTGAGCCTCTAAATCAATGGGGAAACATTAAATATATTAAATAGTACACTCCAAGGTCTGTGGCACAGCAATATCAATAAAATGTCATGGTCAGTGATATGTTCATGCATAGAGTCCAGTGTAAGAGCTTGCCATTCATTTTTATAAATGTTTTGATAATCATAAACACACATAAACCTTGAATCTACCTCCTTGTGAATGAATGAATGAATGAATGTTTTCATGTCATCCCACTTTAGAGCAGAAATCTTTTGGATAATGCTTCTGAAATATGCCAAATGCCAAAAATGCTTCTGAAATAAATGTAGGTTCTAGATTTTAATAATTCTGGCTCACTGAGAACGAAGATTGGCTCTAGTTATCAAGATATTTGATCAGTACATACGACATATACTAGTATAAACAAGCTGTTTTGCTGCATAATGGCAACGTTTTGACATCAATTCCAGTTGGTCATGCAGTCCAAATGAAGGAAACATATGACAACATGAAACAACTTTTTAGGTGCGTAAACTATGACCAACATCAGTGGCAGCTTTGTGGCGAATTGAAGGTTGTTGCTCTCTTTCTTGATCTGCAGATTGGATACACAAAGTACTACTATTTTCTCATGCGAATGGGATAGTCGTGCAAGAGATTCCCACTACATCAAGAAAGATTGGCCACTCCAAAAGTCATTGGAGCCTAGAAAGAAAACTGTGCAGCATCCACCACTTGTTGAATCAAGGAAGATTTTGTTACCACCCTTACACATCAATCTGGATAAAGACGGCATGGAAAGCCTTCCAGTGGGAATACATTTTCTTGGAAACAACAATGCAGACAACTACAGGTTGTTGGTGGAAAACCTCCTCAAGGAATACAAAAGCCTTGGTTGCAACATGCCACTAAAGATACATTTTTTGCACTCTCATCTAGATTTTTTCCCACCAAACTGCAGAGCACTGAGCTGAAAGTATGGCGAGAGATTTCACCAGGACATTGCAACAATGGAGAAACGCTATCACGGCAAATGGAGCCCATCAATGCATGCAGGCTGTTGCTGGACAGTGACAAGAGATGCTCCATTTAATGAATACAAGAGACAAGCCAAGAAGCGCAGAATAGACACTGAAAAGGACTAAACTGTGTATAACCCTTTTGTGTGAGAGAGGTACTATCTACCCAACATACATAGACGTAAAATGTAAACACTTTAGTATCTTGGAAACAGTAGACAATTAGTTGTTTTAATTGTTATATTTGAATTAAGCACATTATAATAATATACATAATAAATAGCATATTTTATCTCTGAAATAGACAACTTGTAGACCAGTGTAATCGGCAAGTGCCTGTCATCACTAATTAATGGTTTGCATTAAGACAGGAGTGTTGAGAAAATCTTTTATTAGCATAAAATCAAACAGGAAACAGGTGTTTGCTAATTAAATCTCAGAAAATAATGAGTGACCCATGCTGCCTGATAATGAATCAATATAGCCCCTGCATATGCTGCCTGCATTACTATCAAGTTATTATAATAGTTACCAAAGCTTTAATTGCACTGGTACAATGATTTCACTGAGGGGCTGTTTACACAACACCGTTTTCAACTAAAACCAGAAAACCTTTTATGCATTTTGGCCATTTACACGACAACATCATTTTGGGGGCCTGAAAATGCAACATTTTGAAAACAAAGTTTCAAAGTGCAAGTTTTTGAAAACAATGCTGTTATCATCTCTATGTTAAATGAGATTTTGTGAAAGTGGTGATATCCTGCGCATGCATAGTATGTGTTCTTCAGCCTATAGGCACGTAGTGTTTCTTTACAAAGTGACATCGCCAACTACTGGCCTGGCATGCATACTACAGTGTTTTTCTGCGCTTCCGTTGGATTCGTGTGAATAGAGATCATGTTGACAACGTTGTCGTCATACGCAAAAAAACGTCCGTTTTTTTCATTGTTGTGTAAACGTACCCTCAGATGACTGCAACATTATTTAAACAGAATGTCTAATCAAAAATGACAAAATGGATCAACGTCTACTGATGTGTACTCTGACACTGAGCTAAGTTGATGACAGCATAAAAAATTACTTCAAACTATATATATGTATATATATATATATATATATATATATATATATATATATATTAAACAATCACTTATTATTTGATGCCCTTAATTTTTCAAATTAACTGATTGCAGTTTACCAACAGTAAATAAACTAAAACTGTTATATTTTTAAGTTACACTTTACAATAAGGTGCCATTAGTTAATGTTAGTAAACTATTGTTAATAATCAATACATTTGTTACAGTATTTATTAATATTTGTAAATGTAGTTAATAAAAAAATTGACATTTTTATTGTTAGTTCATGTTAGCAGGTCTATTATATAATATTAGCAGATAAATAATACATAAATTAACTAAAATTAATCAATGCTTTAGAAGTATTTTGGTAACACTTTACAATAAGCTTTCATTTGTTAACATTAGTTAATGTGTTAACTAACATTAACTAACCATGAGCAATACATTTGTTACTGTATTTGTAAATCTTTGTTAACGTTAGTTAATAAAAAAATACAGCTGTTCATTGTTTGTTCATGTTAGTTCACAATTTATTAACTAATTTGAACAAATACAACTTTTGATTTTAATAATGTATTAGTAAATGATGAAATTAATATTAACAAAGATTAATAAATACTTTAGAAGTGCAGTTCATTATTAGTTCATGTTAACTAATTAACCAATGAAACCTTATTGTAAAGTGTTACAGTATTGTTATTGTGTTACCCATTCCTTATTGTTGAACTATTATTAAAAGAATATAGGCTACACATCAAAATAACCAATGAACTGACAAAAACACACATATCACTACATTATTTTGCCTAAATTATTTCTTGCCTAAAATAAAACTTTCTGCAATAAAAGTGTCTGCTTGAAAAGTAAATGTTCATTGGTCAGGTTGGCCCATCTAATTTACTCTTGTTTTATCTGCCATAAACACAGTTATGCATTTGGCCAACAATTTAATCCAAAGTGACTTGCAGTAGTGCATTTAAAGTATAGTATATTGTGCCAGTATATCTCCTCTTCCATGCTGCATCAGTTGGGGGAAACACATAAATAAAATAAAGTAAAAAGGAGCCACTCACAAGCTTTCAAATCTTCACCAGTTTGATAAAGATGAATCACTGTCTGCTCACAAGAAGTCACTGAGGAGTCAGTGATATATAGAGCATAAAGAAGGTTCCTAATTAAAATCCATACTCTTAATGACCTTTTAGACAACAATTGGTTAACATGATTACAAAAGATAAGGGTGGTAAATCAAGGTCTTTTTAATTAAGTCTAAGATATGCTTCCTTGCAAAGATAAAGAAAAGGTGCCATTAGCTGTGCTTGCTCTGTTTTATGGGCCTTGTATTGATTCACAATTATGTAAGTGTAATTCTTTAAAACAAATCACATTAACATTTAATGCAGTGAGACACACCATGCTAAAAGAGAAAAGGGCATGCTATAATGAAATGCTTAAAGATATATGAAATAAGTATTTTAATAAGTGGCAATTTTACATTATTACTTTTTTTTTTTAAACGATCAAATCAGGTGAATATAGCAGGAATATAGGGAGTCCGCTAATAAAATGTTAATTATTATGATATGCGGGTGATCCCCCCTGCTTACTTTGATAAAAACAAAACAAAAAAAACATGAGTATATTTCAAACACTGCCACAGATTTGCAGAATGAAACAAGCCCACTAAAAATAATTAAACAAATCTGGTTATCTTATTAAAACATCTTTCCAGCTGAGCCATTAAACACAAATTATGATTGATTCTTATTATCAATGCTCAAACACAACAAATGCGTCATAGGATTTACATGAGCTCTAATGTGAGCCAAACACAAAAAAAAAAAACCCCGTGAAGCAAGGCAGCCATCCAAATTTGAAATTCAAGCTTTGTTATTCAAATACTATTCAGCACACCTGTTTTTAACATTGATAACAAATGTTTTTGTAGCAAATCGATATATATTAGAATGATTTCTGAAAGATCACGTGACTCTGAAGACTGGAGTAATGATGCTGAAAATTCAGCTTTGCCATCACAGGAATAAATTATATTCAAATAGAAGACAATTCTTTTAAAATGTAATAATATTTGTAATGCTTTCATAACATGTTTTTACTGGGGTTTTTTTATCAAACAAATGCAGCCTTGATGATGAGCATCAGAGACCTCTTCCCAAAAAAATGTTGCTGACCCCAAACTTTTTAACAGTTTTAAAGCATTTTTAAATATATAATTTATTTATTATCTGAACAAGTCCACCGATGACACTGTCACTAAACCCGTCTGGACTTAATACTTGACTAAAGGTCATCACAAGTGCTCATTTTAATGCAATGTAAACGAAGTTTAAACAGTTTCTCCTCCCCTCTGTATCCATATTGCCTGACATTTGAATTCAGTCACTCACTGATCTCTCTGACATTTCCCCACAGGAGGCATGTGAATTCTGACACATCTTTCATGCCTGTAATGACACTCTTCTGACCTTTGTGTTGATCCAACACAAGGATTTTTCTACTTATAAGAAATAACACATTTGTGCTGCACGAATATTCTCCATTTGACTGTAAACTGCATGTAAAATGCCAGCATAGAGACAGACCCGCCTCTGTGTTGGATAGACTGAAAAACACTTTTATAGCAACTCCAAGTATGAGAAGCAAATAGTATGATTAGATTTGATTGGAGCACTCTAAACTTGTATTTGTAGATTCTGTAATCTACATTTGAATTGTTGCCTCAAGATCCACACAGACACCACAACAGTGATGGCACTTAGAATAAGACATCACCATGGATACCAGAAGTGTTTTTCTCTTGTCTTCCACTTTTAGGGTACAATTGTCTGTGTGAGGAAATAAATTAGGACCTATATGGCTTTTACTTGGTAGGATACTTGGTAAACAACACATTTAGAGCTGCTGGGAGGCAATTGGACTAAACATGAACCGGAACTTCAGGTCATTTTCCTCATATGCTGTGGTATCAGAAGAGGGTTTAGTGGTATTTTTTTACATGATTGCCTCTAATAAAACTTTCGATAAGGAGCAGTTTGTCTTCATAGATATTGGCAAATGTCCTGTGTGGCATCAAAATACCAACACGTTCTCATTGTACCTTGGTTTTATGGACTAAAATCTGGTTAGAGACCTTTCATAAAGAAAAAGACATTTCATAAACCTCTTGCAAAACTATACAAAACAGGAGGATACATAATGTATTACCATGTGAGATTTAAGGGGGATTGTCTAAATTTGATTCTATTTGATCCTCATGAATTATGTTCAGCTCTTTATTATGCTAATAATGTGGAGTTATTTCAACAATCTTAAAAATACCACAGGAACAATTGTGCTACTTTTTCCAATTGTTGCTTGCACTTTTTTAATAAACTGTGCAGCAATAAGATTAGATGTGTTAAAACCACAAGCCGAACTAAGACTTTTACATTGCTACAAAAAAAATCTATTTAAAACAAATGCTACTCTTTTGCACTTTCTAATCATCAAATAATCCTAAAAAGTAATAATATAATAATATGAGAGTATTATATGAGAGTAATGTATGAGAGTACATTTCATTTTTAAAGACATTAAAATAGAAAACTGTTATTTTAAATGATAATAATACTACACACAGTATTCTTTTTTTCTATATTTTTCATCAAATGGTCATCAAAAAGAACTCAATAGATATAGGAAATAGTATGGGACCACTCGTAATTAATATTGATTTCTACGTAAATTGGTCATAACATTTTATTTATCCTTCAAAAAAGTCCCAACAACAGTCCTGGAGGAATGTGAATGTGTGATTTCATGACTGGTTGACCCTCCTTTGGCAGCAATCACCTCCCCCAAACATTTCCTGTAATTGTGGATCACACCTGCACACCGATCAGGAAGAATTCAGCACCACTCCTCTTTACACAAAGCCTTTGAGTTCAGCGATATTCTTGTGATTTCTGGTGTGAATTGCTCTCTTACCAAAGCATCTCAATCAGGATGAGGTCAGGACACTGACCTGGCCACTCGGCCTGTTTTTTTTTCTTCTGTTGTCATTCTGTTATAGATTTACTCTTGTGCTGCGTTGTCCTGTTGCATCACCCAACTTCTAATTTAATTGCCAGACAGATGGCCTTACATTCTCCTGACGAACTTGGGAATTCATTTTCCCGATGATGATTACAAGCTGCCCCGGGCCCTGAGGCAGCAAAGCAGACCCAAACCAGGATGGTCATCTTTTGCAGGATATACACCTGGAGAGCAGCCATTTCCTCTATTTATAGACCATTTTTGAACATCAAGCTTTGACGTAATTTTATAACCCTTTCCAGCATTACCAAGACCATCTCACAAAGATGCATAAACAAAAGTCTGCTATTGGGGCCTCTAAGATTTTACCCCATATTTCCATTACTACAAAAACGAAGAAAAAAAAAACGAAAAAATGTTTTATTTATATATCATGTATATTAATTATACTGTCTTTAAGAATACTGATTTACATTCAAGAATTATTTAAAATTCCAAGTAAAAGAGAACAATCATTAAAAAAAAGAAAAGAAAAACATTACCAGACCCATGATAATTCGTTCTGATAATTCTGAAAATAATTTCATAAAGCAAAAAATTGAGACATCCCTAATGGTAGATTAGTTCTTTATGATTTAGGTTTTGGGGTGATATTTATTTTCTGACAGGTTTTGTGAGAAATATCCAGTGGCATGGGATTCACATGCACATTGTGTTCAATAAAGACATGAAAATAAACATTGTTTGTCGAATATCAGATCAATGCAGAAATCCATTAATACAATCATTTTCAGATGACTATACTTGAAAATTGGGTACATATTTTGAACTTTTTGTTGATGCACACTCTATTTCAGTCTGAATCCTAAAGTCTGTTTTGGGGTATTCAGTACTTGACTGCAGTTCCTTGGGAATAACCACAAAATCAAGGAATAAATTCTTATGTAAATTATTGTATTAAAGTCCCCGTGAACCGGAAGTTGCAAACGACATTTCTCCAGTGTTGTGACGTATTTCCGAGAGAAACGGAATACTAAATGAGGCAAAATAGTGGGCGTGGCTTTTTTTTCAACTAGCACCTGATTGGATCTAGAAAAGTAGGTGTTTTCATTCAGCCTGTCTACTGTCAGTTGGAGGGGCGTGGTTACGGATGTTAAGCAGACACCCAAACCGTTAAACCTACGTCATCAGGGAAGGTCCTCCAAGGCAGAGGGGAGGGGAAATTTCAGATTTTGATTAAAGATTAAGAAGCCAAAAAAAAATTTTGTGTGGATGGACTTGCATGGATGAATTGTTCACCACAAAACGATCAATTTAGGCAAACAAAGTAAGTATGGTCAATTTTGAATTCATGGGGACTTTAAAATTCAAACAAGACAAAGTATTCCATTTTGAAAAACTTGCTTTATACCACTACAGTAATGAATGTGTTTTTGTGCTTGCTTACCAAGGCCGAGCAGTCATTTTCTATGTGCGTATAAGAAATCTCAAAAATATTTGAAGGTTCCTTTACATTGGGTTGGCAAAACATAACTTTCATTTGGATTCCTTTCAACTTTCTCTCCTATTAACAGCTGTGCTCATTCAGCTATGCAGCATTTGTCAATCAAGCCATGCAATCAGGAGAAACAGATTACCTGTGCAATCACGCAAAAAAATGTTTAAGTGCAAATGTCACCATGATAGTCTGTAACAGATTAGGCACTGAGGGTGGCTGCTGAAAAGTTTAGTTTATCACTGAAACCTGCGTGTGCCAAGAGAGAGCCTTGAAAAAGAAGAGAGAAGTCACAGAGAAGGTATTCCATTATAACGCTGCCTTCAAGCTCCTTATTATACGGTGAGAAGATATTAGTCAAGATCAGACAAGACTAATGCCTCTCATGAACTAACTGCCCCAAGGGTGAAAGAGGCAAGGAAAATATACATATGAACCTCAAGGACAGGACAATATATGAACTTCTGTCCATAACTCTAGATCTTTAGTAAAAAAAATTCTAAAATAAGTTGTGTCAAGTTGTGATTTTGTCCAAATGATAAAAAGGTTTCTATGATACTCTTTAACACTTCTAAGTACTCAATAAATTGAGCAAATGCTACTCAAAATGCTAAATGCTCAAAATGCTAAATTAAAACTTTTAAAAGGTAAACTTTAAATGAAAAGTTTCCCTTTGTTTCTATAAACTATAGTTTTCTGTAAGAAAAAGAGGAAAATGAATCCGTTAATTCTGTGTACAGTAAAATTTCATTTTTTCCATTGTGGGACGAGGATGAGATGCAAGGACTGAGGAAGTGAAGCAAGACATTTTTGTAAAATAGAATATCCTGCTCTCAAGCATCACTTCAAAGCAACATCATACAACATAATGGAATGACTTTTGTAAATTTAAATCACTGAAAATTTGCTTGTGCGCTTTTCAATGTTTATACTGTTGCCCCTAGGTATTTTGACTGTTTTTTATATCAGTCAATTTCTTTTACTTGTACTTATTAAATCAAATGATCAAATCACCAAAACAAATTTTAGAAACATACTCAAGCGGTCTATCAATATAACTTGTTATTATCGATAAGTGTGGTAGCCAACGCACACAAAGACGACTTGGAATATCAAGCAAAAATAGTCTATTTCAATAGACTTACAGGAGATCACTAGAGAATAATAAGTAACAGGAGATCACAAACCTCACATACATCAACAAGAATAGACCAAGAACAACTGAGGATTATTTATCCACAGGATAACTGAGGAGGAAAACAAGGCACAGGGAGGGACTAATCAATCAACTAATGCATCAACGACAACATATACTATCCCCTGAAAGTTTTTGTGAAGAAAAAAGGTACATGATTTTTCTTTAGCAGAATAGGCAAGCTTATTCATCATATTTCATCATAATTGTGTCTTTAACGGACCGCTCTGTCGTCTAGTTATGTGCATGTGTCACCGTTTAAACTGCCCTGTCAATCTTGTCACAGTAAAAATCCTCCACATTCATTTAATTTCCTACCATATCAGAGAGAAATGTAGTACGTTAATCTGCCTGTTGTGAGTCTTATGCAGAGAACTCTCCTCATGTGTTTTGCATAATGGTGCACTTAAAAATTAAAGATCAAGCAAACATATCTTTATGAAAGTTCACAATGCTGTTGCAGATGAAATATAATGTGGATAACATTGAATAAATATATTTTCGTCAGGTTAGATACTGATTATTACTAAAACCCCTTTATCTAGACCACCCTACTTCACTGTTGGTCTCACACATCCACCATATCCACCATGTCCAATGCACAATGGGTTGTGAACAATATTAGCCGTTATAGTTATAGATATGTATATGTAGAGGCCACATCAATTAATTGATTCATTAATTAAAACAAATTAAAACACTTTAAGGATC
Organism: Rhinichthys osculus; assembly: GCA_029959095.1. Taxonomy (NCBI): domain Eukaryota; kingdom Metazoa; phylum Chordata; class Actinopteri; order Cypriniformes; family Leuciscidae; genus Rhinichthys; species Rhinichthys osculus. Next base: position 19,339,958 of record JARWKJ010000004.1, on the reverse strand, counting down.
TGCCATTATATGTTGTCTGACCTTGGTTAATAAAGACATGTATTCAAAGAACAAAATTAACTGTTCAAAATATGTAAAATACATGAATTCTTTACTTTTCATTCTTTCTTAGACATCTTTATTTGACATTGACCCAAATATATTCATTGAAGAAGTTCAAATCAAGAAATGTATGTGGCTTAGTTTCAACAAATGGTGGACTGGAGCAGAAGTTTCAAAAGTTACAGTATACCGGTATTTGCATAATATATTTGAAAGATCAAGGAAAAGCTGATTTGGCCCCTTTAATTAGAACAGTACTATCATGTCTTATTATTAATGAACCTTGCTGTTCAATGCAAATCATTACCGAAGTACAGTATGCACAGTACTGTTTGAGTGCACTGCTGCAATGGTGAAAGAGAGTCATTGCTAACTCTGTATAAGGATTTTACACTTTTCAGATTATTAGTGAGTGAGTGAAATGACCTTAGAGAATATATACAGCAAAATAATGGCACAGTGCTGAAGGGGTAACCCACAAACACATCAGGCCTACCAGTGCACAGCAAGCAATAAAGGAGTACAATAAAAGGGCAAGTACTGTGTATGTAAAGCCTCATAAGATTTATGGTATAGGTGCTACATAAAGTGAAATAGTTTATCTCAGAACTAACACCATGAAACTTGAGAATGTGACTGCCATTTTTCTTGCCTGATGTGCCTCTGCATCCACATTTTGCATTCAGTTGGCATGTGCATTACAGATTCAGGACTGGAAGTCAGACGAAACGTCCTCCAATCTCTTGAGGATTTGTCCTTACTACAGGTAATGTAGGTGCACCTTGTCTTTGTGGCGTTTCAGTTGTTCATCTGAAGCCTTTTTTTTTTTTTTTTTTTTTTTTCATCTGAAGCCTTTTGCAGACAGGCAATGAGAGAAAAGGGCAAGCCATGTTATTCATAACTTTCTCAACATGGGAAGAGTTGCCAAAATCAATTTCACTTCATTCGTTCAAACAGTAAAAAAATTGAGCACTCTGCTGTACTGACTTTATTATGATTTACGTAGTGGTAAATCTTTTATGTTTTGCTGTGGTTTATGTTGTTGTCATTCAGTTTTTCATTTCTTGCTACAAATGTTATGGCAATAGAGAAACATGCAAAGCGAAAATCGAATTTAGAGTAATAAGCAGGGGAAGATGAGCAATACTAATAAACTAGCAAATTTAGAGGTGAGTTTAGCATGTACAGGAATAAGAGATGAAAAGGGGTAAAAAGTGTGTATTGTGTAATTTTTGTGTATGACAAATCACATAACAGAATCTCATGTCAAAGAGATACTGAATTATATATTCTAATTCTTTAAATAATTTACAAGCCTATATTTTTAAATAAAATGACGTAATAATAGCCAAAAATTAATTCAATTAAATTATTATAGATAGATAGATAGATAGATAGATAGATAGATAGATAGATAGATAGATAGATAGATAGCAAGAACTGAATCACTGTATATCAATCAATCCCCCATCAACAAAAAAAAGTGATTAATATCAACCATAAATAAATTCACATATCACTATTATCAAATAAAACAAAACAAAAAATAGATCACTTAACATTTAACTGTCCCGATGGAATAAATCACTTAATAAGAGCATAATCGTTCAATAAATTTGTTGATGTGACATTTTGTGACATCTATGGTCAAGTGATATACCTTACCGCATCATTCTGTTTACTTCTTTTGCAATCTAAGCAATATTGATTGAGGACAGTTCGATACTGAAGGTTAATGCTTCTTAAATTGAAAATGGAAAACATGAAGCATTCAATAGTTTACAAAAATAATATATAAGCACATCCAGATCATTCTAGCGGGGCTGGGAGGTTTCCTGTGACTGATAAAGTGTTCAACAAGAGGCAGGGACAAGAGTTTGAATTAGTACAAACTGGCCAGAAAGAAATGGTGGGGAACAGAGTTTCTCTGATGGGATGGACAGACAGAGAATGAGTACAAGGGAAGTTAGCCATCACTTCTTCCCTTTTAATCAGCCCCACTGTGTGAAAGAAAGAAATGAGCACAGTGTCCCCAAACAGGGTGCAATTCAGCGCCACAGAGATTGGGCTGTTCTGAGGTAAAGACAAACACAGACAGAAAGAGACAAAAAGCAATATCAGTGTATAATTGTACAAAATCATTGCATTCTGCATAACTTCTTGTAACAAAGGAACGCAGGAAGACCCTCTTACTGTAAATTATGCCTTGCATCCATTTCTGCTGTGTAAAATCAGCAAAAAATATCTTATAGATAGCACATCCTGTGTATAGACAGATGTGAAATAGTACTCTGGTTCTAAGAGGCAACCAGTTGCTCAAACAGATAGATTTTACATCCTAGCTTTTAATAGCAGGACATCTGGCAAATTATGGCAGTTTGCTCCCTGTAGTGAAATTAGCTGAGATTTAAAAAAAAAAAAATGCATTAGTATACAGAGTACATACCACTAATAAAGCTGAGCTCTGGTGTTGAATGCAGGGCAACAGCTTCACAGCTTAATAAACCAAAATAAAACTGTAAACATCCAAAAATCACACCTCTTATAGTGCCAGAACACATATGAATGCACAAACGACCAGATACGAGGTGTTTGATTGGTACTTTTTAGTAGATTCTTGATTGTAATCAGATTATGCTAACATACCAGGTTTTATACTGCAATTCTTTTTGTTTACCATCCATCCCATCGCTCTTTCACAGCATATAATTTTAAGCTCACCATATCACTTGCACAACAAACAGATCTTACGCAGGAACAAGCTGTTCCACTCCCAATCAAGTTTAAAGGCACATTACCTTCAAACTGACATGGAGAGGAACATCTGCTCCACAAGTCTTCAGAGGAGCTGAAGAACGAGAGCAGACTCCCGAATAACACCCCCATGTGGCCCAAATGACACCATGCATGCAAATCCAAATGGATATACGACTTTATTGGAGGAAAAAAAAATAATAATGTGAATCCTCCACACTTGGAGGTTACTTGTTCGAAAACACCACATGGCACCATATGCTTGTTTGCCAGAGCCAAAGATCTATTTATGAAAAGAAAGAATGGAGATACACATGAGTGTGTTCATTTTTAAAAGAATCAGGATTGAATTGGTGCTAAGAGGAGGAAATATGTAGAGGATGTGGACGATCTATGACTTTATACTCAGGTGTATTACAAACGTGTGTTATCTGCACTGTTGCAGTTTTTATATGCCTGTTTCTGATCAAATTAAATATCAAAACTTTCCGGAAAACTTTTTTGGGGGGGAATCACTGAGTGAGTGCAATATGGGGCGTCATGTATTGGAGCAGCTGTCACAGATGAGTAGTCCCTTGGACCAAATGTTGCAACTTCAAATACCAAAGGTCTAGACACCAGACATTATATTTTATTGCAATAAGTTCTTGCTAAGCTCTGTAAATTTCACTGCAATATAGACTTCTATGACTTCATAAAATCATATCAGAGAGCAGGCAATGTCTCAGGGGAGTTAAAAAAAAAAGATCCCATCCAAATTGCAGAAATTGTTTTCTTGCGGAAAATGTAACGGTGTTCTTTGGAAGAACTAAGGGAACAGTATCCTTTGGAAGAACCACCAACAGCCAACTGAGAACAAAAGCTTCTACTGTACTTCTGCATAGCTGTAATGTAGAGGTTGAAGCAAGGGAGGAAGCAGGATCCAAATGCAGCACACTTTATTAACTAAACTTTACAAACTCAGAGCAGGAAACAGAGACAGAACAACCAACATCAATGCTACAACATCAAGAACTCACAAAGACAGGGCTGAAACACAGGGCTTAAATACAGGGGTAAACGAGCTAGACAGGATAACAAGGGGGCGTGGTTAATGGGAAACACCTGGGATGACTAATAGACAGACAGGGAACCACCAGCATAGATATCCATAATAAAGGCTAGATGTCTTATGGCGGAGTCTCTATCGTCATCACCGGCGGCCATCTTGTCACAGGCAAGCTTTCTGGCGGGCTCTGTGGTACCTGATGTAAGATGAGTGATCAGCACGAACACAAATACTCTTATCTCGTTGAAATCTTGACGGATTTACAAACGGTTTGGTTTCTTACAAATGTTATTAACGTGGCTATAATTCTGGATGATTATTTATTGAAACACTTATTATTCATAAGTGTGCAGTGTCATAACTACATCTCTGACATTTATAACAAACCAAACCGTTTGAAAATCGGTTGAAAATTGAGCAAGTTATGGTTATTTGCAAAGTACATGCACCATTAAAACACAATGTTACGAGTGAGTGAGCTGCCTGTGACAAGATGGCCGCCAGGTACAGACGTCGACCTCCATTGGCCAGCAGCGCGGACGAGACATCTAGCCTTTATTATGGATATCTATGACCACCAGAGCCCGTCTAACGGAGGCGTCTAAGCGCCTTGGCACTTCCTATTAGCCCCGTTGTGCATCATCTTGGTTGCAGTTCCATTAGAATTCCACTGGAGGTGACCGCGGGCGAGTGCAGAATGAATGGGAGTCTATGGAGCTAAACGGCTAAATGTATCTCTTTCTCCTGCTTGTCGTTGAATCAACATAGATTTTATTGTTGATTCCGCAAGTTCAATATAGATTATAGGCCAAATGTCGAATGAACGAGTTCTTCTGTCCTTTCGATTTCTTACAGGTTATGGCCGTTGTTGGCCGGAACACGCTAGCATTCTGCTATTATGTGACGTCATCACATTTTTGAACGGATTTTTAGAACAGATAAGTGAACTTAAAAATGCAATTTTCAGCTGAGTGTATTATCTTAGCCCTCCCCTTTGAATGCAACTTTCAAATTACTTGACAAAAAATTACATCCTGAGAAAAGTGGATTTCTGGGGTGAAACCCCATAGACTCCCATTCATTCTGCACTCGCCTGCGAGCGCCCCCGCATGGACAGAGACGTGTTACTGCAGCCAGTCCAGAAACCGGAAGTAACACAGTGCCAATTCTCTTCAATTAGACATTCTCTGGAACCACTAAACATGACAAGACAAACCCACACCGTGACAATAGCTTAAAAACAATGCATAGAAGATATGAACCAACATATTTATTATAAAATGGTAACATGATGTTTTATCTACATCCAAATGCAAGACATTATAAAATACATTTACATTAAGCAGAATCATAGTGAACACTTCAAAATTAATTACAAGTAATAAGAGTACTATTTGTGCAGACATATCAGCAATTGCACACATTCAACCACCTGCAGGCCTTTTCTACTACTCTTACTTGTAAATAATCTCCTCTTATTGCAACTAATTTCCCTTTTATCCATCTTTAAAAAAGTAAAGTTGCCATATATAAACAAGCAAAATCTTAAAGGTTAAAAAGTTGCATGGTTGTGCCAATTGGCTTAATTTCAAGCAACTAACCTTTCGGAAACACTTTCAATAATAACAAAGTTCTATCACATTGGAAAACAATCATTGAAAATGTTGCAACAACTAACTATTTGTTGGTTACATTACAATATTTGTGTTTTAACATTCTGGACATTCTAGCTCTGGTGGACCAACATATGAGCTTGAATAAGAATAGACTAAATTGGAAATGAGTTGTTGTGGGTCAGGACAGAATTAATAGGATTTATCCTTGTGAAGATAAAATCAATGCAGAATGTACTGTTGAATTAAACTGGACCCTAAAGTCTTTTCACAACAATTTGAGAGAAAAACAGTCTTATATCTGATCTTATTACACAAGTATATTGACACTTCTGTGTAACTCATGCTGGGATTATGTGATATTTGACCTTTGGTTTGAGTCAACGAGTTTATGGAAGTCTGAATATTATGTGCTGAGAAAACACACCACGAGTTTAATGAATGGATGCCCAGAGAAAGTCGAGTTCTTAAGGTCAAAGTATTATTATAAATTTATATATTTACATATTTAAACTAAGTTTCTATAGTTAAACCTATCTCACCTATTCACATTAATTGCAAGCAATTTTTTTCCAGTTGTTTTTGCTCTTTCTTATTTATTATTTTCCAGACCATGCATGGGCTTTGAAAGTGATGAGAAGTACCTTGTCTTGCTTACAGAAACGAATGGGTAGCCAATGTAATTGAGAAACCGAAGTAATGTGGGAGGATTTCTTGATATGTGTGAGGACCCGGGCTGAAGAGTTTTGAATATATTGGAGCTTATTTAATATTGTAGTGGGTAAGCCAAAAAAAAAAGAGAGAAATACAGTAGTCTATAGGCGGGAAGTAATGAAAGCATAAACTAGGGTCTCAGCATCATATTTAAGAACGGACGTAAACAGGCAATATTCCAGAGGTGGAAAAAGGCAGATTTGGTAAGTGATGAGATATGAGAAAGAGGTTTTTAACAGTGGTGGAAAGTCAAACTAGGACACCAGCAATATTAATATTGTCAACACAGAGACGGGATGTAAATTGAGGAGGATTAACCAGAAGTATATTTGTTTTTTCAATGTTTAGTTCATCAGTTGCCATTGTTGTTGATTTGCCCTCATATGTTACACTTGTGTCTTGTTAATTATCTCGTTTAGTCCTTATAGTTGTTATTATTAGTGTCCCTGTGTATTTATACCCTTGTGTTTGTTCGGTCTTTGTCAGATCTCATCATTTAATAGTGGTTGGTCATTTTTGTTTCTCAATATCCAGAAGAAGTGTTATTTTGAGTTTGTTTTTCATTAAAACTGCTGGCTTTATGATTTCCTTCTACAATACCACTATACTACAATACTTTGATAATAAAATTAAAATAAACAACAAAACGTCCCTTCACTGACGGCAGCCACCCCTCCTTGAACCAGCGAGTATCCGTCCCACATCCATCGCTCCAGCACCATGGCCCCTGTCAACCACTGGCGGTCACCGTAATCCCCCTCACCAGCTGGGCTCTCCAACAGATTGGGTTCCTCTCGGGTTTTGGAAGGAAGCCGCCGGTGGGAACCGGCAAACGTTAAACATAACTTTAATAATAAAATAAACAAACAACAAACAGTAAACAAACTAAAACAAAAACGGTAGCACTTTATTTTACAGTCCTGTATGTACTCATAGTTATTACAATAACTGGGTAATAACTGGTAATAATCCTGAACCTACCCCTAAACCTAACATTAAATCATTTAGTTACCTTATATTAACCAGTACTTTCTTAGGTAAGTATACCCTGTAAGTACACGTAATTGCACGTACTGTAAAATAAAGTGTAACCACAAAAAAAAACATAAATGTCGCAGGCCTGGTTCTCTCTCGTCTTGCACTGCCGTCACTCCTCCTTTTATCCTTCCGGAGCTCCACTGTGGGAAGCTCATTAACACTTGTGCCACGGCATCGCTCCGATCAAACAGCTCTCAGTTCTCAACAGTTACAAACAAAGAGTACAATTAACATGTATCACTTTTAAGGATTATATGAGCATGTGGACTAATATTACAGAGCAACATTCTGTAAACTTACACATTATCTAAGCTGTTGCATTTAAATATAAGAATAACAGTAGAAGTCATAAAGAGAGATATGCAAGAAAGTGACAAAATTCACAGGAAGTGTTCTTTTGCAGGAAAACTTCTTTTACAGAAACTTTACAACCAATAAAATATCAAATGCACCTTAAGAGGATTTTGAGAGCTTATGAAATATTGTCACACGAACCTTCAAAACAAAATGCATACAGAAGTTAAACTCTCTGTCTGTGCCTCATATTAAATCTTTGCACTCTGAAATAATGGTCAGATAAGCATTGCTCCCGGTGTTGCAAAGTGCTCTAAGCACATCTATTCAGGGCCGTAAGCTCACAAAAGAGCAAGCAGTAATAGACAGGTTTGTTCCAATTTCCTCCTCCTGCAAAGGGAATACAAAATGTCAAGCAGCATTCCTTTCAAGCAGCTAAATAATTACAGCGGTAGAGGACACAGCAGGGGCAAAAGGCCTTCAAAATAATGCTACAAGTCTCACCTTCTACTGTCATAGTGTAAATGAGAACCGACTCCTCCACAAATGGTTGTCTTTTATCGTGTTCACCTGCCAAATACTTTTTGAAAACATAATAATTGGATTTGGAAAGTGTAATGAATTTCCTCTGACATAAAATGTATTGCTGGAAAACACCAACACAAAGACTTGAAACTTCCAAACTGATTTAAAAGGCACTGATGGAGTAATTGTCCCGTAATCGCTGTGTGTAGTATAATCCACAGAACAAGGAAAACGCGTGACGCAGGCAAATAGGTACAAAAAGACTTTTAGTCACTCTACACATTAAACATTAATGTTGATGACGCCAAACACAGAAGAGAGGGAACTGAGGGCATATATACACAGGGAAAGATAATCAACAGAACAAGGAACAGGTGCAAAACTCAATCAGAAACCATGGTAACAAACAAGCAATGAGAACTCAGGCAAACAGAAACAGGGAAAATTGAACTAAACAGTACATGACAGTGACATTAATATTGGTGAATAAATGTCTCAAAAGATAGTAGGGATGCACCGAATCCAGGATTCGGATTCGGATTCTTATGCTTTTGAATTGCTCTCGCGGTACTTTGATGTCATAAACTGATCTGTCTGTGCAGCGCCGGTTCAAGTCGAACAAGCCTGTAGTGTAACGCGTTGTGTCAGGAAGAAAAATAGGGATAGCTCACAGCTAAAGTTATTGCAGAGGCCAGACAGACTCACGGAGTCGATTGGCATCTCACAACTCGCACTTTATTCCACAATCGAACTTGTGTAACTGTCTGTCACACGTTCTACCGTCCACAGCGTTACTTAACAAAATAAGGTAAAAATGAGCATCAAACAGAAATAACCCGCATACATGGGCATGTGTTCGAGGCGCACGGCACATACAATACAGACTGCAGACAGTTCCACAGGAGCGCGCAGTTCTTAAAGGGGCCACACCTTATTTCCACTCGTCGTTACAGTAGGTGCACCGTTCGAATGCAGTAGGCTGTGAGAAAGTGAAAATGGAACTCGTGAGCAGAAAAAGTGTTGTTTGGCAGTACTTTCAGTGAAAAGAAGGCAATTCAAGTCGAGCTACATGTTCAATTTGCAATGCCGATTTGTCTCATGGTGGCAAGGACTCTAAACAATAGGCTACACAACATCGCCGCTGTTAAAATGCATAATGTTGCTTATTCTTTTTTTTTTTACAGTTATAAAAGTAAAAGTAGTGTTTATTATTTACAGTAATAAAATAAAATGAAAAATCCACTTTGTTTACTTCATTAATGTGTTTACTGTGTTAATGGACTGAGGATGAGAGTAGGATTCGGTATTCGGTTTCGGATTCGGCAGAATCTTAACCAGTGGATTCGGTATTCGGCCGAACCCCACAAATCTGGATTCGGTGCATCCCTAAAAGATAGTCATCTGATTGTCTTTTTGTACTGTACGCATACCACGAAAGGAGATGTTTAGGATGTTCATGCAATGAGAGAAAATGGTGAGCAGGGGCTGTCAAACTCCAAAAATGACAAAAAGCACCATAATAAAAAGTAGACAATACATTTTTGTTCTATATTCCAATTGTTTTAGACTGAAATTGACAATTTCATGAAAATGATTTACATTTTTGAGTGAATTATCTCTAAATTTAGTTCAAATCTTATTGTGGTGGCTTTAACCCATTCAGACCCTGCGTCCATTACAATGGACATCACATGTCAGCCTCCTTTTTTTTTTTACTTCTGGAGCATTTCACCTAGTTTAAAGCCTGCAGTCCATGAGATTGGACGTTTGTCATCCAATCAAATGGCAGTAAAGCTCTGCATGTAGTAATTATAAAAAAAATACACTTCATTGAAGAGAAGCATGGCAGCACTTCACTCCAAGCACAGAAGCAAGCAACATTTTCTATGGTTTTATTGACATTTTTTATATATTTTTGCCATTATTTCATAGTTTGTATGTAAAATAGAAAGATTGAACTTATTAATTAAAGTTAAAAATCGATTGTAAAATTGCACGTTTTAAATCAGGATTTTTTCAAATGTGTCTGTCCATTAGAATGGACAGTGGGTTCGAAAGCCTGTTACTGAAATCACATGTCCAGTAATGCTGATTGAAAATTCTTATATAAAAAAATCTATATCACAGTACCGATACATTTTTGAAACTTTTTCATATGCAGAATATACAGTTCTTGAAGTGCTTGAACATATAGCTGATGGAAATATCTCAGATGTTGACTTTATGTGGAGTGATGAGGAAGATGGAGATGTAAGAAAAATATCCGTATTTAAAACTTTATAAAGTAAAATAACTAGCTTCCGGCCAAATGAACATACGGATTTGACTTCAATCTAAAGCGCAACTTGAATATGAATATTTTTCATATTTTATTTTATCTTAATATTTTTTTATGGATATGCACTTTTATGATGGATAGATGCACTTTTATGATGGATAGATGCACTTTTATGATGGATAGATGCACTTTTATGGACTTTCAAAACAGAAACAACCATTCACTGCCATTATAAAGCTTGGAAGAGCCCGGGCATTTTTTTTATATAACTCTGATTGTGTTCGTCTGAAAGAAGAATGTCATATACACCTAGGATGGCTAGAGGGTGAGTAAATCATGGGCTAATTTGAATTTTTGGCCCAAAATTATATTTGTCATCACTTACTCACCCTCATGTTGTTTCAAACCTGTATGAGTTTCTGTATTCTGCTGAACACAAAATAAGATATTTTAAAGAATGTCGGTAACAAGACAGTTGACAGTAGCCATTGACTTCCATAGTATTTTTTTTCCTACTATATATTTTCCTAATAACTATATTATATTATTATAATATAATATTATCATTATTAGAAACTATTTTGAAAATTACAATAATATTTAGCAGTAATGTATCAATATAGATTTTACAGTACAATACCGTATAATTAATTACAGCAGAAGCAGACCAAATTACGAAATACAGTAAAAATACAGTAAAGTACTATTTTGTAGTTTACAGTACTGATCTTGTGCACTGTAAAGTGAATTACACTACAGTTACTGGAAATCGAAATACAGTAACTTGCTGGCAACCGTGCTGCCAGTAATGTACTGTAAAAATACAAGAAAACCGTTAACAGTTAAATTGTTTCAAAGATGCACACTGGAAATGAATCTAACGTGAATGCATTCATTGATTCCTAGGTTTATTTTGTTATGAATAAACAAATGTGCGATCTATAAAGCAAAAACCTTACAATTAAAGTTGCAATGTTATAATGTTCAAGTTTTTGATCTAAAAAAAAAGAAAGATGCATACAGAAAATGACTTTAATATGACCATATTGATTGATTCAAAGATATTTAGTTTGTTACAAACAATGTGCAATCTGTAAAACAAAAACCTCAAAATTAAAGTTGAAATGGTATACTGCTGAAAAGTTTTTGACCTTGAGAAAAAGCTTAAAGTATAGACCAACAAATTTTATGTTTATTAATTTATTTCATGTTGGTACATTTTTGGGAAGTACACCTGTTTTGACCTGACGTCCATTGGAATGGACAAAAAAAAATTACAATGAAAGACAATATTTTTTTTATTTTTTTTTCATTTGGTCTCATTAATAGAAGCCTCATGAGCTGGGAAAATGTACTTTTATATTTTTCAGAAACTTGAAACATAATTCAGGTCTGAAGGGGTTAAAATGATTAAACCAGTATCAGTGCCCTGAACTGCAGGAAGGGCTAGTCTGTTTGTTAAGTTGACCACACCACTATGATCAAAAAGCATCACCGTCATGGAGATCAGTTGTTAGTCTGAAACAACCACAGCACTACAAAAGTGACACAGATAAAGCAAATCACTGGGGCTTGAGCCTCCCTCTATCCTATCTTCTCCGGCAGTTCAATCTTGGAATTCCTTTTGAAGTGCATTGTGCAGCACTAATGTCGGTGTAATTTCAGTTCCCTAAAGCCATGAGTTGCCTTGAAAGTGTGGCTTCATTTTCTCATCCTTTCATTGTAGATGCAGTAGGAGAGCGCTGGAGGAGCCGGCCCTGATCTCTGAGCTGCAGACTACACAGATCAAACATTTAATCTCATTTGGGGATATGAGGAAAAAAATATCATAGATAAGAAGTGCCTGGACTGACAGTGAGGAAGATTGATGCGAGTAAGTTGCACATAATGTATTCAATACAGACATGTGTTCAATCACAATGGTAATACATTAATTCAGCATCATTCAATGTTTTATGTCATGATATGAAAGAGGTTTGCTTAATTTGGAGTTAAATAAAATTTTGAATTCAAGAATTAGCTCCCTTTAAATCGGTCTATCCATCCATCCATCCATCCATCATCTACCTACCAACTTACCCATCTATCTATCCATCCATCCATCCATCCATCCATCCATCCATCCATCCATCCATCTACCCATATATCCACCCATCTATCTATCCAACTACCCATCTATCTACCATCTATCCAACTATCTATCTATCTATCTATCTATCTATCTATCTATCTATCTATCTATCTATCTATCTATCTCTTTACCCATCTATCTATCTTCTACCTACCAATCTATCCATCCATCCATCCCTCTACCCATCTATCTATCCCTTTACTCATTAATCTACCTATCTATCTTCTACCAACCTACCAAACAATCTATCCATCCCTTTACCCATCTATCTTTCTACCATACATCCATTTAAAAAATGTAAAACAAAGTTTGAATTGACAAGATTTTCTTTAAAAAAAAAAAAAAAAAGTAAATTTAAATTTATTTTCATTCTACTTCAACTTGATATTCTGCACCCTGCCTCAACCCTGGCTTTATATGACAGTGGAGAATGTGATGGAACAAGTCTTGACTTGTGGCTTGCTTTGAAAAAAGTCTTCAGTTCAAGTAATCAATAAATCCATCCATCCATCTGACCTATAAACTTTCAAACCTCTAGGCTTTTTAAACAACGTGAAGGAACATGTCTCGACTTGTGGTTTGATTTGAAAACCACCCTCAGCTAATATCTAACAGTAGGTTGGTAAGTGGGCCTTTGGACCTCTGGAGTCGATCATATGAGTTCAGATTAATCTCCTTGTCCTATACCCTACCACTGTGCCAAGCATGTCACCACAAGCCTTCCAGCACATCTCCAGACACCCAAAACACAAAGCAACTCACTAACCCCTGACCTCTGTCTTCATTGTGCATTTAATGTGCTCACACAGTCTTAAAGCATCTTTCTTAGCTTCATTCTCCAATAGAGTTGTCCCCGTTTACTAGCCCGATCTGATATTTAAAGTAAATTTGCAAAGAGTCCTGCATGCATTCAGCAGGACCCAAAAATTACCAGCTCATGCCATCCCAGAGTAGTATATAATGTTTAAAACTGGTAATTTCACAGATTTTGTGGCCTCACATTAAAATGAAAACACAAACTGTGAGTCCAAAGATGCAAAGGAGTTACAGCTGAGAAGTGAAATATCTGTAAACGATGCACTAAAGAAGCCCTAACTTTAATCCGCAAGACCACAAAGATTAAAATTGTAAACCAGCACAGCAGACAGCCATACAAAAGAGGCAAATGTGAAGTCAAATGATGGGGGAGAGAGTCTTACTTTCATGATTTATAATCATAAAGTACTTTTAGCTTCTAAGCATTTTAGAAAGTCTGCATAATATATCATATAACTGTTAGAATATACTGTACACAAAGTAATTTTTCCCAACTCTAAGTTCAAGTTCAAGTCTTTATTTTGCCAAAACGACGCAAATTGCCTGGAATTCATTTTGGTGATTTGGCTCACACAAGACAATACAAGACAGCATTGGACAAGAATGACAACACATAATCAGACATGACATATACAATAAAAACTGAAAATCTAAAATAAGAAAACAGATACTTGGGTTGCTACCAATAAGTAAATATAATAGATAATCAAATAGATCAGACAAAGTGCTAGAGCATTTAGTGACCCTGAGGAGGAGGACATAGATGTGTAAGCAGAGCAGATAAGGATTGTTGGTGTGAATTGAGGGCCCTCACAGCCTGCGGGTAAGTGCTATTTGAAAAACGGGTGGCTCTGGATCTGATACTTCCTAGCCTTCTGCCTGATGGTAGAGGGGTAAAAAGGGAATTAGCGGGGTGCAATGAATCTTTGAGTATTTTCAGTCTAGTTTTGAGTAGACGGGTGTAGTAAATGTCACAGATCTTAGGGAGGTCCAGTCCAATTATTCTTGACGCTGTCCTAACTACCCTATTCAGTGCAGACTTATCATCCGCTGAGCAGTTACCCCACCATACAGTGATGGAGAAAGTAAGAGTACTCTCTATCACAGCCCTGTAGAAGTAGTGTCACGGAAAGTGAAGAGTCAGACAGGTGAGTTACAGTATAACAGTGATTTATTAGAACAGAAGCACGGAAGCCAGCAGATGTAATTGGTGAGTCAGAATTCAATGAAGATTTGCAGAATGGAACTTAGCTGACGAATAACCAGAACTGTCCTTTACAGATGGTGGTCGGAACGGGCTGGATGGGAGTCAATGGGGATAGTCTCTGGAGATGGCAGATGGAAAACAGGAACGGAGTTGGATGACGGGTATCGCAGGTAGGGATGGCTGACGCGAAACGTCCGTTCCAAAGCTTTTCGAGATCCCGAAGCGCAGATGTTTTTGAAACACTGATCCAAAGTGTGATTCAAAACACCCATGTCACGTGACTATGGCTAAACAAAGCTTCAAAGTGTTTCGACAGGTGGCATGGTCCGCCCAATCAGAGTTTGATTGACAGGGTCGGGAACAGACCACACAATCGCACATCTGTATAAAAGTGAAGTCAACGCATCTTGAGAGAGAGAGAGAGAGAGAGAGAGAGAGAGAGAGAGAGAGAGAGAGAGAGAGAGAGAGAGAGAGAGAGATGGATAGAAATGGAAGCTCCACAGAAAAAAAGAGTACATCTGTGGTGTGGGAGCATTTCCATTTGGAAACCCCAAATAAAGTGAGATATTGTGATTGCCTACTGCAACAATACATTATCCATGATGCGCCATTTTAGGAGCACTCATCCTGCCATTTTGCAGGGTGCAGATGATGGTAGCATTCCCCCTGTACCTAGGCCTGCTACTGACACTGCTGGGCCATCTAAGCAAGGTATGCATTGTTTGAAATATAATTATAATTGAAATATAATAACAAACTGTTGGGACATTGTTTAGAAAGTCCATAGGCCTGTGTCAACCTAAGCCCTACAACCTAACGTCTCAATCACAACTGCCAATCATGTTAAAAACAGCTTCACTGTGAATATAATATAATATGTTGTCAATATAATATAATATTTTGTGAATATACATTTTATAGGTCTACATATGAGTACCCAATCTACAGCCAAGACATCATTTTGGTTTTCCTAATAGATTTATGGAACAAAAATATCTTTTCATGCCAGCAACGTGTCCCTTGTGAGAGATTTTTTCAAAGGCTGGAGAAATTATCTGTAAAAAAAAAGAAGTAGGCCAAGTCCTTCGACAGCAGAGAAATTAATATTTTTGAATAAAAATCTATAAAAAAGTGAGACATTGTGGCTTGATTTATTTTATTAATATAAATTCTTCATGACCAAAATAACATTATGCACAGTGAGGAGCCTACAGGTTATAAGCTTCACATATTAGAAAAATACAATAATAAAAACAACAACAAATTTTTTAATGGCTCATTGTCAAGGTTGTTTCAGATCAACACCTGCAAGTGACCACTAGGTGTCACCGTTGAGACGGGTGTCGAATTGTTTCGAAGCCTCGACACAATATGGCACATTTGCTTCAACTGTTTCATTGTTTCATGAAGCCTTGATCTGCCTACCACTAATCGCAGGTAAGTAGCTCTCAGGTAGGTGTTGAGGGTGAATTTGAGTGTCTAGGTATAGACGAGACCAGACAAGGATGTGAAGGGGAAGTGAATGTTTTATAGTGAGCAGGTGATGAGGTGCAGGTACTGTGAATCAGTAGTCAGGGGAGAGTGAACGAGTGGGCGGAGCGGAGCTCTGGTGGATCCGTGACAAGTGGAGCATTCCAGCCTTATGTTTACACGGAAACGATCTGAAGAGAAAACGCAAAAGTGGCGTTGCGTTATCACTTTTTATTCTGCGTTTAGACGAGCGTTATGGTTGGGAAATCCGCGTGCATATGGTGACGCAAAAGTGTGTGAAATTCGATGTAGTATGCACTCCAGGCGGCTAGGTGGCAATGTGAAGCACTGCCACACAACAACACCAATATCTTAGAATATTTTGTACAACTGCTGAAAAGACTCTTGTATGTTTTTCAGAGCAGCTAGGGCAACTTGAAGGTCCGACGTATGGAAATAATCTGACATGTTGGTTGTTATTTTCCTGTATTGGCGCATACCTGTGACGTAAACGCGTACGCGACGAGAGCCACCGTGAGTAGATTTGCGTTTTTACCGTTTAGACGGGAACGCGACGGTGGAGCGTTTTTAAGATTTCCACTTTGGAGGGTGGTTTCACTTTTTTGCGTTTTTAAGCCCCCAAAACGCCGTTGCCGTGTAAACGAAAGGCACATCCGATAAAATATTTTTACGTTTTCACCTAGAATCGTTCTCGTGTAAACGGGGCCTAAATTTCCTGAGTTGTCTTAAAAAGAAGAGTCGCTATTAGGGGTGTAACGATTCATTCGTTTTCTCGATACATCGATTACAAATCCTGACGATGCATATGCATCGATCTTGAAACATGTATTTCGAATCGTGAATCGTTTATTTCGGTCAATATTCGATTTAAAATGCTAAGAATCGAATAATTTGCGATTCTATATCGATTCAGTGCTTTAAAACATATAAACATTAATTAAATGACTACATGCGCGAATTAATGAGGCGTTGTGCGGCGTCATTTCGCGTCCTCACAGCTCTCACATACTCGCTGCACTCTTACCATCTTTCACTGGATTTCGCTCGCGCTCGGTCCCATATAGCTCTCATCTACAGATTTTTGAGCAGTCCATGTTTGAGCTCTCCTCAGGACAGCCATTAGTGTTCACATGAGCAGATGACCGCTCTCTATCGAGAAAGCAAGCCATTGATAAAACTGCCATATCATTGGGCGGTCACTGCTATGAAACAACGCGTTCGTTGCGTGGAAACGTCACCGTTATTTTCTTTAAGTTAAGATACTGAAGTTTTACGGAAATGGGTCATACCCGTCCTGAGCAGTTAAAGTAAAACCCCACTTATTCAAGGGTGCGCATTTATTACATGGAAAGAGAAAACGTATAATAGGTGTCTAAAATGCACACGCTTCCGATTAATCATGAATGAAATGTAACTTAATGTCGTTAAACTGAACTGATGAAATAACTACAACATTAATTACACTGAAATAAGAGCGCGTGGTTTATCCATCAATCAGATGCGCATTAAAGTTGCATTCGTAATCGTTAATATAGCACAAGTAGACAGCCGGCGCGTTTTCTTTCAGAATCACAAGGAAAATGTTCAATCGGAAAAAGAGAACAGTAGCTATTCCATGAGGAAACGTTAGTTAAGGTTTAGTTGGGAAAGTTCATGGTATTTCTTGTCTCACAATGGAGGATGTTTAATGTACCAGGAACACTTTAAGGTTGTGTATCCATTCCTACAAAATACTTAAAGTAACTATACTTTTAAAGCCTTTTTAAATCTTGGTTTACATTTTTACAAATGCAAATTTATAGGCTTTGGAAATATTTTTTTATAATAATAGATTCATTAAAAATTAACATGAACTAACGTTAACAATAGACAAAATGTTTTTTTTTTTTTTTTTCACTCTCTGACCCCCGAAGCCAGCTGTATAATTCACACCCTGACTAAGACCCATTGGGGGAAGCATTTAAATAATCCTATGCATATACAAAATTAAGAATCGAATCGAATTAATCGAATCGCATCGAATTTTAATGTGAATCGCATTGAATCGAATCTTTCTGAATTTGCAAAAATCGTTCTTGAATCGAATCGAAAACCTATGAATCGTGAATCGAATCGATTCGCTGCCTACCCAAAGATTCACAGCCCTAGTCGCTATTGAGATTTTTTAACAATCTGGCTGCCATTGGTATTCTATTCTAAGACTGGAGGATATGATGGTCCCAAGGAACCTAAAACTCTCCACCCAATCTACAGTTTTGTCCTTGATGGCCAGGGGCTGGAGCAACTTACTATTTTTGCTCCTAAAATCGGCAACCATCTCCTTGGTTTTGGAGATGTTGAGGGACAAGTTGTTAATTGAGCACCACTCAGCCAGCAAGGACACTTCTGTTTTGTAAGCCAATTCATCATCATTGGTGATGAGGCCCACCACAGTGGTATCATTTGCAAATTTAAAAATCCTGACTGAATCATGGTGAGAAAAACAGTCATTGGTATAAAATGAGTACAAGAGGGGAGACAGAAGACACCCCTGGGGGGCGCCAATGCTGGTGGACATTGATTTTGACAAGAGGTTGTTAACCCTAACCATGTGAGATCTGTCAGTTAAGGAAGTCAAGGATCCACTTACATATGGACTCCTTAATACGCAACCCCAGGAGTTTGTCACACAATCTCTTTGGTGTAATATTATTAAAATCAGAACTAAAATCAATAAACAGTACCCGTGCATATGTAGCTGTCCCTTCCAAATGTTGAAGTATGTTATGGGTGCAAAGAGAAACAGCATCTTCAACAGACCTGTTCTCCCTATATGCAAATCGGAAAGGATCAAAAGACGTAGTTGTGAGATGATTGGCCACTAATCACTCAATAACTTTCATGATAACAGAGGTTAGAGCCACACACCTCTCTTTGGAGAACTAATAAAATAACAATTTTACAAACAACACTGTTTGCACATTACCACAAACTCTATTAATTGCTTTGTGCTTCTAAATGACTGTCTTTGAATATGTTTGAATTGGGAATGTTCAAAAACGCTTTATTTTTGCATCACAATTTGAATATACACCGGAATATTTGTTTTAATTAAATAGTGTTTTTTGGTGACTGTATTTATTTATGTGAATACATATACATGTTTTTAAAATATTGACAATTTACTGTAGAGTAAAAACAAATAAAGAAACATGAATGATTAAGCCGATCATGCTCCTGTGCCATTTTTTATCAAATATTTAAATGCTTTCTATAGAAAATATCTGAACATGTACACAATATAACGTCATATAACCAGTAAAATATTTTGGTATAGAGACAGCTAAATTTTTCAATTAAAGGATACAAACTACTACTACAATTTATGCTGCAAATATTTATTTTCTCTTCATCTTCATCCTCTTCTCTTGTCTACCAATAGAAGGATCAGAGACTTCCCTTTCAATCCAATTTTAATTTTTAATTGATTATGAAAGTGAGCACAGAAACACTTCAATGATTATTTTAAATGTACTGTAATGGTACACTGAACAGTTTCTTTCTAGTTAATCTTACTATATTCTAATGAAGCTTGTCAGGGACCAAAACAGGGAGGCAAGAGGACACAGGAGACTGTTTAAAAAAAAGGGGGGGTTTATTACCCAAAATATTGGAAAGTTACATAAAGACCAAATTTAATAACAAGGCCTTAAAAGAGGTCAACAAAAAAGGTAACTAAATATAAGCTTAAATACATAGACTCGTAACACAAGATTAACTGAACAAAAAACTGACCCTCCTACACAGACACAGAAGGGAGCTTATATAACAGCTTAACCAAACCAAATAACATAGAAGGGGTAAACAAACTAACACTTGAGAACTCAAGAGCTAACTAAGGGCAAAATCCCCCCAAGCACATGGTGAGACATGGTATGGCCTAATGAGCTGACTCCCAGATATAGGTCTCCTCAGCCCTTAGCCACTCCTTTCGCCCAACCAGGAAGGGACCGCCCCCCAACAGGTCCAGGTTACTCAACACAAAGAAGGATGTGATTAGTGCACTCCCTGTAAATCAATATAAAAGTAAAGCAAAATAAACCAAATCAAAACTGTATTGTGTTCGTTATTTAAATATCATAGTTTAACTGACTATAAATAATAATCAGTGCAACAAACTAAAGAGATAAAATAATAAAAAGGTAATCAAATGTTTGGAACTGAGATGATATTACCCTGTGTGGCCGTAGCCATCACAAAGCTACTTACCCCTTTAAACCAAGCACGAGAAAGGAGTTCACTTTTTCTGGAAAGTGGAATTCGTTTATTTCGCAAAATTTTTGGTTGACGAACTATAACTTTTAGGATATAAAGCTGATTAATTATTTTTGTGGGGTAATGCCAGTGACTTTATAGAAAAATAACTGAAAATCAAAGAGCCAAAGTAAAAAGTTAATCGGCCAGTAATCCAACCTCTCTGATTTACTTTGAATAATCTGTCCTATCATGTTCCACTACAAAAGAAAAAAGGAAATTAGCAGGGAAAAGGAGAGCAGGGAAGCTCTCTTTCTAAGGTTTGGCAGCCACCACAGGCACATACAGTGGGGAAAACAAGTATTTGATACACTGCCGATTTTGCAGGTTTTCCCACTTACAAAGCATGTAGAAGTCTGTAATTTTTATCATAGGTACTCTTCAACTATGAGTGACGGAATCTAAAACAAAAATCCAGAAAATCACATTGTATGATTTTTAAGTAATTCATTTGCATTTTATTGCATGACATAAGTTTTTGATACATCAGAAAAGCAGACCTTAATATTTGGTACAGAAACCTTTGTTTGTAATTACAGAGATCATACGTTTCCTGTAGTTTTTGACCAGGTTTGCACACACTAAAGCAGGGATTTTGGCCCACTCCTCCATACAGACCTTCTCCAGATCATTCAGGTTTTGGGGCTGTCGCTGGGCAATACGGACTTTCAGCTCCCTCCAAAGATTTTCTATTGGGTTCAGATCTGGAGACTGGCTAGGCCACTCCAGGACCTTGAGATGCTTCTTACAGAGCCACTACTTGGTTGCCCTGGCTGTGTGTTTCGGGTCGTTGTCATGCTGGAAGACCCAGCCACGACCCATCTTCAATACTCTTACTGAGGGAAGGAGGTTGTTGGCCAAGATCTCACGATACATGGCCCCATCCATCCTCCCCTCAATACGGTGCAGTCGTCCTGTCCCCTTTGCAGAAAAGCATCCCCAAAGAATGATGTTTCCACCTCCATGCTTCACGGTTGGGATGGTGTTCTTGGGGTTGTACTCGTCCTTCTTCCTCCAAACACGTTGAGTGGAGTTTAGACCAAAAAGCTCTATTTTTGTCTCATCAGACCACATGACCTTCTCCCATTCCTCCTCTGGATCATCCAGATGGTCATTGGCAAACTTCAGACGGGCCTGGACATGCGCTGGCTTGAGCAGGGGGACCTTGTGTGCGCTGCAGGATTTTAATACATGGCGGCGTAGTGTGTTACTAATGGTTTTCTTTGAGACTGTGGTCCCAGCTCTCTTCAGGTCATTGACCAGGTCCTACCATGTAGTTCTGGGCTGATCCCTCACCTTCCTCATGATCATTGATGCCCCACGAGGTGAGATCTTGCATGGAGCCCCAGACCGAGGGAGATTGACCGTCATCTTGAACTTCTTCCATTTTCTAATGATTGCGCCAACTGTTGTTGCCTTCTCACCAAAATACTTGCCTATTGTCCTGTAGCCCATCCCAGCCTTGTGCAGGTCTACAATTTTATCCCTGATGTCCTTACACAGCTCTCTGGTCTTGGCCATTTTGGAGAGATTGGAGTCTGTTTGATTGAGTGTGTGGACAGGTGTCTTTTATACAGGTAACGGGTTCAAACAGGTGGAGTTAATACAGGTAATGAGTGGAGAACAGGAGGGCTTCTTAAAGAGAAACTAACAGGTCTGTGAGCCAGAATTCTTACTGGTTGGTAGGTGATCAAATACTTATGTCATGCAATAAAATGCAAATGAATTACTTAAAATGCAAATGAATTACTTATTTGGTACAGAAACCTTTGTTTGTAATTACAGAGATCATACGTTTCCTGTAGTTTTTGACCAGGTTTGCACACACTAAAGCAGGGATTTTGGCCCACTCCTCCATACAGACCTTCTCCAGATCATACAATTAAAAATCATATGTGATTTTCTGGATTTTTGTTTTAGATTCCGTCACTCACACAGTTGAAGAGTACCTATGATAAAAAATTACAGACTTCTACATGCTTTGTAAGTGGGAAGACCTGCAAAATCGTCAGTGTATCAAATACTTGTTCTCTGTAGATCCGCTCCAATCAATTCCCAATGGACAAAATCAAGTCCCGCCCTTCATTTTTTCTTGTTCGAGAAGCCCTTGGACTTGGAAATATGTCACAATAGAGAATTTCATACCGACTTTAAATACAATAGCTAACCTGAACAAACAATAAGCAATTTATTAATTTTTGTCAATGTTAAAAAAATACAGTTGTTCACTAATTGTTCATGTTAGTTCACAAGACATTAATTAATGTTGGTTTTAAGTAAATGTTGAAATTAACATGAACTAAAATGAATAAATGCTGATAAATAAGTACTGTTCATTGCTAGTTCATGTTCAGTAATGTAGTTAACTAACCTTAAATTAATCATTACTGCAGAATATATTTAAAACAATACAAAGAGCTGGACCAGACATATCTTCTCTCAGGTCAGCAGGAGCACATTCTCACTATGAGGACATTACTGTAATAAGACTAATTAAAGGTGCAGTGTGTAAAAATTTTGAGTATTTATTAACAGAAATGCAATATGACATCCATAACTATGTGTTCAGTGGTGTATAAAGAACTTACTTAATAAACCGTAATGTTTTTATTACCTTAGAATGAGGCATTTATATCTACATAGGCGCGGGAATCCCCTTCTATGAAGGTCGCCATATTGTGACGTCATGTTTCTACAGTAGCCGAACGCGAACACACAGCGTTACAGAGCGCGTTTCGTCACTACATTGAAAGAGAAGCCGCAGGAAGCTAGAAGAAGCTAGTCATAAACACCGTGAGTAGTGACTTTTCCCTTGTCAGTGGTGTAAATATGTAGTTGGATTGTTTCATGTAACTTAATTCTTCTCCCTCGCTGTGTTATGGCTTTGCTATGTGGGGATAAATGTGCTGGTTAAGTTCGTGAGACAGCTGATTAGTAGGCTACTCTTGTCATTGACCGTAAAACAGTTACAGGAATCACCAACCCGTCGATCTTGGAAGCATTTTAAGTCGATCGCTTAGAGTTTCCAAAATCAGAGAAAAAAAGCCTATTGTGTGTAGTAAGTGTGTCTAGGGGATGCGGAGGCGCGCGCGCTGTCACAATCACGTCATTTTTGCACCTTTGGGCTCATGCGGACGCGTCGAGTTTAAACAAGGCTTAACGCTTTAACCAGCTCAGCCACAGTAACAGCTCATATTAGCCAGCTAA
This sequence comes from Rhinichthys osculus, assembly GCA_029959095.1. NCBI lineage: Eukaryota > Metazoa > Chordata > Actinopteri > Cypriniformes > Leuciscidae > Rhinichthys > Rhinichthys osculus. The sequence goes on along the minus strand of JARWKJ010000004.1, from coordinate 19,316,507 downwards.
ACTTTTACTACCCTGTTAGAAAAAATATATAGTTGCATAGTTTCATGTGGGTCTTCTCCCTCGCTGTATTATGGGTTTGCTTTGTGGGGAGAATGTGCTGGTTACGTTCGTGAGACAATCAGCTGATTACTATTATTATATTATGTAAGGTGCATTGTGTAATATTTCTGAGGATCTATTGACAGAGATGCAATATAAAATCCATAACTATGTTTTCAGTGGTGTATAAAGACCTTACTTAATGAACCGTTATGTTTTTATTACCTTAGAATGAGACATTTATATCTACATAGGCGCGGGAATCCCCTTCTATGAAGGGCTGAAGGTATGTTTCTACCGTAGCCGAAAGCGAACAAACAGCGCTAAAGAAACCTCATTGCTTGACTTACTATTCTCTGCTGCTGACTCAGACTCAGACGACGACATATTTTGTCTTACGTCGGCCACCGTAGCTTCTCATTCGAGTTTGAAAACCGAGGGATAGGCCGCGAGTGACTGGCTGTTTGCAATTTGCAGGATTCACCACTAGATGCCGCTAAAAATCCCACACTGCACCTTTAAGTATAGAATGAGGTAGACAGAAAGTGTGCAGTGCTGTATAGACGAGAGACTACCAGCAGCAAAACATGGTAAATAAGATGTGCTGCCTAGAAGGCAAAACTTACTAATTTATAAAATTATGATAATTAAAATTGTAAAAAAATATATGGTATGGTGGATAGGTTATGGCAGCAACAACTCCGGCTATGATGCCGGTTTTTAGTATTTAAAAATAAAGTTTGATTGAAAAAAACACAAAACTCACAAATAAATATTGGTGTTAGAAAAAAATAACATTAGCATTTTCTCATACAGTGTATGACTTTCAAACATGGGAGCCTCTGTGGAAAGGTAAATGACAGTGGGGTGTTTGTGGCAATGTTGAGACAGGAAAGCTTAACAGCCTCTTTTACCTATAGTGTTCTCTTAACATATGGCACAGCAGGAGAAAAATAGACGTGTTTAGAATATGACAGGTAACATCAATCAGGTAGAAGCCCGTAAGGCAGCACACATTGGGGGGAACAGGCAGCTCCACACCGGGAAATTTCCACCTCTCCGCCCAGTCAAAGCATTTTGTGTGAATACTGACAGACTCCTAGTCAAATAGGAGCAAACCCAAGGTGCACAATCACTGCATGCTATGCTTCCTAAGACAATATTTCATGCCTATCCATTTAAAAGGCTTGTTGGGAATAAAGCTCACTGAACTATATTTTTGAGGCACTGATTTGTTAGAACCATAATCACAAAGCTTTAGAAGACCAAATATTAAATTGGTCTACATTAAAAAAAAACAGTAATAGTAGAAAAACTTTCAGTATCTTCATCCCGCACAGCCTGACAGCAGCAGTCTGGCTTTGCAACTGCACTTACAAAAGGCTGAGATGCAGTGCAGGATTAAAGCCTTATATGCACAGTTAGTTAGTCCCAGGGACCAGCTGTTTGAAGCCCCCTGCTACGCATGTTCTAAAGCTCTGACTATGTTCCTGGAGGGCCAATCACAATGTGACAAGAAAGTCAACACACAGTGTTGCTCCGCAGGGAGGACATCACTTACTTTCAGATACAGTCCCAGTATGCTCAGCCTCAGTTCACTGGCGTAAATGAGTAATTGCACTGAAATCATTCAGCTCTCAGTGCATATGTTTCCCCATGTACTGTAATATGATTAGAGAATATAAGGGTTTTATCTGCAATTTAAATCCTTAACCACTGGGAAGTAGCCATTTAATGTATAACAATATAAAGCAAACTTCCACATAGAAAAAACGTTCCTAGCAAGCGTATAGCGCTGACTTCAGTTACCTGGATGAGCCTGTGTTATCAGTTTTTACCGGTTGCAATTGGGGAATAACATGCTGAATGGCGCGACTGACCAATCAGAATCAAGTAATCCACAGAGCCGTGTAATAACAATGAATAATATTACATCTATTAATTAACATCAACCTACAGTAGACAGTAGATGCAGCTTTAGTGCATTATCTATGTTAACTGCATTATCTGTTAATGAATTTAACCTTATTGTAATGCAATACCATTTTCTTTATCTACTGTAGCTGTTAATATACCATTGTAGTTGCTCCATGTTTATTTAACAGTGATTTTAAAATATTCAACAAGAACTAAAGGTTGAACATCAACTTATTTTGTAGTCGCCGTTGGGTTATTTTTCATTGCCGTTGACATTTCACAAGCTACCTCGACCAAACTCCCAGGATCAGTCATCTCACATTGGTCTTACTAGTACAGATTAGGTGACAATTAGTTGTCAATTTTAGAAAATGGCACTACCTCATGTCTCTATTAATGCTTGCTCAAACTCAGCCTGATCCATAAAATCAGTCATGAGAGAGATTACTATTATGGCAGATCACTTACATCCATGAAATCTCTCTTCTCTCAAAGATTGTTATTACTTCTTCCCTTTATCTTTATAGAGGACTGGTAGTGTCATGTTAATAAACACATCTGTCATTAAAAGCATCATTAAATATGCCAACATATCTTCCAATAAATAAACATAAATATCTAATTAAATCATAAAACTTGGCAATCATTAAATAAATCAATAATTTCATAAATAAAATGTGGCTATTTTTTTTTTTTCAAATAAATAAACAAACCATGTGGCAATTAATAAATGAACAAATAAATTAAATTAAACAATTTTTTAAACTATTAAATGAGTAAAATATCTATTTTTAAAAATGATGCCAAAAAATATATATATATATTATAAGTTATTTATTGAAACATTTCTTGATTTATTTATGTTTTTAGAACAAATTAAAATAATTTTCATGTATTAAACGCTTGCAATGAAACTTAAAAAACAAGACCATCTCTGACTTCCTGGGTTGTCTATGGAAGCATGTACTGATTTTTACGTGATGGACGTTTTAGCAGGGAAAATCAAGAGCCTCTCTTCCGTTCTATGATGCTTAGGCCTATACAGTGTCCAGGGTAATGCATAAAGAGCTATTCTGAACTGAAATGTTAATGTGTCATGCAAAGAAAAGGGTATAGTCAAACTATAGTCTCAGATATACTTTATAATCAAACTAGCAGTGTATTTTTAATTATCTCATCTGTCGACATAATGCTGGTGAATTGTAGAGCTGGTGCAAACATATCCACATCCCTATGATCTGATGCTTTCTTAACTGCTGTTTTCTCACTACTGTCATTTTTGTTGTTTATTTTGTTATTGTAGAGGAAAGCGCGAAGCACATACTGACATATACATCTAAACTTGGACGGCGTTGGGGTGTTCGTTATACATTATATCACTGCAAAGGTATTTTTAACTTCTTTTTACCCCTAAGCGAAGAATGAAAAAGATCTTCGCAGTGAGTATATTGTGGCATTGAATCACGTTCAGTCTCTTGTATCTTACGTGTGCACGAATGTGAGCACAAGCAATAAGTTGCTGGCTGCAGTTCACTTAACGACCACCGGTGTCGCTAATAACAAGGGTTTCTGAATTCTACATAGCTCATCTTTAAAGTCCCTGTAAAGTCAAAATTAAAGGCGTTTTCACACCTGAAAGTCCGCACCAAGGTCCGAACCAAAGTTCACGTTTTGATACATTTTATACTTTCAGAAAGTTTTGGTTTGGTTTCACACTGCAATTATGCGAGCGCACTAAAGAACTTTACGTGACATACTTGTGTCCTATCGTCATCATCTATGTGGGCTGCATCTTGACATTGATTGGTTTGTAAATGGACGTGCGTCTGACGTAAGCGTGTTGTCAATTCGGCGGGTAACTTTGACAACATGAATGAACAGACGCATATCGTTGCAACTATATTGTTATTTTTATGGCATAATTACCTGCAGCACAAACTTTTTCATGGCATCGCGCGCCTTTGTATATTGCTGTCGCAGTTTCTTTATGTTCAGGTGGCATTGCTCTTCTGTCCTCTCATATCCTCTCTCTCTCATCCTCTCCGAAAATATTTGGATTTCCAGTTGACTTCTTATTATGTCATCAGACCATACTTCAAGTAAAAACCTCGTCTCCTCCTCTCCCCATGTGCTACACGGCTCATTTTGCCTGCCACCTTCTGTTTTTTCTGCTATGCGGGAACCACCGGAACTTCCTGTAAAAGGTCTGAAAGTCCGAACCATACAGAAATGCTTACACACAAGAAACGAACCAAACCTTTGTTCAGTTTGATCCGGACCGAGACTACCTCTTTTCGTCGGACCAAATTTCATCTGTTTGGTCCGGACCGTGGTCCGGGGGAGGTTTCACACCTGTAATTTTGATTCGGACCAAACAAGGTAGGTGTGAAAGGGCCCTAAGTTATGTTCTGAGTTTGTCACACCACAGAAAAATGTGTTATTAGCCACCCAGCCAAATTTGAATGATAAAAAAGCCGCCAAGTAAATAAAATAAGCTATCAAAATCTTTAAAAAATTTGCAGTATTCTCTGCTCAAAATATCACGTTAACAACAACCCTTTAGAAAAACGTAATTCCTTTGTGGATCCTCTTGATCTGCTTTCTCCATGTTTCTTTGATAAGTCTCAGTCTCACGCACGCTGCACACGAGTAAACCACGCCCACTTATTTACATGTCGCGGTATACACGGAATAAAAAAATCTGTTACGGTTGACATTTTCTACCGCGGTAACGATATATACACCGTCATACCGCCCAGCCCTAGTAGGGGCAGTAGTATCGAGCCACCGTTTTAGCCCCGCCCAAAATATCCTGAACACAGCAACGGTGAAAAACTGTTTAACGGTCTAACTCCACAAATTCAATTCAGTACTTCACAGGTCGCAGTTTGTAATGTGTTTTAGCAATACATTTCAACATTTGTAATGTGTTTAGATTTTTTTTTTTTTTAATTGCCTTTGCAAGGACTTTAATGATATTGCACTCCAAGTGGCTGTGGAGTGTATTTTCACCTGACATACGTACAAACAATGACATTTGTTTAAGTTCAACTTTTCAATTCCAAAGAACCATCACAACAACTAGCAGATATCATATCTGGGCCCTCGTGCCACATCCTTTCCAGATCACAGAAACATATCTTCAACAAATCAACACTGATACATACTGTGTTACAAAACCCTGCAATGCCATATGGGAAATCATTTGTAGCCACAAGGGTAGCCCACACAAAAGAAAAAGGTTTGTGCCTTACAACTAAAGGCAAATAAGGATGCAAGAGCCAATTCAGGTTATGTATCTACAGGGATACATGAAAGAGGTCCTTGTGTACCCAATTTTACACGGTAGAATTCTAAAAACATTTGTATGTCACTATGAAACAATAGAATTGAATGTGTGAAGGTAGGATGAAAAAGAGAGACATGAAACAACAACCTTCACAGTCGACCCAGGAATTTGAATACCCACGACTCACAATCCAGGAGGTACAATCGTAACGAAAGCAATTCAGCAGCAAATGTGGAATATGTAATGCCAAAAGGAGAGTGCTCACTGTTTTACCAAACGGACAAAAGTGATGAGCGAGTAAAACCTGCATTGCATTTCCATAGCATTTAGACAATGTCTCCCTGCTCCCACGATGACCTTCAAGCATTTACTGAATCCAATGGTGGGGCGGAGTAATATATTCTCATGCGTGGTGATGGCGAACACACATCACATACGAGTGGCTGTCTTGCAAAAACATATGCATGCATAACACTTTTGTCAAATGTGATTTTTTTTAACATTGCAGCGACTGCTTCAGCCTGTTTGCTTTACAGATTAGATGGTAAAACAGCCCTGCTTTATGACAGAGAGTCTATATGCAGGTGCTGAGTGAGGAGACGTGAAGGACTCTCCATCATCACATTCCTGCCCGAAGGCCTCTGGAGTCTCAACATTGAAACCAGCTGGTTTAAATGTAAATACAAGCACGACCATGTGCTACATGTAAATGCGAAATTATCATCAGCACACGCAGTCTCTGTTCAGCTTGTTCGCAAAAATCCTCACCTGAATCCTTTCCAACAAATTAAATGAGCTGAGTTTGTGAGCTACTGTGACCCCACTCCACTTATCCTTGGAAGATGGGTAAAAGTAGGGGTGGGCGAAATGTCAAAAATATCTTATCACGATTTTTTTTTCAAGGAAAATCAAGATTCACGATTTTATCACAATTCTTTTTTGTGTTGGTTTTACTATTTATTTTGCAAGTGACTGACTTACAGCCAAACTAATGTCCCTATATTAAAAAAAAAGCCTTACAATGTAACAAAATATAAAATAAAAGACTACATAGACTTCACTGTATAAATTATACATAAATACTTATTAAAGTTCTAAGTGCAGTGAGTGATTTCTCTGTTTTTTGTTATTTTATTAACATTAAAGGGATAATTCCCCAAAAAATTGTCATCATTTACTCTCTCAAGTTGTTTTAACCCCAAATAAGTTTCTTTCTTCTGTTGAAAATAAAAGTTATTTTGAAGAATGTGGCTAACCAAACAGTTGCTGGACCCCAGTGACTTCCTAATTTTCCTACTATGGAAGTCAATGGGGATCAAACAAGCGGCAGCAGGTTTACTATTAAGCTACTGTCACTTTAAGACCGGCCGATCTAATATGCATATGACACGTACCCGATTTTCTCTCTAATGTTTGCTTTCACTTTAGACACACCGACGCGGATATGGACAGCGGCATCAGCACCGCCACGGACAAGGGCACCGGCACGGACAAGGGCACGGTCACTGACACTGGCTTGGACACCAGCATCGGCACGGATACCAGAACAGACACCAGAACAGACACCAGAACGGACACCGGCACGGACACCAGCACGTACACAGACACTGGCTTGGACACCGACACGGACAGCGGCACGGACACCTGCACGGACACCGACACGGGCACCAATACTGACACAAACACGGACACCAGAACGGACACCGGCACAGACACGACACCGGCACGGACACTACTTATCTTTCTGTTCTTCTCTTGATGCCAAGGAGCCCAAAAGACAATGATCCACTTGCAAGGGACTCCCCTTCCCAAAATATAATGCCAGCTCTATAACTTTAGGAGAAAATTCTAAGCATCAACGTTTAAGTTGTTTCCAAAATAAAATAATTTGCTTTTATATTATACTAAAGACAAAGCTAATCATTTTAATAATATCTGGAGAATATTTACTTTGAATTAAGTTGACAGTGAATCTTTTTTCTACACATTATTTGTGTAATATTCAACGCATTCTCATCCTTTGGCGTCATATAGGTGACGCCATATGACATTTCGTCGAAATCTTACGCACATGGCATTCTTTAGCGTCAATATAACACGCACTGTTATGGGTAGGTTTAGGTCTGGGGTAGGGTACAGTTATGACGCCTTGGGATCTGCGTCTCATATTCACGCTAAACGATGCCATGTGCGTTGGATTTAGACTTGCGTCACCTGTATGACGCCTTGGGTTCTGCGTCTCATATTGATGCTAAAGGATGCCATGTGCGTAAGATTTCAACGAAATGTACAAAGCGTCACATGAGCGTGACAGAGAAATATGCAAATTTTTTCAGCCATCTAAACATTTACCTTAACTAACTCTAGAATAGAAAAATGTCAGAATTGACATGGAAGGTGATCGATTTTTATGTATTGTCGTTACCCTGGGAAAGTAGTCATATGTCATACAGCAAAACAGTAAACAATCTATGCAGAAGACGATCAATGAGGGGTCATTATGAATACATGACACTCTTTTTTAGACCCTTAGGAGTGGCTTGTTAACATTGTGGGAGGATTTGTCCAGACAGCATTAATATTGATCAGAAAAAATCATTTTGCAGCATTTTTCTTCATTCTCCAGCTATCATTTTCACATCTGTGCATCTGCCATGTACGAACACCCAAACAAACCTGACTGAGTAAACACTGTGGAATGAAAGTGACAAAATGATGTTTAGCAGAGTAAAATTCCCTTGCCTCTTTTCGGTTTTTCATTTCGAAAAGCATCTGCTAGGTTGCAACAAACAAGGGAAGATAAATTGTCCATCAACAGCTTTTGTGGGGAAGATCTGCAGATTTCTTTCCTTTCACAGCAATTTATCTAAGTTCAGTCAAGCTTAAGTCAGACAGAGGTTTTATTTCTTCAGTCATGAAAAGAGGGAGTCAGTTCCTGAACGATGATGGCCAATAAATGAGTTTCCGTTGCAGTTCATCTGAAATCCGCAAGCTTTGTAGGCCAACTGTCCCTTAAAGAGTCATTGGCTGCAATCAGTCTAAAAGACCCAATTAAATATTCTTGGGAAATGGGTCACCTGCCATCCTACAACATGGAGACATTTAATCACATTTGGGCTGGTGTCTCTCTCCATGTCTGCAATTAGTCACCATCAACCTTAAAATAACCCCAACGTTAAAGATACAAAAAGATAAAGCTGTCCTGTAACTGTCTACAAGTCATGGCTAGGAGATCTTACTCAAAACAGTAACTGATTTTTGCACTATGCCAAATAGGGATATCATTCAGGGTTAATATCATGGAACGTTTCCACCACAAAATAAATCAGGCAGACTTAAATTTGTTTCTGGTGTATTATTCATTTCAATTATAAGGTACCTGCTGATAGAAAAAATCTATGATAAAAGATGTTCAAAAGAAGATTATTTTTTCGGAGTAGCGAGATGGAGGACAGGTGCTGAAAAACACCACAAACCAACTGGGGCAAAGCTCATTAACCCTGCATAAGTTCCCCCATGCTAACATCAGTCCATTATTCCTCTTTGTTGTTCTATCTATGTACACCGTTTAAAAGTTTGGGGTCAGTAAGATTTTTTTTTTTAAAGAAATTAATAATTTTATTCAGCCAGGACGAATTCAATTGATCCAAAGTGACTGTACACTGTAAAAAATTATTTATATTTTAATATCATTTTTTTGTAACTTTCTATTTGTCAAAGAATACTGAAAAAATGTATGGTTTCCACAAAAATATTAAGGAGCACAACTGGTTTAACATTGGTAATAATAAATGTTTCTTAAAACTGGCGTAATTGCTGCTGAAAATTAAGCTTTGCATCACATGAATAAAGTACATTTTAAAATATGTTAAAATAGATTTTAAATTCTATACTGCTGTATTTTTTGATCAAATAAATGCAGCCTTTGTGAGCACAAGAGACTTCTTTCAAAAACACGTAAAAAACCTACCAACCCCAAACTTAAATGGTATGCTGTAGGAAACCTCCTTTTCGTTTTTAAACTTGAATTCCTTCATCCTAATAAGCTTGTCTTTCAGGTTTTTTGTTGTTTGGAATGTCCTAATTTTGAAGGGAATTAATTATCTTGACAGAAATTGATGTAGCCAGTAGCCAGATATGATGCCAAAGTTTGATTTGCAGAACATATCCAAGTCTCCTACACACAGCTTACTCTATCATCTTTTTCCACTTTCATATAGTCCTGGTGATGATGGACAGCAGCAGGATGATCGGTATGTATTTGGAAATGAAGTTAAGTTGTTTTCCAATCTACCCAAGGGAAGAAAAGCAACAGATCAGAGTTCAAATTCCTGAGGTTTGGCAATCAATACGCTGACAAAAAACTGATGAAAGCAGAGTTGAATACACCATTCAAATCCTGAAAGATGAATTAATTGTGTTGAGTTTGCTGACCCTAGTGTGTATTGCCTCTGCAGAGGGCAGGGAGTTCACAGTCCAAAACAACAGCATGTGAGCAAGTCCTGCAGTAGAAAATATGGCCAAAATTCAACAGTGAGTAGATGTACATATGGTTTACAAACCATGTGTCTTGGGCAGCCCCATCTGTTGTTCACAAAAATGTCAAGTCCCCCTCCTGTCTTCTAGCAGATCTTGCTCACACATCTGTGTGTGTGTGTGTGTGTGTGTGTGTGTGTGTGTGTGTGTGTGTGTGTGTGTGTACAACTATCTTTGTGAGGACCAGTTTGAGTTTTAGACCATTGGAGTGAGGACAAAGAGAGTAAAGTGAGGACATTTTGGCCGGTCCTCACTTTCTGAGACCCCTTTAAAGGCCTGTTTAAGGGTCAAGACTTGGTTTTAGGGATAAGGTTATAATTAGGTTAAGGGTAGGTTTAGGGTAAGGGTTCGGGTTAAACACTTAGTTGTGATGAGTAAGGTTAGGGTAAGCGGCTAGAGATTGCATTGTGTCAATGAATGTCTTTATAAAGATAGATGTACAAGAGTGAGTGTGTGTGTGTGTGTGTGTGTGTGTGTGTGTGTGTGTGTGTGTGTGTGTCGTCAGTGAGCAGGGGTTAAGGATGTAAAAGCAGCTTTATTATGTGACCACAATATGCACACACAGACAAAATTCACTAAAGAACAAGACACATGATCACAATAATCATGTGGATTAAGAAGAAGGTTGACTGTGGGCACTCCTATAAACTAACTCACAGTGACAATTCTTAGGTAAATCTTTCAGTCATGTTAGCTAATTTATAATCAGGAGCCAAGCATACATTGGCCTAATGCAATATTAAGCCAGCTTTATGTTTCCTCAGATTTTTTACATTTTCTTGTATTAATAATTAATACATAATAATCTGGAGACCGAGCCTGTAAATCTTAAATGAAGTTTTAACTTCAAGACTAGAAATTAAAAAATAAAATGTACATTACCATTCAAATGTTTTGGTTTTGTAAGATTTTTTAAATGTTTTTAGTCTTTTATGCTCACCAAGAAATATTATTACGATTTAAAACTAAATAAGTAAATTCGTAAACAAACTTAAACAAACTTTTTTTGTTGGCTTAAAAAAAGTCTAGTCTGAAAGTTTGAAATAAATTTGACAAGCTTAAAGTTTGAATTGAATTGTTGAAATTGAAGTTTGGGACAGCAAAGGGAACACGTTTCTAGCATGATTTATCACATAGTTAGCATGTTTTAGCATGAATAAGCATGTTGCTAACATGTTTTATCATGTTGCTAGCATGATTTAACATGAATTAACAGTATTTTAACATGTTAGCATGTCACTAGTATTATTTGTTAAGCATGTTTTAGCATGATGTTAGCATGGATTAACATTTTGCTAGCATGATTTAACAATCTTGTAGCATGAATTAACATGTTGGTAGCATGCATGAACACACTGTTAACATGAATTACCATGTTGCTAGCATAATTTAAAATGTTATTAGCATGTTGTTAATAGGCACGGTTCTAGGCACCTATAGAAGGGTGGGCTAGCAGATATCCTGGGTGGCCTTTTTTTATGGGGGGGGGGGGGGGGGGGGGGGGGGGGTAAATGATAGATACATATTCACGAAGATACAACTCCTCGTAATTCACAGCTTGATAGAACGCAAATGTATTTGCAGTTTATGCGTGATTGTCAGCCTCTGCTTTTCCGCTATACATACAACGCCGTTACTTTCAGTTAATAAAGGTTAAATACTGCACATTTCTGGTGTTTGTTTGGGGCATTCTAAAGCCCTTCATCAAACCTTTCAATACAAAAACCACCTCAGATTGCTTTTAATCAATGCACAAAATCGTAAAAAAAGATTAACACTATCTGTTCCTAAATTCTGATTGGGTGGGCAAGGCAGACGTTTGGGTGGGCTGTTATTATGCTGTTAACATGAATTAGCATGTTGCTAGCACGATTTAACATGTTGCTAGCAAGTTTAATCCTTTTGGTAGCATGAATTAGCATGTCACAAGCCTTATTTAAAATGTTGTTAACATTAATTAACACGTTGCTAACATGATTTGACATTTGTTAAGCATGTTTTAGCATGTTGTTAACATGGATTTGCATGCTGCTAGCATGATTTAACACACTTGTAACATGAATTAGCATGTTCTTAGCATTAATTATTGTGTTGCTAGAATAAATTACCTTGTTGCTAGCATGATTTAACATGTTGTTAAATTGTTTTAACATGTTGATAACATGATTTAACATTTTGTTAACGTGAATTAACATGATGCTATCATGTTTTAACACGCTACTAACACAAATTAACATGTTAACATGTTTTAAAACATGATGCTATCATGTTTTAACACGCTGCTAACATAAATTAACATGTTAATATGTTTTAGCATGCTGTTAACATGAATTAGCATGTTGCTAGCATGGTTTTGCTAACATGATTTAACATGTCACTAGCATTATTTGATTTATCTGGTTTTTTGTATATATTGTAAATGTATATTTGTATATATTTTTCATACAATATATATTTAAAAATGTATTCCTGTGATGGCAAAGCTGAATTCTCAGCATCATTATTCCAGTCTTCAGTGTCACATGATCCTTCAGAAATCATTCTAATATGCTGATTTGGTGCTGAAAAATGCTGCTTAATATTGCTTAATATTGTTAGAAAAAGAAATCTTTCGTAAAATTATAAATGTCTTTACTGACACTTTTGATCAATTTAATTCATCCTTGCTTAAAAAGGTATTTCAAAAAGTATTAATTTCTTTCAAATTCAAACAAAAAAAATTTAAAACAGCTATTGTACAATCTAATTTAAACAAGAACGTCAATATCAATATAATTGTAAACATTTTTGCGTAAACGTAAATTGCAATGTGGTATCTTACAAATGTAACATATCAGAAGTGTGCTTTTAATGCGAGCCAACAAGTTACATATTTTAATATCAGCCAAAGCGGATAAAAGTATAGAAGGGTTCCAAACAGAAAGGGGTTACGTTTAAAATAAACGACACAAGAAATAATCACCTACACGATGTGAAATCAGTTCGGTGCATACATTTAGTCAAGAGTATTAGCTCCAAGCCAAGTTTCAGTAAATCAAACTTCAATATCACCATTCCCAACGGCTTATAGCAACAAGAGCTCATTCATTGCATTTGCTTGTGTGCTTGCATAATGACTAAAGGCAAATCTGTATCTAGTCCTCTTCCTCTGAAACTACAGTAGTATCAGCTCTCTATCTGCTATATATGTCGCTATAAACTTCAACCTTATCTGCAAATGGAGATTTCAGAGCTCTTGCTGTCCATTGTCAAAAATGGGGATTTATATCCAAACATGCTGATCAAGATTTGATTACTTGAAAACCTTGTTTGTAATATTACTATAAATAAGACCACATACACCACACTTTAGTAGACCTTATTTAGGTGCTGAGGACATGACTGAGGAAATGTCAGTATGATTTCTATGGCTCTCTAATGTTAGACTCGATCATTTCAGAAACTAACCTCGATCATCATAAGCCTTTTGAAACGCTTATGGAATCCAGAATTTGTTTTGTGTTCCGGGGCCAAACATGAGTAGTTTTCTCTAGATCTACATATTGATTTATTTTAGTGGAGAGTGGGTTAATTAAATGTGAATTGTAAGCCTGAAACAAAATATTGAGCATGCTGGACAGAGGAGAGGAATCTGTCCTTTAGATGTTAAAACAGCAATCAATACAGCATAACCTGGGAATATCCGTCAACACACTGCAAACGAACGGTATTGAGAAAGATCTGGAGCAGGATTAAGTAGCTGGCTTCAGACACCGCAGCTCAATCGGAGGCCCTGCAGAGCATTTGTAATGAGGTGTGTGTATCGTCTAAACATTCAGGGCTGCAAATCAGATTCCCAATCAGGTGAATGTACAGAACATTTCAGTAACAGAAATAGAACAAACTGTAAAAAGAAGTAGCCTACATTTTCCTTAGCTGAAATGCATTCTTAAGACACATAGAAAGATTTTAGTCACTGAAAATGATGAAAATGGGCTTATAATACAGAATTAGATGAGGCTAATTAAAAAAGTAATTAGAAATAGAGAAATGAGACTCATAACGAAGGTCACATAAAAATAGTGACATGGTGAGTTGAAATTTCTAAGCTTTCCCTGGTAGCATGAACTGGAAACTGAACTAACAATAATGAATTAGAGTTTATTTGTTTTGTTTTTTTCAAATGCAAAGTACTAAAAAAATGCATTATTTATACAACACTTTGCCCCACATAATCCTTCGTTTATGTGTATAAAACAAACAGTGACACTTTTTCCCTTCATCTATCATCAATGAAGGACATAACGGGGGGAAACAACTCTAATTCAAACTGTGTCACTTTGAAACTTGTGCGCAATTGCACGTTTATTTCCAAACCGAACATTGAGCTAGTGGCCTCATGAGGATAGGAAAACTGCAGTGAAGTCGCTGAAAAACTTAAAAGCTCTAATAACCAGCCCGAGATGGTGCTGGTGGCAATGGAGAGATGCTCCCACGTCACCTCAAGCTGTATATGACAAGGCAGATGGAAATCAGGACGTTCCCAGAGATTTAGCTATGGATTTCTGTCGGTACAAGATCCTATAAGTCTTTCTCTTTAGATGCGGACACTGTCTTATTGTAGCGAGAAATATATGATTCACCAGCAAATTCTTTTGATCCTCACGCAGGTCTGATTTGTGCTTGATATCATTTCCTGCATCAAGAGTCTGTGAAAGAACTCAGGGGTCGCCAGACTGCATTAAAGCAGGAGCATTCTGATTACAAAAGAATAAACCTTTAAGACGGCAGGAATTACATTTAGATGGAAAGTGTGGTGCCTTCAGTTCCAGGGAATTGAATGGCGCACCATTTTTTAGACAAACATGCTATTTATTATGTCCAAACAAAGCCAGCACCGTGGGCAGCTGTTGAATATTAAAAGATAGAAAGAAGCTGTGCTGTTTGCTTTGTGGTTGATCAAGGAAGAAAACATGTTGAGTTGCTTAAAAAAATTGGTAATATCAAGCTCCTAATAGACTCAAGCTCGCTACTGGATAACGTGAAAAAAAAAGTGAATGACTATTTTCCAGAGCACAATATAATTTGATGACAAAAGGATAAAAGGAAAACATGAAGGCACAAATATTATATTTTATTTTTGTTAAAATATATAAATAAATACTAAAACTAAACTCTATTGTTTAGTAAATGTAGACATCACTTTTTTGTGAAAAAGCGTTAGATGTAAACGTGGGTGAAATGCCATGGCATGCACAATTAAATATACATAATATATTTTGCATGCCTTTTGTTATGTGCATAATGTTCATTGAAGAACAAAAAAGGAATACAACATAGCATCTCTCTGAAGCTCCAAGAAAAATGTGTCACCTTTGCAGAACATATTTGAACATAAGGCCTTATTATTACCACACGCTGTTAAATTCTCCCTTAAGTGCAGTGAGTGGAGAAGAGCAGCAGAGGAGCTTAAGGTCAAGGGTAAATGTGGCAGGGTTCTTTAAGTGCCCAGCTGTCTTCTGATGTCCTATTGATTGAGTTCAGTGGGGGGATTCTTGGAAACAGCTGGACACAATAAAAGAACAGGACTTCAGTCTTTATCGGAGGACGGCATTACAAAGATCATTATGTGCATTTTGTTAAAACATATTTGAACATACACAGATGTGAATTATATTGGATTGCTGCAAGCTAAAGAAACTCATATTACACGCAATTTATTACATGAAAATATCTTTTTTTATAACAAAAGAGAATTTGCTTTGCAAATAATTGTAACTGAATTTTTATACTGTTGAGTTAATATCAAATTGATCATCCTTGGAAATAAATAACAGGTGTGACATATTAGGATACCCACAAGATTGTTAAAATATAATATTTCACAAAAAGTAAGGAAAGCAATTACCTGGGGGGGGAAATAAGTACACTAAAAATAATCTTGTTTGCATTGCACATAATTGTCAATCAGTCTGCTTAACCGAATTGGAGACATTTCTGTCCACTCTGATTCACAGATCTCTTCTACATGTGTGATTTTTGAGAGCTTGTTTGCCTGTACAGAATGTTTCGTTTATAGCAATTTAGTTTCTTTTTGTTGCAAGGTCAACCTGTGATTTTTTTTTTTTTTTAGACTGCCTCTAACGCTCTTGTACAGTGTGGAATTTCTGATTGACTCTTTGATTAAAGTTTCAATAAAGGCCAGGGGTTCTTTGGTCAAATAGTTTTTTTTGTTGTTGTTGTTAAACATGATGCCACTGTGGCCGTAAGTTTTATCTTTGAATTGAACAACACTGAGAGGAGCAACTTTTCTAAGCACATTCAAGAATAACTTTACCAACAGCATCTCAACATCTTGCATTTGGTTAGAAGCTTCAAAATATGCCCTGAGAACCCAAGAACATGTAAATCTCTATGATTTACACAACATAACAAAAAATAACGTAAAAGGTTTTATTTTTTATATTTTCCTTACTGCTCTTCACTCTTTTATATCTGTAATATCAGAAAATATCAGATATTCAGCACATCAGAGGTGAATATGCACAAAAGGGCAAAAACATGCAGCTAGCTTAAATGCCTTTTTTAAATCCCTGTGGACCAAAATTCAAAATGTTCAAAGCAAAACCACAGTCAGAAAAATTCCTCTTCAAGTTTTTATTCATTCATCTATGGCATACCAGAGAGCGAGATCTTACTTGGGCGTTTGCACCCTTCACTTCATGAAAAATTTAAGCCTAAATACACCAGACAATAACTAGTATTTTGTGCACTATCCTATTTCAGTGCAACATCATAGACACATCTTATAGAAAAACAATCACTCTATAACATGACAGAGTCACTAAAGCCATTTACATCCAATTAATGTTTTAATCACTGTAGAATAAAAATGACATCAATATATGCAATTACAGTTAAAGACAATAACAGCGATAGTCCTTACTAATGGCTCTTACTAATTAAATTAACAGTAAAGACATTTATAATGTTACAGAAAAATTATATTTCAAATAAATGAACTTTATATACATCAAAGAATCCTGAAAAACAGTATCACGATTTCCACAAAAATACAACCGTTTTCAACTTTAATAATAATTTTAATAATAATGTTTATTGAGCATTTTAGAGCATATTAGAATGATTTCTGAAGGATCATGTGACACTGAAGACTGGCTGCTAAAAATCAGTATTTTCATCCCAGTTTTTTTAAATATATTAAAATAAAACACAGGTATTACTGGTTTTAATTGCATTTTTTATTTAAATAAATGCAGCCGTAAAACATTTTTAAAAATCTTACTGACCCCAAACTTTTGACTGTTAATGTATATTAAAATGGTTTATGATTGCATCACTCATTGATCATAGCTTTAAACATGTAATAATTCATATTTTAATAAAAGATTTTCATATTTTAAGACAACGTCTGGGTAAAATATCTGTTAATTTTAATCAACCCCTGGGACATAAAAGTGCCAGAAGTTAAAGAAACAGCCATCAATAAGAATCCACATTCTGCCTATAAAAATCACAAATTCCTTGCCTGGATGGTCCGATTTAGTAGGCCCACACTTTAATTTAATGTCATAAGAAATTCAGAGAAAAAACAAATCAACAAATATTCCAAAGCACAGAGAAAGACATCGGATAACTGTAAGATGGTTGTATTAAACTAAACAAGTCACCGTGCCAAACCAAACACATTTTGCTTATCAGTCTAATTAACCTATCCTGACTGAGCCACCAACTCCAAATCACTTCCCATCTGTCAGCGCTATATGAAAGTGTCATCTTTCCTCCCCCACCTCTGTTTCCACTGACATGCCAGCAATCAGTCTGATTCATGAATGTGTGTGAGTGGCTGTCGCCGTTCGCATATTAGCACAGCGGCGCTGAAACCAAATATAATTCCTGCGAGTGTGCACATCCATTAGTATGATACACTTCCTGATCTAGGTCTATAGTTGTCTTGTTTCATCACTCCAAGGAAGGTGAACCACACAGTACTTTACAAGGTCAGAATTGTTAGAGCTGAATTATGAATGTGTTGGAAGCTGAAGAAATTCATCAATGAAAAGAGTCTTCATGAGAATATAGTGGACGAAAAGAGATGACCCACAGACGTCCTCTCAGCCCACTATGGCCAATGATTTGTTTCAAATATCTTTATTTAACAGGAGCCAGAGCCCAGCTGTCCACACATACCTGTCATGCTGGCCAATTCTACATGCTTGAACACACTAACATTGCACTGGGGACGGGGTGATATTATTTTACTTTAATTCATTTGTATTTTAAAATTGTTATTATCATTAGTAATATTTATTATAATAATTTACTTTTTATTGAAAACGCATATATAGAAATCATATAGCAACAATTTTAAAAAACGTAATAATTTTTCTAAAAATAAATTTCAATAAAGGCCAGTAAAAAGATAAAGACATGGACATTATAGACGAAGAAACCCTTTAAAGGGCGCCTATTAGTCCCATTTTTATCCATTTTATATTAATTCCCAGTCTCAAGATCATTTTTATAGCATGTTAAATTTGCCACTTAAGGGGTGAGCAAAAACGCGCCGTTTTTGTGTGTCGCTTTAAATGCAAATGAGCTTTAAATAATAATAAAACATAGTACTCATGGTAAATCAAGAAAACAAGATTTAAACCATAAGAGTAACTGTGTTGAGCTATATAACAATGATTAGTTTTCTGTCAATTAATGTATCCAAACAGTTGCTCACATTGTAAGTACACAAGTCAACAAAAACATATAACATTGTTCTAGTGGTTTTTGGATATTTGAATCCAAAAATATTACATACTGTGCCTTTTAAAAAAGGTGGGATTTTTATCATTATAGGGTGGTTGTGTACACACACTGCCAACACACATTTATGTTCAAACAACATCTAAAAGTAAATTTGCCATGATAATAGCTCCCATAATATTGCCATTTTTCACATTTTAAACACATTTGAAAGATCCTATCCAGAGATCTAGGAAAACCCTGTATTGAAGGGTTGGACTGAAAAAAAAAAAAAGAGCGGAATGTGACAACAGATGTATATCTTTCAAATCCATCACAAACACAGGGACATACGCGGGCAAATCTTTAAAAAAGCAACACTCTGTCATGCCAGATTTGTTTTCCCCTTGCAGATGGCTCATATATGTTACAACTTGTACCCTTAGTCTTGAGTCCTGCTTACATCCTCATCCATATTCATCATGTACACAAGGAAATAACAAAGCAATTAGACAGAGCTGAACTTCTTTTCCAAGTATAAAAAAAGAATAATAATAATAAAGCAGAGTTGTAATTCATTATCTTAAAGGTGAATGTCATCCTTGGTTAAATCACTGAGGCTGATGTTTTTTTTTTTTTTTTTTTTTTTACAAAGACTGGCATTTGTGGCTAATTCTTAGGTTCCAATGATATTGCACAGGGAAACTGGGACACCCTTGTCCTTTCAAGAGAATTCTCAGATCACTGTTGCTAACAAGCTAGGAAAAAGTAAATTAAGAGTAAATTAAAGGAGAACTCCGGTCAATTTTTTTGAACATTTGGAGTGCTGTCAGTACAGACAAAAACGACAAAAATCAGTGTTGCCTACACCGTGTTATCCTCTTTTTAAAATTCGCACCCTGTTGACTTTAATGGGGCAAGTTCTAAACCTGCTTTTAGCCTCTTAACAACCTTAATGTGTCATTACAAGTGCACAGCCATGTGAGTGGTGTTATTAAGAGTGACCACGGTCAATCTGACTGCAGTAGATGTGAAAGATATCAATAAAAATGATGTTAATTCAGCCAGCTCACATACCTGTAATTACTTCCTGTTTTCGTTCGAAGTCAACAGTAGTCGATTGTCGAGTTCGCGCGCGCGATCATTAGTAACTAATATAACTAATGATCGCGCGCGCGATCTCGACAATCGACTACTGTGGACTTCAAACGAAAACAGGAAGTAATTACAGGTATGTGAGCTGGCTGAATTAACATCATTTTTATTGATATCTTTCACATACTGCAGTCAGATTGACCGTGGTCACTCTTAATAACACCACTCACATTTTAGAACTTGCCCCATTAAAGTCAACAGGGTGCGAATTTTAAAAAGAGGATAACACGGTGTAGGCAACACCGATTTTTGTCGTTTTTGTCTGTACTGACAGCACTCCAAATGTACAAAAAAATCAGCTCAATGTTAAAATTGACCGGAGTTCTCCTTTAAGCCACGACAACCAAACATACAATGAGATCTCATACTGTCAATGATCTCTCCAAACTTACAAAGTCCTATAAATGAGACTAAAACAACATTCAGATCCACTTGAAAAGTGCATGTTACTTCATCCGATCCCTCCAAATTCTATTATGTCATTTTCCAAATAATCTGGGAGACACCTCAGTGCTCTTTTTCTCTAGGACCATCAGAATGTATGACAGATAGATTGAATCAGCACTGTTAGTAAAATACATGACTCAGCTTGTTTCTCATCATGTCTCTCTTGGCAGCTGATGTAAAGTGCATGAAAGTGTTCTCCTTGTTTTCCACCACTGTCCACAGCCACCAAATATCATATCTATATCCGTCTTTTCTACAGTCTCATGTGACACGTGAAAACCTTAGGAGACCAGTATGGTAATAAAGGCATTGGGTCAACTGTATGTTCATGTTGATGCCTAAGGCATCAGGTTGGTTCTCTGAGGACCACTGAATCAAGGTGATAAAGAACAAGGAAAAATCAAAAGCAGAGCACCGGTCCATGCAATTAACATACTGTAGGTCTACTATGCAGATATGAAACTCTGCGCAGGGCGTCTCTCTGTTACTATTGTGCTCATCTCAAAAGAGAGCATAGATCACCACTGCCCCCTATTGGTGCAATGGCAACACAAAGAGACACGAGTGTTGCGTGACACTGTTAAAGGTGTTTATTGCTCTCAAAGTCTTACACAGTGCATTAATAAAGCCAAGTATTGAACAGAGATTTTGATGCGTCTCATGCGTATATTTTTTTTTCAGAATTCTATTATAGGATATAGAAAATCACAACAAAATATCAATAATAACAATACAGTGAAAAAAATCATGATTACCCCACTGAAATAGCCGTATCTTGATGACTGGCTAGTTTAAGCTCATCTCCCAGACTGATCCCTCTAAAAATAGACCAGTGTGACCAGGCTGGGAAGACTAGCTAACAAACTAAGGCTGATTATTTTACATTATTTTATTGATGTAATTGTGTATTTTTTTTTTTTAAATTTTGACTATTCATATTTTGAAAAGTTTTTTAGCACACCAACACAGACACCCTGCTAACTTACAGTATCCAGTTCACATGCCATCTCACTTTAATTGTTCCACACTAAAGCCATGAAGAAATCGGAACCAGAAAAAAATTATTTCAGTCAGTTTGTGACTTCTAAAACTGACCCAATCCGAGTTAGAAAACGGACTCAAGGCTTACTTTGCAGTCTTTCTAACGGGCTTATGAATTATGAGTATTCCATCTAAAATACCGTGGAGTTGTACAAGACAGAATGGAATAGGTTGAAGAACGAGAAAAAAAAACAGGCTGCCAGATTTATGGTTAAGTAACGTGTCTGATGTCTTTTGACTTATATGACTCAAAAAATGTTCCAATTAAACTATAATAGACATTAAAGTGGAAAGGCTATGAAGGTCATTCTGTCATGTTCAATATCACTAATGCAAACTGGCATATATTACAAGTTGAAACACTGCACTTGTCTAATTTCAGGCCACATAAGAAAGACGTTTAATAAAAATCATTGCAAAAAATTCTAATAGTTTGGTTACACTAATGGTTATTTGTTCAGTTTCTATAACATTATTACAGTCTTTGCTTCAGCTTTTTCGAACCTTTCCTGCAGATAGACTATAAACAACTTAAATAACTATAACTTAAATAATTTTCATGACAAAATCAGGTAGTTTAGATGTTACCCCAGGAAGAACATTTTAGGCTATGTGACATTACATTTTCAGTGTAAGATCATACCTGTATCTCTGAGGTGTTAATGAACAGGTTACTGAGTTTTCTCTGGAGACTGTCAGCATTCATGTGTGAAGTTCTTTTGAAGTATAAAACATCCACATCAAATCTGGAGTCAGCACAACTCACACACCCTGCCGGCAGAGCAAGAGAGAGGCAAAGTGAAATGCTGCTGTAAACACAAGATCAGAGGCAGGATTTTGTTGCTGCTGCTGTAGGACACATCTCTGCACTCATTTACTGTGCAGTTGTTTAGATGTCAGCAGGAATTAAGTGAACATGCCAAACTGTTCTTCAGGAATAGTGCCAGAGGTTGTTCAAGACGAAAAAACTTCCCAGGTAGCACTGAATGATGCAATAAGCACAGCTAAGTTATGTGTCTGAATCATTTGCATGCATGCAATGGTATTATACAACTTGTTTATGATAAGAGACAAGATGATGCTAGCTGTCTTCTGAAAAAAGGAGACTGCACAATGCAGCAGTCTACAAAAATATTAAGTAGCACAACTGTTTTCAACTTGTATAATAATATAGGCTAATTAAAGGGTTAGTTCACCCAAAAAGTAAAATGTTTACTCACTCCCATAATTTACTCACCCTCAAACCATCCTAGGTGTATATGAGTTTCTTCTTTCTGCTGAACACAACTAGAGTTATATTTAAAAATATCCTGGCTCTTCTAAGCTTTATGGTTTTGGATAGTAACTGAGATTTTGAAGCCCAAAACAGCACATCCATCCATCATAAAAGTAATCCATACGGCTCCAGTAGATTACAGAAGGCCTTCTGAAGCGAAGCAATGCGCTTTTGAAC
Source organism: Rhinichthys osculus (assembly GCA_029959095.1). Lineage (NCBI taxonomy): Eukaryota > Metazoa > Chordata > Actinopteri > Cypriniformes > Leuciscidae > Rhinichthys > Rhinichthys osculus. The sequence goes on along the minus strand of JARWKJ010000004.1, from coordinate 19,293,894 downwards.
AAAAAAAAAATATCCATACTTATAACTTTATGAACTGTAAGTTAATCACTAGCTTCCAGTAACGGTCGTCCGCGCGTTCACGACTCACGAGAGAGTCCCGGCGTATGACGTAGTATGTAACGTTAGGTAAGCTTAGGTGAGACAGTAAACGCCTCTCGCGGTTAAAACAAATAGGGCTAGGCAACAAACTTAAGCTCCTCCGACATTTAAAAATTCTCGTTTTAAGACTTCTAATTCGTGACCGGTGTTTTGTTCCATCATCTGGCGCTTCAGTGTTCATCATATTCCAGTCCTTGATTCTGATTGGTCAATAGCTGTGTTTTATCAGAGACCATTTATATAAAAGGACTTTGGTTTTATTCACGATAACCGCTTAACGTTAGACAACACTCTTAGCAACGTAAACATGTTCTCAATCTCATTGATATTGTTAACTGAAACTAAGCTTATAGATCCTTTGGGGGTCAAAGGGTCTATAAGTTGGAGTAGAGTGAGAGAGATCGAGTAAGCGAGTTACTTAACGTATGCATTTACAGACTAGATGTAGCATCTTTCTTCAGGTTAGTCCTGGCTATATTCGTTATAACAATCAGTTTGAAATTATGTCCGCTGCCATATCTTGTCCTTTTAACGGGGTTTTCCTGTGCCATGACACTGTCAGTTGCGCCTTGCTTCTCCGTGTTCATAAGTTCAGTCCTTTCAATATAAAAGTCTTCTCTACGGACTGACTCACTCATAAAGACCAGTATTTGCCGCCATCTATTGGCGAAATAATGTAACTTATGTTGCTGTTCACGGCCAGGGTCTATTTTTTCCAGCGGAAGGAAGGCTTTTAATGATTTTACTCCATGAAAGTTGCATTGATATTTTTTTTTGGCTTTACTATGTGTATTGTGTGTGGTAACCGTTTTATAAAAGCAATATCATACGAGAGGTCGTGACTTATTCACGATACAGCACGAGCACAGCCTCTCTCGTAACTTGCTTACGTACATCAGACATGCTTTGGGTCAGAGTTCACTCTTCGGCCATCATGGCTTTAGGGCAAGTAAATTATGGGATAATTTTTATTTTGGGGTGAACTCTTTAAAAGAATATATAGGCCTATATATAATATAATATAATTTAATAAAAATAAACTAAGAGAGGTTTCGCTCAAGAACAATATTAGCTTATTTATCAATATTATCACGTGGTGATCTGCTATGAGTTGTTGGGATGACAGGCACAGAGAGAGGTAAACTTTTGAACTCCTCCCTTAATTCCTTTCCTGAAGACCCCAAACACAAAACCTGCGTTCCAGCATGTTGTCCCTTCATAAAGAGTTGCAGCCTACGTACAACGAGCCGCAACTTGCGCGTCATTATATATGACATATTAAAGCAATATGCAACGATTCTTGAGTTTAAACTTAAACATTTTCATTGTGGAGTTGAGCAAGAGGACATCTGTTGATTTTGTCAAAGCGAAGTTTACTTGAAACTGAAATTCCATCTGTAGCCTACTTACATTGATTCTCAAGATTATTGTTCATTATGTGGAAACTGTTGGCCTGCGTTCTCATGGCCTCTGAGTTACAGGCGCGTGATCTACGGAAAAGACAGACAATGTGCCCGGATGTGTGCGACCTGTCCCGCTGCTCATCTGCACCCGAGTTTTGTTACTTCGGCGTGGTGAAGGACAGCTGTGGCTGCTGTACGATGTGTGCTGCGGAAGAGGGGGAGTATTGTGGGGAGCGCGGACATGGATTTTGCGGTCAGGGGATGACCTGTGAATATCGCACCTCTGAGCGCGGCATGTGCGTTTGCGACTCCCATGAGCCAGTGTGCGGCAGCGATGGGAGAACTTATCCCAGTATCTGTCGACTGAAAGCTGAGAACAGACGGGCGAAGATGAGCGGCATACCTGCTGTCATTTTCATCCAGAGAGGCCCCTGTGAGACCGGTGAGGGGAAACATTTTTTTTTGGATGTTCATAACACCTGACTTGACAGATATTAATGACAGTGTAAACTGTGTTGATTTCCCCCCTCATAAAAGTACTTGCGGCGGACGCAACTATTTGCATTGAAAGTAATGTAGCAGATCTAATTTGACGAATGACAGAAAAAATAAATATAATATAAATATTTATTATAAAAATAAAATATAATAAATATAACTTTGTTAAATATAACAAATATATTATAACAAAATATAACAAAGTTTTTGTCGCAACTAAACTAACCAAATTAAGCTATTGTAAATCTTTTTTTTTATGTAGCTCGACAAAACGCTTACTTTTACTGTAAAATGTTGTTAAAATATATAGGCTAGGCTTATTTACAAGTAAAATTACAAATCGTCTTAGAATTTATGGGGAAATGGGGTAATCCCAGTAATTAAATTAGTTTAGATTTTATTTCTAATAAGATAGTTTCTTCTTTTTTTGTTTCATTTTAAGTTTGTTTATTGCATTTCAATGTTGTGTGTGTGTGTCTGTGTACAGAGTTACTTTTCAATACTGAGAAGGTGAAAAATCAAAAAGTCATTCAAGGGGCATATATCAGATATGAGTGAGTACAGCTTGACTTTACAGCTTCATGCAAAATTCAACCAAATCCCCTCATAAAACATAAGAAGAGGCATTTATGTGATTATAGATTTATGACTTCAGCCACAAACCTCTGCAGTAAAAGAGGTGCAGCATTTCAATTCTATTTCAATGTCAAAGGAACTTTGATAGCATTCGTTTCAACACATTTCAGTGCTGGCATTCAGCTGTTTTACATATTGCAGAAGCAGTGGTTGACTAATGTTAGCTCTTTCTTTCTTTCTTTGACACTTGTTGTTACAAGCCAAACCATGGAACAACTTTTAAACATCAATATTATCATAGCATGTTGATTTTATAAATAAACTGAAAACTTGTAATGATATTGCTACTACTGCCAAAACATGTACCATACAGTATTAGTAGGCTACAGAGATTATTGACATTTTTAAATGCCTTCATTTTCATCATGTCATGACTGTGGGGTGATTTCCACCACCCTCTAAATTTGTAACAATAATGCAAGTAATCATATTGTGTTCTTCTCTCATGCTCACAGCTTTGAGATATGATTTGACAGACAAATGTTTGTGTCAGATGTTTCCCTTACATTGTTAGTACACTGAGAAACCATTTTCTATAAATGAAATGTGGTGCAGGCAGTGATGATCATTGTAAATGTGTGAGTTCTCAATCCCACTGACAACAGAATCATTCCAGCTGATGAGAACAGTGTGGGATTTTCTTTTACTTTCAGAGAAGACAAGAAGCTAATTAATGGTCCAGGATGATAAGGAATTGTGTTAATGAAAAGGTTGCTATGTAGTAAATAAGTCTACTTTTTTAAATGGATTGTTCACCCAAAAATAAAAATTCTGCTATCATTGACTCGCCCTCATGTCATTCAAGCCCATATGACTTTCGTTCTTCCATGGAGAGCCTCTTAGCCGTTCTCTTCTATACAGTAAAAGTGGATTGCGACCAGAGGCTGTCAAGCTTCATAAATGTGCATATGACTCATGCATTATATTCAAATTCTTCTGAAGTCATGTGATAGCTGTGAAGGAAGAATCTTAAATTTAAGTTATTCACAGAAAATCTTACATTAAATCTCTTGCTTGGCAGCCATGGTTTGGTTACTTTTCATTTTCATTGTATGGAAAAGAGCAAATTTGACTTTAAATTACTCCTTTTATTTTCCATGTAAGAAATAAAGTAAGATGGGTTTTCAAAAGTAATTTATTTTATTTATTTATTTAAAAATGAAATAATATATTATGCAACTCTAAACTATTGTTTGAAAAATGTTCACATTTTTTTGGGGGGAAATAAATATAACTTTTTTTAATGTTCAAATAATAATATATATACTAAAATATATACTAAAAACAGATATTCTCAGGTAAGGTTTATGTTTCAGGTGAACCCCCTGATGTTATGCATACAAATGTTCTGTGGCTTCTGGCCAAGAGGTTCACATTTATTTTGTTATGACAGATGCCTTGGGATATATGATCCATCTATGAAAACCATGTGGCATGTTCTGTCAGCTATGCCTTGCCTAATTCAGGGTTCCCAAAGGGCTGAAAAAACAGTGTCACAAGCAATTCAGCTCTGAAAGTCGACTCGGTATGCAGAAATGGTCAAGGGAACATCAATTTCGTCTAGTGGTAACATGTTATGTGGATTACATAACCTTCATCTTGTGCTTTGTATCTTTTGTATGCGACGCATTTACCTGTTGTGGTTCACCTCAGGGAAACCTGTTCATGTAATGTCTGGACCGAGACTTTCTCTCAGAGGAGCAAGGCTGCTGTCAGCTACCACATACTTGGAGATAAGCATGTAACATCAATTTATGCAGAGACTTTGTGACAAGTTCTCCCACCAGTGCCATCAGGTAGCAGGGTGAAGAAAAGAGCTCCACATGGCTGTTTGCTTTACTTCAGCTTGTGCCCACATGTTACTATTGTTGATGTGTGACAAAACAAGAGCTACATTGTGACATTTGTAATGCATTTTGGATTTTAGTCTTGGGTTGTCAAGCTCTTTTTTGGATGTTTTGGCTTGGTCTCAATTTTTTTTTAAAGAAAATGTTTTCCAAGTTCAAGTTTTCCATCCCAGGTAATATATTTTCTAATGTAATTTGTGTCATTTTTGTCTGTTCTCTTTGCTCTGATAGGCTCTCGAAATCCAAGCAGCATGCGCTACAAATTTAACTTCATAGCAGATGTGGTGGATAAGATTGCCCCTGCAGTGGTCCATCTAGAACTGTTTAGTCGGTAAGGAGGACAGATGGTGGTAGTTGTTTAGATGCTGAGCAGAGTGTCACATGCTAGTTATAATGCTTGGTATTCTTAGCTGGCTCAGAATAAACTCTTCATATGTTATTAAATTATGAGAATATAATTGTTTTTTCTAGCTTGTTTAGACAGAGGTTCAAAAATGAGAGTAGATTAACTATGTAAACACTGCTGTTTAGATCAGATTTGTTGTATGTAAAGATATTTCATTTTGAATAAGTAAACATTCGTATATAATTATGTGAGAAAATATGAACAGTTTCACCACCACCAAACATTTGAACAGTTGGTGTTACATTTCACAACACAGTTTATAACACACTGCCTTTCTAAGGTTTGGGGTCACTAAGATGTTTTAAATGTTTTTGAAAGAAGTCTCTTATGCTCACCTAGGCTCCATTTATTTGAACAAAAATACAGTACAAAATAGTAATATTATGAAATACATTGTTATTATAATGTAAAATATATTTTTTTATATCTATATATTTTTAGAAATGTAATTTATTTTTGTAATTGCAAATTTTAATATACAGATTTGCTGCTTAAGAAACGTTTAATTATCAATGTTGAAAACGGTTGTGCTTCTTAATATTTTTGTGGAAACCGTGAAATAGAAATCTTTTGTAACTTTAAACTTTACTGTCTTTGCTGTCACTGTTGATCAATTTAATGCATCCTTGTTGAATAAAAGCATTAATTTCTTTAAAAAAAAAAAAACTTTTAAATGCTTTTCAATAATATAGTATTTTGAAAATATTTGGTGGTGGCTTCTGTCTTAAACAGACAAGATGAAAATGTTGTGATTCAAAACTTAGAAAACTCTCTGTAAATAATAGGCAACCTAAGTTTTTCATGAACTCATACACCAAGGGATTCATTATTTCCTTCCAGACTACCATTGTCCCATGAGGTTCCTTTATCCAGTGGCTCAGGGTTTATAGTGTCAGAGGATGGGTGGATCGTCACCAATGCACATGTGCTGTCCAATAACCAACGTATCAAAGTGGAGATGAAAAATGGCATGCTGTATGATGCCACAATCAAAGATGTGGATCAAAAATTAGACATCGCTCTAATTAAGATCGACTCAGAGGTAAGTAGACCAATGACAAAAACTAAACTCCAGAGGTCTTAAAGGGCCCCTATTATGGATTTTTGAAAATGACCTTTCATGTAGTGTGTAACATAGTTCTAAGTGAATGAAAACATCCTGCAAAGTTTTAAATCTGAAAGTACACCTAATATTAAGTTATTGTCTTTCAAAAGTAAGAGTTGACTCTGAGTCAATTAAATTATTCGTTTTTCAAACGAGTCATAAGCTGTTTCGCTGTTGACGTCAAGACGAAACATTAGTATATTGCCCGCCCATGTATTGCATGCGCAGACAGACACCGGGGAAAACTTGAACACTCAAACCGGCAGCTGATTCCTGTGGATACTGGATAGCATCATGTCGAGAAGACGGTGCTGTGCTCTATAATGTGAAGGTAAAGCTAGTTTATTTTCACTGCCCAAGGACGAGCATGGGAAGAATCAGTGATTAAAATTCATCTTTACCACGATATCACAGCAGTATAATCCTAAACTTTTGCTGTGTTCCCTTTATTTTACTGACGACTGCTTCTCAAATCTCGGAGTTAAAGCAACACCAAGCAACTTTTCCTCTGCGGCCGCCCTACAGGTTGGAAGCGGAATTGTCCATTACTGCTGTCGTAAATAATTTAGCCTACCGCATCCTACTGTCGCACGCGCACGCACATGCTCTCTGTTTATCCAGCACCGGCTTTGGAATCAACAATGGCCACAGACAAGGTAGAGTATGATGCATGATTTTATGAAAGTATAGTTGTAGTCTAATGTCGAGTACGCTCCACCTATCGGCAATTGTAACGCTTGTCGTAAAGCAAGTCAAATTTGTAGTTTTCTTAGGTCTCATTCGCACTACAGAAATGCGACCCGATCTGGCAATCTTACATAGCTTGGATATATCAGATAAAGGACCGCAAAGCGGGGGCATAAGTGCATTTCACCATGTCACGACTTGATGAACCACTGAAACGATTTTGAAAACATTATTTTAAGGTAAAAATTCTTACTTAATGTTGCTTTAAATGCAGGATTCACAAACCGCTTGCTCTTGAAAGATGGTGTTCAAAAAACGTAGTTTTGAGTTTTATATTGTGTAGGTCTCCTGCTAACTAACTAACTCACATTATTAATGTCATACCGAAATACATCTGCTGATCAGCTGTGGGCCACTATTACCTAAAACGGTGTCTTCCGGTATTAATGTAGATTGTCTGTCGTTCTCACTACTTTGAGGAAATATTTGTTTTACCAACGTTTATGTTACATCAGATCATTCATTCTAGAGCTCGGCTAATGTACATTGCATAACTTACATGCACTGTTATTGATACAGTTTCCATGTTTTCACCGCAATATATTAGAAAAATACTCGGTAAATAAATTAGTAACTTACAAGTAAAATAATCGGGTTGTTGATGGACATGCACTTGTTAATGCTGATGGTGAGGAATTACAGTTGCAACATCTTATAATGTACCTCAAACGGAGTACCGGTAGTGTAGGGCTGTGCCGGTTTCAGAATTGGTGATGACGGTTATGACGTGAGTCAAATGTGACGGTTCGTAACATAACCGGGGGCAGGGCCGTCGCTAGTGGGGTGAAAGGTGGTGACAATTATAGGGACCCCCGCTGTCCAGGGGGGCCCACAAAATCCAGCAGTTACACTATTTAGGCCCCTGTTGTATGAATAATTCTAATATTTATATTAGTTGTATGCCTGAGATTTAAATGAAAACCACAAAAACGTGCAATTTGGGTAAATATTTTTCTTACCTCTTACCTCCATAAAAATGGTTTAGTCCGATCTAAAATATATATTAATTATTTAGTCAGAGTCAGTGACAAACATCAGATGGACCCAATAAAATTGTAAGTCCCACCCCAGCTCGTGAACAGAACCAATCAGAGTTGAGGCGGCAGCCTGAAGTTAAGATGAACTTGGTGGAAGAGCAGGAGACTGACTGACTGAAAAATGTCGGGGAAAAGAAAACATAAATCAGGTACCAGAAACGCCACGAAAAGACGGAGAGGGAGGCCAGGAGAGTTGTTGTATCCCAGTCGATCAAGACGTTCTTAAAGACCGGTTATGTATTGTTATTTTGCTGGGAATTAGAAAACTTCCGTCTACAGTCTGCCGTGTACAGTCATTTTTTCATTATCGGTGCGCACCACAATCGACAGAATGATTACGTGGTCTAAATTCCTGTCTTTTTACACTATTGTAAATAGAGTTTTAAAAAATTACACGAGTTACGACGCATTGCATTATGCATCTGACCTGCCAGCTGATGATATTTAATACATCGAGAAAACACGAATACAACACACTGCACTTGGATGAATAAATGTATTCGCTTTATTTAATAGTATTACCAGTTCCATATTATCTTTATTAAAAAATAAGACAATAAATGGTTTTATTTTTTTTATTAGACTGCATTCTTGTCAATTTCTAAATGTTTACTTTTTGATTTATGAATTATAACAGGCTGATGGGAAGAAAAAAAATGTATTACTTTTTTAAAATTGGTTTTATTATTTTTTAACAATTTCTTGCTTTTTGTTAGTTTTTATTAGTTGTAATTTTTATATAAACACTTAACTTTTAAAATAAAGGTTTTACACCAACATCACCATCTTCTGTTATATGTGGGCATCCATGCTCATCTATTGTACAGTATATGATATTGGTGGAGGGTGGTGGGTGAAAATATTTTTTCAGGGGGCCCCGAATCCTCTAGCTACGGCCCTGACCGGGGGGGTCTACGTTAACTAAAAGTGAATGTGCTTAAATGAATCACACACAGTAAACAAAACCTTAACAAAAAAACTTTGCAATGAACTTTGCAATTTAGACGCGCAAACTGCGTGCCGGTGCGGTGAGACGTACATACGCGGGGAGATTCGGTTTCAAGTCGTTCATCCTCGGATGCGGCGCCGCGCGCGCTGTTTCAAAAAAAGCTGTGCACACAGCCAAGCGAAATGGGGTCTTGCCGGTCTTGCGCACCGAAGCCGCGCGCACCTTCGCGCTCGTGCGGACGCGCCGAGTATAAACAAGGCTTTACTCCGTGTCAGCGCGCGCTCTGATCGGTAAAGGTGCACAGACCTCTCCCGAATCATCTCCAGCACTCACCACTAACTCCGCCTCCGTTTCCCTCGTAAGATGATATTAGTATTTAACCCTCTGGGGTTCTTCGTTTTCCAGTCACACTCAGGACCTTCGCGGTCAAAAGTGACCGGACCCCTGAAATCAATGTTGTTGTTTTTTTTTCAGTAAAATCAATGAAATTTATTTTTGTTCAATAATATTTTTTCTTCTTTTTTTTTTGGTGTTTTGAGAGAATTTTATGAAAATAATTAATATTTATGCAATAATTATGATAAATTTTTTCCCATTGAATATAATAGAAAATGTTTTTATTTATATTATTTTTATTATTTTTTAATTAATGCTGTATTTCAGGTTAAAGTGGATCCTTGGCCTATAGAAAACATTTTTTTAAATCACATTGGAGCCATCTGGTGGATGTAGTGAGCATAATTATCATGCAATATCATATTTTAACCACTAGATGGATTTACAGCCTCTGTAGAAAGGCTTGTGAATTCTAGTTGTTTTTGCACAAATTTGCCTATTTTTTTCAGGTTGTGGATTTTTATTTATAATAAGTGATTCTCAAAGACTGTTTTTGTCAAGTTTTTTTTTTTTTTTTTTTTTTTTTTAAATAAAAAAAAAATTCTATTATTTTCACATAGACATGAAAATCACTATCCAAACTTAAATGGTTGTAAGTCAAGAATGCTTTGGAATATAGACCTATGGTTGGTCTTGTTTTAAAGAAGACATTTGCCAGATTATTGTAGAAGTGAAATAAATTATGATAGTGAAACAGAAAAAAAGTTATGTAAGTTTGAGTTAATGAAAATTAAAATTTAATTATTTATATTTTATATAAAATATATATACTACAAAATATATTTTACTCTAAAACTGCAAGAAAATGAAAGCCAAAAATCTTAAGAAGTTGTGTTCCAAATTTAAGGTTGATATCTCAAAAAATAAGCTTTCAGTCAAGATTTTATTTTGGCGCATACCAAACTTTTTCACTAGATGGAAAGCCAAGCTTCCTTACTGACCATATAAGGGCACCTCCATTTTCATATATGTTTTGATTGATCTGAACCATGTATTTCCATAATTTTCATACAATTTATGAAGTAGACATCCTATTCAGAAGTAGTATGGGTGGTTTGACAGTATTTGATTTGAATTCAACCTCTAATAAACGCATAAAAAGAGTACATATTGCTGCAATAGGCCTGGAGGTTACTAATGGCGGTTTTCCACTGCTGGTACGGCTCAGTAACGTTACGGTTCGGTTCGGCTCGGCGCGGCACGGTTCGGCTCGCTTCGCTTTTCCACTGCTGGTACGGCTCGGCTCGCTTTAGCTCGGTTTGCTTTTCCACTGCAGTTAGTACCGCTTCAAAGTGGGTGGGATTATAGATGGACCGTTATAGTTTATCCGCTCCTCGGCAACCAACGAGACGAACGTCTGCACTTCGTCCAATGACCACGATTCAGCCATTTCTTTTTTATGGAAGTTTTCTTTCTTTCTTTTTTCTTCAAGCAAGTCAAGCAAGTAGTTTTAAAACAGGTGCTACAGCGGTGGCTGTTGTATACTGGCTATTTAAATCGAGTGGGTTTAGTGTCTCGTGTCGCAAATACAATGGTGCTGATAGTGACGATTCTGTCTCTCTGACTAATCAGTGATCTGTTGTGTTTTCACGTCACATTTTAGTATCGGTACGGTACGCTTGGAACCTCAACAGAGCAGGTACCATTTAAAGCGAGCCGTACCGTACCGGACCATGCAGTGGAAATGCGCCATAAGTGAGCCGTACCGAACCGAGCCGTACTGTACCATGCAGTGGAAAAGCGCCAAAGCGTGCCGTACCGAACCGTACCGTTCCATGCAGTGGAAAAGCGCCATAAGGAAGAATTCCATCGTTTGATCTTACACTGTGTCTGTGTGTGTGTCTGTGCGTGTGTTCAAGAGAGAGAGACATAGTGTGTGACCTTTGCATTTTGGACCCAATGTCTCCCCTTTATTTGATTCATTGATTTTATTTCACATATTCTCACATTTCTCTGTTATAGTTTCACCAGTCTCATATTTCCCTATGTGTGTGTGTGTGTGTGTGTATTTTGCAACCTTGATTGTTTACAGTCTCATGCGTTCATTGCTGTGCGCTTTATTTCTTACATTGATGAATAATTGCTTTTATTTCACACATTTCCCAAAAGTAGCTTTTGAAATGACACGCGTTCATTTGTGTACATGCGTGTGTTTTTGTGTGTATAAGTGTGTGTGTGTGTGTGTGTGAGTGTATTTGTCTGTTTTGCACTCCTGATGTTTTAGAGATTCCCCCCTTCACTGTTGAGTGCTTTTTTCCTGCATCGTGGCTGATTTGTAGATTGTACGCACAAATAAACTCTGTATTTTCATATTTTTGCCAATTTCCCATTCATTTCCTATGGCCGGTCATTTTTGACCGAAGGTCCTGAGGGTGACTATTTTTTTTATGACCACTTAGACTTTTCAAATCCTGTCCCCAATTTTTTTGTGTGTTCGTATATCAAGTACCATAAAAGTCACCAAGTTTCGTACCATTCCGACGAAGCTACGATTTTTAACAAAAAAAATCCAGTCAGAAATGACCGCAGTACCCACATTCTCTATGATAAAAAAATGTTTGTAAAAAATATTTTTATAGCACGGTTTTGGTGGTTATAGAGTTCTAATGACGGTGTTCAACTATAACCGTCGGTCTCACGGTTATATGATAACTGTCACACCCCTACGGTAGTGTATCACTGTGAAACGTCGTGCTCAAGTCGTCCTTGCGATGGAGGTTCGGGTTGAACAACTAGCTCTTCCAGTATTTAATCATCGGACTCGCGCTCGCATTGGTCATATGGTCAAATCGACATCATTGTTCGTTACTTTGTTTAGTTTACAGTGTAGGAAGCCTCAGGACAAGCAGAGCAATGGGCATTTTTGATTTCGACGCGCTGTACACAGTAGGCCAATCACAACAGACTGAGCTGTCTGGCCAATCAGAACAGAGTAGCTTGCGGAAAGGAGGGATTGATTCATTTGACGAGTCGTTTGAGAATCATTGAAAATGTGATGATATGCAAATGTATATTATGAGGAAATTAACCAGGTTTTTTTTTACCTTTGATGCATGTAAACATGTTGCAGGTGACTCCAAAACAACATTAGGAAACTTTAAAATAACATAATAGGGGCCCTTTAAGTGGTTAAAATCTCTTTGGTTGCTTGGTAAAAATGTTGTCTTTGCATGTTATGGCTCAGGTCCTCTGGTTTATCATCAGCGAGTAGCTTCACAGCTGCTGGAAGTAAATTAATCTTGGGGAGGCAGTCCAGCAGATGTTTCTGGAGTCAGCAAGGGCTTGTGCCACCAAAAATTAGATTTTCCTTCTTGACATGGTTCATTTGTTTTCTGATTTTCTCAGGAGAAAATTGGTCAAATTCCAACTTTCTGCCTATTTTCGGTGTGCGCTTGTGACCATGCACGATAACATGTCTGTTTGGCACTGACAGACTGCATTTGTAAACAGGACCAGCACACAGCCCTGGAAATATCTCCTGGCAAAAAAAAAGACACAGCCCAACCAGTAAAAATGGCATTTCTATGGAAGATGTTTCCGCCACAGAATAAAAAAGGTATTTGCGACTTTTTATTAGGAGTGTAACAATACATCGATATGGATCGATCAAACGTCTAACGATACGATGCATCGATGCCATACCTAAAATATCGATATGAGGTACCTTTATTTTGACACTTTCCACGTCCTCACTTAACTTCCATCTATGCAGTTCCGCCAAAGCGCACCATACTGTCTGCCGGTGTGTCTGTAACGTTAATATCCTCAGCTGAAATAAATGCCTGACAAGATTGACTGAACCCTAAATACGTTTTGTCACAAAAGCTAGTATTGTCCACTGTCAAGGCATCGCGAGTTCATTTTTTACAGCAGAAACCGACAAGCACCCTTGTTGTTTGTGAACACAACCCAATAAGTCCGTTTTAGCGAATCAGCGCACAGTATTCAGGTCAGGTGACAAGGCTGCTAGCTAGTCTTATTCAAACCTGCGCACATATTCAAATGCGCATACCTATAGACTAAACACGTGGTGTTTTGCTGCTTTGAAACAATCTATATTGTTAAAAGCACTATATAAATGAAGCTGACTTGACTTGACTAGTCACTTTGAAAAGACTTGCTACCTGAGAGGAGTTTCATCAAAGCTGACTGAAAGTGATCGAGGATGAATCATTTAAACGAACTAGATGAACCTGAGATCTCTTCTTCAGGTTATAACCTTGATAAAGCAGAATATTACAGTGGTGAGGGAAAATCTCCCTGTATTGCGTGTAATCATAACAATAAAGTTTGTAAGGCGTCTATGTCAGCTGAGGAGATTAACGTTACAAACATTAGCAGAGTGTTTTATTATATAGCAATTATTGGTTTTGTTTAACTCTGAAACATGAAATGTGGAGTTATTTGCTTTTGCCAAAAAACGACTGTTGGAGTTATCTGCTTTTGCTAAATAACAAACTTTTAATGTATAAAAAATACTTTCAATGAACTTTAGTTTTGTTAGTTACCTGTATTTAGTTTTTTGAGTTGTTATTATTACTTGAAACAACCCAGCTGCAGTTTGATTGATATTACTTGGAATGCACAATAAAAAAAAAACATGATTTAATGAAAATGAACAAGAACAGAGTGATCTGTTTTTGCAAATCAACTCTTCTGTTGTAAATGTCCGAATAGAGGGTGGTAGAGGGTGTGCAATTTTCAAAGAGTTTAATAAAACGTTCATGTTATATATTTTGGTTGCATTTGTGAGTTAATAAAAATGTAACTGGTTGTGCAAACTTGGCACATACCGTCTAAATATCGATTAATCAATCAATATAGCCCTAAATCGAATCGTAATCGTATCGCAGAATTTTTTGAGGTATTGGCAAATATCGTATCACTGGCTATTGTCAGAATTGCGAGATATAAACTTGCAATTGCGTGTTAAAGAGTCTTTGATCTGCGGCATAGAGCATCTTCTGCCAACACCAATAACGTCTTGCCATAACCCAGACCATAGCAACAGCATGTAGCACAATGATTGGTAATCACTTTAATTCAGTCCCAGACTGTGTACGGCTGCCTGTGGTTTCAGAAAGGAGTAGAAAAGTGCTGGGGAGGCAGATGGCAATCTGTTATTTTGCAGCGCTCAAGCCCCCAGCAGTAGCCTGCGGAGTCAAGGTTGAGACAGAGTGTAAAGCCGTCCTGCTCTAGAAGCACTGGTAATCAAGCCTGGTGCATCAGCCTGAAGTCATAAAAATGCCCCCTACAGAGCACAGGCAGGCAGGGACAGGCTCAGGCCCAGACTGGCTGCTGGCTTCAAACATTTCACCAAAAGCTATTAGACTTTTCTAAAAGGGTGACAGCACAGAAGATAGTAACCTTCCTTTCTTTTTTTTCTTCCTGAACAAGACATGTGACTTGCTATTTATCTCAAATTTGACGCACTGTATCATGAGTTGGTCCGGAAGTAGCAATGAGCCGTTTGTAGAGAATCGTGTATTTTTTATTTTTTTTAAAGTTACCGTTTTCAAATTATGTATATGTTATGGGTCTGATTTCTTACAACGATGAATCAGCCTACAGAATGGAGCTACAAAACTTGGTAAACTGGTGCTCAGAGAACGTCCTGGTTGCGTATGCAACCCACCGTTCCTTGAAGGAGGGAACGGAGGACGTAGTCGGCGTTGACTGAAATGGGATCACGCTAGGGAGCCAATCGTCTTCGAGTATCTTTAGAAGGAGCTAATGCTCATTGGCGTGCGAGATCTGCATCTCACACTCCGCCCCGCGGCGTGGGTATAAATACATAAGTAGATGCACGCACCATTCGCTTTTCGCTGACGAGCTGAGCAGAGCCCGGAGTCAGCGGTGGTCCAGCAATAGTGGCAAAGGGACTAACTTAGTTTACCTTAGGGACTAACTTAGTTTAGCTTAGTGACTAAGGGACGCAACCAGGACGTTCCCTTTCAGTCAAGAAAATCAGACGTAGTCCTGCCCGTAACGTGTAACGTGAATACACATATGAGGCGAATTGCATAACATATGGAATGTCACTGGGGTGGCTCCAGCCTAAACAGGGGGCGACAACACCGTACAGCGACGGCAGAAAGAACTCTGTCATGGGAAGACACTGGCTCGCCGTAGGGAGCCGTACCGTGGAAGAATACACATATGGGATCACCGTAGGGATCGCAACATATGGACCCTAACACAGGTTCCACACTGCTTTCGAGTGTTAGGCCTAACACCGGACGCTCCACCACGTCCAATGCCGAAGGGGTGCGGAGGAACTCAACAGGGTTCGGTTAAGGGGAACTCAACTGGAGCAGAAATGGTGCGCGTATCCAGTTCATAGGAGGGGAATGGTGCAGCAAGCCGACACTTTGAGCGGGCTCGAGCAACTCGAGCAACTGGCTCGACACGTAGGCTATAGAATCTAGCAAACGTATTAGGTGTCGCCTAGCCTGCAGCTCCTACACTCCTTGTGAAGTGAGCTTGCAGTCCGAGGGGACAGGGTTCACCTTGGGATTCATACGCTAAGATGATGCCATCCACTATCCAGTGGGCCAACCTCTGCTTGAAGACAGCCTTACCCTTCTGCTGACCTCAGTAACAGATGAAGAACTGATCTGAGGTCCTGAGACTTTGCGCTCTGTCCACGTACAGGTGCAGAGCGCGGACGGGACAGAGAAAAGTCAGGGCTGGGTCTGCCTTCTCCCAATGTGCATTGGTTCATTCTAAAGATACTCAAAGACGATTGGCTCCCTAGCGTTATCCCATTTCAGTCGACCTCGACTATGTCTGACGTTCTCTACTGAAAGGGAACAACCTGACCCTCTACAGAAAACAACAAGGAGCTAATCATCTACTTCGGGAGATCACAGAAGCTTTAATATGCTTCAGTCTTTATCAATGGAGACAAAGTGGAGAGAGTGTCCAGTTTTAAGTTTCTGGGCACATACACTCACCTAAAGGATTATTAGGAACACCATACTAATACTGTGTTTGACCCCCTTTCGCCTTCAGAACTGCCTTAATTCTACGTGCCATTGATTCAACAAGGTGCTGAAAGCATTCTTTAGAAATGTTGGCCCATATTGATAGGATAGCATCTTGCAGTTGATGGAGATTTGTGGGATGCACATACAGGGCACGAAGCTCCCGTTCCACCACATCCCAAAGATGCTCTATTGGGTTGAGATCTGGTGACTGTGGGGGCCATTTTAGTACAGTGAACTCATTGTCATGTTCAAGAAACCAATTTGAAATGATTCGAGCTTTGTGACATGGTGCATTATCCTGCTGGAAGTAGCCATCAGAGGTTGGGTACATGGTGGCCATAAAGGGATGGACATGGTCAGAAACAATGCTCAGGTTGGCCGTGGCATTTAACCCTCTGGGGTCTGAGGTGTTTTTGGGGCCCTTGAGATGTTTTGACATGCCCTGACATTTGTGCTTATTTCAGCTACTTAAAACATACCATTTGCCAACATATAAATTTGCTGTATTCAGCACAAACTCTGCTACAATAATATGTGAGCAAAATGGATGTACATGTTTGCATTTTATAGAAATAAAATATTATGCGTGGTTAGTACATTTTGGGGGGGGAAATGTCACCGCAATAAGGCCATTTAACACATACTGAATAATTGTCCACAAGACTTTTGAGTTACTATTCTTGTAGGCTAGAATTTTTACTTCAAAATGAAGTGAAAATCATTCTGACCACTCTTTCACAAACAACAATATAATGATTTAAATTTCTTACGTCAGTTTTTGGTCAGCACTGCTGTATGTGTGGGAGTGTGAATGGCCATGAATATTAATGTGATTTACACCTGGGTGGGAAGACTAAAGACACTCCCCCAATGTGCTGTGAGGCACTCTGAACTAAGAATGATTCACTGATGAATAAAAAAATTAAAAAGAACAGCATTTATTCAAAATAGAAATCTTTCCTAAGAACGTAAAGACTTAAAGTCATTACTATCACTTAACACATCCTTTCAAAAAAACAAACATAAAAAGACCAAACTTGTTTTTTATATATATATATAAAAAAGTGGACTGCCTGTTGCTTGCCTGCTTGTTTGCCTTGGCTCTCTTCGGAACTGGTGGATGGACGTGTTCATTGTCACATCTGTTATAAAAAAGAAAAAAGCATGAGCATGCTGATAACACAATCAAATAAACTGTATTATTATCATTATCAATCACTAATTGCCATGGATATATTTTTTTTTTTGTAATTTCACACAAGAATAGGTAGCCTACTTTTAGCCTAATTGTGTTTACATCGTCATAATGTAAATTTCATCTGTAAAATATTACGTCTGTGCACTTACTCAGTATGATTCTCGATCGCACTGAGAACTCCGACACCTGCGTGTCCCTTTGCGAGGTGCTGGAGAAGGAGAGCATGATGCAAACACATTCCTAAAAAATAAAAAATCATTTAATTATATAAAAAATATATTGTATTTAGACCTTTTTTACTGGAGCCTGAAATATATTTCTCGTTATATAACCTAAGCAGTTATTCGCAAACAAAATAGGCTACATTACGCATAAGGCACTATTTTAGCATAAGTAGTGTCATAAGCTAACCAAAAGTCAACATTTTTATATAAAAAAGATATTGTATTTAGACAGTATCACATATTTTACCGGAGGCTGAAATATATTTCACTAAATCAATAGGCTATACCTAAACATGCAGTTATTCGCAAACAAAATACATAACGCATAAGGCAGTATTTTAGCATGATAATCAGTGTCATAAGCTAATCAAAACTATATATTTAATATACAAATATGTTTAGAGAGTAATATCACATTTAAAAAGTTTACACAAGCGAATGTTAGGGATATTGTGAGGCAATCTTTTCTGTAAGATGTCAAAAGCTAGGCAAAATATAGTCTGAAAATTCATTTGAGCTCTATACGATCAGAAAAGAAATTATAAAACACTAAACAACTTACTCCGAACTTGTATCCTCGGCGCGGGATCAATTCGTTCTTCAAAATGCAGCCATTCCTCGTCCGAGTTATAATCTTCCTCTGAGGAAAAGTTAATTCTTCCTCGCTGTCCAGAATCATCTGAAGGGCCTCTTTGTCAGAGTACCGTGCCATCCTCAAAACGCAATGAATCTATCAGTGAAGGAACTTCGTGTTTTTATGCCATTGATCGCTGGGCGTGTGCTATGCATAACGCTAGATCACCTATTTACCATGTGAAAAGCGCTAGGGGCGTGGCGGCCTCAGCTAATTAAAGATAATGAACTGAGAACGAAAAAACTGTACCTCTCCTTGGTTTCAAACGGATTACATAAACTGGAAATATTTATTTTTCGGACGCGTTTCAGAATGGACTTCACTGACAGAGAGAACGCAGAACGCGCATCATGTTTATTTTTCTTTATTAGGCGAAAAGCACAACACTTTGTTTTTATTATGAGGTTCCACAAAAAAAATACAAACTTAACAGGATCGAATGATGTACAACATCACAAAAAGTGAGCTGGTATCGCCGGCGATACTGCCGACCCCAGAGGGTTAAACGATGCCCAATTGGCACTAGGGGGCCTAAAGTGTGCCAAGAAAACATCCCCCACACCATTACACCACCACCACCAGCCTGCACAGTGGTAACCAGGCATGATGGATCCATGTTCTCATTCTGTTTACGCCAAATTCTGACTCTACCATCTGAATGTCTCAACGGAAATCGAGACTCATCAGACCAGGCAACATTTTTCCAGTCTTCAACTGTCCAATTTTGGTGAGCTCTTGCAAATTGTAGCCTCTTTTTCCTATTTGTAGTGGAGATGAGTGGTACCCGGTGGGGTCTTCTTCTGTTGTAGCCCATCCGCCTCAAGGTTGTGCGTGTTGTGGCTTTACAAATGCTTTGCTGCATACCTCAGTTGTAACAAGTGGTTATTTCAGTCAAAGTTGCTCTTCTATCAGCTTGAATCAGTCAGCCCATTCTCCTCTGACATCTAGCATCAAAAAGGCATTTTCGCCCTCAGGAGTCAGGACTGCCGCATACTGGATGTTTTTCCCTTTTCACACCATTCTTTGTAAACCCTAGAAATGGTTGTGCGTGAAAATCCCAGTAACTGAGCAGATTGTGAAATACTCAGACCGGCCCGTCTGGCACCAACAACCATGCCACGCTCAAAATTGCTTAAATCACCTTTCTTTCCCATTCTGACATTCAGTTTGGAGTTCAGGAGATTGTCTTGACCAGGACCACACCCCTAAATGCATAGAAGCAACTGCCATGTGATTGGTTGATTAGATAATTGCATTAATGAGAAATTGAACAGGTGTTCCTAATAATCCTTTAGGTGAGTGTACATATCAGAAGACATCACGTGGTCCATAAACACTACTGCATTGATTAAGAAAGCACAGCAACAACTGCTTTTTTTTTTTGCTGGTTTGCCCTAGCAGATGCTGATCACCTTCTTTTGGTGTGCTTTAGAGAGCATTTTAAAGGTCCCGTTCTTCATGTTTTTTGAAGCTTTGATTGTGTTTACAGTGTGCAATATAGCATGTGGTCATGTTTTGCGTGTAAAAAAACACAGTATTTTTCACACAATTTACTTATCTGTATACCGCTGTTTTCACTGTCCAAAAAACGGGCTGATGACTTCCTTGCTCTATGAAGTCCCTCCTTCAGAAACACGTCACGAGTTCTGATTGGGCCAGCGGTTCCTGTGTTGTGATTCGACATCAGCTTAGCGCACGTTGCCCGGAAAGGTCACGCCTCTTACCATAACGTGGAGATGCATGCGCACATTTTCGGGAACCGAGTTAAACATAAATTGTAACCATTGATCTCTAAGCACAGCGTCCCTGGGAAGGCCAGACACAGGTGAATTGACTCCGGCATGAAAATAACAGTGTCTCGACGACATGGCGACAAACACACTCTACAAACGAAACTCTTCCTCTTCACCGTGGAGCGCAACAAGACAACGCCCCCTTTTTTGTGTATTCCCGTGGGCGGAGATTAT
This sequence comes from Rhinichthys osculus, assembly GCA_029959095.1. Lineage (NCBI taxonomy): Eukaryota > Metazoa > Chordata > Actinopteri > Cypriniformes > Leuciscidae > Rhinichthys > Rhinichthys osculus. The sequence goes on along the minus strand of JARWKJ010000004.1, from coordinate 19,273,759 downwards.
TCAAAAAACTGTTTTAGTGACGTCATTAAAAACGGAAGTAGAGGGATGTAGTCCAAACCGGCCGTTCGCTGTAGGCTTTGAAAGTGGACTTCTGTTAAATAAAATATCTCGCTAGGCATTGAACTTGGAGCTTAATAATTTTACAGGTATTATTTATGCTCTAACAGCTACATTACACACTAACTAAAGTTTGAAAAATGGAATCACGAAGAATGGGACCTTTAAACATGCTGCATGCTTTGTGTGGTTTCTGTACAGCCAGTGATAGGAAAGCACTTCAGAGGGTTGTCCTGCGAGCACAGAAGATAATAGGAGTTAAACTTCTAGCACTAGAGGACATCTATAGATCACACTATCTGACTAAAGCTATACCACACACACACCTATGCCATCACATGTTTGAACTACTCCCGTCTGCCAGGTGTTACAAGTCATTTTATGCCCGTACCTCAAAACTGAGGAATAGATTTATTCCCAGAGCTATATATGCTCAGTCTGAACCAAGCCAATAAGCATTCTTTGACTTTTCAACTGTCTGTAACCTTTTATTTGTTTGGTAAAATTAATGGAATGCATAGATAATGGTGTGTAATTGCTATAATTGTTACAGGGGTATTTGTCTGAACAATTAATATTGTTGACATTGTTTTATACTTTTTACAGTGGTTTATAGGTGTACCGCTGTTAGCTATTGTCACTGTCTTTTCCACACTGGACTGATTATTTATTTTTATTTAATCTATTTTTATGCTATTTGTATTTTATTGAATGTATATGCTTAGTATTAGTATAATTCTTACCATTATTCTTATTATTTTATTACTGCATCTAGGGAAGTTTCGAGTGTAATTCCGTTGGACAGGTGCAATAAGAGTAAATAGCATACAATGACAATAAAGAAATTCAATTCAAATGTAATTATGAAATTAAAATGATAAATGTCATAAATTTCATAAAAGTGATCAATTTTGATGCTCTTTAGTATTGACTTTACTTTGATTTAAATTTATATGTAACATTTTTAAAGTTAAAATGTTTAGTAATTTTAGTATTTTAACTTAAACTTTTTTATTTCAGTTAGTTGTCAAGGCAACATTTCTAATTCTATTTTATTGCAGCTTCATTTCAATATGCGAAATTTTAACAAATATTTTTAACAGATTTAGTTAACGGTAATAACACTATAGCTGGAATAAATCTAATTCGGTCAGAAAATGTTTGTAATCTTGAGCCCTTTTCTCAAAAGTTTTATTTTACGACAGCCACTTAAAGATATAATTTGTGCTCAAAACTGTGTTTCGGGGTCAAAACAACTCAAGATGATGGAGTTGACAAGCTGCAAAAATGAGCAAGCTGGCAAAATATGTTTTAGAGGAATTAATGAAATACAGTATGTCTGTCTCTTTTATACAGACTCCCCTGCCTGTGCTTTTACTTGGTCATTCATCAGACTTGAGGCCAGGAGAGTTTGTAGTGGCCGTAGGAAGCCCGTTTTCCCTTCAAAACACAGTGACCACCGGTATCATCAGCACTACCCACCGAGGAGGTCATGAACTTGGCCTGCAGAACTCTGATATGGAGTATATTCAAACAGATGCCATTATAAATGTAACCATTATACACATAGACATTATCGTCAGTATAGACCGTTTTAACTGTATATCCATGTAAATGAATGGAATATAATTGGGGTTTTTTTGGGGGGGTTTTTTCACAGTATGGCAACTCAGGAGGCCCCCTTGTCAACTTGGTAAGAAGCATTTATTCTCCGGTCTCTTTTTTGGCATTAAATATATTTTGAAAATAATTCTCTCTCAGCTGCTACAGCTCTTGTGTATCTTTATTTGTTTCAGTAAAACTTCCCCCAAGGTTATAACTCTTGTTTTTATTTGTTCATCATTCAGTGATGGTATTCATGGTTCATTACTATGCAGAATCTACTATTTCAATGTTTTCTTCCATCTGGAAATTTAGTATACTCTGGGCAAATTACCTGCGGTGGTTTATATTATTCTATTGATCTTTGTAAAGGAAAACACAACATGTGTCCTTGAAGAAGCCTCGGGCTCAAGCATGCATCTGGATCTGCAGTAAAAAAAAAAAAATCCATTTATAGTGCACAATAGGTGCTTGAAAATGTGTTAAAAGCATTGCACAGATGCACCATAAAACTGGAATCAAACAATGGCTTTTTTCATATATATATATACACTCACCGGCCACTTTATTAGGTACCCCATGCTAGTAACGGGTTGGACCCCCTTTTGCCTTCAGAACTGCCTCAATTCTTCGTGGCATAGATTCAACAAGGTGCTGGAAGCATTCCTCAGGGAGTTTGGTCCATATTGACATGATGGCATCACACAGTTGCCGCAGATTTGTCGGCTGCACATCCATGATGCGAATCTCCCGTTCCACCACATCCCAAAGATGCTCTATTGGGTTGAGATCTGGTGACTGTGGAGGCCATTTTAGTACAGTGAACTCATTGTCATGTTCAAGAAACCAATTTGAAATGATTAGAGCTTTGTGACATGGTGGAAGTAGCCATCAGAGGATGGGTACATGGTGGCCATAAAGGGATGGACATGGTCAGAAACAATGCTCAGGTAGGCCGTGGCATTTAAACGATGCCCAATTGGCACTAAGGGGCCTAAAGTGTGCCAGGAAAACATCCCCCACACCATTACACCACCACCACCAGCCTGCACAGTGGTAACAAGGCATGATGGTTCCATGTTCTCATTCTGTTTACGCCAAATTCTGACTCTAACATCTGAATGTCTCAACAGAAATCGAGACTCATCAGACCAGGCAACATTTTTCCAGTCTTCAACTGTTCAATTTTGGTGAGCTCTTGCAAATTGTAGCCTCTTTTTCCTATTTGTAGTGGAGATGAGTGGTACCCGGTGGAGTCTTCTGCTGTTGTAGCCCATCCGCCTCAAGGTTGTGCGTGTTGTGGCTTCACAAATGCTTTGCTGCATACCTCGGTTGTAACGAGTGGTTATTTCAGTCACTGTTGCCCTTCTATCAGCTCGAACCAGTCTGGCCATTCTCCTCTGACCTCTGGCATCAACAAGGCATTTCCGCCCACAGAACTGCCGCTCACTGGATGTTTTTTCTTTTTCGGACCATTCTCTGTAAACCCTAGAGATGGTTGTGCGTGAAAATCCCAGTAGATTAGCAGTTTCTGAAATACTCAGACCAGCCCTTCTGGCACCAACAATCATGCCACGTTCAAAGTCACTCAAATCAACTTTCTTCCCCATACTGATGCTCGGTTTGAACTGCAGGAGATTGTCTTGACCATGTCTACATGCCTAAATGCACTGAGTTGCCGCCATGTGATTGGCTGCTTAGAAATTAAGTGTTAACGAGCAGTTGGACAGGTGTACCTAATAAAGTGGCCGGTGAGTGTATATATATATAAAAAAAAATTCATTCTTCATAAAAGCATCTTTCATTTCAGTTATTTAAACAGTCACCTCAGTATTTCCTATTACTGTTCATTTAAATCATTAAAACCATTGACCACCGTCCCTTGTGTGTCTCAAGGTAGCTGTTCATTCATTACAGTGCATTTCAATATTATGCTCCCTGTTTGCGGTTTCAAGGATGGGGATGTAATTGGCATAAACACTTTGAAGGTTACGCCTGGAATATCATTTGCCATTCCCTCACACCGCATACGGCAGTTCCTTGCAGACTCCTATGACAGACAAATAAAAGGTTTGCAAACAACTTCTGTTTAGCTGTTTTAGCTGTTTGATTGTATTTATCTTGTTTAAATTAAGTAGCTGTTTTCTTACACTTCAGGAAGAATGCTGACTAAAAAGAAATATATGGGAGTGCGAATGCTTCAACTTTCAGCTGCGTAAGTTTGATTTATTTTTATTTTTTTCAAACATGCTTTGATGAAGATATAAAGTGACATTTTTTACATTATTGAATCAGTTTGATTAGGGAGCTTAAGGAGAAGGACAGCAAGTTCCCAGATGTGAGCTCAGGAGTGTATGTGTATGAGGTTATTCCAGGGACAGCTGCCTTCAGGTAAAGGGATTTGCCTACACCACCTCATCTTACTCATTAACTCTAACCGCAGCTCTTTCTTCACTCATCTAGGCCCAGAGGCCCGTTTCATACCATCATAACCTTCAGTCAGAAAGATTTATATCCTCATCACATACCACAGGGGCTTTTACATATTTACCCTATGAATACATTTTTTTCCTGAAGCACCCCTGTCCCATGATGAAATTTCCCCCTGTGGTATTTTGATTTCATATGATAAGTGTCCGGCATTAGAAACTTAAAAGGATAATCCATCCAAAAATGAAAATTCTGTCATCATTTATGTCATTCCAAACCTGTATGACTTACTTTCTTCTGTGAAACCTAATAAAAGATATTTTGAAGAATGTTGGTAAAACAAATCTTTCAGTTCCCATTAACTTTTGTTGTATTTTTTTCTCTTCTTATTGACTTCCATTGTGTGGACAAAAATACAGTGGAAGTCAATGGGAACCAAAACATTTTGAGTACCATCATTCGTCAAAATATCTTCTATTATGTTCCACAGAAGAAAGGAAGTAGTACAGGTTTGGAATGAAATGGGGGTGAGTAAAAAACAGAATTTCATTTCATTTATGAAGATATTTTAAATAATGTTGTTAATCAAACAATTGACAGAAGCCATTGACTTCCATAGTACTGTAGGAAAAAATACTATAGAAGTCAATGGCTACCGTCAACTTTCTGGTTACCAACACTACAAAATATCTTTCTTTTTTGTGTGTTCAAAAGAAGAAAGAAATTACAGGTTTGTAACAACTCGAGTGTGAGTAAGTGATGACATTATTTTTATTTTTGGGTGAACTATCCCTTTAAGTGGATACAGCTATTGGATTGAGCTATGTCCTCTTCAGCTGCATTGTCCACTTGAATAAACAACAAATCGTAAAAATAAAAAAACCTGGATTCTCTATTGCTAACTAAATTGGACGGTTTAAATCGAAAGCCTGGTCAGTTCGCTGTTGCAATTAACATTTACATATGTGCTGTTCTGTGGAACAATAATGAACACATTTGGTAAAAATGTTTCACATATTGTGATTTGTTTGTAGTGCTGGCTTGGCCAACCAAGATGTGATCATCAGCATTAACGGACATCCAGTGCATTCTTCAGAGGACGTGAGTCAGGCCGTGCAGTCGGACGAAATCCTCTCTTTGGTGGTGCAACGTGCTAATGAAGAAATCACACTAAAGGTGGTTCCTGGCGAAGTGGACTGAGAAAGATTTCTGTTGCTAGTTTTCATCTAAACAATTCATTATCCACAAACATGCTTTATTTGAAAAGGACATTATAATGATAACATATCATGATGAAGTGTTAAGGCCCAGTGATGCATTTTGATTAGGGCTGTCAAATGATTAATCACGATTAATCACATCCAAAATAAAAGTTTGTGTTTACATAATATATGTGGGTGCACTGTGTATAATTATTTTGTATATATATAAATACACACACATGCATGTATATTTATATATAAAATATTTATATTTATATATAATATAAATTATATATAAATCTATATACATGAAAATATTTCTTAAATATATACAAGCACGTGTGTGTATTTATATATAGAAAATAATTATACACAGTGCACCCACTTATATTATGTAAACAAAAACTTTTATTTTGGATGTGATTAATCACGATTAATCATTTGACAGCCCTAATTTTGATACAAATACACAAGTATTTTATCTGTAGAGTGATGTATAGATATAATGATCTTCTGTATATATTCTCCTGACTGGGTTTAATGTCACGATTTTGTTATTTGTAGAGTTTGCCAAGCATCACAATATGGTACTACCATTCCTAAAAGTCTGGTATTTTTATATTTTTTAAAAGTCACTTATGCTCACAAAGGCCACATTTATTTGACCAAATTACAGTAAAAACAGAAAAAACTGTGAAATATTATTACAATTTAAATGAACTGTAAAGCTGAATTTTCAGCGTCATTACTTCAGTGTCACATGGTCCTTCAGAGATCAATCTAATATGCTGATTTGGTGGAAATATTTCACATTTTTGTGGAAACCTTGATACATTTTTCGGATTCTTTGATTAGAAAGTTCAAAAGAACAGCATTTATTTGAAATATTAAACTTTTGTAACATTTTCTTTACTAAATCTTACTGACCTAAAATTTTGTAGTATTGTATGATGGTATTGTTGAAAGCAATTAATAAATAACAGCTTGTACTCTTGCAGTGTTTTAAATTAGAGACTTATAGTGCATGAAATATTGAGGTTGATGATCTGTCTGGCTGAATTCTATCATGGTCAACAAACACACCACATGTTCTTACTACCTGCTGCTTTCAAGTGTTGTCAAGCAAGGAATCATTTTCACTGCCACACACCAGTCAATTTATCAATATAATTTTAATAAAATTTGTGAGAACATGTTGTTTTAATGCAGTGATCTTGGATGTGTTGCATGCATCATATCCCAAAGTGCCCCAACTGTTCAGCAGGAAATAAATCTCATACATAATGAACAAGGAACACGCAAACTGCAAAACATGAAAGAGGAAATTAATGAAAAGGGAAGTTTTTCCACCCAATAGTTTTTTGAAAAGTGTGTGATAAAAGCCATGGGACTTCTGCCAAGGGATGCATGTTTAATAGAGTCTATTGTATGTATTTTTAATTGCAAGCTGTTTCATAACATCTGTCCGTTGACAGCTCTTTGTAGGTATTCGGTCTAAAATAAGGTCTGTAATATTTCTGCTGCTGTTTTGGCACAGTCAGCAATAAACTTGGTGATTTTAAACATCATTTGTTCAGACAGATTGTACAACAAAAAAGAAACAAAGGCAGAGAAGTGTAGTGTGTATTGAAAATGGCAAACTAATTTCCAAAACAACTTTGTTGTTTGTTTAATAAAGATCATCATACATATTGATATATAAACTAGAAATGGTAAATGGGACTGCATTTATATAGCGCTTTCACAGACCCAATGGCCACCAAAGCGCTTTACATATTGCCTCACATTCACCCATTCACTCCCTAATTCAGCCATGCAAGGTCGACACTTGGTCAGGTGGAACCGGGGTTTGAACCACCAACCTTCTGGTTTGAAGACAACCTACATGAACCACTGTCTGCCACCCCATATAATGTAAGAGTTTTACTCTTGGAAGATGGCATTTATTTACATCACTGCTTCACATAAACACTTTACAAAAGAAATAAGAGAAACAGTATTTTACAAATAATAATGGCAAATTAAGCCCACATGCATTCAGTGTATGTAATATAACTTGCGAGTACAAGGTGAAAAGCTGCAGTCACTTTGTCAGTAGAAAGTGCACCAGTTGCTGCTGTCGCTGGGAGTCAGTCCCCCTGTTATCAGGAGAATGAGGTCTACAAACCACCAGATGCCAAGGCCACCCAGGGTAAGCAGCTTTCCCACCGCAGTCCCAGTGTGCCCGAGACAGAACCGATCGACACCAAAACATCCCAGGAAAAATGAGTACAGTAGGGTGGTGATGAAGTAGTGTCCTGTGTATCTTAAATATCAAAGAGGAAAAACAATCCATCAATGTCAATGCATTAATAGACTATAACTTAAAAAAAATAAAAAAAACTGCACAAACACATGTAAGCTATGCATGCACTGAACACACTGTCGACAGTTAAAGTTCATAATGAGAATAGTTCATGTTTAGTGTAAAGCTTGTGGATTGATCCAACTCTATTTACTGATGGCCAGATACATTATGCATGTATAGACTTCTTAGTGAAAGGAATCTACAGTACCTGACTGCCCTCTTGTGGTAAAGAAATGAAAAATTATGCAATGCTCTCTTGTGAAGCAGACGTCAAACAACAGGAAACACGTTGTGCAACTGTAACGGGTTGTCATCTCATATTAGTGTTATTTTCTTAAAATAATAAATATGTGAAACGAATGATCAGTAAATCAGGGTTCCGACGTTTTTTACAAATTTATTTTCCATTACCTTTCTAGTCATTTGTGATTACTGGATAACGATTTTAAAAAATCATTATTATTCAGAACAGTCTGCTAATGAATCATTCAGACATTTTGTGAACCATTTTTGTGATTCATTCAAATGAACCGACTCAAAAGAACACTTTGCTTACAAAACAAACATTTATATGGCTAGCAAGCGAGTTTTACTCTACAAAAGAGCAATAACTAGCTGATGAAATATTTTACAGCTAAATCAAGTATAGATTTTTCCTTTTTTTTAAAGTTTATAATCTATCATTTCTATGATTTTATGATATTGTTACGTCCCAGGACATGTTGTTTCTTTTGTTTATTATATTTGGGGATGTGATTAAGGTTATTGCTATGCGTATTGCTGTTTTTGGTGTATTTCTCCTCTTTTCCCCCCTCTTATTCCGCCATGTTTTCAGCTAACAGGTATTTACGACTGCCACTTGTTCCCAATTACCTTGCTGGTTTCCCTACCGGTTGTGATTGGCAGATGACTGAAAGGAAGTGGTATAAAGTTTCAGTGCTCATTAAGAAGAGGCGAGAGACCAAATTGAGCATGTTGTGTGGAGAGGGTTCCTTTCTCCTGCCCCAGACCCTGTTGTTGTTACCTTTGAAGACTGAATTTGTTGTATGATTGGTGTGCTGTGTGCCACCCAACATTGAATTGTAAGATTTTAATCTATTGAACCAAATTACTTCTTTTTGAGTAGGGAGGCTGGTGCCACCTTTTGTTTAATAGTTTTCTCCTGATTTTGTTTTAGTTAGGGAGGTAGGGAAGTTCCCCGTTTATTTTCTATTTTTTTCTTTGTTGAGCAGGTAAGTTAGTTTTTCTTTAACCATAGAGTCTCAGGAGGGGTTTAAGCCAAAACAACAAACAAAATCCAATTATTTCTATAACTACCGTAATTGTGTTTGTTCTTTATTTCTTACTAAAATAAGACTAAATTTCATTTTACCAGATTAAGTGTCCTGGTTGTAGTGCTGTGGGGTTGGACACAGGAAAACCTCCTTGTCTTTCTCAAATTATTTAACATTGTTCATCATTCCTAATACTCCTTGACCGGGGAGCGATGTAACAATATGAAATATTGACATTTACACTAAGTGCAAATAGCGCATTTTGTTGGCAAAAGCTTTTGACAATAACTCTGCCCACCATTTAAGGTTAATGACAAGTAAAAGGACCTAATAAGGCAGCATCCAATTAATGATTTTTAGAAATATATTAAATAGACTAAATATTTTGTTGTTATTATTGCATACTGTTTTGTAATGTACTACAAAATGTATTCATGCATGTATTACATCAAGGCTGGACTATTGTAATTCTTTATACCATGGTCTTCCTCAATCTTCATTGGCACATTTACAGATGGTTCAGAACGCAGCAGCTAGACTGTTAACTAGTGCAAAAAAAGTGATCATATCTCCAATTTTAGCTTCTCTTCACTGGCTTTCTGGCTTTTTAAGAATTTAATTTAAAATGTTGCTGATTATTTTTAAAGCTCTTAACGGAAATGCACCATCTTTTATTTCTGACCTTATTTATTTAAATTCAGCTCCTAAGTCTCTCAGGTCTGCCAATAAAGCTCTTCTACATGTCCCACGGTCAAGTCTTAAATTGAAAGGTGACAGAGCCTTTGCAGTTTGCTGCTCTCCGGTTATGGAATCAGTTGCCACCTGACATTAAGAGTGCTCCTTCTATTTCTGTTTTTAAATCTAGACTCAAGACACAACTCTTTTACTCTTTTAAATTATGGATTAGCAACTGTTATCTTTGATTTTATGGAAATATTGTAAATATTGAATTTAAATGTGCCCTTATAAATAACATTTACTTACTTACAATACAGACAATGAGATGCAAATACTGTAGTATCTACCACAATTTGCACTAAAGTATGAATAGCATGTTAGGATATACTTTTTATACTTAGTGCAAAAAAAAAAAAAATGCTGTTATTCCCACTTTCCAGATTTCCAGAATGTCCACGACATGGAACCCTGCTATGTTCGATTTCACTTACTTGATGCATGGCTCATTGCCTCTGAGAAACTCCCGTGGTCCAGCACACTCTATGCCATCCAGTGCCGAGCATAACACCTGGGTATGGTTTACATCTTTGTACACTTGACCGCCAAACTACAAGAAAAAGTCAATTGTATGTTTTTAGCTTTGCGACACATACATAAACAGTAGCTTGAAGGGATTTTATTTTATTTTATTTTTTTATTAAAAAGCAAGAGTTCTTCAAGGCTCTGAACTGCAGATTATGGATGCAACATATCTTTCCAATAAAAATGTAGGTAACACTTTATTTTACAGTGTCCTCCTTGTTACACTCACATGTAGTTACTACAGTTACAACTATAAATTATGCATAATTACATGCAGCTAACCCTACAAAAAACCTAATCCTAACCATAACCCTTTATATTAAGATACGCATAGGCCTGGTTTCACAGACAGGTCTTAGATAAAGCCAGGATTAGGCCTTAGGACATTAAAGTAGCTTTTATAAACATGCATCTTGAAACAAAACAATGGCACTGACATATTTTAAGATATTTCAGTACAAGTTGCTTTCAGTTAAAACAGCTCAAACGTGCATTTTAGTCTGGGACTAGACTTAAGACTTGTCTGTGAAACCGGGGGATATAGGCTACTGTACTCAGTATTTAAATGTATAATTGCACTGTAACAATAACACCTTAAAATAAAGTGTAACCCAAATGAACTTGCCTTTACACATCCATAGCCCATCTCCTGAAAGGCAGAGACATTTCCTCCGTGATCGACTGGATCTTGGCAGATTATGAATTCCTCTGGTCTAAATAAGATAATAGCACATGTTCATAAACTAAAACAGCGCCCACTGAACTGTAAGTCGTTCCCCCGTGCTTCAGAAAGATTAAGTGAACTTACAGGTATCGACAGAGGACGACAGGTGATGGAGGGTTGTACTCGTACTGCTCCGTGTGATTTGATGTTTCAGTAGGTATAACACTCTCCGTCACAAGTGTTTCTCCCGGTTGTTCGCTGAACAGAACTGGTTTGCTGGTCGTTACTCTGTTTCCGGGTGGGTCGGTTGAGTTTTCCGAGTGAATCCCGTCCAGACACTGTAAAAGTAGCACTGTAAAGAGCAATAAGAACTGTCCGCATAACAAAATGTAGTTGACTGAAATCTGCGGCATGGTTTCTGAACGGCTAGCTGATCTTTCAGCTAATGAACGAGACAGCAGCTACCTAGCGGTGATTTTGCCAGTCGCATCTGTAAATGGCAGTCGACATTTTACTGGCGGTATTATTTAATATTATGCGACTTGTGTACCATATTGTGACCCAATATGAACCATTTACACTACTACTAGTGAACACAAGCTAAAATTGAGCTGTACATTAGTCAAAATAGGCGGCGCATTGTGATGACGCTATTTGTGTAGCGTTACGTCATTTCACATTCATCTGAAATGTAGTCGAGAGTAGGCGGCTGCAACTAGAAATAAGAAGTGCATAAAAACATCTCATATTTTGAAAAAAATAGTTTGTAGAATTTAATGTTTTACTCTGTACAATGTAAGATCTGTTATATGTTTCCCCAATATCTGTTTGTCTTATGTTTGATGTTAAATGTCATTGTAAGCCTTTATGAAAGTTGAATAAAAATAAATTTAAAAAAGTAGGCGGCTGCGGTGAGGGGTGGAGTGAAAAATGTTTTTATGGGGGAATAGTACTGTTTGTGAATAGTATGTTGTGCTCATTAGGGCAGAATCCACTGTATGACTATTTTATTTAGAAAGAATAATAAAGTTGTTTTTAACTCAGTAGCCCAGTAGATCTTGCACCATCAATTTTTTTTTCCTCTCATGAATACTAAAGGTGTGAGGTTGTATGTAAATTATCTTAAACTATAAATAAAGATTCTCAATGTAAGATTTATTTATTTACATATTATTTAAATTGTATGGTCATCCCCACAATCTTAAATAAACAATTATATTGCTAAGACTGTGATATATTTCATATAGTAAAAATATGCTTAAGTGAGATGTACAGTATAGATTAGCCATATGGTTACTATCAATTACAGACTGTTGTTGAAAATAAATTTAAAAAATGTATTGAAAGATTTCTTAAAATAGAAGTTTAAAACATCTATAGTATAGGGTTGATGTAGAGCAGTTTAAATAATAATAATAATAGAAGTAAAGAAAATAAATGGGAAAACAGAGAAATTGGTATGAAATGTATTTAATGGTTGCTCTGCCACCAATGTTTTTTATGCATTTTTCACACATTTACACAGCAGATAAAGACTAAAGAATAAATAGTATATATTATTTTTGATCCAGACCTTCAGTTGATACATTCCATAGACTTATAATGCACATAATTACAGCTTACTAAATTTGTTGTTGTTCCTGTACAGACATCTCTAGAGATCCCGACACATTGTGTTTTGATCCTCATTAGGTTTTGATCTAAACTCAGTTGATCCAGGAGTTGTAATACCAGCATGCTCATTTGTATCAGTTTCACCATATGGTATAAATACTGAAGTTTGTGGCATTTTTCGGCCATGCACCCACACTGGTACAGGGTAGGGTCTGCATCGGGATCGGTAGCTAACGTTGAGAAAAGGGGTGCGTTGAACCTGGTATGTTGGTACCGCAGAACAGGTGGCAGCAGATGTAGTCATGTAACTCTGTGGATAAGGTAAGACACTTCCATGCGTCGAAACAAGCACATTCTGTGAAAATTAGATCAAATATACTGTATATACTTTATATATTTTTTGTTATAATTTACATGCAAGTTAAAGGCTATAAAACAACACAACATATTTAATTTAGAATGTTGTGTGTCTTTTATATTTTATTATATATGTTTTATTATTTTAAAAAATCAATCATTTTATTTAAATTTTTAGTGATATATTAGGCTTACATCATGAATTATGGACCTACCTGAGAGGTCGTTCTGTGCTGCTGAAAGTTAGGTGGTAAATCTGGCATGCCAGTAAGTCTTTGTTGTGAGGTTGAGACTGAAGTGGTGTGACTTTGACCCTCTCCTTCATTTGACCTTCGAGATAACCAAGGACCAGTTGCTTCAGATGCCAAAAGTGGAAGTGTTCCAACATAATGAAACTGACATAAGTTTGACAAGACTTGTGCCGGCACACGCAGCGAATTAATTAGGCCTGGATGGGGGATGTAATAGGGCCGAGCGAGCGAACCCTTCTGAGAAACATCAGTCACATCAACTGCAAACTTGGATTGTTCTGCATGTTTTTTATCAAAGGGTAAATGTTCAGTAGCCTCCTCCTCACCAAGCTTTTCCTTGTTGTTGACTTCTATGTTCCAATCTCCTTGTATCTTCTCTTTTGAATTGTCCTTGGACTCTTGCACTGTTGTAGAGATTACTCTGGAATTTTGCTCATCTTGAGAAACTGACTGATTCTCATCTTCATTGCTTTCCTTCTCATCTCCATATCCATCAATGTCGCTCTCATTTGTATCTGTAGAATAAATATAATAAAAATATCTCATAAATGTGTGTTAGGAATACCAATATTATTAATAGCCTATAAAATAGATGATAAAAAGCATATATATATATATATATATATATATATATATATAGTATAAATTTAATTCCAATTGAAACCTGTTGAAGTTGATGTAACAACATTAGTTTCTTGAATTAAATAATTTGATGAACTCTGGTCAAAAGATTGGTCGTCTGTGAACACATTGGCTGTTTTTGCTTCCACATCGCACCTCTGATGTAATATCTGTTTCCTAAGTATTGAAAAATAATCATGTCAGTGAGTGGATATTAAAACGATTATTTTCAGACCGTGCATGCTGTTCATAAGTCCACATTGAACATCTGAGATTCAAAATGGAAATAAAGAGAAAGTTTGTTTGTGATAAATTAAAAACAAAGACATGACATAAATAAGAAAGATTGTCACTAATCAAATATGTGAACTCCTTCGTCCCAAAGGTTAATGATCCTTTGTGAATCAATCTCGCATGCTGGAGAACATAATCATCAGGTTTTACACAAAGTTGTGTTCATACAGCTTGAGTGCTGCTGTCATTAAAACAAAAAAGGGCAGACCAAGCCTAAATTCAGAAATGATCCTATGGATAGTTCAACTTTTCAGTAGGCTATAAAGACTGATCATAATTTATCCTGAAAATAAATGAAAATGCAAAATAGAATCATTAAGTTGAATTTTAAACAGGATATTTATAGGCATATTTATGAAATCTAAAATAAAAAAAAACCTGACCTTTTCTCTCGTCTCCCATTTCCGGTATCGCGGAATCCTTTAGCAAATGGATTATTATCGATTTTCAGCTGAGTTATCTGTAACGGTAAGGTTAACGTGTTAATGAAGATATCACATTTTTTAAGTGTTGTAAAAATTGTTTAAAACTTTAATAGGATAATATGTGGTTTCATGGATGAAACATTTGAATCCACCCTGTCACCTTTTCGTTTTGGTATGCCGTTACAGCGATAAATTCAGTCTCAGGAAACACGTATGTTTTGAATGTGCTGTAAGGAAGTTTGAGGATGTCGTTGGCTCGAACGATATGAAACCTCGGCTGATATTTGTGCATGGAGTTTAAAATTGTCTGCAAAACAAAATCATATCCTTTTTCATAATCATTGCACACAAATTATTTTTAAACAATAATTTAAAAACATTTCTGTTTGGATTCCACCATTTTTTTAATATTTTCACACAGAGCTGTTTGATAGGCTACGCAACTTGTTGAATTTTCATAGAGCAATTTGCCTTTTGGTGACAGAGAAAATTAGTTTAAGGTGAAATTTACAATAAAGGTCGTTCATTGTTAAGAATCATATATTAAATAGCCTAGGCCTACTCACAAATCCATGTTTGTCAGATATATTGTTCGTCAGTTTGAGTTTATGAAAGGTGACAGCTTTGGACATCCATTGCTCCCCGATAGCAGGACTGTCTGGGTGGATGTACATTCGTTTGGGCATTTCTGGATCGGCCTTTCCAGCCACCATCCAACGGGAGTTGTGAAACTTGTATCTGAAGTCGTCAGCCGCCACTATATCCATCAGCAGGATGTACCTCGCCTTCCTGTCAAAGCCGCTGCAGCGCACTTTAAACGCTGGAAACATGCGCCTCAAAGAAGCAAAATACATCTTTCACTTGTCATTTGCACTCAAATAACAAAAATATTTTCTAAGAATGTTTTGTTACCTAATGTTCAAATATGGAAACGTTATTTCGTATTCTGAATATTCTTTAAAATTAAAAAATTAGGCTACCAGTTTAAAAAAAAATCTTGGTTTAAGCGAACGTTAAAGGAACAATTTTGCAAACATTAGGCTATGGGACACTTTTGAATCTTCTTTGAACATTCTGCAACGAGTAGCCTAGCTATCATTTAAAATATGTTGCATGAACGTCCAACTAAAACGTTCAGGGGAAGAAAAACTGTTATAGGCCTAGTAACGTTTTAAGAGCATTATTGAAGGCCAGATAACTTCGAACGAACATTCTATTAACTTTACTGTAAAAATGTTCGTTCTCTTAACTTTGAGAGAACTTTGCCAGAACGTCAGTCAAAGTTCTAAGAACCTTATGTTTATGTGCAAGTGTCCAATTCAGAATTACAGTGACACTGACATGCACCGCACAAAATAAATAAATTGCTTTATGAATAGCTGAGATCGTCACGCTGAATTTTTAAAAGACACTCACGTCGTTTTAAAGATTTTTCTTACCTTCCAGACTTTGTTATGACCATCTCCGTGCCGCTTTTGTGAAACTGCCCCCACAGTTCCTTGGCTTCCAGGTGAACCACGGGGTCATCCTCAGGTGTCAGCCCGAGGTCTCTCGTCTCCTCAGAGAGGTGCGCGGGAGAAGCGGCTTCTTTGAGTCCCAGGCGAAAAGAGTTATGGAGAACGTTCGTAAACTGCTGTTTCCCGTATCCAACAGGAAAAAACTGTGACTGCTGATGTCCAAGCATCGAACTAATCGTGAAGTCAGTGGAACTGGCCGGTATAAAGTGATACGCCATTCTCTCAACTTATATTCACTCCATCCCCACAACTCCTCCCTGAAATCTTCAGCATTCACTCCTTATGTGGAATCATGCTAGTTTCAGTGTGTCAGAAGTTGTACTGTTTGTCAAAATGAGTCTCGCGTTTTTGAATGAATCATCCATTCATGCTTTCATGTCTTTGTCCTGTTGAGAGAAAAGCCCAACTGCAGAGACAGTAAAGGTTGTTTTATGGGGTCTCGTGCGCACAGATGAACCCTGGGGACCTTATGCCGGATCTCCAGACAGCATGGTGGTTTCTGGTCGGGACGGGTCAGTCTCGGGTTCTGATTGGCTCCGCGGACACATGCAAACCAACTGTGCTTCATAAGGGCGTGGTAAATCGATTTTTATAAAGAATCAGCTGCAACAAAGTGATTTGATACAAATTGAACATCAGTTGTTCAGAGTTTAGTGCTGCTCATGTTTGTGAAGTGAAGAAAGAATGTAAGGCATTTAAGGGAGATCGGGGCTAGTTGTCACAATTGTGTCAAAAGTACAATTACTTAGATCATGTTTTCTCTGCTAGTGATTTTGTATATTCTAAACCCTTTTATGACACATGAACAAAAATTCCCTATTATTTAATAATAGTTGAATGGCAGAAGAACACAAAATCACACTGAAATACTGTAGGCTACATTCAATCTAAGTCATAGGCCTGGTATGTGTCATTGTGTAGGCCTTTTTGTTTCATAATTAATAATAAGATATATATATATATATATATATATATATATATATATATATATATATATATATATAACTTTTTTTTTTGGCACACACAGCTATAGTCAATATTTTACATTTATACAATTACAATTAATTTGATATTTTTGTACATTAGGCTACTTGTACCATTTTTGAGGATGATCCTAAAACAGATTGTTAAATGGCAGGTTCCATTGTGACAACTTAACCCATATGCAGATATTGACATTTGGAAATAGACCTTGAGAGATATTCTCTGTCCTTATTCTGACATTACTTGATTACAAGTATATGTTATAATGGCAGTACTGTCTGTAGAACAAACAGCAGTGTGTATCCATACAAATATTGCCCTATAACTGATGTTCTTTTTAGGACTGTCACATTAAATTACCCACCCACTCACCTCCCACAAGACCACCCATAATCAATATGTCCCTGTAATCTGTGCAAAAGCACCTAACAGCACAACCACAAACTATAGTCCGACATGAGAAAGCTGTTTAATCTTTACCTCACATATGTGACATATTTCTCATAGTGAAGCACAACCATCTTTTAATAACACAATTTTAAGGGGGTGCCATTAATTATATGTCCCGTGACTTCCGTCTTTTCTTGCTCCCAGACTCCGTCCCATAAGATCATGCAGTGATATGAGTGGGAAGTGACTGAGGATTCAACTGATGTTTGCTTTTGATTGTCCTGGCTGGATTAGGAAGTGTATCCAGTTACACTTTTTTATTGCAGAAGAGTTTTGGCTACACATAAAGGCTCAAAAACTATACAGTGGACTGAGTGAGACCAGCAGAACACAAGCCTCTTGAAACCATCAGTTGTGTAACTTTGTGTTCAACACAACCCATTTGTCTTCTTTGTCATGTTACCAACCACATATTCTAAACCACTCATTCTATAGTCATTTGGATATCAAGGTTTGATGTTTTTGAAGGCTGGGGCCAAACTATCATGTTGACAATTTGATAGTTCATGGGGAAGTCCCATCAGACGCTCTTGCTGTTTTTTTAATGAGGATCTAGTTCTGTTTTTGCATCCTCAAGGCATCAGCATTTTAGCACAGTTTTTTTTCTCAGGGGGAGGCACTAAGAATACATTTCACTAACTGGTGTAACTTTTGTGTTGTTTTTGCATTAGTGTATAGTACAGTCAGTGTAAATACCTGACAGCACATTAGTATCAGGACAGTGTTGAGTTTTATGTCATAAACATTAAATGCATGCGTCTCTGGTGCCATTTTCTCTATTATCTCAGAGAAAAGGAGGTATTTTTGTTATCCATTGTAATTTTTTATTTATTTCATAGACTGCTGTTTTTTAATGATTTTTATTTCCCTATATGTATCATAAACCAAACCAAAAAAAAAGATACTGCCATTCAAAAGTTTTAAAAGTTCATAATTTTCGGTAAGATTAAAAAAGATGTCTCTCACCATGAGCTGCATTTATTCAAACATTCATATTTTTATTATTATTACAATTTAAAATAACTGTTTTCTGTGTGTGTGTTTATGATTAAAAAAAACAGCTGTTGTATTGACTAAGGGTGGTGAAAACTCCCCTCACAGAGATACAGCTTTATTTTGAACATTGCCTTCATTCTGAAGCATTTAAATTATTTCACGCCCTGCTTCTGTAATGGGTAAATCTGCAAATTTATGACAACGCTCTGCTATGACAGCTTTATGTCCTGTGTTCAGCTGCGCTGCCATGGTGGCTGCGAGTACAGAGAAAGATCCAAACACCGGATTATGAGAGATATGCCATCTGCGGCCATCCACTACTGGTGACCCAATCTTTATTGGGCAAGGAGCAACCCTGGCTGTCAATCATCCCTACTTCAAAGCAGGCAGAGATCTGTGGAAGGGAGAGAGCAGAGAGCTGATGCCAGTCGGATATTTGTGAGAACACTAACAGGCATTGTGTGTAACTTAACACCAAGGATAGTTGCTTTAAACTGTACCACCACCGAGTACTGACCATTGAGATGTGGCTGGTTATGAAGCTGCAAAGTTCTAAACAAACTGCTTTAAATTTTGTAAGTACAATCAATTTGGATGTTTAAGTAATTTCAACTTAAATTATATTAAACTGACTTTAAAAAATGAGTTGAAACTTGTATAACATAAAATTTTTTGAAAATTGCTTAACTTATTTTGATCAGTCAAACTTAAAGCAATGTCAAAACATGTCATAATTTATTGATCATATAATTTTTTTAATTATTTTGTAATGTTAGTTGAATTTATAATACACCTATTTTTACTATTGCAAGCATTGTGGTATCTTTTAATCAATCTTCATACATACAGTTTTTTGTAGTAGCCTATAAGAAGTTATTAGCAGCAATAACAATCAGCTCACGATTCACGAATGTTACTAAAGAGACAACCTTGGGAGAGGGTCCTCAATAAGCATTACAACAGTAAAAGTATAAATGTGATTCATTTTGCAGACGTGCACATGAAGGGATTGCGTTTTGAGAATATATCCATGAGGAAAAATAAAGGATAACACAATCACTGAATGTTAGTAATTGAAGTTACTTTCCTCCAGAAATGTGGCCATCTCTCAAACACCTCAGCTGTTTATTTAGAGGGACTGTGATGAATAGTCGGCCGCTTACAGACTGGTGTGACTGGACATGTTTGGACTGTGGAGGTGGGAGGAATGTAGTTAAACAGTGGCACTGAGAAGGTGTGAGGAGAGAGAGAGAGAGAGAGAGAGAGAGAGAGAGAGAGAGAGAGAGAGAGAGAGAGAGAGAGAGAGAGAGAGAGAGAGAGGTTGCAACAGAGCAGAGGTTCAGAGCATGTCATGCTGTCAAATTGATGGTGCTGCTTAGAAACAAAAACAGGACAGGCAGGATTTTTTTTCCCCACCTAATTTTTTAATGACCACGTTCAAGATTAAGTAAACAGCAGAAATCAGCACATCTCTTCAGACAGGCTTTCTGGGAGCAGGTCCAGCAGCAGATGAATGAGCACTGAGGGAAATGAAAGTAAATGACTGATTGTGCAGTGAGTCTGCAGTGTAGTCATCAGTCTGATTCAGTTTACATCAATTTACATTTCATGAAGAACATCACTTCCTGAAATATTGTTTATTAATAGATAAATACACTGTCGTTCAAAAATATGGGGTCAGTAAGATTTTTTTTGAAAGAAATTAATACTTTTATACAGTATGGATGCATTAGATTCATTAAAAGTGGCGGTAAATACATTTATTATATTACAAATGATTTCTGTTTCAACTTTCTATTTGAACTTTCTATTCGTCAAAGAATCCGGGACAAAAACATCACATTACAATATTGCGTTACTCCCTTAGTTACTTTTTTTAGAAAAGTAATGTGTTGCGTTACTTTTGCGTTACTTTTTTCCACCTGGGCTGGGCTTGTTTTTTTTTATAACAAAAAAGTTATATTTTTGGGCACATGTAAAGACCCATTCACACCAAAAGTGAAATAATAAGCCTCAGGCTGAAGGAAATGCACATTTACTCCTGTACAGTAGAGGGCGCCGCTCAAACAAACCTTTCAGCTGCTGTTCTGGATAACAGGAGAGAAAAGAAAAAAATCATATAGTCATTTCTGGTTGTGGTTTAACCCAAGGGGGTAATCCACCCGTCTATGAATCCACCAGCCGGAAACTGAAGTCTCCCCGGGGGCGATATTTTTTTTCACAGGATGGTAGGGGAAGACTCATGAATATTCATTAGGGAACTCATCCCTGATTGTTCTGATGACCTACCCCTAACCCCGCCCCTAAACCTACCCGTCACTGGGGGTCTGATGACTTACCCCTAACCCCGCCCCTAAACCCGTCACTGGGGTTAAGACCAATCAGGGATGAGTTCCCTAATGAATATTCACGAGTCTTCCCCTACCATCCTGTGAAAAAAAATATCGCTCCCCGGGGGCCGCCATTGGCTAACAAGCCTTCACCTACTGTTAGCATCCCATTGACTCCCATTCATTTTTGCGTCACTTTGACAGCGAATAACTTTACATCTGAGACGTTTAAAGACTCCATTTGTCCATTGTTTATTTCTAAAGAAACACGACAATGTATAAAAGGCTCCATTACCTTGTATCTTACGTTATGGCCCCGTAGAAGCCGTTTTTGTAAAAATAGGCTAACGATTGCGTCATAACCACTCGACTCTCTGTCGCACAGTAGAGAAATTACCGTATAGACAGAAGTAGACGCTCGCGCGCAATCGGGGGGACGTGGAGGCATAAAGTCAAGGGAGAAGCCCATAGAGTGTCATAAAGTTGCTCCTGCTGCTAGCTCATGAACAGCTAATACTCACGCTCTCCGGCTCTGCAAGATTCGGAAGGGAATGATTCAGGTTCCTCTCTTGGCACAGCAACTAGAAGACGTACAAGTTGCTCACGTCACATCTACGTCGTCAAGCTCAGTTTGAGACTGCGCAGTTCGCTTGGCAATCAGGAAGTGAGTGCTTCTATTTGACTTCACTTTTCTCCGTTGAAGTCTATGGGGTCGCTGTGTCCATTTCTTTTACTGTCTATGGGTTTAACTGAATCATCGAAGGTCAGAAGCAACATTGGTCAATAAAGTGAGGAAAAAATGCAAAAAAAAACTATTTTATTTAACATATTTAGTTATTGGAGGTGTGCTTAGTATTCTGATTCTGCATTTCACTGATTTTATTCATTTAGAGGAATATTGAATCTTTTTTCTGAGATGAGTGAAATGTACGCCCACATTTAGTCTAGAACTACAATGACCATCATGTTCACACACACACACAAACAACACCTCTCCACTTCTATTTGTCTCAACATGGGGACGAGAGAGCTGTCAGTCAATAAATGGAAAAACAAAGTAACTTGCGTTACTTATTTGCAAAAGTAACTCAGATATTTTTGTTGTAAATTTTAAAAGTAATGCGTTACTTTACTAGTTACTTGAAAAAAGTAATCTGATTACATAACTCAAGTTACTTGTAATGAGTTACCCCCAACACTGATTATAAGTGAACCTCAAGGAACATATTCAAATTTTCAAATAAAAATAAAACATGTGATGACCCCTTTTATAATAAAAAGAAATGTTTCTTGAGCAAAAATCAGCATATTATAATGATTTCTGAAGGATCATGTGACACTGAAGACTGGAGTAATGATGCTGAAAATTCAGATTTGCCAGCACAGGAATAATTTAAAAATATATTGCAATAGAAAAGTATTAATTTAAATTGGAATAATATTTCACAACATTATGTTTTTATTGTATTTTTTATCAAATAAATGCAGCGTTGGCGAGCATAAGAGACTTCTTCCAAAAACATTACAATTTCTTACCAACATCAAACTTTAGAATGATAGTATGTGGTAAATACATAAATATTTAGTCGGAGATCAGAGAGATCAGTCTATAGACTGACTAAAATAAATATTGTAAAATATTATATGTCGGTATGAGAGTTTGTATATACTGTATCACTCTCAGTACATTTCAAGTTCATTGCTAATCTTGTTAAATTATATCTGCATTTGAAAAAGCTAAATGTTTGTCCTTCTACTTTTTTGTAGATTCTTATAAAATTGGATATATATTATTGTCACACCGATCTTTGAAGGTTCAAGTTTATTCCCACATTTTAAAGAATAAAAGAAATCAGCTTGAAAATAAATGAGACCCGAGTCTCCTTTCAGCGGAGCCCAGGTGAAAGCTTTTTTATTTTATTATTATTTTAGATCATTTTGTGATCTTTTTTTCAAACAACAAAAAAGACACATAATAAAAAAATCCGTTCCGTTCTGAAGGTTCTGTGCATTTTCTGAGAAATGCTTCATAGCACATTGTTCAAGGCAATGAGAAAAACATCTTATGTGATTGTACTTGATAAAGAAAGAACTCAATTTCATTGTACATCTGCACTTCGAGAATCAAATACAACTTTCTTGCACAGATATTGATCAATGTCAGAAGGTCAATGATAACTGGGTTGAATGCTTTGATTCAGATGAAGGTCAGTCCTCAAGAACCATTGAAACTATTCAAATACTGGCTTTGTTCATACTGGGTGGCAACCACAATCTGCCTCATATTGAGCACAGATATATCATCAGTTCTGCTGAAATCTTCTGTCTGTATTTTTGTTTATTATTTTATGAATCCAAATTAAGCTCTTTGCTGAACAGTCGTTGGGTCCTATTTTAACGATCTAAGTGCATGGTCTAAAGCGCACGGCGCAAGTGCACTTAGGACATGTCCAAATCGACTTTTGCTAGTTTAATGACGGGGAAAATGGTCGGCGCGCCGGGCGCATGGTCTAAAAGGGGCTGTCCCTCTCTTAATGAGTAATGGGTGTGTTTTGGGCTTTACGTGCAATAACCCAACCTGAGTCTCATCTCCCATTCCCTTTAAATGCCAGTTGCGCTCGCGCCATGACGGATTTGCTATTTACATATTTGATAATGGAAAGACCTAACTTGTAACTCCAGAGCGCAAGCAATCTAAGGGGCAAGCAGGATTCCACCATATCTTTACGTACACAATAATAATCTTTTACATTGCATACTTTTATTTTTTTTAATATTTGCCATGTTCTTGTGCTGCTGTGCGTCCCTGTGTTTAATAAGCAGTGTACGTGCATCGTATTGCACCGGGTGTATGATAGGGCCCAATGTCTTTTAAAAAATGGCCTCTGTAGATCATGATTATAAATAAAAACTGAAGGGAAATCAAAAAGATTTAATGGGAGTGACACTGTAGAACTGATCTGGGATCTTTGTCGAAGTATTTTTTTTAAATGTAAATGTTTTGAAATTCTTCAGGGAAAACTGGCCCCGAATCTGCTCTTTGAGGGCCATTGTGAGGCTCAGGGGATACAGCTCATTGGAACGCAACTAATGTCATGAACACCCACACCAAAAAGACTGTATTGATGTTTTTGAGCAGTGAAAACCTACTCTGGTAGATTAGGAAAGGTCTGCCAGGCTCAGTAAACCTGTGATTAAAAGCTGTAGTAGTCCTTAGAGTATTAAACATGAATCTGGGTAATGAACACAGAGGGAAGGGGTAAATAAGGGAAGCTTTTCAGTAAATGAAATTATATAACAACATTGTTTACTTTGGAGGTCTTACATTCAGCATCTGATATTCTGGTTTTTGAATGTAGGCCTATGTTTATTTAGAATTGAAAGGAACTTCAAGACTTTTGTTTTGTATTAAATTCTGATTTTTTTTTTACTGAAAATATTCTGTAAATCAAATAGCTTAAAAAGTATGTACTGTGACCAGAAGATTATTGTAGTAAGCAGTTATAGCTATATATATATTTTTTTTTTTTTTTTTTTTTTTTTTTTTACAGTATACATGGGGGTAAAGTTACGTCAGCAAAGGTTTTTACTTTGTGATTTTACTAGTTCTGGGATGGACAAAACCACTGGTTGTCACTGGCATGCAATGAATTCTGGGGTAGGTAAGGCCGTGAAGGGTCCATCTGATGTATCCTTCATTTCCCGCGAAACGGAGGGCACATTTCGAGGCCGCATTTGAAGGAGCCTTCGAAATGGGACAGCCTTCATTGCGCCATGGTGACACAATCATCCTTTAAATGCGCCCTTCGATTGAAGGATGCAGCCTCTGAATTTGGACGCAGCATACAGCTCTGGACATGGCCGTCGCTAGTGGGGTGAAAGGTGGTGACAATAATAGGGGCCCCCACTGCCCAGGGGGCCCCACAAAATCCAGGAGTTATATAGGCCCCTGTTGTATGAATAATTAGAATATGTATATTAGTTGTATATTATATGCCTGAGATTTAAATGAAAACAAAAAAAACATGCAATTTGGTAAAATATTTTTTCCAAATATCTTTTTCTCTTACCTCAAAATGGTTTAGTCCGATCTAAAGTATTTAGGCTATTAATTATTCAGTCAGTGACAAACATCAGATAGACCCAATAAAATTGTAAGTCCCACCCCAGCTCGTGAACAGAACCAATCAGAGTTGAGGCGGCAGAACGATAAACTTGGTGGAAGAGCTGGAGGTTGACTGACTGAAAAATGTCGAGGAAAAGAAAACATAAATCAGGGTACCAGAAACGCCATGAAAAGAAGGAGAGGGAGGCCAGGAGAGTTGTTGTATCCCTGTCGATAAAGACGTTATAGGCCTATTGTTATTTCGCTGGGAATAAGAAAACTACCCTCTGCAGCCTGCCGGGGACTGTCACGTTTCATTATCGGTCCGCAGTGCGCACCACAATCGAACAAATGATTACATGATCAAAATCCCTGTTTTTTTTTTACACTATTGTAAATAGAGTTAAAAAAAAAACAGGTTTGACAGGTTGACGGGTTTTCTGGTTGATTTTTTGTCCTGAGACTTCCAGAGAAGATATAGGACTATGTAGCCTACATTTCTTACATTTAGACCACTTCTATTATTGATTGCTCTCAGGTGAAGAGAGTTTCAAGCAACAAAAAGTGTTTCTAAAAAACATTGCCTCCTACCTTTAAATCTCTTTGTAAAAGCTCTTTTGTCAGGTATACCTGGTAAATATATCAACATTATACCTGCAAGGAAATTCCTTTAATTCCAACAAATGTGCATGTGAGATGAATGTTTTTAAAAATAAATATTTTTAGATGTGTTTTATATAAATATTTTAAATTTCAGATTTTATTAAACGCAATAATAAAGTTGATTGTAATTTTAGGATTTAATGCATATACTCAATAGAAGATTGTATGCAGTCTAAAAGTTTCTTCAGAGGAGCCCTTGAAGCTTTCTTTGATTTCCATATGTCATCCATTTCTTAATAAGATAATAGTTCTAATGTGTGAAAATTGATTTCCTTCCCTTTGCCTCTTGAATTGTTTTTCTATTTCTGTTTGCTTCAGACAAGTGATTTACTCCCTTTATATTAAAATGCCTGGATCGATTTTGCAATGCAATAAAGCCAATAAAACTATGTTTATTTAAGCTTTGCGTGGGCTTTGGTGTGTTTATTTGCCAAAGTGAATGGGTCAGGACAAAGTACATTGTGAAAGGAGAATCAAAAATCAGAAAGGGATAAGCTAAACTGTGCTTTATGTGTGTGTGTGTGTGTGTGTTTTTTTAACCGTTTCTGGCACATTTTGTCTCCTGACACTAAATTTCTTAGCAAAACAACATACTGGCAAATATATATTTTTCAACATCAAACAAAACCACTTTTACTACTAATACTTAGCCATAGTTAAATACTGTACGATAGATAGATAGATAGATAGATAGATAGATAGATAGATAGATAGATAGATAGATAGATAGATAGATAGATAGATAGATAGATAGATAGATAGATAGATAGATAGATAGATAGATAGATAGATAGATAGATAGATAGATAGATAGATAGATAGATAGATAGATAGATAGATAGATAGATAGATAGATAGATAGATGCACAAAGGTTCTCTGGTCTAAGTTTGACCACAGTATGGATCTAAGAGCTTGAGAAATGTTTGGAATTTATCATGTCTGCCTGTGAATCTGTCACAAACCTACAATTGTTTCCCAGCATCCAGTTTACTCTAGTTTCAGTCCCTGTGGAGCAGAGACTATTCTTCCACTGCACCCATTGTTGACTCTGAGAGTGTCTCTTTGAAGTGTCTCTCCAGAATGTGTGTGTGTGTGTGTGTGTGTGTGTGTGTGTGCGCTTTTCACAATACATTGTTTCAAAGCAGCTTTACAGAAAGTGCACAAAAGCTTTGACAAAGCTTTGAAAAGATCGTTCGTGATAAGTTTTGTGCCTTTTTTGAGATGGTTCTCAATGCAGTACATGAAATCCACGGATCCAGATCCAGATCCAACTCCTCCCACCTTACATATACCTAAACCCCATCTCCGCCCCCTGATCCCTAAACCCACCCCTAATCCTACCCATCTCCACCCCTTGGATCTTGATCCGACTCCTCCCCGTGGATCTCATGTACTGCATTGAGGTGCTATACTGGCTTTTTTTGGAAACGTGCAAGGTAATCCAGTTAGATGAATAAAAGATGATTTCACGGATGAATTTTAATATATAACAAAATAATAACTAAATCTTATAAAAAGAAATAACTTGAAGATTATATTTGTAAAATTAAACGATTAATTTTAAGAACAATAATAAAATCAAAATATATTACTCAAATGAGTAAAGTATAACTAAATGTTGTTATCGATGAGATACTGTATAAGTAATACAAATTGAAGTCTATAGAAGAATGAGTAAATAGCAGGGCCCCGAGATCTTAAGAATGCCAGAAGCCAATTGCTCTTAAAACCCCAGTGAAAAAGTTGCACTATTTATACTGAGGAGGAGTCCCTTTGGGGCCTATTCTGCATATGTTAGCACTTATCAGTATGTTTATCACCTGTCATACCCTAAAAGTCATGATGACCTCACAATTTGCAGCAGTTTGGAGCAGAGAAGCCATTGTGGTTTTGACACCTTTAAGAGAATACTGAAGTTTGTCCATTATCGTATGTCTGCAGAGAACACTATTACATAAACATGTAACTTTTCCTGCAAATGTGTACCATAGCCAATTCTAAGAAAACACAGCCGATAAACACCCGTTCTGACAACACAGAAGAGCACAAAAGATAATACAACAGTACAATATCAGCTTAAAAGAATAAAACATACATAAAAGAATGATTACCCAACATGATGAATATAATGATTAAAGAGTATTAAAAAGGAATATGACAACTATGATGAATAAATGAACACATAACTACATGAGTAAAATAATAGATTCATAAAGAAAATAGATTAATACAATTCTTAAAAGTAATAAGAGAAAAATAATTAATAATCAAAACTAATTATTGACCAAAACCAAGTATGAACAAATTTGAAGACAAATATGCATATTTATATAATTATGCACTACTGTTCAAATTTTGATGTCAATAAGATTAGTAGCCTACTTTTATTCAGATGGGATGCATTAACTGATCAAAAGTAACAGTAAAAACAATTTGATGCTATAATGTTTCTATTTCATATAAATGGTGTTCTTTTGAACATTCTATTCAGGATCATGTGACACTGAAGACTGGAGTAATGGCTGTTGAAAATTCAGCTTTGCCATCACAGGAATAAATTACAATTTAACCCTAAAACAGGCAACGTGTCTCACGAGATACATCGTTTGTATTGTCTTTTTTGGGGCATAAGAACAATTTTTTCATCAAATTCTTTTATCACTTATGACAGCCTGGTCTGTCTTGAGTATGCTGGTCACATGATTTGCTTCAAATTTTTTGTGATCAATTAGTCAGCCTGACCTAAATCCAACATGGCTGCCAGTGGTGCAGAACATTCAGATTTTGAGATAAGTAGGCCTAAATATATATTAAACTTACTTTTCTTCTAAAAAAAAAAAAAAAAAAAAAAAATACTGCTAACATTAATTGTGAACATTGTCTTAAGGTGCTGAAGGAGAAAATTCAGTAATATGTTGTTCATGTTGTTATTTAGCACGTTTTGAAATGTATGTGTCTCCTGAGACACGTTGCCTGTTTAAGGTATAAAAAGGGATTAAACTAGCTCTATTAAAATGCACTATTCAAACTTAAATGATTGTAATTCAAGAATGCTTTGGAATATAGACCTAATTTTGGTCTTGTTTTAAAGAAATCACTCAGAAGTGAAAGCACTTTAAAAAATGAAAGTATGAAAAAGTTAAGGAAATTTAAATCTTACATTAAATCAAATATACTGTACTTAATATTTATTCTTTTTTATAAAATATGTATTTTACAAAATATTTTTTACTATGAAATTAATATAAAATCAAAGCCATATATCTAACCAAGTTGTGTTCCAAATTTGAAAGTTCCCGTGAGATTTTGTTTAGGCATAATACCAAAAATAGCCACCGGGTAACTTACATTCCATTGAATTTAATTGAATGCATTCTGCCATAACAAATTAATAAAATTCTGTCCAAATATCACTTCTGTCACAAAATATGGAACCTTGAGACTCAGACCTTTCTGACAATATGTGTTTTGTCAAGATTAGAAAAGGTTTTGATCATAAATTATGAAAAATGACGATGCCCAAAAGGGGAGGAGCCCATTAAAAGAATTTAGAGTACCGTTTCTATGGTAACACAACGTCCAATTTCAAAACGGGTTTCACGGGCTGAATCTTGAGTTCGTAAGCTTTCGAATGATATATAGATCAGGTGAAGTATGGGATATATAATTGTTTTAAACGGCAGCAACAGTTAATAGATTAATGACTTGGTCCTTTTTTTATACCCTAATCAGACAACGTATCTCAGGAGACACAATTCATAAAATCCAAAATATATAAAAATTAAAAATATATATATTTTGGATATGTTTTATTTAAGTCCAGATGATATAAATAATGAAATGAAATTATTTTTTGCTTAGCATTTTCCACTCTTTCCTGTTTAAGGGTTAAAATAGAAAATACGTTTTTTTTTTACGGTAGTAGCTACTAGTGATATTTTACAATAGCTTTTACTGGATTTTTTTTATTAAATGAATGCAACTTTTGTGAGCATTCCTTTCAAAAACATTAAAAGGAATTTTATCTTAAAAAAAGTCAGTGAGCCAGATATAGTCAGCACAACATTCCGGTATGATGCAATGAATAAATAAATAAAATGAGCAGACGACAGCCTTGCTTTAATGTTAATGAGGCATATTGATCAAAGTCGACAGTAAAAATCGGCAGAGAGATAATGGGTGAGTGGAGGCTTCCTCTGGGAGAAGACGTCAGACCTGGAGTGAATAAAGGCCTTCTTCAGTAGAGGAGGATAGTTTGGAAAATAACTCTTAACCAAAGTGACTAATATTATACTAATATTCTTCAGCTGAACAGCAGGTTAACAAATAACCAAACAGAGTTTTATATATATATTTTTTCCATTATTTATAAATAATATCTAAATAATATAAAACAATTTAATGTAAAGAAATATTTTATTAGAACAAAATGTTATTTAAAAATATTTATATCTAATAAAAACGAGGAATAACAAATGAATTATTTGTAGACTGTTAAAATGGCAAAAAATAAATAAATAAAAACATGCACTTTCGCTGTCAAACTGACACTTAAGGAATCACTATTGGTGTGAATTATTGATTGAGACAGGCATTCTGATGAGGATGGCTTTGGAGCAGTGCTATTTAATTAAGGAAATGTATTCTTTCTCTTCCGCTCCCTTTTGTCAGCACAAACACCTCAATGGAAGAAGAGGCGCACTGAGGACACCTCAGCACAAAGAGGCCCATCATTCCTCATGCAGATGCCCTTCCTGCCTGTAATTACGGCCTCGGATTCAAACAGCGTCAAAATCTATGTCTGAAGGTGTTCTTAATGTCTGCGCTGAGATATACAAACTGCAAATTATTCACAGGTGGACCATTTCTCAGTGTAGCCTGCTTTAGAAAAAATATATTAAAAATACTTACCGTGTCTGCAATGTAGATATCCTTGTTAGCATTAAAATACTAAATAAATGACTTCGCTTCATTATAACGTGCTCAACGAATCCAGTGCTGAATGAACAGGTGCAGCCTGATGTGAAATGGTCTGTGTCAAATACAGCATTACGGACCCTGAGTAATTGGCGATGGAATATAAAAACAGCAGGTGATATTGACCTCACAAAAATGGATTACACTGAATGAGGGCCAGTGAAGCAGCTGCAGGCAATGGTCTATACTGTAAGACAACAGAGAGTTTTAAGGGTTAAAACTTTATTTACTAGCAAAAGTAAGTAATTCAAACCTGTTTTACTCGACTCGTCTGCATTAAAAAAACGTCACATAAATGTGGAAAAATCAATGTAATGTAGAAAAAAGAAGAAGGAAGAAACAAGTTTTAGCTAAACTGAATGGATTTGCTGTGTCTCTGCAGCAGATATCTGTCTGTATACTCTGAATTGGAATATCTTTGCTCAGAAACTGCTCATTATAACTTTAGGGAATTTTTTTGGTCCCATACATAATCCTTGACTATCTTTACACCTCCTTATCTTGTGTCTAGTTGAATGAAAAGTGCTGGCAAAGACAATACATGTTAATCATGGTGTGGCTAACATAGAAAGAGAAACGGAAAGATCAAAAAGCAAACAAAGATTCATGATCCAAGATTCAAAAGAAAGGTGCAAGGCAAACCTTTGAAAGATGAGTTCTGTTTTATGCGCTTAATATTCTTGGGATATCCTCAAGAACAGCATATTCCACTTTTGTTTTTACATCTGATCTGTGATATAATCTACAGAAGATCTGTAGATCTGTAAATATTTAAATGAAATGTAGCTTTGTTGCACGGCATCCTTAGTATCATTGATTTTAGATTTAGCCACCCCTCATAAAAACAAAAAAACAAACCTGTGGTCATTTTACATGTTGGAACCTTCCTGACTAGGTGGGCTGTTCGATTTAAAGTATTCAAAGTTCCTACAGTTTTGTTGTTGTTTTGTTTTTAATAATGTAATGGCAAATGTTATGGAATAAAAGCAATCGAGCTGAGAAATACAAGCAGAACTTTCTAATGTCTAAATTGTCAATTTAGACATTATATTATTTTTTACAAATTCTAAATGTCTTTGTTGTAAAGTAAAATAAATAAAAACGTACACTCCGTTAAATAATACTATGTTTATTCATATAATTTCTTAGTTTGGATTCATATTTAATGTTTATTATTATTATATTTTACTGACTGCATTTGATCTCTAATTGAACAAGTTCTTCAGTGCCAAATTTTCCCAAGACTTCCCAAGACTGGTAATCAAGCCTTCATAAACCTGATAGAGGAAAACAGTGTGTGGGAAAAGCAGAGGAGGCGACTCAGTGAAGTAACCTGAGCTGGTATAAATGGTATTTTCTATCTTGCCTGATTAGGTATTACAGCTTAGGCGTGAACATGTTTCCCTCTGATTATAGCCTAAAGAGGCCATCAAACTCAAAGCCAAACTTTAGTCCAGCATGCTGTCTGCTAGTGTAGTGCGACCTGCCACTGTACAGGTTGGACTCAACAAGGAAACCTAATAACTTCACGAACACCCACAGAAAAGGTACCATATTCTGAAAACACCTAAGCAGTGATGCACTTAAAGCAGTGAGGATTTGTGTGCAGAGAGTATAGGCCAACTAAAAACTCAAGGGTGAACTAAAGATAATAATAATCTGTAACTCAAAATACAAGAGGTGAGAACTAGGCCTATTCCAGTCCTCGGGTGACCTCTAGCGGTGAGTAATTTAAACTGCTGCCAGTATGAAATGTCAAACACCTCTACAAGATGGATTGTATTCATTGCAATAATAACACATTTTATAACAATAGGAGAACACATTATTTTTGACTGACTGTAAAAGTGAGTGTGCTATTTTACTTAGAGCCTATTTAATCAATTGCTTATTGATTTTTCTGGTATTTAAAGTTATTATTTTTAGTAGCCTAACTGAAATAAAAAAGCACAACCCTCTTAATCTTAAATTGTTATAATATCATCACATTTGTATAATATCTGTAAACAAATCAACACAATAAAACCAAACTGGCAGCTAGATATACCAGTGTGGAGCATTTTTTTTAAAGTAGGCCCACTTAAAAATGTCAGCTTATTTGAATGACAAATATTTGCTTAGGCCTAAATGTACTAAACAAACAACTGACCAAGAATGACAAGGCATATGGGGCATGATGATTTGCATAATAGTTTAGATAGCCTATGTAAATTAAATGTAAATATTTGGAAGTAAGATTTAGATTCAGAACGCAGATTTAGATTATCATTTTAACATTTAAAATAGTTTTTTAGCCTCAATTGTTTTCTGAGCATATTCTTATTTTATTGGCACACATACTCACCAAACGCAACGCAGGGAAAACGGTGATTGGTCGAAAATATGATTGGCAAGACTGTGAACCAACCATTGCAGTGCACGAATGAAAATAAACCAATAGCGACAAGGGGCGGACATTTTGAAGTAAACGAGGAAAAATGGCGACCACCGCGATGAAGTTGAACGGGACTATTTACACAACTGTAATGAATTTGCCGTACAGTCTGGCAGACAAAATTAGACTATCTGTGTTATTAGTTTTAATACTCACTTTTGCGAGTAGTAGTTCTGGAGAAAACACACTTGAAGATAATGCTTATGAATTTCTCAAGCGAGAGTATTCGCTGACTAAGCCGTACCAAGGTAAGCGTCTATTCCTATTCGCCCAGTTACGTTAAACCGGTCCCCTGCCAAAAGTGGCACCTGTTTCAGCAAAGTCATCTAGTTAAGAAGAAAATAGTTCAGTGAGACCACAAGTTTATTGTTAGGACGATAACTGTCTCCTTTTTTTTCTTTTGTTATTTTTGGTTGTCATTTTCTTGCTCTCGAAAGAGTGGCTGTTTTATTTCGCAACTGCAGTGATTTCTCACGTCGTCCATAGGGCGGAAGTTCAGGACAAGTGTAGATAGTCCGGTTCATATGCTTTATTAAACAACGTGAACGTGTATTTATTGTAACTTTTATCTTGAACTATCCCTTGCATTTACTCATACAGCTTGAGGGATATAAGGTCATGGTTATCTAGAAACAAAAATAAAACATGCTAAATAAATAAACAGACAAAAAATATTATGCTAATGTTAAGATGCTAAACACGTATATTTGTTCGAGTGTGTGTGCGCATCCGTGCGTGCATGCATGCATTTACATTTAGTTTAAAATGTTGGTGTATGCTCACAGGACTGGGCTCCTCCAGCTCCTCACACTGGGAGTTCATGGGCAACACCATGATCATGCCTGAACACATACGGCTGACACCAGACTTGCAGAGCAGACAAGGAGCTGTGTGGAGTCGCATTGTGAGTTTGAATGACAAGAAAACCTGAAACGCCACCTTGGGTTGAATCTAGAGCTATTAGGTAGCTCAACCAAAGAGCTTCTTGAGATGATGTGTAATAGTCAGGCTTGTTAATCAGTGTGTTTGTGTATGTAGCCCTGTTACCTTAGGGACTGGGAGCTACGAGTGCAATTTAAGATCCATGGAGAGGGCAAGAAGAACCTGAATGGGGACGGCTTTGCAATATGGCTGACTAAAGAGAGAATGCAAATTGGTAAGAAATCATCATTATTTCAAATTTTCCAAGTATAGATTTTTCCATGATATGACTATTATGGCTTTTTTGTTCTCTGTGTTTTCCTCTAGGACAAGTGTTTGGAAACGCAAATCTTTTTACTGGTCTGGGTGTTTTTGTAGACACTTATCCGAATGATGTCAAGCAGATTGAGGTATACCGCCACTAAACATTAGTCACTGTATTACCATAGTATACAATATCATGTCCTTATCATAATATGTCATGTCAGCTTTAAAAGTAATAAGAAACCATTTATTAACCAAAAAGTGTTTGTTATATCATAGTGAAATTGTTAAAATAACATAACCCCTGGCCTGAAAGTAAGAAATAATCTAACCTGTTTAATTTCCGTCTCTTTTTAAGAGAACGTTTCCTTTTATCTCTGCAATGGTCGGGAATGGGAGTGTAGAATATGAACATGAACGAGACGGACGGTCTACTGATCTTGGTGGCTGCACTGCTCACGTTCGCAACGTTGAATATGACACGTTCCTCTTGATCAGATACATGAAGAACAGACTTACAGTAAGAGACAACTTTAGATTCTGTGTTTCTTTATTCAGCCAAAGAGTAATACAATACAGGTGCATTGCCGCACCAGTTCAGTCTCTTATACTGCCATGATGATACTCAAGACATGATGGGAAAGGGTAAATTTTCTTGATCTCGTGGTGATGCGGATAATGGAAGTATTGTTTAGACAGATGTTGGAAAGCAGCCTTCAGTTCCATTTGCACCTTCATCTGCTGTTCTGTCTTTCAGGTTATGATGGATACTGATGGGAAGCAAGAGTGGAAGGACTGTCTGGACATGCCTGGAGTGAGGCTGCCACAAGGGTACCACTTTGGGGTCTCGTCAGCCACTGGAGATTTATCAGGTTAGGACCATCCTTTCACTCCATTTTAGTCCGGCAGATATTCAAATCCTATCTGAACCAAAATATGTATCCTATATTCACCCAAAAATGAGTTAGTTCACCCAAACATTATCCAATAATTTACTCACCTTCAAGCCTTGGTGTATATGATTTTCTTCTTTCAGCCAAACACAATTGGAGTTATATTAAAAACATATCCTTGCTCTTCCAAGCTTTATAATGGGAGTGAATAGAGCCTGTTTTTGAAGCCGAAAAAGTGCATCCATCCATCATAAAAGTAATCCATATGGCTCCAGGGGTTTAATAAAGGCCTTCTGAAGCAAAGCAATGCGTTTGTGTAAGAACTAGGGCTGACTTCTAATAGTCGAGGATTCGACGATTCGATTCGGAGAGGTCTGATTCGACTATGAACCTCATAGTCGAATAGTAGGCAAGTGTTATGAGGGGTGTGACGTTATTATATAACCGTGAGACCGACGGTTATAGTTGAACACCGTCATTAGAACTCTATAACCGCCAAAACCGTGCTATTAAAATATTTTTTATCATAGAGAATGTTTAAATACTAATATCATCTTACGAGGGAAACGGAGGCGGAGTTAGTGGTGAGTGCTGGAGATGATTCGGGAGAGGTCTGTGCACCTTTACCGATCAGAGCGCGCGCTGACACGGAGTAAAGCCTTGTTTATACTCGAGCGCGAAGGTGCGGACGGCAAAAAAATGACGCGTTGGGTGCGCAAGACCGGCAAGACCCCATTTTGCTTGGCTGTGTGCACAGCTTTTTTTGTAACAGCGCGCGCGACGCCGCATCCGAGGATGAACGACTTCAAGCGGAATCTGCCCGAGCATGTAGGCTACGTCTCAACGCACCGGCACGCAGTTTGCAAGCGTCTAAATTGCAAAGTTCATTGCAAAGTTTTTTTGTTAAGGTTTTGTTTACTGAGTGTGATTTATTTAAAACAAAGCACGTTCATTGCAACGTTTTTTTGTGTTAAGGATTCATTTAATGGAAAGCACATTCACTTCTAGTTGTCTTGCTGTTCATTTTAAATAAACGTAGAGCGATTTGTCCTATAACAGACGAACAGTTATTCAACCGAACGTCTAGCTGCTATCTAAAAAAAAAAGGTTTCGACTATCAGTCGACTACGGGAAAATCTAACGAATCAGATTTGACTATGAAAATCCTTAGTCGAAACCAGCCCTAGTAAGAACAATTTCCATTTTTAAAACATTATAAACTAAAATATATAGCTTCCGACAGACGGCTATACGCATCGATTTACAGAGAAAGAGTAACCCCTGACCTGACGCATGATGTATTGATGAACGCGGAAGTGCAGATAGAGTAAAGAAAACACCGGTCACGAATTATAAGTCTAAAACGAGAATTTAAAAATTGTCGGAGGAGCTTGAGCTTGTTGCCCAGCCCTGTTTGTTTGAACCGCAAGTGGTGACTACTCTCACCGAAGTTTATGCTACTCCTACATCATATGCCTCCGATGCGACCGTTCTAATGACAGACAAAACACAAATCTCAGACACTCGCTGGTGAAAAACCGCGTAACTCCATTTGAGCTTGATTTCGGAAAAAGTCCATGCTTGATTGACTTCCAGATTAAAATCTTAAACAGAACGATAAAATAATGTTATTAACCAGTTAATTGTAATTTCAAACAAGCGTTTCTGTTCAGAATGTTGAAACATGATTTCGTTTTTGTTTATGTTCCTGTTAAATTTGGTTTGTTTCTGGTTTTTGTTTTCGTTCCTTGAACCATTTCAGAGCCCTAATGTGAAGCCCTTAAGATAGACCTCAAACATTTTGGGTCTATCTTAAATAAATTTCACATTAGATTTAATGTTACACTAACTAATAAACATGAACTAATTTATATAACCTATTTGTATGTTAAGCAAGATTTCAGTCAATTCACCCAATAGATTTTACCCTCAAACAATTATCAGAGCAGTATAATATCTGCCTGTGTTCACATATGCAGCCAGTGCCTGGAGAGGTTTTTTGCTCTAATGTATTTTACATTAAAAAAAATTTTTGTTTTGTTTTACATTTAACCAATTCAAGGGCTCCACATCTTTTTAAATATTAAAAACAACAGATGGATATGATTGAAATAAGGACCAGCAAACCAAACCAATCACTGCTCGGTATACTTGGTGCTAAATTATATCAAATTAAAGCTGCAGTCCGCAGTTTTTCCTCTTTGTCGCCATCTCTGTTCGAAATCTGCAGTTGCAGTCATTCGCGGAATTATCAACTTTACGTGAGTTGTACTTCAACACCCTCGGCACAGCACGGATGAACAGTGTTTTGAGGAGAGTGTGCAGCTGTCAGTTGCCGCGCCGTTGTCGATACTGGCATTCAGAATCACAGATTATTCTTTTTGGAAGTGTGACCAACATAAGAATTTTCACCAGAATATGTCCTCTGAACTAGTAAGAAACATCCACTTTTGTTCTGGTTCTGACATTGCAGTAAATCACGCTGATTAAATCTAACAATCGCTTATAAGTTATCATATCATGCAAAACCGTACAAATTATACTTTGTTCTCAAATTGTTAATGTTAACAACGTAAGCAAGCATTGCGTGACTACATGTAATGTCCTTCCGAGTATCCTTGTTTTCGCATGGGTCCGGTTGCAGTCTCTTTTTTTTTTCTGTAGCCACTCTGAAGTCCGAACGAAGTCTTTTGCATTTTACAGCGCGTGAATCTGTTGTCACTGGTGATTGTCGTTTAAACCTTTCTGGATCCGCCATCAAATTGATAAGTTTAATTATATCAAGTGCTGTGAGAAAAGGCTATAAATCTCCACCTCCAACATCCTCTCACGCAATATAGCTTATACTAGCCGAGACTCCTTCTTTATGTTGACAGATGTGACGTAATGACTCAATATAGCTTATACTAGCCGAGACTCCTTCTTTATGTGTACAGATGTGACGTAATGACTCAATATAGCTTATACTAGCCGAGACTCCTTCTTTATGTGTACAGATGTGACGTAATGACTCAATATAGCTTATACTAGCCGAGACTCCTTCTTTATGTGTACAGATGTGACGTAATGACGCAAAGACATGCTCGAATCTCGCGCGGAAATCCACCAGTACCACTGGAATTAAAAACATTATTACAAGCTTACCGCTTTGAATCAAGCTACGGCAAGCAGATAGTTTTGAACACTGGCTGGTTGTGTATTTTCTCAAATATGTATTTTGGATCATTTTTAACCCCAAAAAGCTACGGACTGCAGCTTTAATTTCAAATATTATTTGTAGGGATGCACGATGATATCGGGACAACATCGGTATCGGCCGATAAAAGCTAAAATGACCATCATCGGCATCGGCCGATATGAATATTTCTGCCGATGAGTCTTGCCGATAGGGTGGCGTGTTTCCTATGCGCATGTGACGACCGTGAACGAAGCATGAGCGCCAGCAACTTAAACTTCCAACTAGGAGTGTGCGTCTCACGGTTTTTGATCATGGACGATTAAAATGTCTCCACGATCTGCTTTTGAAGAAAAATCATAGTATCGTGCATTCTATCAGTTCAATTCTGGCGCCTTCATCTCAACATACTGTACAACGCGACGTACATTCACATCACATCACATGTAAACGCAGAGGTACAGTTACACTCACGGGACACCGCAATTCACAAAAGTTCATTGTTTGCATGTGCGTCAAAGTCTTGCTAGGTAAACATGTCATTCACGTGCAGATGCGCTGTTCTAACATCCGCTTTTCTGAGCGCGTACACGCGACGCTCACAGGAACTAAAAGCCTGTCACAGCGCCTGCATACTGGACTAATCTTTCGAGTCTTATTGCGCTGATACTGTCAAATACACACAAGGTTTACATAAACAAAGTTGGTTATGTCTAAAGTGAAAGCAAACAGAAAAAATCTGCTTGTCAAATGTGTGTATATTAGACGCGTCGCGTCCCTCGCGTGCAGTTCTTAAAGAGACAGTAATAATATTCTGCCGCTTGTCTTTAAAGAGATACTGCACCCAGAAATAAAAATTCTGTCTATCTAATGTTGTTTCAAACCTGGATTCATTTCTTTCTTGCGCTTAAATATACTATGGAAGTCACTGGAGTACAGCAACTGTTTGGTTAGCCACATTCTTCCAAATAACTTTTATAATTTTAACAGAAGAAAGAAACTTGAGAGAGTAAATGATGACAATTTAAATTTTTGGGAGAACTATCCCGTTAATGTTAATAAAACAACAAAACACAGAGGAAATCACTCACTGCTCTTGACTGAGAACATTAATAGAAGCTTTAATAAGCTTTTTTTGCACTTAAAAAAAAATACAAATATATCGGCATCGGCATCGGGCAAAATTAGTTTGAAAATATCGGCATATCGAATATCGACCAAAATCCTATATCGTGCATCCCTAATTATTTGTTCAAAACTCTACTTGTTCAAAAGAAATAAAGTGGTTTGCAGTCTTTAGATTTATTTGTATTAAAAACAATTGTATTATATATACATACACTTTTGTATACCACTACTAGGCAGTGATGGATTTACTGGTCCTGTTTTTAAAAATGTATTATCTACTTTTCTTGTTCAAAAAAGATTAATTTGTTTGCAAGTGCTTTACATTCTGTAAATTGTATATATTCATTTTTAAAGAATGTAAGCCACTTTTAGCACATTATTAACCAATAAGAATCATTAGAATATTTTTTAAATAATTTTTAAAAATGAATTTTGTTTTTCCATTTTTATTTTATTTATTTATTTATTTCCATGTGTGTGTTTTTTCTTTCTAGATAACCATGACCTGATCTCCCTCAAACTGTATGAGCTTACAGTGGAACGGAGTCCTGAAGAGGAAGAGGAACAGCAGGAGATCACGTTGCCTAGTGTAGACTACCGACCGGACCCTAATGGTAATAGTTACAAAAAGATTATACCTTCATTATATGTCCCGTATAAGATATTTGGCGGAGGAGTACAATTAGCTGTATCTTACAAATGTTTTCTTTACACAGTTTACGTGGAGGATGAAGGAAGGAGCATCATCACCGTCTTCTTTCTCTTCATTGTTTCCGTCGTTGCACTGGTTGTAGTGGTTGTGGTAACTATCTTTCTATATAATCGCTATAAAGAAAACCGCCGCAAGCGCTTCTACTGAGCAGATTAAAGAGAGTGTCACAGGTAGGAAATGGGACGAAAGATCCAACGTGAGTGTGACTGGCATTTTTGCAAAGGACCACTTCTGGTCCTCACCTCTGCCACCAACAGGAAGGACCTAAAGGCCAACAATGAACTAAAAAAACATACCTGACCTCTCCAAGTGGAAACCGACCACCTCAATCGTGATTATCATCTCAAAAAACTGTTCTAAAGTATTTGAAAGGGTGTGCGTCTGTTTTTAAAGGTCTCTCCAGACTTTTGTGTATGTTTGCTGTATTTTTGTACCAGTTACACTGACCTTGGCCTTTCACCCTGAGGCACCACGGAGAACAATGTGTGACAGCATTTACAGAGTTAAACAAACTGTTGTAATCTCAGGTTGTCTATTGCAATGCCACTGCAGAAATCCCCAGAGCCCCTGTGTTTTTCTTTAAATTAGACAGAAATTGATCAAACGAAAATATGAAAGTGACTTTGACTTTGAAATGTCACAATCTTGGTTACCAGTCTTCAGTAAATAGCAGTGCCAGAAAACCCCCCATCTGTTATCATAATCACTTAGTTGTCAGCAGTCATGTTTAACTTGCATCAAAGTAATTTGCTTATCATCCTTCTATAAGTTATATTGGCCAGCTGTACTGTTATAAACAGTAACAACCATCAATGTGAATGTGAAGAATATTTT
This sequence comes from Rhinichthys osculus, assembly GCA_029959095.1. Lineage (NCBI taxonomy): Eukaryota > Metazoa > Chordata > Actinopteri > Cypriniformes > Leuciscidae > Rhinichthys > Rhinichthys osculus. The sequence continues at coordinate 19,232,977 of JARWKJ010000004.1, read as the reverse complement.
CCCCAAACTTCTTTTTGTAATGAATATAGGTAAATATGGGTGCTTTGATGTATTTTGTTATATGTGGTCCCTTTTTATGTATCCAAAACTGCACTGAACTGTTTGGCCACATGTAGCTTATCCAAAGTTTCTTTGTGAAACATAATTTAACTACTTTAGCTTTCAACTTGTGATAAACCTGTTATTTACATGATAAACTTTTATTTTACATGTCTCCATGGCCTTATTTGAATACCATGTTTAATAATCTTGATATAAGAAATTGATGATGGCATGTTGTGAATTCCTAAATCTTAATATCTTCCATAAAGAGGCAGAGATGCACTGCAAGCATTTTTGTCCATGTTTCAGTCTTTTCGCTGCTCTACAGCTCAGCAACATTTGTCCATTGTTTTATACTGGCCTGAGATTGCATTTCTTTTCTCATGAGCTCAGTGATTGAGCAAGCTGCTGTATCAAACTCCTGTTTAATGTTTTCATGGTTCTCACAAACATGTTGAATGATACAAATTCTAAATTAAACAAGATAAAACAAAATTAAGTTTGTCTTATAAATGGATGTTTGGTAACTCAATATTTATTTTGATTTTCATACACTCTAAAAACATGTTTTAGCTCAACAAAGAATGCAACTGTTTGCATCAGTCTTTTAATTGAGTTTGATAACTCAAAAAAACGTTATTCTAACTAATTTTAACATGTAGAATGGTGGCTGTGGGACCAATTCTAAATCAATCTTTTATCTATTCCAGGTCAAATAGAAAACAGCTAGTATAACATGCTAAATATACAAGACCTCATTTAGCATTCACTGGATAAGTAAGCCATTAGTTGTCACTGATATTATCACATATGCTGCTTATATGTATTAAACATAGGCTACCTTCATGTAGCAACCCACAAGCATTAGGCCTAAGCACAGCGCTAAACACAGAAATATCAACATAACAGAATAGGCTTGTTTGAGATGAGCAAAATCTGCGCAGAACCGATCACCGGTGATCAGCGCGAGATGCAAAAACCTCTTGCTAGAGCAAGACGGCCATGTCGGATTCTGCAGTATAGTATGGAAGGCCAAAAGGGCCAAAATGTGTGAAACTGTCGTGTTTCCTACTCTCGCATACATTTCAGGCGATGGCAAGCCGCATCTCAAACAAGCCTTCTCTGTAGGCAAGGCCCTCTTACGTCACAGGACACCACAACTTCCAATAGGAAAATTCAACTGCGGTAGCCACCGTTCAACCTGAAGAGGGCAGCACTCACACATTTTTATACCATATATTGTAGAATTAAAACACTTTATACCCAAATGTCAAAAAAATTACTTGAATCAATGAACAGCATTAATAAAGCCCCAGTCTTGCAGGTCATTAACTAAAAAAAGTTGTTTTAGGGTTTAGTTACCCTTTAAAATAAATTAAATTCTAGAGAGAGAGAGAAATGACTTGAGCCGAAAAATGTTTGCATCTCATGGAAAGCTGTTTTTTTCCCCCCTGTCAGGACTGAATCTGTTTCATTTCCCCTTTTCTGTGCATTTATCACTGTGCATTGGTTACCAGTAAAAGAGGAGAACAGTATAAAGTCTGAACATGCAAATTACTCCAAAAATGTTGACACATGATGATGTAATGAGGCAATATGAATATAAAAATAATTTGTTTTTGTCTTCTCGTCAGTGTTTTTGACGAAAAGACTATTCAGTTTACAGAGATATATAGGTGACTGGAAAAAACATTTTTAACTAAATGATGTAATAGGGGTTTCAATTTGAATGTAACATAGACTCAAACAGTTTTCAAAAACGTGTAAACACATGTGCTGGTCCATTGTTTACTACTTTACTACTACTATTTGATATCCATTAATACACAAATATTTAGAAATGTTTCAAAAAAGACAAGTTCATGTCATGCTTATTTCTATGGTGCACATTTGTATGTGTGTCCATTTATTAGTGTGGTTTCAGCATGAAGCATTGCACGAAAATAGAACAGGTTAGGTTTTTTCTCATGCTTCTCTGAAACAGATATATTTTGGGTACAATGCATGTGGTATAGTGACCGTGAATCATGAACTTTTCATAGGACCGCTTTCTTTCTCTGTAGCATTAGTTTTCTTCAACACCCCTGCACTGTTAGACACTGCGTCATTGAGAGAGGAAGTAAGACCTGCTGTTCTCCTGCTGCCAGTAACAGACTTTAAGAACAACAGTCGCAAAGGGTACAACTGTACAACTGTCTTAATTGAGGATTATTCTTTGGAGCATCCTTACGGAGTAAATTAAGGGTAAGAATATTAAATCTATTATATTTTCTTTAAATTTATTTTCATTCTATATTGTGTAAGTAGTACTCACATTGTTGCTTTTGTGTCTTTTTAATAGTATCTTTCATAACATAAATAGGTTTTCATTAAACGTCCAGCTCATGTTTCAAGAAATTGATTTTGGTTAATTTTATATATGTCTGAATAATATATTGAGTAGTGAATATATGAATTCTTGTTTACCTGACAATCGTTTAAAAATTGGATTTGAAAGAAGAATAGTTTTTTTCAGGTAATATTTTTCTGTCGGTTTTTATACTGATGAAAATAATTGAACTGCAGTTGGTTTGGTGGAGGAAGTTACACAGGAAATGCATCACAGACAGTCAAGTAATAAATGGGGCTCCATTTAGTAGTTTCATGTGTTAGATATTCTTCCACTATGTCAGCTCCACCCTCAGTTTCAGCACAGGAAATTCATTTTCTGACTTTACTGAGTCAGTGAACTTTATGTTGTGGATGGAAGCTATTCGGGAAAGAACACAAGGACTTCATGTGAGATAACAGTTTAACCTCAGGTCCGGTGTTTTTGATTACCTTGCAGAACTGAGCGACGCGGTGGAAGATGTCGTGCCTGAAGTGCCTGAAGTACACCATGTGTCTGGTGAACTTCATCTTTTTTGTACGTATCCATTTTCAGACTGTCACATCATGATATATCTAATTGCTTTTAGCACAAAATAGTTCATCTCGGGCCATTCTAAACCCTGGGTTAACAAATTCCTGGGTTAGGCCAACTTTTCTTGCCTCAAACTTTAGCATACATTAAAAGATATTTATATACTGTAAAATAAAAATGTCCAGTTGTTATACAGAATAAAATAACTGGCAGCTGTGGTTGCTAGAATAATTGTCTAAAAATACAATAAAAATGTAAACATATTCATAGAACAACCTGTAAATTTCACGATTTAAAACTTCAATTTACAAAATATTTATAAACAAATACATTTGTAACCGGTAAATTCAACAGCCCTTTTTTATACTGATTTAGCAAGACCAATGTGCTACTAAAATATGTTTTATACCTTTGACATATACTGACAACCATCATAATAATACATGTGGTAAAGAGAAAACCACATGACGAAATGAAGTTCACCACAAGTTTATTACGTATAAAGTTAAATACATGGTCAAGCACACCATCATGGGAAAAAAAGAACAGACAAAGAAGAAACAAGTAATTGCAAGTAATTCAGAGGAGCTTTTTTTCAGCTGCTTCAATGATTGAAATAAAATTTCAAAACAATTTTTAAATCTACAACTTTAACAAATCTACATTTGTGTAGCATGATTAGATGCATTCACAGCACGCAACATGTTGAAATAATGATCTCGAGCACATCATTGGGCTTTTGGCTACCATCAATTACACTTTGCTTAAACTTTGCTTTTCCCGGAGTTAAAAGCAAGGTTTAAAAGGACGCAGTGGAAAAAGCCCGGTAGTTAGGCGATAGGCTACTTCACAACTCTTGTAGAATAACAGAGAACTTGCTGTCTAGGTGTTTATGAGGATTTAGTTTGTTTAACCCTCTATGGGACTTCGTCATTTATAAATGACACGAAAAAAATTGCGTTTAAAATAGGCTACAATATTAATGTTCAAGATAAAAATGGAATGTTAAAAAAAATGTTTTGATACACTAAGACCTTTTCACTCTACTTTTCAGATAGTGAAAATGCATTTGAATGTGTGTGAAGTTTCAGACAATTGGTCAAAAATAAATTACCCTAATAGGACAAAGTCAGTTAATGATGGCGCCCTTAAAAAAAAGGTCAAAGGTCAGGTGTAGAAAAGTATGTGAAATGATTTTAGTCTTAAATCTATAAAGTATTTTTAATTCGTCCCATAGAGGGTTAACATTATCATTACAGATCTGTGGAGCTGCGGTCTTTGGAATAGGCATCTACTTGATGACATCCTCCAGGTTCTCTTCCATACTTCCCAGCCTTGAGGCTATGAACATAGCTAACAGTCTTTTCATCATTGGGATCATTATCACCTGCGTCTCCTTCCTGGGCTTTCTTGGAGCCCTAAAAGAAAATCGCTGTCTGCTAATATCTGTGAGTCTCATCGATCACTTACTCTCTGATGTCCATATAGTTTTACTTTTTACGTTCTTTTAATAAAACTCAACATCTCATTTGTTTTGTTTAGTTCTTCATACTGTTGTTCATTCTAATGCTGGCCGAACTGGCCATTGCCTGCATTCTGCTCATGTACGAGGCACGGGTAAGAAAAAGATTTGTAGCTTTATGGAAGCAGAGCATATGTGAGGAAAAGATGTATCAGATCCTGCTTTTTTACTTGCAGATCGTGAAATTCATTGATGACGATCTTAAGAGTGGTTTACAAAAATCCATAGAAAAAAGAAAAAACGTCACAGTTGTAGTTGAAGATGACTGGGACACAGTGCAAACAACAGTAAGTGCCCGTTTACTGTAGATTACTTTGGAAATGTAATAGATTACAGATTACAAGTTACCCTATTTAAAATGTAATACGTAGTGTAACTATTTCAATTACTTTAATAAAGTATTTGTAATAGATAACATTTACAAGTAGCTGTAATTTAATTACACATTTTTTCTCAGTAACTGTAACGGATTAGTTACATTTATTTTGGAATTAAATTACGTAATGTAGTTACACCCCGACACTGATGACTAAAGACTAAACCAAGCATCATCATTACTACTGCTCAGTGTTGGACATGAACTGGAATAACTAAAACAGGAAAAAAGATTTCCATTACTTGAAATAAACTCAATATTAATCTCAGCTAGATGCCAAAGCACCATTTCTCATTTTTAATTAGTTTAACTTGGTGTACTAAAGTAACTAAAACTTTTTTTTAAATATACGAATATATAGGCATCTTTAAATAATCATAATAATGACGACAACAAAATTACTAAAACTTTCAAATTAAAATACAAAAATAAAAACTAATTTTAAATCTATTAAACTATAATAGTATCGAAATCATATTGAAATACTTTTTTCAGATCAAATGGGCATAAAAAACATAGACTTACATTAATGGGTTGAACAAAAAACACAAATATTTTGAAGAATTTTGGTGGGGGACTGTCAGTTTGTTACAGGCAAACCCCACACATTTCCTTCAGTTTTAAATGACTGTTTTTCCTCTAATAACAGTTTCAGTGCTGTGGAATCAATAACTCGACGGATTGGTTGAACAATGTACCAAAGTCATGCAACATACCTGGAAATGAAACACACAACTGGCCTCAAGTAATACAGCACTCATATCAAACTCTATATCAGCTGTATGTCAAAACAATATTAATGGAACACGGAGATGCACATCAAAAACGTACACATCTGATTCAGTCTTATAGCATCATATGTATTGTCTTGTTGCGTTTAGGGTTGTTTCAGCAAGCTGAAGGCGGCGTTTGACAACAACCTCTTGAACGCGGGGATTGGCGTCATTGTTGTCTGCATTATTGAGGTATGGGTTTCCACGAGACCATATTTGTCTTGTCATTTAGTCACCTCAGTGTGGGGAATACTAAAGGTTGATTTTCATTTCAAATGTTGTTTAGCAGCTATTGTATTTTTGTCACTTGACTATACATATTAATCTCTTTTTGTAGGTCTTGGCTATGTGTTTCTCCATGACCCTGTTCTGCCACATAAGTCGATCCGGGTTAGGATACAAATGATCAAAAACATTTCCATAGGAGATCTTCCACAGTTTTTGTTCTTAATAATCACTGTCCTACAAATGCCCCAAGACAGCTGGGAAAAGACAAGATGGCTCTCAGTTCTTGTACAGATGCTTGGCTTGGTTTTTTTTCCCGTTTTTTTTAACTCTCAGCAGTATTATTTTTACTTTGACCATCACAACTTAAAATGCAAACTTCCTTGGGGTTTTTAAACACTGAATTCCCCCACTTGCATTTGAATGTCAACTCATGATGATGGTGTAAGGGAGCTTTTCCATAATGAATCATCTTTACACAAATATACACTGTATACAAGTTCTGTTTCTCTTTCATATCATAAAACATTAATGTTGAGTTTGACTATAGTATGTTCTTGTAATTAACTTGTTACATAGACTATAATTATTTTTGTGTACTGAACAATGCAAAGCATTTATTTCTGATCACTTCCTTTTCTGACTTGGCAATGACTAAACCATTTGATTTCCCAGAATATACACAGGGTTGTTATTTAACAATTATACCAGTTGTAATGCGGATCTACAGCATAATTTTGTTTCTTCACTTTTTTTTGTCTTTAGACCAATGTAAATTAAAATAAAACAATCAAAATGGTTTCTCTCCTTTTTGAAAAAGACAAACTAGCACTATGGTTGTGGTTGAAAGAGGAAGTACCACCAGTAGCAAATCAACACTTCCGCACAACACTATTGCACATTTACAAGTGCTATGTTGCTTAGTTGGAAATATGCTTTCGGTTACTAAATTGGCTATCAAGTTGATGAAATATGAAATATGTGTTTTTAACGGCAGTTGAAAAAAACTTCATAAAACAAAACATCAGAATTCAATGGTTTTATTTTTAGAACAAAATCCTCTCCACAATATTTAAAACCCAAAAAAACAAAAAAAAAAGACTAAGATTTCCTTTACATGTTTTAAAATAATTTTGTTCTTTTTGAACCATCACACAAAAAATAGAAACAAATACAATTTAATCTTTTTCTTAAAAAAAAAAAAAAAAAAGTAACTGTACACGGCAGAATACACCATTTTTCGCAAACACCCCATAGACCTCTTCAACTATACACGCATTATTGCAGTTCACCTAAAATATGCAAAACTAGTTTCTTTAAACAAAAAGTGATCTTTCATTATATTTTGTGTTCTGAAAAATGGTGGCTTGTATGTTGATCTAAAGTTTCACTCTTTTGCATTCATGTGCAAAAGCAGATACTGGATCTCATACTGATTATCTTCTTTTGGGCTTGATGGAAATTATAAAAGTGTGCTTTGAACAATTGAGGTGCTTAGAAAGATATGGGGAGGGGGGAGGGTGTACTTGTCCCACATGTATCTAGAGGGACGTTAAAGCCATTAAGGCAATGGTAGAAGTTCCAGTTCTAATGAACGAGTAAGGCTGAAATTTGGAGGGAGTCTAATTCTATTGAGGTTTCCAGGCTGTAGTTTTAAAGCCATATAGTTTTTTTTTATAGCTTTAAGGCCTGGTTCCACAGCCAGGATTAGGCCTTAGTTCAATTAGGACATTTAAGTAACTTTTATAAACATGCCTTAGGAAAAAAAAAAAAACACCACTGGTGTAAATCTTATAACAAAACAATGGCACTGAAGTATTTTAAGATATGTCAGTGCAAGTTGCTTTCAGTTAAAACTGCTCAGACGTGCATTTTAGTCTGGGACTAGACTTAAGCCTTGTCTGTGAAACCGGGGGTAAATGTATTACAAATTGCAATAGAACTAGCTGTGCATCCATATCTTTACAAATATAAACCGATAGTCTTGTTTTCTCAACCGTTATGAATAGAGAAAAGCATATAGTGCCATCTACAAATGCTTGATAACTCAATTACCTCCTTTAGTACAGAACAATATTATTACCACTGGTTTCTTAGAAAAATTCTACACTCGGAGAGTACCACATCATCATTCTACAAGAGGCCAGAAACACTTTACACACAACACACTCTGTAATATATATATATATATATATATAGAGCCAGGTTTGTCCGAAACTACAACATATTAATTTCCCCTTTCCAATAGTCATTGAGGGGATGTGAAACTATCTTTCATGAACAAAAGGTATAGAATCGCCCAATGAATCTTCCATAGGCATCATATTTGGAATGAGTACAGCTCAATGGGGAACCCAGCCCCATTCGAATATTGCTAGATAAAAACCAAAGCTCTGCCTTTAGTACAAGTGTCAGTTATGAAACAATAAGTTACATATATTAAGACTCCATTAAAAGGGCAGATGGAAAATGTAGATCACATAAGGCCCCACCATTGTAGGTTTCAGTCAGTCCTATTGAAACCAGCTGAATGGGAGGAAAATGAATTTTAATATTGGTATTAAACAGCACGACTGTTTCAAAAAGACATGCTTTTGAGTTTAGTGAATAAAGGAACCAATGAACCAAAAGAATACAGCATCCAGAAGCACTCCCTCACCCCATGCTGCCACAAATTCGATTTGAAAGAAATGCTTTTGCTCTTACTAGAGCCCTTAGAGAGCGGGCACTGTGGAAACGAAAGAGCATCTTAAGTTTGATCATCTCACTCAACACTGAAACTGGTCAGATTCAGAGTCGATTAACCAGAGGTCAGCAGCGGGCATTAAGTTCGCAGTCTAATTTAAGAATTTTTTATTTTTTGTTTCAAAGACTGCTCGAGGACATCAACCGTAAGCTGCTGAGTGACTGCAAAATTAAGACTCTGTTCACACAGGAACGCAGAAACCCAGAGAAAGTGACTGTATACAAACATCCAACACCACAGGCAACAAAGGCATTCGGTTAACAACGCCATGTGTGAAGTCAGACTGGGAAGAAGTGTCAAGTGCTAGTTTACCAGTCCTGCTTATGGTCATCATGTGCCATTTTAGTTTAGTTTGTGAACGGTTACTCAGTTTTAAGATGCAATATTTTAAAACAAACAATCATTCATTTATAAGTCTAGAAAGCATATGTTCTCATTTCAAAGCAAAAAAAAAAAAATAGTCTATTTTTCCTTCCCCGTCACTTCAGGAAGTGAACTGCTTTGAGCATACCAACAGGATTTGTTCCTTTTTCTTGAAATGTCATTATGCTACAAAATTTAAAGCTGACCAACATACAGAAGCAGCCCAAATGTAAAGCCAAATAATAAAATTAAAAAATTAAATATCACAAATGCACAGCACAATTGTTAAGGTCACAAGTCACATGTACATCCAACCTAATCTGACACCAGATAAGAGTTTAAGCAATATTTTCCATACAATGTCCCATCTGAAAAATAACGGAATCAAAAGACAGCAAAAAATTACAATTGGTTTATGACCATGAACTCACAAGATTGTTATCATGAGCTAAAAGCAACTGCCTGCAAACCGATGTGTGAGCAGAGTCTCTGTGACTGATGTAGATGAATGGAGCCATCACCGTGTGCTATCGCTGGGCAATAAAGTTCAAGCTAGGAGAACAGGTAGAGAGAAAAAAAGAGACAATCTCCATGCTGGTTTGCTTGTTCTGCAGAAGAAAAAATAAAACGCTACTTTCATCTCAAAGTAAAAAAGGTAATGTGTAAGCCACCATAACACATTTTGAAATATACCTCAAAAAAGGAGGTTATATTAAGATTGTGCCGATACATTGACGATATGATGTGTGGATTTTAAAATCCAGTAAGTGTAGTAAGAGAGCACGTTTATTTCCTGCTTCAGTTTTAGAAAGCAGCTGTTCCAGATAGAATGAGACATTCTCTACAGGCAGCTTTACGGAGGAGCAACCGGAACCAAAAAAGATGAGAACAGGAGCATGAATAAGTTGATAAACGTGATGTGTGTGTTTGACTATATGTAGGTCCAATTAAATAATTAGGGTGCTCTCAGGAATGTGTGGAATAATGGGAGGAACTCAGGATTCCATGCTGGGAATGATGCTGCACGGCATTCGGGAGAAGAGCGAATCATCTCTGAGAGTCTAACAGAGGCAGGAAGCCTCGCGTGGTGTGAAGGAAAAGCGGGTTCAGGTCCTCGGCGTGTACAGCACGGTGTAGAGAGGGCTCAGAGGCACTCCGCTCGATTTTTGGCAACAGATCCTGGACCTGCTCGATCCCTACCAAGATCTGAAGAACAGCAGGAATGAAACATGAGAGGCTGTTGCTTTATCTGACATAACAGTGCTGGAAGTATTCCATCCACAGTGTGACAGAGATAAGAGCTCTGGTTTATTCTCACCTGTGGGAAAAGAGGCCGCTCATCCCGTTTGAATTTCAGACAGTCGATGATGAGCCTCTTCATTGATTTAGGGCAGTTACTCGACAATTTACTGAGGTCTGGAGACAAGTACCCACGACCCACCATGAAAATAATCTACAGGAAGAGAATAACCGAAAATCAAACACTGCATTTCATAGTTTAAAAATCACACAATCAACTTCCACGGAAGAAAGCCATAGAGTTAACATAAGAGTGAGTAAATGATGACAATTGTCATTTTGGGCTAAACAATTTCCAGTAGCCATGTTTCCATCCACCTATTTTTATGCGAATTTTAGGATATTGCATAAAACAAAACCAAAAACAACGGTGGATGGAAATCTCAAGGTGTACACAAATTCTCAAAAAATGTGCATAAAAAAAAACCTGACTTCCAGCAACTTCCATTTTTATTAGATATTTTGCCCCGATTTCCCAGGAAGTGATTATCTTGTTCTCTTAAACACATGGAAACAGCGCTTTATTTGCAAAAAAAATAAATAAAAATGCGATATTCCTATTTTGCACATAAATTCATAACTTTGGATGGAAACATTGCTATTTTCAGTCTGAACGGAAGGTTTCTGGGCTGTAAATTCAACCTAAAAAGAACAATCTATTAACCTCTAATTCTGAAACTATACACAAATTCCAGCTACATAACTGCAAGTTGGCCTGACCTGATCGCGGTTGTTGATATTTGAATAAGGCAAAGTCCCAGACATCAGTTCATAGAGCACCACTCCATATCCATATACATCTGACTGGAAGGTGTATGGGTTAGTGTCTTGCATTCTGATCACCTCAGGGGCCTAAAAAAACAACAGTTTCACAGCAAGCGGTACATTTTACTTCACAACAACATATATAGGATTAATCTACTTCAGATAAGCTGTAAACTACCAGGTATTAGATTAATTTAGGATTCTGGATGACACAATTTCTTACCATCCACAGGATGGAGCCACTGGGCTGTTCGACCTGCTGAGAGCCACTCCAGCGAGACTTTACCGTGGCCAGCCCGAAGTCACCGATCTTTACAGTCCAGCCTTCGTGCAGGAAGATATCTGACACATGAGCTCAGGCGTATTATGCAGTACACAGAACGAGAGTAAATACTACAGTTATTAGAACAACATCACTAGGGAGAATGTATCAGCATTATTATTCCAGTAAATCATCAATCTTAGCCTGTATAGAGTAGTTTTGTTTGGCTATCTTTGCATTAATAAGTACCCACAAGCCCTATATTAATTTGAGCAGAAATGTTAAAACATCCATGAGTAGATATCGAATGTATTGTAACAGTGAGTGTAAACTCTTATGCCTAAAAGAATTTTGGTAAATGAGACAATTCTTTCTTTACAAGTATTTTATGACAGACAGCAGCTTGGCAATCTACTCGGAGATGACAGGATGCAACAGTGATGCCATCTACTGGCAGAAAATGGGCCGAATCTGATCTATCCTGCAACAGATCTCTCTCACAAACAATACAGGCAAGAACCCACTGCTAATACATTATAGAAAGGATACTATTAGATTTCAAGTCCCGATGAATGATATTCTTGGCGTGAAGATAACTGTCAAGGAAAGAAAAGTAAAGTACCAAATTATGTACAAAAAATAATTAAGTTTCCAGTACCTCCATCTACACTCTGTACAGCCAAGCTTCACTAATAGACAGTACAATCATATATCACTCGTGGATTTAAGTGGACATTTGCGCTGTTTTCCAGTACGAGTGTGTCCTGTGACTCAGAGCAGAACAAAGACTGTACCAAGTGTGTTATCTTTTAGTGTGAGAACCTCAAGTTGCTTTTATGAAGTTGCAGGTGTTCTTTGTTAATCAAACGTCCAAATTAAAAACAATATATGACTATTGGTTATTCAGGGTGCATGTCCACACTAGATGATATTATAATAATGATATATTAATGCTTGGTAGTGTAGAGGACATACAATTCAATGTCTGTAAGATAATTATCCATTTTAAATAGCATACACTACCATTCAAAAGTTGTTTTAGTAAGATTTTTTAAATGTTTATAAAAGTCTCTTATGCTCAACAAGGCAAAATTTATTTAATCAAAAATACAGTGAAAACAGTAATATTGTGAAATATTACCATTTAAAATAATTGTTTCCTATTTCAATATGTATTTTATATTATCTAATATATTTGAACATTTCTTGATGGCAAAGCTGAATTTTCAGTATCATCACTTAGTGTACTACATACTACAGTCTTTAGTGTCATGTGATACTTCAGAAATCATTATATGCTGATTTGCTGCTCAAGAAACATTTCTTATAAAGCAGCACAACTGTTTTTAACATTGATAATAATATTTTTGTGGAATCAGGATTCTTGGTCGAAAGGAACAAGATTTCCATTTAAAATAATTGCTATGTCACATCATAAATATAAATTGAATGCATCCTTGCTGAATAAAAGTATTTTCTTATTATAAAATCCCTACTGACCCCAAACTTTTAAACAATAGTGTACATTAACATTTTATAAAGTCTTGTTATATAAACACCATATAATTGGCACAGCAAATACACTACATGTAGGATAGTGGCTAACATGTCAATCTAAAACATTTTTTTTAAATAATTCTTACTCCATGCCCTGTGCAGTCTGGCGAGCAACATCGATACGGCGCATGGTGTCAAACTTGGTCTCAGTAACATGCAGGTGTCGGTACAAGCTGCTGCCTTCACACCACTGTGTGATAATGGCAAAATTGGGCTTCGTCATGAAGCCCATGAACAGCAGAATGTTGACGTGGCGTGTTTTTCTGAGGAGCAAGAAGGTCAAATTTGTCATATCTAACAGAAATAAGACGTCTGATTATTTGAACTTAAGATAAATGTGTTAGTGAAGCAGAAAATTACAGTACAGTAGCATCACTGCTGATTATTAAAGATCATTGACAGGCTTTGATGCCCTTCATATATGATCATACAGACGACTCACCGTAAAACCTGCATCTCATTTTTAAAGGCCTGGAGCTGCTCCGGCGTGGGCTCTGTCACTTTAAGAATCTTGATAGCCACGTCTCCATGCCACTTGCCTTTATAGACGGTCCCAAAAGAACCTGCTCCAATCCTCTTTAACATGGACACCTCCCGTGAGTGCACCTCCCAGTAGTAACTGGAGTCTCTGTAACCTCCCCGGTGCTAAAAACCACCAACAAAACAAAAACACAGATTGTAATTGAAATCTGAATCATTTGGGCTTCCCATCAAATAAAACACACACTCACCACTTTCTTTTTATCATCAGATGAGGATTGCTTTCGCTCCTTAGGCTCAGAAGGGGATTTGTGGGGTCTTCTTCCTGGTGACCCTAGGTGGGGTGGGCTAGTGGAAGGCTTAGGAGAGGACTCTTGCCCTGTGGACAACACTAGAATATCAGGGCCAGTTCATAAATACACAAAGAGGTGTAGTTAGATGTGTCATTCAAATCAGTGACGGACAAGAAACAAAAAAGTGAGTGTGTGAAAAAAAAGAAATGTGCTCATGTGAGTGATGGGCAGTAAAACTGAAAAAACTATGAGAAAAAAAAAAACTACTCACCCATTGTGCTGATTTTGAATGACTCCTGAATGAGAGTGGGGGGAAAAATGAATAAATACATGCAATGGAGGAGAGATGATCAAGGAGGCATGCAGAGCCTCCATAGTCATATTTTCTGAAGTAATATTTCTTAATATTTGAAATCTAGCCAAGTTAATACTCTAGTACAGGGGCAGTTCACCCAAAATGCATTACTCACACTCTTGAAATTTCAAGCCTGCATGACTAACCTTTCTTCCATACAACACACAAGGAGAAGTGTAGCAGATTTTACTCATACAAACTATTTTAATGGGTTTTTTTTTTTCTTTTTTTTTTCATTGTTGTACTTTTGGGCCTTGACAGCCATTTTCAAAGCATGAAAAAGAGCAGCGTGAACATTTGGGTTCAACGGAAGAAAGAACATTTTAGAGTAATGAGGGTGACTTCATTTGTGGGTGAACTGTTCCTTTAGAACAGGGATGTCCAAACTCAGTCCTGGAGGGCCACTATCCTGCAGAGTTTAGCTCCAACCCCAATTAAACACATCAGATAATTAGGTATACTAGAAACTTTCAGGCAGGTGTGTGTTGAGGCTGGCTAGAACTAAACTCTGCAGGACAGTGGCCCTCCAGGACTGAGTTTGGACACCCCTGCTTTAGAACAAAAAATGAGGCAACATAAGGAGATGTATGTGGACTTGATGAGCCTTCAGTCCGGTTTCTAACCTCCAAGAGGCTAGCAGCGCCAGGCTCCAGCGTGCTAACCATGTGGACGTTGGGGGTTGAGGTGGAGCGATGCCTCTGAAGAGACTGACCGTCCTCTCCACACATGATCAAATGGAAGCTTGACCCTGACGACAGCAAATCCCTTCTAAAAAGGGTCAAACATAATGAGGATATGTCAGTGCTACATTTCCATTGGGGATGAAGGGATACATGTATTTAGAGGTGAAGTTCAAAGGTACCCATGAGAATCTGAAGTTAAAGGTAAGTCGCTCTGTGATATGGAATTGGTGGCCGGATATATCAATATCGATGGGCATTCTTCTGTATTAGGAACACACCTGACAGTAACAGAACACCAGATGAGTGACAGAAATGAGGACAAGCACATATAAACAATGTAAGAATTTAATGTGGAACATACCGTTTTGTCATGGTGTCCATGTCCACACATACTGTAGGGACTTTACTGCTACAGTGCTGGTGAAATTTATACCCACATGTCTGACACCTGAAGCCGTTGAACAAGAACTTGTGGCAGAAGTCACAGTATGCTAACTTAAAGAATGTTTTGCGTACCTGTGAAAAAAAGATTTACGGGTGATGCTGACTGACAGTTTAATGTTCATTTATACACTACCGTTTGTAAGTTTTGGGTCGGTACTGATCAGTACTAATTTTTTTCAATTAATACTTTTCTTGAGGTAGAGTTTATTAAATTGATCAGAAGTGACATTTACATTGTTACCAAAAATTTGTTGTTGTTTTTTTTTAACTTCCTATTTAAACAATCCTGAAAAAACATGCATCACAGTTTCTACACTTTCATTAAGCAGCATAACCATTTTCAACTGATAATAAGAAATGTTTCTTGAGCAACAAATCAGAATTTTAGAATGATTTCTGAAGGATCATGTGACACTGAAGACTTTATCATAAAATAATGCTAATGTAAAATGTGCAATTCATTATTAAAAGTAATTTTATAGAATTTAGAATGTCAGAGCTGTGGTGCAAAATAAAATGTATAAATCAAGAAATAAAAATTAGTGTCCAATTTAATCCAAGCTTTAGTAGTTTTAAACTTAATTAAATTTAAACCAATCAGAATTGCTCCACAGAACTGTGCTCAAAGTAATCATCATCATAATTATCCAACATACTCTTACCACAGAGATTATTTTTTGCACCAATCTCAAATATTTTCTAGAACATGCACAGTACCAAAACAAACTTATAAGGGCCTAAAAATGAGAACCTAGCCTTGCTGACTTTGAGTTTGTTGCGCAAGTACACTTACAAAGTTGTGCATGGTAAGGGGAACATCATCCAGCACTTCTACCAGAAGCTCTTCCCCTACAAGGGGTGTGATGTCAGTGTCCCATTCTGTAAGTCTCTTCCGGCTGACAAAAGAAGAACAACAATTGAATATAAAGTTCACCAAGGAGAGACATTGTTTCATTTTAAGGCCAATTTCTTAGAGACACCTACCCTTCAAGAAGGCGAAAGACAGCACAACAATCCTGGCTTAGGCCTCTGACTTTCAGGGCTTTATCTAGACTATCATAGACAGTTTGCCCAGGCCGAACATTTACCTGAACACATGACCACATTGTGCCATCAACGTATCATCACAAACACACAACCTTTAATTACCAATAAATACACATGACATGTATACATATGCAGGTTATGTTAGCTATTTCGAATCTTTATGAAGATCAATAAATGACATTTTAAACAAAACAGACTGCAGTGAATGAATCCTCACCACTGTCCGCTGCTTGTTGGGGAGGTAGACACGGATGGTGCCCCCACCTCGGGGCGTGTCATCCGGGCTGGTTTCCCCAGAGGAGGAACAGGAGGAGGTGTTGGACATGGTGTCTCCAAAGGGGCAGTGAGGGACTGGCAGCACTGACACAAGATTTACACACCAGGGCAAAGCAGGAGAAAGCCCTCATCTGGAGCCTGGGATGGATAACAGTGTGTTAGTGTCAAAATCCATTAAACAGTTATAGTTATATGAATGATGACAAGAAAATGTATTATTGAAAGTCTTAGCACAGACAGCTGGAGAAATCATTTCTGCTATTTTTTTGCACAGTTGCTTTAAAAGAAAGTTCTTTATGGTTCCAGAACACTGAAGCACATATCATACAAACACACAAATGGATAGTGAGGGTATGAGTGTGATTGTTGTTAAATATTTGGTATATTCAAATTAACGTAACACAAATCAGATGTTATTCAAATGTTTGAAATGCATGGTTTTGCCAACATCTAACTCTGTATCAATTCTATTCTTTGTATAAAAAATAATAATAATAATAAAATAAAAATTACAAAATTATCTGGAATTTACAATGATTTTATTATCGATGTACCAAAATTCCAGCAAACAGAAAAATTCTACGGAAACAGCAAAAAAAAAAAAAAAAAAAGGTTTGGAGGCCGAGTCCCTGTGTCAGAATATGCCACATGCCTACTTCCATGCTATACAGTAGGCCAGTGTTTCCCAACCCTGTTCCTGGAGGCACACCAACACTACACATTTTCCAACTCTTCCTAATCGATCACACCTGAATCAACTCATCAGCTCGTTAGTAGAGACTCCAAGACCAGAAATATATGGGTCAGAAAAGGGAGACATACAAAATGTGCACTGTTGGTGTGCCTCAAGGAGCAGGGTTGGGAAACACTGCAGTAGGCAAACAACAGTATGTGAGTCGAGTAGCATGTCCGACTTCGTGGTACTTTTTACCTACCATTTTATGAATACTATGATGACCTACTACTTCAGGAGAGATTCTGAAGTACGCATCTAAAGGACACTTCACTATCCCATGAGACCACGGGAGAGAATCTGGGAATGACAGTGAAGTGACGCAACTGATGCCGTAGGTCACATGACAACGACAACATGGCGAATGTAGTACAGCTGTATTACATTAATACTACACACATTCGGACTATATAGATATTTTTATATATATTTTACGCAATTTCAGATGCTGATGATGTGTTTTGCACATTTCACAGTGACGAAAAATTATGCTAAAGTAGCAATGTGTCAAATTTGTCATTGCTGGTGCCTTCATAAAAAGTAAATGCAAGCTGAATGCCATGAACATAATATCCAAACAATTAGTATGCTTCTGAAACAACTTAAAGGGATAGTTCACTCAAAAATGAAAATTCTGTCATTAATTACTCACCCTCATGTTGTTCCAAATCTGTAAGACTTTTCTTCATCTTTGAAATACAAATGAAGATCTTTTTGATTAAATCTGAGAGATTTCTGTTTCAAAATACCACTTGTTTAAAAAAGTTCATAAAGAGATCTTAAAGGGGTGGTATAATGCCCCTTTTTACAAGATGTAAAATAAGTCTCTGATGTCCCCAGAGTGTGTATGTGAAGTTTTAGCTCATAATACCCCACAGATCATTTTTTACAGCATGTTAAAGTTGTCTCTTTTTAATGGTAAGCAAAAACGTGTCGTTTTGTGTGTAGCTTTAAATGCAAATGAGCTGCTGCTCCCGGCACAGAAGGCAGAGCTTCAACAGCTTGTGTGTTAGCAGGCAGCTTCCAGACACTTATTAAATGTCAGAAACTTTTCTGCCTTTTATGTTCAAACCGGAGTCGGACAATGACGGAGAGAAAAGTGACAACATGTAGAACGCAACAGGACGTTTCTGAATGGTAAGTTGATGAATTTATGTTGATGATGTGGAGTTAACTATCTTCAAGTCAATGATAAGCATTTTCTTTCATGATAATTTATAAATTGCTAGGTGAAAACTGTTGTAAGATGCCTACAGAGTGACATGCTATTGCATTTGTGTTACGTACAATATTTGTGTTGCAATAAATGTGAAAAAGACAGATGCGACAGCTTGAGCAGACTTCCAAATGTGCTGTACTACAACAACTCTTCATCTTCTCAACACTGCCTCACCCCCTTTGTTGCTTGCGTGTTCCCGGGGGCGGGGTTTATATAAAGTTTAGGGTTTGTGATGTCACTAACCCGGGAGGAAGCTTGTGTAGTCCCTACCAGCCGATTTCTGTAAAAGAAAATATCTCCCTTTGCTTTGAACGTCGTAACTTTGCAGATGTTGTTTGTGCTCAAACAGCAACATTACACACTAACTAAAGTTAGAAAAGTGAAATCATAATCAACCACCCCTTTAAATCTAATCCATATGAACGGTGTTATCCAAATTTTCTGAAGAGACACAATCACTTTATATGATGAACAGGTTGAATTTAGACTTTTAATGACACATAAACATTGATCATCACACATCATTTGAGGTAAACAGAAGCTCAAACATGTTAGCTTGACGTGCAGGACACAATGAAGTTCATTCTCGAGTGTTACGCAGCACGTTTCTTGAGTTTTCGCAAGAACCAATAAGGTTTATTTTCTCACGCATCAAGCAGGTTTGGTTGAGCTTCTGTTTATATTCACTGATCAATATTTATATGTGAATAAAAGCCTAAATTTATTCTGTTCATCATATAAAGCGATCATGTCTCGAAAGAAAATTTGGACTAAACCGCTCAATTCATTTCAGTTTTACAATCTCTTTATGAACTTTTGGAAGCGTCAAAGTGGTAGTTCAATGGAAGGGCCGAAAGCTGTCAAATTTAATCAACAACAAAAGTGGAACAACATGAGGGTGTTGTTATTAATGACAGAATTTTAATTTTTGAGTGAACCAACCCTTAAAACAGGATAACCTGGTGATAGAGCACTCTAAACAGGTAGACAATTGAATTTCCAATGCAAAATTAAGCACAAAAGCTCTGCAGATATATCAATTTGTGATTACATTGAGCTGAGGAGAAGCAAACTGTTAACTCAGTCATGTCAGTGGAGTTTCAGTGCCTAAATAAATTCTTGGACTTGTTTTACAAGTCCAACAACTACACCGCTTTACAAATATAGGACAGAAAGAGCTAAATAAACTTATCATTGCATCTAAACCAACAACATGTTTATTAGATCCAATACCCACTAAACTACTGAAAGAAGTGTTACCTGTA
Source organism: Rhinichthys osculus (assembly GCA_029959095.1). Taxonomy (NCBI): domain Eukaryota; kingdom Metazoa; phylum Chordata; class Actinopteri; order Cypriniformes; family Leuciscidae; genus Rhinichthys; species Rhinichthys osculus. The sequence goes on along the minus strand of JARWKJ010000004.1, from coordinate 19,213,350 downwards.
GTGGAAGAGCCTCTTCTCAATATTATTAACTCGTCTTTATTTTTAGGTCATGTTCCAAGAATATTCAAGCTGGCAGTAATAAAACCTCTCATTAAGAAACCGCAATTAGATCCAAATAACCTAGCAAATTACAGACCCATTTCAAATCTTCCATTTATGTCTAAAATACTAGAAAAAGTTGTGTCCGCTCAATTGTGCTCTTTCTTGCAAGAAAATGATATCTATGAAAAATTTCAGTCAGGATTCAGACCGCATCATAGCACAGAAACTGCGCTAGTTAAAATTACAAATGATTTACTTTTAGCTTCTGACCAAGGCTGTATCTCAATACTAGTTCTACTCGATCTTTAGCGCTGCGTTCAACACTATAGATCATAAAATACTCTTGGATCGACTACAAAACTACACTGGTGTTCAGGGACAGGCATTAAGCTGGTTTAGATCGTACTTATCAGACCGTTACCATTTTGTCTGTTTAAATGGGGAAAAAAGATAACGTCAGTAGACTATGAGTATGGAGTGCCGCAAGGATCGGTGTTAGGCCCTCTGCTATTCTCAATATATATGCTGCCACTTGGTAATATTATAAGAAAACATGGAATTAATTTCCACTGTTATGCTGATGACACTCAATTAAATATTTCATCACAACCAGATGAAAACACTAACATATCTAAATTTACAGTGTCTTAAAGATATAAAATGCTGGATGACGTGTAATTTCCTGCAATTAAATTCAGATAAAACAGAGGTATTACTTATTGGTCCAAAAAAACTACCCACAAAACCTCTTACAATACAACTTTAATTTAGAAGAATGTCCTGTTACTTTGTCCACTACAGTAAAAGACCTGGGTGTTATACTAGACCGCAACTTGTCTTTCGAAAATCATATTTCATATGTTACAAGAACAGCCTTTTTCCACCTTAGAAACATTGCTAAGCGACGTAACATGCAATCTGTTTCTGATGCAGAAAAGTTAGTTCATGCATTCATGACCTCGAGACTAGATTACTGTAATGCTGCTGCTAGAGTTCTTACTAGGTCAAGAAAATATGATCATATAACACCAATTTTATCATCTCTACACTGGTTACCTATTAAGTTCCGTATCAATTACAAAGTACTACTACTGACCTATAAAGCCCTCAATGGTTTAGCTCCTGTGTATTTAATGGACCTTCTATCGCCCTACAATCCATCGCGTTCTTTAAGATCACTAAATTCGAGGCTTCTGGTCATTCCTAGGATATCTAAGTCCACTAAAGGAGGGAGGGCGTTCTCACATTTAGCTCCTTAACTCTGGAATAGCCTTCCTGATATTGTTCGAGGCTCGGACTCACTGTCCCAGTTTAAAACTAGATTAAAGACGCATCTCTTTAGCCAGGTAATGCTTACCTTTTATACCACTGTTGAATCAGATTGAATGCATTAATAATATGAACAGCAGCTATGCTAATTATTTCCCATCTGCTTTTCTGCTGTTATCTCGGGGGGCTAGTCCCGAGGTAAATAGCGTTTGTCAGCTCCAGTTTGTATCCAGCCTCTCACGGATACTTCAGAGGCCCCAACACCTGCGATGACATGACTAAACGCCTGTGAAGAGACGACTCCACGCCTGTGAAGAGACGACTCAACGCCGGCAATATGTTATGCCCTAAATTAATACATGATTATCTAACTGTATTTTTTCTATGTACATTTCTGAAATGCACTTTCTGTAAAGCTACTTTGAAACAATATGTATTGTGAATAAATTTGAATTGAATTGAATTTTAACCCTGGTCTTTGAGTATTATAAAACCAATCTGAAACAGATGTAGAAGGAAATGCCCCAAATAAAGGAATCCAATGTCTAACTGCTTTTAACATTTTGGTCTATAATTAAAGACTATCATTTAAGTCTTAAGGCTATCAAACTCTGAAAAGAAGCCATTTAATCCAGACATGTAGAAACAAGTAGTAGGCCTACTTCAGATTTAACGTTTTATGTTAATTTATGCAGTACATAGTCTTCACAGCCTTAAACCACAAGTATTGTGTAGCCTATAATGGAAAAATACTACTGCAGTTGTTTAAAACTTGACAAAATACAGCAAGCAGGCGAGCATGTACTACATTTCCAAATGCATATCTTACATACCCCACTGATTCCAGTTCGAATGCGGTTTATACCAGCCAGAAAGCAGATGGCACACACATAACTATATATTGTTTCATTAATATCCACAACCTTGAGGATGCATTAAATAATCCATACCACTATCTAAACAATTAAAAAGGCAAAGTAACAAGTAACACCCCAACAGTTCATGCTGCAGTCTGCAGTATAAAGGCAAGAGGTTATAGAGAATGATTCAGATGTTTTACACAAACACTCCTGACAGTGTAACCACAGAAATGTGCAACAGCCTGCAGTAAAGATGAGCTGGGTGGGTTTAGTTAAGAGTGATGTGCCTAATCATTTGCTCTGCTCTTACTATAACAGGCCATGCACTCTTAGCTTGCTCAATTTATCAAGATATTCGTCAATAGTATGACTTACGTACAGAAGTATTTTGGCCAAATATAAACCCTTGAGTCTTGTCAGGTGCCTTTTTTTTACTGGCGAAAGAGGGAATGCTGTTTTCATGAGGCGGAAAGGGATTAAGGTTAGACGACTAGCTGCTAGCTAGCTATTGTGGCTAATGCTGTTTCAAAGTTTAAAAACAAGTCTTAATCTTAAATTTTCAGCCACGGCGCTGTGAAATACAGCGACTTACACCTGCGAGTAATATTTCTGCAAACGACGCAGCCCGTTAGCGAGACTCTCTATGCATTTTTGCTTCAGAGTAAATACTCACCTGAGACAGCCATCTTGAATTATCTCAGTCTCAAGTCGGATCAGCAAAGAATTTCATGGAAAGCGGAACAGCGAAATCTCGCACTCTGATTGGTCTAGATCTATGAAACGCGGCGCTGATTGGTCGTCTATTGTGGTACTTTGTAGCAAGGGAATGAAAAAGGGGCGTGTGCTGCGGGTAACGAATGTAAAGTTTTTCCAACCATTAAAGAATCCTACACAATACGTTGTCAGTATACTATTCAAAACGTTTATATGTTTATTAAAACCAAACCAAACAGTTTCAAGTAAATACTCCTTTTAAAATACTCAATATAGATTAGGGAACAATGAAAGCAAAATGCAAAGCCTACAAATGTAAAGAACATTTTTTTTATGTCCAGGTGACTTCTGTACAAAATATTTAATTTGAAGAAGGGTCAATAAGCAAACAATATTGACATAAGCTTTCAACATAATATTGAAAGCAATTGCTCTATCCTTTAAATGTCACAATTAAATGGAAAAAAAGATCACTATGTAGGTGGTATTAAAATGAAAAGGTCCATGCTGACAGAACAAGGCAGGTTTCAGAAGAGCTATTCCACACTCAAGAATTTCCTCTTTTTGGCAGTGCGCATGTAAGGGTGGTGCCGCCATTCAACATCTGCAGTATTCTCGTTCTCCAGTGTGCCGAGCTTGATCATGTACACTGAAAAGATGAAGTTCAAGATATGAATGATGAGCAGAGTGCAACATAAGTGCTCATTCTGCATTAATATCAATTCATCTAAAACCCAAAAACAGAGTTACTTACATTTCATTTCAAATCTAGGTCCAACCTCTGACAACTCAACGTTCTTATGGTCGGTTTTCTTGTAGGTGTGGTGTCTGCAATATACAAAGTAATTTCTAAGTAAGTAAAACCAAACTTTCTAATCCTAATTTTGCTCAAAACCTTTACTACAGCAGTTAAAACCACCACTCACCTGAAAGAGATGAAATCATCTGTATTTGCAAACGTAATAACACGCCTACTATCCTCTTTGGGTACAGGAAAAAGATACTTCAGGATGTTGGACACCTACAGAGATTTTTTTTCTTTCATTATTCAGATCAGTCAGAGATTATCTGGAGCTTTTATGATGTTGCATTGAGATTTTAAATAATACTCAGTAAAGCATAGTCTCTTTCTCTCTTTAATTACATATGACAAGACAATGATGCTTATTTATTTATACAGGAACTTGAGTATCAAATACTATACACTACTGTTCAAAAGTTTGAGATCGGTAAGATTTTTTATGTTTTTGAAAGAAGTCTCTTAATATAGTCACCAAGACTGCTTTTAGTTGATCGCAAACACAGCAAAAACAGTAACATTGTGAAATATTATTACTATTTAAAATTCTATTTTAAAGGGGTCCTATTATGCTTTTTTACATTTTCAACTTTCTTTAGATGTAATGTTGATGTTTAAGCATTAAAAAGGTATGCAAAGTTACAAAGCACACTCCAAAGGGAGTTACTCCGTCTCTATATCTGCAAGCACTGTTACTGAACTCCCCAAAACGAAGCGAGTTTTCTTCCGGGAACGTACACGTCACAATATTTCTCATTTAAATAATTCCCTCACAAGGCATAAGCAAAATAGGGAGCGAGGCCTGGTTAAGTTGTGTAAGTACTGTGTTGAAACTCGTGGTTATGGTGAGGGGCGTGACGGCATTTCTGAAAAACGCTCGCAGCAGCTGACCAAATACAACACACTGGTACCGCTAACCAATCAGAGCAGATCGCGCTTTAAGAAAGGAGAGGTTTCATAGAGCCTGGAACTAAACAGGGGTGCATTTCCCAAAAGCATAGTTAGCCAACTATGGTCGGAAGTTCTGTCATTATCAGCATAGTTCAAAGAGTCAGTGTTTCCCGAAACCATTGTTAATGTAATTTATTTGTGTGCTGGCAAAGCTGAATTTTTAGCAGCCATTACTCCAGTCTTCAGTGTCACATGATCCTTTAGAAATCATTCTAATATGCTGATTTGCTGCTCAAGAATGATTTCTTATTATAAATATTGAAAACAGTTGTTCTGCTTAATGTTTTTGTGCAAAGCTTAATAGTTTTTTTTTTTTTTAGGATAGACAGTTTAAAAGAACACCATTTATTTGAAATAGAAATCTTTTAAAAACTGTCTTTACTGTCATTTTTATCAATTTTATACATCTTTGCAGAATAAAAGTGTTATTTTTGTTTTTTTAAAAAGTACTGACCCCAAACATTTGAATGATAGTGTAGGTGAGAAACTGACTTTATTGTTTCTAAGGACATTATGTCCTTTATAACTCACCCTTCGGCCAAGACGTGACGTGAAGTTGTGGAAGATGAGGTGAGGGTAGGCCTCGGACATGGTGCCAATGTCTGGAACATCATGTCTCATTACCACATTATACAATGTGAAGTAGGCTGTTGGCCCAAAAGGAAGGTGGCATACCACCAAACCATCTAAAGAAGAAAGAGACATAAATTGAAATGGAAAGTACCTAGAGTGAAAATTGCACTTTAAACTGGATATGAAAGTACAGCTATTGGCATTCACAATACACCAAATGCTGACACACTTTTGCACACACACTCAAATACGCATATCCAAAATGGACACACATGAAAACTATAAAAGTCCATACCTGGCTGGCCTCTGGTCTCATGGACAATGACAAGGTCATTGACATTATTAGCTTTGCACGCATGTACTAATGTTTTAACTTCATGGTTTCCTCTGTTCATACGTTGGGCCCCTGGAAACATCAGCTTCATTTCCTGCAAAAAAAAAAAAAATCCATCAAAATAAACCACAACTAGATGGTTTCCCTTACGTCACAATGGTAAAATGAACATACAAAACATCACATTAGAGTAGACGAAGTAAAACTTCTGCGTGGCTACAAGCATTCATAATGTCAAATGTGTATAATAAGATTTAACAAACTTTGGCAAACATCTTGAGTCTGGAGCTGGGGTCTCTGGAAGTTGTGACCATAAGTTTGGGGTCTTCCACTCCTGCCCACTTGTACTCATCATCCATATGAGAGCTAACACCTATATAATATCAAAAATTAAGTTTATATATGGCAGCAGACAAAACAGGATTCTGATATATGTGACAGAAAAAGATCACCTTCTCCACCCTCATCATCAAACTCCAACAGTTTCTGTAATTCTAAAGCCTCTTTCCGAACCTCAGTGGGTAAAATATGATTTTCTGCAAAAGATAAGAACAACATAAAACATGACAACATCCAAATATATCATATAAGGTGATTGAGTTGGTTATCTAGCAGGAGTCTCACCATCTAAAGCAGATTTGAGCTTGTGTTTTTTCTCTTCAATAGTGCGCAGTCTGTCCTCCTGGGCTTTCCTGTACAGGTATTCCTTTCTCAGTCTCACCTCTCGCCGCAGCTACATCACAAAATACAGTTCAGAAACAAGATGAATTGTGAGAAATACACTGTTGAAAAGTTTGAGGTTGGTAAAAGTTATGTTTTTAAAAGAAGTCTCATAATTTCACCAAACTGCATCAACTTGATCAAAAATACAGTAAAACAGTAATATTGTAAAATATCAATATAAATTAAAATAACTGTTTTCTATTTTAATATATTTTAAAATGTTATTCATTCATGTGATGACCAAGCTGAATTTTCAGCATCATTATTCCAGTCTTCAGTGTCACATGATTCTTCAGAATCATTCTAATATGCTGATTAGCTGCTCAAGAAACATTATTATCAGTGTTGAAAACAGTTGTGCTGCTTAATAGTTTGTGGAAACTGTGATACAATTTTACAGGATTCTTTGATTAATTGAAAGTTCAAAAGGTCAACATTTATTTAAAACAGAAATCTCTTCTAATATTATAAATGTATTAAGTCGTTTTTCAGTCATCAATTTAATGCATCCTTGTTGAATAAAAATATGAATTTCCTTTAAAAACAAACAAACTTACAGACGCCAAATTTGACCTGCACAAGTAGTTGTAAGCAATGTAATTACTAAGACATGGCAAGTGGTGCCCACATTCTCATGGACGAATCAACCTTAAAGTCGAAATCAAAGACTGCGTAAAGCAATTTTAAGACACCCATTCATCATCAAACCTGTAGACACTCAATTCACAAAACATTCGGAGAAACTGCTCAAAATATCAACAAACAATTGTACAGTTAAACTTCTGCAAGTGATTTTTCTATTTACAGACTGGATGGGAGGGGGATCACACTGTTAATGTGTGTCATCCATCCCACTTTATTATGGAGCTTGCCTTGATCACACAACACAAACAGGAAAACAACGACTAGTTCGATAAACTACTGTTCTATGTACCGCGTTAAAAGATTTACAACCTACCACCAAATACGTTGAACAAATTTGAGAATATTGTATGTATAAATATGTTGTACTTACCATTTTGAACAACTACACGTGACAATTCAGCCCTACGGTCTACTATCACGACTTCCTGTTGGACAACGCGCTCATCCAGTCATTGACAACGAACACGAGGGACGCGATCTTTCAAAATAAAAGTTCACAACTGTGGCGGTTCGGGTGTCATGTCAAATCCATAGACTGTAAAAAATCAAATCGCGTCCTCCCTTGAGATCAGTTCTACCCACACTGTCAGTTAATGATTATTATCCTAAGTATATACGAATGAAATTAATTTAAAATACGCATAGCTTATATTATTTAATACGTACGAAAACACATTAGTGCATAAAAAAACCAATTGAATATAACCAATATAATTAATAAATAATAATAGCCTATTAAGTGGATAATTTAGCATAATTCATTTGTTTTATTGATAACTGAAATATTTAGACATTTAACACTTAATTTAACACATAATTACATTAAAGATAGGCTAATTGAGAATACAGGGTAAGTGCAGTGTACTATAAACTAAGCTATCAGTATGCTATTGCTATGCTAGTATATATAAGCTAACAAATACAGACATAAATGGTCATTTTAACATAGTGGAAACAGCATTTATCATAACATGATTTTGTAGGAATTGTAATAAGGCGCAAGAGAGAGTAACGTTAACTATCAGAATGCAGCACAACAAACACGAGGTCTGTAATAAAGTAATTGCTTGCTAGTAATACATTTTTATTTCAAAATCATTACAGAGCATACAATACTGTTAACATTTTTGTAGTTAGTAGGGCCTACGATTTGAAAAAGAAGAAGAAATGTATACTTTTATTTAGCAAGGAGACATTAAATTGATCAAAATTGACAAAAATTATGGTAGTAATAATAATGTTACAAAAGATTTTTCTATTTCAAATAAATGCTATTCTTTTGAACTTTCTATTCATTAAATAATCATGACTTATATATATATATATATATATATATATATATATATATATATATATATATATATACACACACATATATACATATATATATATATATATATATATATATATATATATAAATGTTTCCACAAAAATATTAGGCAGCACAACTGCTTTCAAAACTGATAATAAGAAATGTAGCAGTGTAACATGTATGTTCTGTTTTGGTTTAGTTTCTTTGTGTTTGGTGTTTTTAGAGTTTCCTCAGTTAATCTCTCCTGCAATCTCCTCAGTTTTCCATTGTGGATTTAATAAAACTGTTTGTGCTCTACTCCTTTAGTCGTGCGCATTATAGCCACTTCGTGACAAGCAGCATTATTATTATAGTTATTTTTCATGTGACACTGAAGACTGCTGAAAATGTAGTTTTGCTATTACATTTTAACACATATGAAAACAGTTTCAATTGCAATACTATTTCACAATATTACTGTTATTACTGCATTTTTGGTCAAATAAATGCAGCTGTGGTGAGCAATAGAAGCATGAGATATGTGTAAACAAATGTTACCAACCCCAAACTTTTAAAAATAGTGTAAAATAAATGAAAGTGGATAGAAACAATTAAAAATAAACAAAAAATAAAGAAACAATTGAAGAGTTTCATATAATGGATAAATAGTGCAATATGCCATGTGCAAAAGAGTGCAAGTTTACAATAAAATGTGAAACAGTTTATGAAATTGTTCATGAAATGATTCACTGATGACCAGACTGATCTCTGCTGATATCTGTGTTAAGAGAAGTAAAAGATATGTTCCCTTCTAAATGTGTTTGTGGCGAGTTATTTCCTGTATGTGTTTCCTCTTCTACAGCATTTAAGACCAGTAGCCAACATCCTTACAGACTCAAAGCACTGTCTGTTTGTTTTCAGCCATGATGAATCTAATAACAGCATTTCTGCTAATGATTCTAATAGGTAAGGTGAATACACACATGCAGACTAACATAAACACAATCCAGATTTTATACCTGACAACCTCGACTACCATCTCACAGAGGACAAACATACATCTTTCTCCACAGGACACAGCACATCTGACCATACACTCGTCTGCCCCTATGAGAATAGGAATATATCTCAGAACAGAAGGGTGTGGTGCAAAAGAGATGTCCAGGATGAAAACTGCTGTACCGGCTTCTCATTCCGGCCAGGCACCAGTAGTTTGGAGGACGGCATAGAAGTGCAAGATGATGGAAAGACTTTTACCATCTCCATACAGACACTCACACAAGGAGATGGAGTCTACTGGTGTGGGTTCATGACTGCAGACAAGATCATTGTTAAACTGGCCGAGGATTACTTTTCCAGTGGTAAGATGAATGCTACTTCTCTATTTCCCTTTAGATAGTTTCCTCAGTGATAGACAGCACTATATGTTAACAATACTTTCAGCATATTTAAAATTTCTTTATTTTAACTTTAAATTCCTAATATCTAATACAAAAAATCATATGCAATGATAGTTTATTCATCTATGTTACAGCTCCATTTAACTTTGTTTGGTCCATTCTCCGTTGGATTTTATTTATTTTGCTTCCTTTGATGACCGTCTCATTTCACATTTATTCAAACAGTGAGTGCTCACACAAACCACCTTAGTTTATCATCACGTTGTACTGAAAAACACTTTGAGCTTTGAATGTCTTTAACCTCTGTACATTTTTTATTTTTATTTGTTTACATATTCTGTTTTTCTGACCATAGGGAAACATGGAGATGCAAAGGTAAGAGCGCGCTGTAAAAACTTAAGTTCAGTTGCTGCCTTAGATTTTTAACTATAATCAAATTGGCTGTACAAGTCATTTCAAAGTAAATTATATTAAACTGACTGAATCTCTAACTTAGAAAATGATGAGTTAATGCAAAAAAATAAATGTTGCCATGACTTATTGATCAATTCAATAAAATATGTTTTTAACTGAAACCTTACATTTTGCAGACAACATAAATACAATGAAGTCTGATGCCGAAGAAAGGAGGTGTACAGCTAAGCCATCGGCTGTAAATGTACAATTTCTATTGTTGTTACTTTTTTTTTACAGAAAAGTTCACAATGGCAGCATGACTATATTCAACCCCAATATTTAAAATGAAAATAGGTAATAATTGTGTTCCGTTTATGTAAATTAATATAATAAATAAATAACATTTGCTATTGCATTTATCATTCATTTAAAAGTTATGGTTGTTGTTTACAACTGTTTTGTTTTAGGGAAAAAAAAAATGTTTTTCCTCATTTTAATAATATTCTAGAGCTTATAAATCATATTTCTTAATATACTGTATAAAAAACAAGTCATTGCCACATTGTGTAATGTAACATGTATAACACAATTTTGATGGAAGAATACATATATAATAAACATTGTCTGTATCAGTGTCTCTGTGAGTTGACCAAAGTGCCGTCTTTACTAACTTACTTTGATTATTAGTACAAGAAAACAACTTAAAAACAAGTGAAATTTACAATACAGCCACGCTGAAAATATGAGAAAAAACTGACCCAGTAACATTGCAAAAATATTATAGTATTTTTGTATTGAATTCATTTTCAAGCAACAGCACAGTTTCAACCAATCATGATTTCATTGAAAATTAGGAAAAAAATTAAGAAGAAAAAAAACAATGTCAGATGACATATACATCACAGTTCTTTCTTGCAATTTACCATCATAAAATGATAAGGTAGACAAAAACAATGGAGTGCAAACATTCAAAGTGATACAATTACAGACAAAAAAAAGAAAAAAAAGAAGTAAAAGTAAAACACAAGTTCGCATAATGACACAGTAGATAGATCTCATTGCCTTATCCAAGCACACTCATTATTGGTCTATTTGAGTTCTTTAAAGTCGGTTGTTGCATTTCACCATGGTTTCCTTTAAGGCATTTCCTGATTTAAAGAGTGTCAGAATAGTTATGTCTGATGTCGTAACTACTCCGTATCATAAAAGTGATCATTTATTAAACCAAAATCCTTTACATTCCTAAAATATTTTTTCTTTATATATTTTGGGTAAACAAATAATCCTACCATACAGTATATTGATTTCAAACACTAAACACACAGCAAAACTACACAAAGCCAAGCTCTCAGAACATCTATTGAGCATAAATATCAATTCATCCACAAATACAAGGCAACTAATAAAGCAATCAAATCAATGAAAAACATAAGTTGGTTCACATATGTGATGATGAAAATATTGCAACCATATAAAAGCAAAGCATGTAAACATTCAGAAAGCACAATGTTATGAGTGAGTGAAAATGGTCCATTTCAATCTGAAAAACAAAATACAAAGGTCAAATTGCATGCAAGTTTGCATGGCTTCTCCACTTATTGCAGTTTGAGCCCAAAGAGTGTGAACTCCGCCAGCTCTTCCAACCTCTCGAGGCATGGAAGGTGGATTGGGAAGTGTTTGTGGCAAGTGGAAAACCAGTCTTAAGCGTTTCTTAACCTTTCAGTCAGTCATGTGTTGGGCTGCTAAAGAAAGCTTTTTGTTTTTGTGGTTTTTGATGAGAACTCTTTCAAGCTTGTGATACCAATGCACTAACATTGCTTCAGCAGAGAGAGCGTGTTACAGCTCCTCATAGTCGCCCTCTTCTCTTTTTGCTAAGCCTTCTGCTCCGGCCAGAAAAGCTTCAAGATCATCAGGTTTCTTGCTTCGTGACTTCCTCTTTTTCTTCTCTTTTTCATCTGCGGTCCCAGCTGCCTCATCTCTTTCCTTTTTCTTGTGCTTGTGTTTCTTCTTGCTACTTTTGTCATCATCCTACGTGAAATACGAAATAGTTCTAAAACAACAGTAATATAATTTCATTCATGAAATGTTGTAATCGAATATAATTAACCTCTTTACTCCTTTTTTTCTTTTTCTTCTTATCCTTGGAATGTTTGCTTTCTTTTTCTATGAGAATAAAAATACAAAAACTAATTTTAATCATATTCACAAATATGCACTTGTATGTATGTATGTGTTGTGTATATATATATATACGTATTTATAGAAAACCAAAAACATAGATTAACGGATACATGTCTATCGCTATTATACTTTATACATATATATATATATAATTTTGTAATCGGAAACAAACTTTATGTATAAAATATAATAGCCATAGACATATATATATTAGGGCTGTCAAACGATTAATTACGATTAATCGCATCCAAAATAAAAGTTTGTGTTTAGATAATATATGTGTGTGTACTGTGTATAATTATTTTGTATATAAATGCACACATGTATATATTTAAGAAAAATATGTTATTTATATATAAAATGTTTATATTTATATAGAATATACATTATATATAGGCTACATTCAGTCTATATACAGTATATACATGCAAATATTTCTTAAATACACATGCATGTGTGGGTATTTATGTATTAAAAATAATTATACACAGTACACACACATATATTATGTAAACACAAACTTTTATTTTGGATGCGATTAATCGCGATTAATCGTTTGACAGCCCTAATATATATATGTCTATGGCTATTATATTTTATACATAAAGTTTGTTTCCGATTACAAAATTATTCCAGTTACTTGCCATCTTGCTCATCGCTACTGTCTTTGCTTATGATTGACTTCTCCTCGATTCCTAGGCCAAAGAGGTCACCGTCATTCTTGCTTTTGAAGGAGAGTACAGTAGGTTTCATGGGCTCAGGGATTTTAGCTGTGTTCATATCATCATCATCAGATATATCAGGAATATCATCTCTAACTGGGAAAGAGTCCTAGAACAAGCAAGACAAAAAAAGTCTTTTTTAGTTATTCAAAAGTTATTCAAATTATCCAGACAAGTCATCAATACAATGGCCATTATCATCATCATCATTTTAGTACCTTAACCACTTTCTGTATGACTTCTTCCTCGCTCTCAAAGTCAGGGTCATCCATGACAAATGAAAGCATCTGTTTGGCCACAGGCACGTCTGGGTCTGTGTCAGAGGACTCTGCCTGAGCCGATCTCTCTTTATGTTTAATGACCCGTGCTTGAGGATCAGCCAGGGCTGCTGCGTCTGACGCTGTCTGCAGCTGTTGAGTAGTGTGTACTGGAGTGGGACTGAGAATGGAAGTCTCTATGTTCTGACTGCTAACAGTCTCCTGGGTCTGGATCACTGGCTCTTTGTGGATAGGCTTTGGTTTGTCCTCTAGTGTTAATGCATCCATAGCCACCCTGAATAACCATATTTTTGTTAATATTATTAACAAATTAACAGTCTTTGATTCAGGTAACAAACTTATTGCCCACAACACAAACACAATTCTTAGCTTATTTTAGCTATTATTTACTAGTTCATCAACATATCACTTATCAACGTATCTTGAATCTAGTCTATTATTAAAGGCCCGTTCACATCAGTGATGACTATAAACTCTAAAAAGAACTATATTAGCAACCACACCAATGTACAATAATTCTCTGTTTATTATGACCATGCGTTGCAGTTATGTCGTCTGCAGCTCTTGAGCTCTTTAAAGCAGGGTGGATTCTGATTGGCTGTTTTTATCATTCACCAGCTGGAAAAAAATGATTCTGAAAGTGATTCCAATGATATAGATATTGTTTTAATTGTGGTGTGGACTTCCCTATTCTCATAGAAACGATTATTAAAACTTTATAGTTACTGTTATAGTTATCAGCCTTGGTGTGAACATGTCTTAATGAAAGGAAGGAATTCAAGCTTACAGGTGAGGTTCAGAGTCCAGATATTCATCCTGAGTTACAGCAGGTTTTGGACCCTCCTCATCACTGGAGAGAGAGATATTCAAGCCTTTACTGACAATAGAAGCTCTGGGTTCAAGTTCTGCATCATCAAGGTCCAAATCATCCTGGAACCCAGCAACCATGGGGTTCCCTTCTCTTCCTTCCCCATCACTAAAATAAACATGTTACAAGAATGGATGCAAATTCAACTTATTTTGTACTGAAAATCAGCTACAATGTCTCACAGATTTTTGAACAGATGAAACCACTAGCTCAGTTCATTTACAAGTAAAAGTACACTTCCATGCAAAAGTTTGGGGTCAGTACGATTTTTTTTTAAAGAAATTAATAATTGTATTCAGCAAGGATGAATTAAATTGATCAAAAGTGACAGTAAAGATACTTATAATGTTAGAATAGATTTCAAATAAATGCAGTTCCTTTGAATCATATAATCAATGTTTTCAAAATTGATAAAAAAAAAGAATCTTGAGCACCAAATCAGCATATTATAATGATTTCTGAAGGATCATGTGACAGTGAAGACTGGAGTCTGGATTTATCACAGATAAATAAATAAAATTTTAAAATACATTAAAATAGAAACCAGTTATTTTAAATTGTAATAATATTTTACAATATAACTTTTTTTTTATCAAATGAATGCAGCCTTTGTGAGCATAATAGACTTCTTTCAAAAACATTTTAAAAATCTTACCGATACCAAACATTTGAACAGTAGTGTACACTGATTACAATACATTTTCAAATGACAAACAAAATAACATATTACATAATTTAAAAAAGGCTTCTGTTATCTGCCCTTAGTGTACCTGTCACTATCTGCAGTACCCGTAGCAGAGGGCTGGGTGTTCATAGCCGGTCTTGTGTTAGGAGGCAGACTGTCTTCCAAGAAGCTTTTGTCTAGTCCCTCGTCTGGCACAAAATCATCCACGCTCCGAACCGTAGGCAGAGTCGCTGCAGATACTGGATCTGGCTCTGTGGAAATCCAAGAAGCGTGAGGTCACATGATCTGGGGCAAAAACATCTTACATTAAAAATATATAAACAGCAGCCATCACAATGAGTTCCAAACAAGAAGAATGGTGAATGACAAAAAAAATTGTGATATATTGATATGCGTTTTACTAAATAACTACTGCTTGATACCCAAGCTCCTTTAGGTGGGGTGCAAGAGCTACTAAACCCTCTCCATAGCTCAAGAATGCACAAAGTCTTGTGATTTTCTATTGATCCACAAAACATCCTTATGATCTCCACGAGTCCTAATCCTCCCCATTTTTCACGGCTCTGTGGGTCTCGCTCGAGGAAAGCTCTCTCTGAGAGAGGATGTGTGTGTGTATGTGTGTGTGAATGAATTCCTCTCAGCCTTCAAATCCCTTTTTCAGTTCATAGCATTAGGGCAGTTCTTTAACAATGAGTCACTGAGACACTGAATATTTGAAAAGAAAAGAAATAAAAGCTGTTTTTAGTGCCATTAAAAGCTTAGTGTTTCTAACATGTGTGTTTTCTAATACAATAAGCACACGCAGCTAGAAGCACCATGCTCAAACTCACCCTGGGCGACTGCTGGAGGTTCCTGGGCAGGAGAGGAACCAAAGAGCCTGGAGATGAAGCTGCGTTTCTGGGTTTGAGGAGCAGAGGCAGAAGCCTGAGCTGGAGCAGAGACCGTCGGGCCAGGGTGAGCAGGAGAAGGGGAGGGAGGGGGAGAGGTCACAGGCGCTGGGGTTGAGGAGAGAGGGGGAGGAGGAGGGGACGGAGAGGGAGATGGAGACTTCAGGATCTGGGAAGGAATGGGAGGCTGCTGGGGGCTACAGGGGCTGGAGCTGCTAGTGGAGCATCCGCTCTGAGGAACGACGGGAGACTGCGTGCCTGAGGAAGGGCTCTGTCCGTTAGCAGGACCGGGAGAGTTGTAGCCTTTACTACGAGAGTCTTTCATTTCCAGGAAACTGAAAGTTATAACAGACACCTACTGTATCAAAATAGTCAGATACCACTCACTGCAGTTCACAACCCTATTTAAAAAAAAATATATTATGTTTAGCAAGGCTGTATATATTTGATTAAAAATACAATAAAGAGTCATATTTTGAAATATTTTTACTATTTAAAATAACTGTTTTCTATTTTAAAATATTTAAAAATCTAATTTATTCCTGTGATGCAAAGCTGAAAGAATTTTCTGCAGCCATTACTACAGTCTTCAGAGTCACATGATCCTTCAGAAACCATTCTAACATGCTGATTTGCGGCTTAAGGAACATTTCTTATTATTAATGTTAAAAACATTTAAAGGATTCTTTTGAGTAGTAGTGTAGTTGCTGATATTTGAATTGGAATCATGTTTTGACTGTCCAGGAGGTGAAATTAAACTACAGGAAGTTTGTGTGGCATTTTTAGTTCTTACATATCATAGTTCTGGTCTTCTGTCTCCTGCTGAACTGTTAGCTCCTCTAGCGTGGCATCGATGTCCAGCTGATTGGTCTCTAGCTGCCGTAACAGGGTCTCTCTCTGTGAAAGTTCAAATGAAAGTTACCTTTACTACTTCATTTAAAGCTGTAACAACTAGTGTAATGAGAAAAGTAACTGTGATACAGGCAAAGAAAGATTTCTGCCAGGCACATGACACAGCTTATTGAGCTTAATATTAACAATTACAAATGACCACTAACTTTTAACTCTGGTTGAGTTTTTTTATTTGATTAAACCTTTAGCCTTAAAGCAATTTTCTAGCCCAGAACATTAACCTGCTTACCTGAAGCTGCAAAAATGGAATGTTGAAAAATCTGTGCAAATATTTCAAACCAAAACCATTCTTCATGGAAGATTCTGCATAATGGATGTAAGAGGAGCCACGAGGTCTGCAAAATCATAAAGACAGCTAACATCAATAAAGCTCACAGAGAATAAGTTATTAAACACTCAAAAAACTAATTTGTGAACATACTCCATGATTTCCTATCCTAAATTTGACATTAACCCACAAACAATCTGCAGAGAACTGATTATCTCCAGACATTTATTTTAAACTTATCAATTGTTTGTCATAAGACCAAGAATGTATGTTAAGTCAGTAAAAAGTGTCAATGAACATGTTTATGTTGACTGTAATGATCTAACCTGTTAAGCCCAGCGATGAAGTCACGTATGTCATCAGGCAAAATTACTCTGTGTTCTCCCATGTCCCGGTAATTTCCCAAAACGCACACTGGCACATGAGTGGGTACCTTGGGCAACTCCCGCATAATGTAATTATAAGTCCTATCGGTGCAAACAAAGCACACATTTTGTATAACAAAGAAGAGCTGTGAGTTCTGCAGTCTCTGGAGATGCTGATAGTCTTTGTTCACCTACCACTGTTTGGTGATGTCAAACATCAAGACCACACCATTGCAGTTCTTATACACGTCCAAAAACTCAGCATCCAAGGCCAGTTCACTCTCCGTCTGCTAACAGCACAAGAGACATTTCCAGCTAAACATTCAAATTCTCCACTATTAGTCAATGAAGGGGATTTTTAACGGTCATTACACCTGATTTTGATAGATTATTACTAAAATTTACCTCTTGAGGTTCATTTTCCAACTTCAAGTTTTCACCTCTCTTTTTCCCCTTTCCTGTAGAATGTCAGTGGCAGAATATTTTAACACTGCCATTCAAACGTTTGGGGTTAGTAAGTTTTGTTTTTTGAAAGAAAGAAATACCTTTATTCAGCAAGGTGCATTAAATTGATCAAAAGTGACAGTAAAGACATTTATAATGTTACAAAGGATTGCTATTTCAATAAATGCTATTCTTATGAAAAAAAAGCATCATGGTTTCCCCCAAAAATATTAAGTAGCACAACTATTTTCAATACTGATTTAAAAAAATGTTTCTTGAGCACCCAAATCAGCATATTAGAATCATTTCTGGAGGATCACGTGACACTGAAGAGTAATGACGCTGAAAATTTAGCTCCATCACAGGACTAAACATTTTTATTAAAATAGAAAACAGTTATTTTAAATTTGTAATAATATTTCACAATATAACTATTTTTTTCCTGTATTTTTTTTATCAAATGCAGCCTTGGTGAGTATATGAGACTTCTTTCAAAAACATAAAAAAATCTTACCGACCCCAAAGTTTTGAACAATAGTGTAGATCAAAATGTATGTATGTATGTATTTCAAATGAGTTGTAAACAACTTCCATTAAACTTCAAGAGCATCTAAAACAGATAACAAAATGTGGCTTTCTCACAAAGGAAGTGACAGTGGCAAGACATGGTTTTCTGCGGTATCTAGTTGTCACCCTGCACATCATTATGGTCTGTTTTTTACACTTCTTGTCTAGAAGTGCATGTTAGACTAGATACAGTTATAGTTCTGCCACAATCCAGTCAGTGAAAAGTCAGTCAAAACAAAACGTTTGCACTCGGTTAACGGAACAAACAGATCAAGCACAGGCAAGTCACAGCCTAATGTCTACAATCCATTGAGTTTCTCACCTACACCTTCAGGAAGAGGGATTTTTTGGCCTGGTTGGACAGCAAGTAAGAAAAATACCATTAATATAAATGACTGGGGATGAAGGAGGGCTGGGTGAAATGGCTTCATGTATGATCATCAGAATGAGATGGAGGATGTGAATTAAACAATGACATGCAGAACCTGTACACTAAACTTTAAAAGGCATAATAAATTGCATAATGGTTGGAATACACTACATGATTTTAAATCTCAACAGATTGCCCAAAACAGACTTAGTAAATGGTTACAGAGAAAAACTGGGCATCATACACTAAACAGAGGGTCACACTACCAGACTTTAAAGTCGCTCTAAACACGTGCCTCGTTGCTAAGAGACAAATGAATAAAATGAAAACAGTGTGTTCTAAAACTGGCTCAAACATGCTTGAAGTTGATATCCTTCAAATGAATGGACTTATATATAGATTCTGCGTCCATCACACTACGAAATTTTCTGTGAAATCTGTGAACTTTGACTGCACAATATCTGATAAATCAGGGCCAAACTATAAACTACACTGTAGTGTATTCCAGCCTTAAGATAAATATGACAGTAACGTCAACAAAGTCACCTGATCAGAATGCTAAGAGAAATGACTTGAAACAGGCTGGTGGCAACTCACCTTTATCCACCACATCCCAAACCTCCACCTTCACCACATCATCAGTAGCTGAGAAGAAATGACAAAAACATTTGAGCGGTTCTGGAAACCTGAGGTCACTTCTTTGCATTTATTTCAATACATTTATTTTGCATTGATTCTAAGTTACAGAAGTCAAAATACAAATTTCACAGCATCCATTTTTTAAACATTTTTTTTTAAACTTAATTTTAATTTTAAAATATTACCTTTCTAAAATGACTTCTAAAAAACGTAAATAAATATTTCAATTAAATAATTATATAAATAAAGATTATTTGTGGTGCTGAAACCTTGAATAACATTATAAGATTGTTTCAGGAAAACAATACCACAAAGTAATTTAATATATAAAAATATATATAATACTGTTCTTTTCAGAAAGAACAGGGAATAAATAGAAAGTTAGCTTTTGGCAATGAGCACGCCACTTCAAGTAAAATGTTGAATACAAGTAGAGCCATGCCTGCTATCAAATGAAGGAGACTACTCGCTGTAAATTACAACTAACAGGTTCCACCACGTAATGTGGAGCTGAAAGTTTTTGAAAGAGGATGTACTTAAATAGGGAAAACAAACTCTAGAAATCACTAGATAACATCTAAATGTTCGAGTCAGGCCATTTAAAGCCATCAATCTAATCTACTTATCCACTAGCTGATAGACAGCATATTTACCTTGATGTAAATCTATTTTGCATAATTAAGATGCACAAATGGAAAGAAATAAAAATCATTAAATAATTAGTTCACATCTTTCAAACAAAAGTGCAAAAGCAACTTCCTACACACTCTTAAAAATTAAGTTTTTTTTTTTTTTTGCAGTGATGCCATAGAAGAGCCATTTTTGGTTCTCCAAAAAACTTTTAGTGAACAGTTCTTAAAAGAAACATTTTTTCTTAGAATCTAAATAACCTGTTTTCACTTTAAATAAACTCTTTTGTGCAGTGGTTCCAGGGATGTTAAAGGTTCTTCATGGAACCATCAAGCCCAATAATGATTTTTAAGAGTGCAAGTAGAAAGATTTCAATAACACTAAGATGACAGAAGCTTTGATTTCCATAAAAAACATCAAGCTTACTTTTATAACTCCAGTGGATACTAGTGACCTGGATCTCTTGAGTTGGAATGTACTCTTCCTGGAACTTCCTACCCTGCAGCCGGTGCCACAGGGTGCTTTTTCCTGTGTTTCTATCTCCTCGAATGACTATCTTCACTGAAAGACCACACATAACATGTTAGAGCTTGTGATAACAACATTATCCCAAGCACACAGCGCCCAGGGGCTCCAGCAAGCAACACAGACTTGATTTGTTGTGACATGCTGTATGTGTTACAATTTAGTCAAATAGTATGCGGATGCATCGAAAATCCTTTAAATTTAAACCCGGAAAGATTTTGAAGCAAAGTAAAGAAACAACAAAACAATCAATCTCAAATTTGAACGAGTTATCATTAATTATACATTTTAGCAGGCATTTGACTTACTGTTGTACTGAACCCCTTTAGCAAATTTTCTCTGCAGACTTTGGTTCATGGACTGTAGGCCAGCAGGGATGTTCTTGTCCTTCACCTGACCAGCCGGCTCAGAGCCGACAAGCTT
This sequence comes from Rhinichthys osculus, assembly GCA_029959095.1. Lineage (NCBI taxonomy): Eukaryota > Metazoa > Chordata > Actinopteri > Cypriniformes > Leuciscidae > Rhinichthys > Rhinichthys osculus. The sequence goes on along the minus strand of JARWKJ010000004.1, from coordinate 19,192,589 downwards.
CTTCAGAGCGGAGAACATCTTGACCAAACTATGCCTCTAGATGGGTATTATAAATATTAAATATTCTTGTCTCAAACTGGCCTCTATGACGCCCCCAAATTGTCTGTCTGTGGGTGGACAGTTTTCTTGCAATGCTCATAAAGCATTTCTACATTCATTTGAGAGGTGAATGAGTCCTGCTTTGGCACAGCATAACATCTCCGAATAAATTCAGATCTTCATCTCTGGATCCTTTTCCACAGAATGACAGTGCAGTCCAGCATCACAAGATTCTCATTCAAGTGTTGAATCTGCTTCTGCTACAATATAAAGAAGAAAAGAAAAAAATAACGAAATGCCTTATATCAAGACCTGGAGCTGCAGACATTTAAAAAGCATCTTTCATGGATTAATATGTTGGAATGCACTGCAGTAACTCTAATTTGCAAGGATGCCTGAATTTGTGTCTCAAAACCTAGTAAGCTGCCTGCATAGACAATCCGTTGGGACACCATAAGTGTGTGGAATATGATGTCCAGAAATGCTGTCTAGGTAGGCAGCTCGCTAAAGATTTAATACACAACCTGACACTGCGATTTCTACTACAAACGACCGTGATATTTATATAATAGAAAAGAGTGAAGCACTCAAAAAAACAAACACAAATTGTATAGGAACTAACGTACTGTTGTGGATAGCTGTTATGTCAGATATTTGACAGCTACCTGTATATACTAGCCTGCTAACGCGGAACTAACTGTATATTTAACAGATTTGTATCAGATTTGTGATGCTCTTGTACTTACAGTGGTATTGTCGTCTATACTAGAGCAACTGAATGATTAGATCCAACTTTCAACATCTTACATTTCTCACCCACTGTGCAGTGTGATCATCTTATAACCTGTACAGCTTATGAATAATGAAATCATTGAAATGCTGCTCTGTATATTTGTGAAGTACGCTGCCGTAGGTAGGGTTAGCTACGGTCACGGTAAATACATTTCAAAATAAAAGTCTCAACACCAGTTAGTTAGCTAAGAATTTTACTAAAAACCTAGAGACATCTATGGCATAGCAAAAGACATCATTTTACCCATTACTGTAGTGTGATTATATATATATATATATATATATATATATATATATATATTATTTCAATTATAAATTATTCATTATAGCAGTATTTGCTGCTCTGCCCTGAATGTTTGTGTTAAATTAATCAGGGTGCAGGCCATGAAACAATGTTTTAGATACAAAATTTCATAATAGGCTTCATTTTTGATTTGGGGTGAAATGGCAACCTAGACATGAGATTTGGACCTTGAGTCTGTAATAAAGGTTTTGATTGATTGAAACTTTCATTTATTAAATTCAATCTGTGAAGTAAATATTGTATTACACAACAATTTTAAAGTTACAAAGTAACATATGGCTTATCAACTACATGCAACCATGCGATACAATGAACATTTTATCTCGAGTGTGAGATACTGTCTTCTCAATATCTTAATGAAGCCACACATTTTAAAAATATTTGTAATATTTATTTTATATTTATTATATTTGCAGCTGCAGTTTCACATACAAAGATATGTTCAATTTCAAAAGATATATGCGTATTAAATCTCTAAGTAAAAAAAATAAACTACATTGATATGTTCTGATTCTTGTTATCATGAACCTTTAAACAACAATCAAATCAAAGGCAACAATCAAACAGAAATCAGTTTATAACAAGAAAACCAAATCAAAGACAATTATAACAACAGAATTCATAAAGGTATTATGGTTTCAGCCCATTAATCTCTTGCATCCAGCGGTGGACTCAGTACCCAGTGTTCTTAATGGTGATGCTTTGAGCGGAGTCAATCTTATAGTCATTGATACCTGAGGAGAAAAGCACAGCATTGCAGATAAAAGTCATTATACAAGAGAGATTAAAACTACAAAACAGTCAGAGACATCATGCATGTGCATTGTTACGCCTAATTTTGTTTAAAATGCACCTATTTATTTCTCACCCTGTGTCAGAGAGGTGCCATCTGAGGAGACCTGCCAGTATCTACGATCAGTCTGACGTGCTTGTTCTTCATTGACCACACTGAGGAAGGGTCCCCACAAGCTGTTCTCTGTGCTAAAGCTGTGATGCAGAGAGCAAAAGGGTTGATCGCAAACAAAACCCATACAAATTTGTTGTAATTAATACAGTAAAAAGCAAACAAATTTTTGCCTATATTGTTTTGACAATATATTTCAAATAAAGCATCTCACATGAAACCAGTTTGTTTGTCTTGGAGAAGGTTGAGGGCTTCAAATAGCGAGGAGCCCCTGGGCACATTGATGGAAAATACTGATGAGGCACCATTTGATTTAATAACCTCCACCTGTAGAGACACTTGCCCGTGACTTAGAAGAACTTCTGAAGCGGAATCCGGATCAATAGTAAGAGTGTCTAAATCAGGAACATTGAACCAGGAGAAAATACACACGGAAAATAAAGAGAAAAAAAAAAAAAAAAAAAAAAGTTAAATTAAAATTCTGTACTAAAACTCAGTTAATATTAAACTGCTAATTATTAAATACAAATGTTGTATATAATATATAACATTGAAATACTCTTCTATAATTTAATATGAGATATAAACATTATTAATTTTGTGATAAAAAATAACATATTTTTGGATATAACTTTAAACTTTATTGTTCCACAAATATATTTTTTTATTTTTATATATATATATATATATATATATATATATATATATATATATATATATATAAAAAATATATATATATATATATTCCTAATATTAAAATAATATTTTTTATGGAAAAAAGGAAAAATAAAGTTTAAATTTACATGCAAAAATCTGTTATTTTTAATCACAAAATGTATGTTTATTTCTCATATTAAACAAAGTATTTTAGAGTATTTCAATGTTATATATTATATACAAAATATGTATTTAAGATGGCACCTCCCTGAATCTTTGGAAAATTAACCGTAGGCCAGTAAACACAATTCTGCTGATTGATACTTCATTGAGCTTGCATGTCTGATGTACGTACCATCCTCATTGCGGCATTCTTTGCTCTTCAGATTAAGATAGGATTGTTGGTGCAGGGCAGGCAGGACTTGGGAGACTGCCATAGGATTATGGTATGTTCCTTTCTTAACATCTGCCCTTAAAGCCTCCAAAGGAGAGGCACATTGCTCCATCTGACTGCCCATAGCCAACAAGGCCTGTGAGACGGAGAACCATGAGAACCTGCCACTCAAATAAGGCTTTTTCATCAAGGCAAATATTTAATATCATTATTCTTACCTGTACTGCCAATCCCGTGCTGAACTCGTTGCCCATGTGACCATCAGCTCTCTTAGAGTCAAGAAGCCTCTGCTTAATGGAGGCAAGAGCCTTGTCCAGCTCTGCAGTATCTTTAACAGCAGTTTTCTCGTTTTTCAGACACTGCAAGGCCATGCCTGCCATCGCATGCATGTCTGAAAGGTGATTTGAATGGTTAGAGACCTCAGCACATGTGAATAGATTTCCTTAAATCTAACCAAAAGGAAAATAAATAACAGTGTCCAATATATTATGCATGACGTTTCAAAATCAGACGACTATCTTCTGTGGAACACAAAATAAATATTCTGACTGTTTGGGAATATTTCTGTCAGGGATACTTTCATGGTATCTTGCATCCTTTCTGAAGTGTGAAGCCCTCAGTTCCTATTCATTGAAGTTGCAAGAATAAGAGTGACCAGCACAGTCTTCAGAATGTCTTCTTTTGTATAACACAGAAGAAAGAAAGTCATACAGGTTTGGATTGACATGAGAGCGGGTAAATAATGACAGAATTTTCATTTTTGGGTGAACTGTCCCTTTAAATGTACTCTGTCAATGACTACTGTCGATTCAAACTCACCGACAGATAAGGACTCTCCATGTTTTATCTGTCTGTGTTCCACCGCATGGATGAGCTTGTGGCTGACATGTGTGCTGACTCTAACTCCGCTCACACATAGAGCCAGAATGCCCAGAGAGTACTGGTAGTAGTTGGTCTTTGGACGGTGACTAACTGCACAAAATAATTCATATTAAAATTAGAATTACAGTACAACAAAATTACATATACATATACTGTTCAAAAGTTTGGGGTCAGTAAGATTTTTTTAAAAGAAAAAATATATTTTTTCAGCAAGGATGCATTCAATTGCCAGTAAATATATTAAGACTTATATTTTAAATAAATGCAGTTCTTTTGAACTTTTTATCCATCAAAAAATAGTGAAAAAAGTGCCATGGTTTTCACAAAAATATTAAACAGCACAACTGTTTTCAACTTTGACAATAGGAAGAAATGTTTTTGGAGCAGCAAATCAGCATATTAAAATGATTTCTGAAGGATCATGTGACACTAAAGACTGGAGTAATGGCTGCTGAAAATTCAGCTTTGCCATCACAGGACTAAAATACATTTTAAAATATATTCAAATAGAAAAAATATATTTAAAAGTTTAATAATATATTGTTTTCACTGTATTTTAGATCAAATAAATACAGCCTTGGTGAGTATCCGAGACTTCTTTCAAAAACATATAAAAAAGAGAGAAGGGTCTGTCTATGTCCCACAGTACTACAAACCACGTCCCTACAAGTTATGCCTCCCACAAAGAAACAAGCGTGAATGTCATTGACTGAAACAATACATTTACTTTATGTTTTATGTATGAAATAATGGTAAGGCTAACTTATATTTCTTTCAAATCTTATGAAGTATGAAATGACACCTATTAGTAAAACATAAAATAAATTATACATTTAGACCTATGGAAATTATAGATAAAAACCTATCCAACCCTAAACCTTACCCTAACCCTTCAATAAAATAAACATTTACTGTAGTTTCATAATTAAAATACTTTAAAAACTGAGGAACAACAAAACAAACATGATGACTTATGGAGTCTGCTGATTTATGTATGCCTTATCACTATGTGGTGACAGTGACACTTAACAAAACAAGGAAAGTGAAATAGAAGAAGATTGGTACTAGAGATGACATCAGCGATTCCAGAGGGAGGGGCTCTGAAGGCATCCCCCTAATTGGCTGTTTTAGGGTGTGGTTTGTAGTACTGCGGGATCCAGTCAAACACAGTCTTACTGACCCCAAACTTTTGAATGGTAGTGTATTACAAAATAAATGCTCTTACACACAATGTTCTGTTTTTCTTCCTCCATTTCATTCTTAAGGTGAGTGAGGAGGGGCTCATTCATCCCATTATGACTGAGATGTACGCTCTGCAGATCATGACAGGAAGATTTCAAAGCCAAGATGTACAGGGCAAGGCGGCCAACCACCAACTTACCATTTCTGAGAGATCTACAGGCAGATATTTAGAATAGTAATGAAACAATTAGAACAAAAATATATTGAAATGGAACAATAGAGAAGAGTAGAATGGAATTTATTTCCACTACTCTCACACGACACTGACAATCCTTCCTGAAGCGACTTTATATTATTTAAGATAATTCACACATGGAAATCACAAGTAATCAAAAATGGTAAGGACCAATAAGCATTAATTTACTGTAGCTTTAAAGTTTAAAGTAAAAAAAAGAGATGTGAAAATATGCTCCATACTTCTCAATATCATCGTGAAACTCTGTCTTGAGGTGGTTGAGATGTTGGCTCTCTTTAGCTAGGTTATGGTGTGTTGAGAGCCGCAGGGCGATGTGCACACTGGGATTGGGTAGGCTATCTGGTGTATCCACAGAGCGCAGCAGCTGCTGATTGAGGGACTGGAGAAGAGCCTTGTGATCAGATGCTGATACAGAGAACATACAGAATAAAAAAAATGAATAGAGTCATATGCACTGATATTATAAAACAACACTCTGATAAACTTTGACTGAATCAGTGCCACTGTGTACAGAAACGCTTTGTCTCAGAATGGTCACAGTTACAATAGAGAGGGCAAATAACAGAGTGAGACGATTCCAGGTATTCTGAGCAGAACTTCTGCTGACAGGACAAAAAAAAGTACTCAAAAAGAATAAGCTGAATGTTACGAATACGATAGTAGTATAGTACATTATGGGTTATTGGAGGACAGTATAGGTTATGCTATTATGGTTATTGGATAGACAATATTTAAAATCTTTGCAACGGGAAGGAGAATTATAAAAGCTAATTAATACATTTTACAAAAACATCAAAATCATTACATATACGATATAGCAGTTTTATAGCATTCTTTAAAATACCTGAATATTGTAATGATTCAGTATCTTAGTAAACTGTATATTAAAATACCATGTAATTACCATCTATGGCCATCATTTGTGCTGTTTTACTGATACAGTTTTCTTTGGTAAAGGTATTAGGGGGAGACCGGGGAGTGTTGTAACATGGGGTCAGTTGTAAGTAACACTGTCAGTTTGCCAAGTCAGAAAAAGCTATGGTAATGTCATCAATATTACACACTCACATCACCTTTTTGAGCTCATGGGAGATGTGGCATTTTACTGTGAGCAACATTGTACATTTTATGACCAAAAACTGATTTTTGAAGAAAAGTAAAAAAAAAAAAAATGTATCAAGATTTTTTGCAGAGCAATCATTGAATTGTAGATACAGTTATTTGACGTGCATAATCTAAAGTAGATATTTCTCTAATTTGATGCAATTAGTTGCATTCATGCTAACTTCAAACCCACATGCCAAAACAGTTAGCTACGTTATGGCTGTTAAAAGTCGGGATAGTTGTAAAAGTATAGTATAATTAAATACTAGACACTATAAGAATAAGTACTGGTATCTAATAAGTAAGAACTAGTATAAAATGAATAAGTACTAGTACCGAATTAATAGATACTGCCGCCTAGTATCTAAAAAATAACTAACTTACCAGTAGCAAGAAAATACTATAATGTTTTAATGATTAACTTAACGGCTTGCCATATGGTGTTTCAATTGTTCGGCCTTAACATGAGAAGGCATATTAAGGGTCCATAAAGCCCCTGACACCCTGAAGAAGAAAAAGACCTTCGCCCTTACAGGAAAGGAATGAAAAAGTAAATCATTATTCGTAGTCTCATAGTCTTACCACACGGGTTTCCAGCAGCCAGTGCAAGCAGCCCACTCGCAATGATAAGAGTAATCTGAGATTGAAAACAGTACAGACAACCGGTGAAATTTGTTCAATTAAAACGAATTACCAAGCAATAAGCATGACATAAGACTGACAATAATCACAAAATACGATAATAATCGGAAGCATATTAAAGTTTTAATTTGTTAGCAGTAGACTCACTGATTTTTAACATTTGTTGAGTTTTGTGGTTAAGAAGTCTATCATATAAAAGAAGTTTCAATTTGTTAAGTTCAGGTGCTTCTTACCATTTTTAGGCCAAGTTAGGTATCCTGCTGAATCCAGTTAAAATGATCAACTGACTCTTTTACTAAAATAGTATGACCCTAGTAGAGGAGGAGTTACTCCAGTTAACAGTTACTCATCTACAGAGTTGGTAGTTTTGCAACATCTTTTCGACGTGTGTTCTAAATGATCTATCTCAATTTTCTGTATTGAATAGTTCTAATTTCTTTACTGTTTTTAATGTGTATCAGCAAGAAAAAATGTATCCTCCCTTTTCCTAAACGTAAGTTTGTTTATTGTTATTTATGTTCACTTCCGGTTAAAGAACTACAAAACCAATGGACTACAAGTTCCATGCACCCTCGCTTACACACTGATCCAGAAAAGCGTCGTTAATCTAGCCTTTCGCAACTTCTCATGCAAACTGTCTTTTGACATTTTTTTATATTCCCAACAAAACTTATTTCCCGGTTTTGTGAGCCCGTAAAAGGTAAGTGTTTGTGTTCCTAATGAAAGAGCTGACGAGGTGTTGTTGTGTATGTTGTGGGGCGTATGTCTAGAGGATGTTTCAAGCTGTAGTCAGCGAGCAATTCAAGTTATTCTTACCCAGAATGCCACCAAAATGTCATCATAGTGAATTATTTGAGATAATTACAGATAAAACTGAAGTAAATATGTACTAATACAGAGCATAAAAGACTCGCATTTCAATGTTATGGCCTACGGTGTGAAGGAAGACAAAATTTACTAAGTTAGTAACCAGTTAGCTCACTAACTGTAAATGTGTTTCCCCCTAATTAAAACAATGGGCATTAATTTTATCAACTAGGTCAGCAGTGCACTTTCCATATGAATATTTATGTATATGTGTTGTGTATAAATGTTTTTTTTAAGGTAAAGGTAAAAGCTTTGAGTTTGCCTCCTTTACCCATAGTATAACTCATACCATGTCTAAAACCTGCACCATCTGCAGAACCAGTTATTCTGTTTTCTGTTTTCCAGATTCTTCATCTTCTATCCACACTGCTTGACTGCAGTTGTCATTTAATTCTAATGTCTTCAGCTTGTTCTCACCTGGAGACCGATGCAGAGCACCAGGTCAGGAAGCAGCCAGCTGGAGTTCATAATGTTTCCCCCCCATGCACACTTCAGTAACCCTGATTTGGTCACAATTAGTGGGGCAACCAGAGGCTCGCATCATCTGACTGGTGGATCAATGCCAAATACGTAAGTATTAAGTGTCTTGTTGTCCTGTTATGCAGTTCTTGTTTATGCAATCAAATGAAGACAGATGCTGATATTATTTGTCTGCATGTTTAAACTTAGAAGCTGGGAAAGAAGATGCATGAGGAAACAGAGGAGAAGGACAGATGATGAGTGAGTACTTTTTTTTTTAACACATGAAACTTGCTAATATGCGGTGGTGGACTTTTCATGATCTTTTTCCTCTACAGAAGCTGCAGCCCCAAACGGCGAAAACTGATGGGTGCAGGCGAGTATCCAAGTCCTAAAGCAAGCCACAGATGGTCTGCGGTCTCTACCACCTCTTCCTCTTCATCTGAGACCAGCCTGGTTCAACTGCAGACTGGACCCAGGACAAATGAGATGGGTCTGTCCCTCACAGTCGCTCCCTCTCCCTCTCCACTATCCAGAGTACCCACAGAAGGCTCAGGCATGGAGGTAGAGGCCGCTCAGAGGAGACTGCAGGAGATAGAAGAGAGGTAAGACCAAAATAAATAGGTCATTAGCTTGATTTCAAACTGTACATGTGCATGCTGTATCTCTGCTTGTGTTTACAGAGTCATTGACCAGAAATTAGATGTTCAAAATACTCCATTTAAAGATTGTAGATTTTTATAGGCGGTCTTGCTGATATATTGTATGTGTTACAGGATAACTTTGGAAGATGATAGCGATGAAGAAGAGCTGGACGTAGAACCGGCTCAGCGCAGGCCAGTCCTGGTGATGTCCGACAGCTTAAGGGAAGGGCTGCAGCGTGGGATTGATGACATTCTACCCCATATGGTAGCACAGTCAGTGTGGGTATTTTTTTTAGGTTTCCATGGCTGGTTTCCCCCCCTGCTTTTTTTATTTATACAGTAGATTTCAAGCATCCAAGCACAATCCTTTAGTTTACATAATTAAAATAAAATATAGTTCAAAAGTTTGGGGTCATTTAGATTTTTTTTTAAAAAGAAGAAGAAATGAATACTTTTATTTAGTAAGGATGCATTAAAGGGGTCATATAATGCCATTTTTGTACAAGTTAATATGAATGTTTAGGGTCTAATTGAAAACTTTGTAATATACTTTTATTAAAAATTCTCATTAGTATTTTAAGAAAACACTAATTTTACCTGGTCAAAAACAGCTCTGTTTTCAGCACGCCGTTTCAGTGCATATGCCTTTAAATGATAATGAGCTTCGCTCACTCCGCCCCTCTGTTCTGCGGGCGTTTTGATGCAACGCACGTGGAGTGTTGCCTTGACAACAGTTGAGGGTATATTTTGGAGAATGGCAGCGGGAGTCTCTGAGGACACATCTGTGCAATCGTATCAGTTTGAACAGGAGTCGGACCCGGAACAAGATGACGGCCCGAAGAAGTTCGACAATTAAGGCTCGAACAGGACGTTTCTGAATGGTTGGTTAACGTAATGTCACTTTGATCTATTTTTGTATGTACTGGCACTGGCAGGGTAACGGTAGAAAAGTGAGATACGAACGCTATGTGTTTACTGTTCATTGACAGATTGACGTTACAACTAATGGTCATGAAAAACTTTTTTTCGCGATTTGCAAAGATTAATATAAAGAAGGTTAATAAAACTTTACACGTACTTCTTCTGGAGGTGCAGAGGGAACATAAATAGTTGCTACCGATTCTTTTTTCAGGAGCAGCTTCTTACCAAAGCCAACTCATACTGACCCTCGTTTATAAAGCAGTCTGGTGAGAAATGATTCGCGCAAACATGAGAGCATTGACGTTTGTTACGTGCCACATGCACTAACACAAGAGAGCGACGCCTATTAAAAGGCACCGCCCGGAGTTCCGTCTCCTGCTCCACTAAATCACTCCACAACACAACAAAAGTTCAAGAAAAGTAAACATTTATTTTTCCTTTTCCTTGTAGAAGTAGGGGTAAGATTTTGGTTCGCTCAAAACAAAGTGTGAACTGAGAGGATTAAAGTCGGCCACAAAACAACAAACAAAACGGGCGTTCTGACTACATTTTAGATAGTCTTCCCTGGGTTTAGAAATAAAATAAAATACAATGCTTAACTCCCTACTAACCAATAAACAGGAGAAAAGGTGAAAAACAAACAAACGGCCTCCGTCCTCTCAAACAGTCTGGAAAGTAAATCAAGGTAACATTTACCAGCCTATACCGCTAACAACATTGGTGCTGCTCACAAGCAGCTTACTCTACACCAAAGAGCACTAACACACTATGATCCGACACACTGTGATCTGACAATATAACACCATGAAGCAGGAGGGGGAACTCGAGGAACAGAAGCTTCCACACAGCTTATATCCATTCGACGAGTCCATCAGCCCCGCCCACTTAAACAGCTGCACCTGTAACGCAATTAAGGGACAGGAGAGAGAGAGCAAACCCACAAAAGAAACAAGCACGTACACGTTCACTTGTTCTACACATTATTACTTACGTTCTGACACGTAACAACGTTGCTCGTGGGGAATATTCCCTTCGAAAACAAAACTCAGCCACTGCGTCTTCTGCGGTTCGGATTTAGGAACATCAAAATGACTGCTGTGTTCGTTATTACACCCAAGAACAGAACACCACAATCGCTTAGACGCCATTCTGCTCCAGTATCAACAATGACGGACTATGATGACAGCTCGCTCAGGGCGGGTCTGTGTTGAAACGCTGCTGTCAATCAACAATCATGGGAGGGGCTTTCGTCACAAAAACGAACGGCTCAATTTGAGGCAGGGGAAAACATACAAGGAGCAAGGAGATTAAAACAAAAACACTGGATGGATTTTTATCATTATATGATGGTTGTGTACAGGCACTGCCAACACACATTTCAGTACAATCAACTTGTAAAAGTGCATGTACCATTATATGACCCCTTTAAGTTGATCAAATGTGACCGTAAAAACATTTATAATGATACAAAAATCTATTTCAAATAAAAGCTGTTTTTTGAATGTTATGTCAATCAAAGATTTCTGAAAAATGTATCAGTTTCTACAAAAGTATTTTTGCTGTTTTCAACATTGATAATAATAACAAATGTTTCTTGAGCACCAACTTAGGATGTTAGAGAATGATTTCGGAAGGATCATGTGATAATAACACTAAAACTTCTGTTTTGCCATCACATGAATAAATTATATTTTAAAATACAAAAAAACGGTATTTCAAAATATTACAGGTTTTGAGTCTTCTTTTGAAAACAAAGTCTTACAAAATGGAGAGTGCTGACAATGGTAATAGTTACATAGGAGGAAAGATGGAAATAAGAATAAAAATAAAAATTAACTAATACAATGTTGGCAGTATGATGGTAGTGAGGAGTGGTGGTGGTGATGTTAATGATGATGGTAATAAATAATAAATGGTTACTTTGCTTATGCATACACACACCCACACTCACACCCAGCCACCCACACCTATACATTTACACACTTTTATTTCACTTCTGGATTTATGGAATTACTAGATTGTTCGTTACTGCACTGTTTTGGTCTGTATGTCTGTCTGTTAAATAAAAAAACTGTAGTTTAAACTGTAGTGTAAATTCAAATATTAAAAAAACATCTAATGTATAAAAAAGGATACATTTTTGGTCTACTGAACACTTCTGACAAATATCTTTTAACCCATCTAAATAACCCAGCAAGCAATAGCCATCATTTCACCATATAGACCTGATATAGTCTGGCTGTGAGTAACCCACTACTAGCCAAAATAACCTTGAATTTGTTTACGTCGTTTTTGCCAAAATACCTTGCAAGATGTATGATATTACAACATGTAAGCAAAGTCAACAGTGATTACAAGGTGTTTGGTTTTGTTTCTTTTATGACTATTCTATTCTTGGGCTATGATTAGACGTCTATTAAAGTTTAATTGACACCCCAAATGTTGCCCTTTTTTAGCCTAGGCGTCAGGGCTGTGTTTGGATGGATATTTCTATTAGAAATTTTTTCCAACCAGCAGTAGAACATCAGTTTCTACCAACAGCACTGAGCTCATTGTACAGGAATCCAGCACTTAGCACACTCTTCTTCATTCACCTCTGCAGGGGTCGCTCTTGTATGGAACTCGTGCTGTGGCGCCCCCCAGAGGACCCTCTCACCCAGAGGCTGAAGGACTCTTTACAAAGACAGCAGCGCAAGCAGCTGGCAGTGAGCAGACAGACTCCCACCCCTGTACCATCTACCAGCAACCCCCCATCCCAGCCCCAGTTCACAGCAACCAATGAGCAGGCTTTCAGCCCCCTGTTCAGCAGCCCCGCGCTCCTCAACTCTGGAGAGGAAGACATGGAGTTATAGAGGGAAATCCATGACTTTATGTGTGATATAAGCTTTGACCTTCATCAGTGCAAATGAGCAATTGGCATAAGTGGCGGAGAGAGCAAGCAATTCACAATGCTCACATGTGATTTTTCTTGTGCCATGTACTTTTTTGTTTGTTTCAACCTGCAGTTTTTTGTAGGTGGGACCATATTTGCACTAGATGAAATGAGAAGTATCCAATGTGAATGTGGTCAGTGATACATTTTTTTCTTCTGCAGTACAGTTGCAAATTAATATGGAATATTGTTTGCTGTCGATAGCTTTACTGGTTAACAACATTGCAAGAATATTTTAGTTTTGTCTTTTTGCAGTTAGTATTATTGCAGTGTACTAGTATTCTGTTTACAGATTCAGAGCGCTCGATTTGTTACAATATGCCACATTTATCATTTTATTTTTAAGCAGACATCCAACTGGTCAAAACTGGTCAAAGACTCATTCGAATTGGTTCTTCATGGTGTCCATATTGTTTTTTCAAGATGCTGTTATGGAAAGTAATGATTGATGAATTTCATGTATGGAATGTGAGTGAGGAAGGATCACCATGTGCTCTTGAACTGGATATATGGAGACAGTAGCCGGTTTAACTTTCTACACAGACATAAAATGATTCTTGGAAGAGATGAATGGGTATACATATTTAAATCAATCTATTGATTTCAGTTGATTATATTACCTGGCTCAGTTTAATAAGCTGTAAATCCATTTTGCATTTAATTTAAACATTGGCCTATATTATTGTTTAAATGCTCAATTTTACCTTTTTGAGATTTATCAATTTTGGCAGATGTCAAAATGTAAAATGCGTAAATATTGACCATATCACACTATGACAAAGGCAAACTTGTTTTTCAATAAAATCAGTTTGGCATTATAATTCTCTGCTTGTGACATTTTATTTATGCAGAAAAAACATTCAAACAACATCATGAATTGTCACTGATTTCAGGTATGTTGATCAATTACAATAATTGGTTCTATTAAAATAAATCACATAAAAAAAAATCCCATCCTGCAAAGTATACAATACACAAGTGTAAAAGTTATTTGAACTGTTATGGCCGTTGTAAATTCTGTAAGCTACATACTAAATGTATTCATTATTTCGTAATAAACTCAAGCAGAATTCTAAGTCTGAGAATTCTGTTAATTTCATATCAAAGTTCATCCTTTGATCTTTAACACGCTTGAATTAAACATTCACCTACAATAAAGTGCCAAGTTCTGTCCATGCAGACCATGTTAATCACTTATGAGCTCCACAGAGGTGGTACTAAGTTATTTTCTTATACATGGTTTCCCTATAAAATCACCTATTTAATGGACAAATTCTAGGAAAAGAGTTAAAGTAAATGTTAACTGGAAATGGTCTTTGCTGGTAAGTGATCCTCTGTCTTATAGCTTTCCTGGGCTGGAGCAATCTGCCAAGATAATAAGAAGCTTTGAAACATTCTTTCACATTCTTGAAAATGTATTGCACATAATAATATAAAATGTTACTTCATACACAGTATTAAACAGTGAACTAAAAAGTAGCATCAAAACACCAGTGTCGTTATTGATAACTAAAATGAAAAACAACTAATAAAAAAAGACAAAGGCACATAAAATGACTAACATTTTTAATTGGTTAATTCAAAATATAAATAGAAAATATAATAGTATATGGATAATACTAAAATACGACTGCAAAATACTTGAAACTAGAATAATAATTTGAAATTAGTTGATGTACCGTGTCCAAATAAGAGCCGCCCAAGTCCCTGGGCTCCCTGTCCCACTTCACTGGGCTGGGGCAGTGGGTCTGCCTCTCTGCTTGAATCTGGCGGATGCGACTCTGGAGGTGCTGCAGCAGTTTATAGGAGGTCAGGTCTTGGGTGACTCTGGAGTTTTGGAAGTCTGTGCCACCCTGAAGAGCAGTGGAGGCCAACTGGGATTCGTTGAAATCTCGACATTGCTGCAGAGACAGAGAATCAGAGAGATGTACTTACTATGAGTTCTACTACAGTCATAAGGAGTGAACATGCAAATGTCGCTCCAAGTATGATTTTGGTTTGTATTTAATCAATATAACACAAAGGAGCTGTTGTTCCAGATATGAGTAATCGTGCTGATATTCATACCAGCAACATTGCTTTTTAATTATTAAAACTATAAATAAAAATTATTAAAAATAGCTTTTGTTAATTGTAAGAAAATGAAAATTAGAAATGTTGCATTAGGATGAGGAGTCAACTAACTAAAATAAAATAAGTTGAAGAATGAAAATGACTAAAACTTACATAAAAATAAATGAAAGCTAAACTAATAAAAAAGTGAATTCAAAATATTAATAAATACTATAATAGTATATAAATAATACTAAAACAATACTGGCATTTACCCCAGTCAGATGTCTCATCTCATTCTCCAGTCTCTCCAGTCTCTTCTGCTGCTCTGCTCTGGGCTTTGGAACTCTCCTGTTTTATACAGTAAAGGTTATGGAGGATAATCCAACAGCTTGTGAATGTTATTTTTGTACGAGTCATGGTAGTCAATAACCTACAGTGGTGTCTTTAATTTATTCATTTATTTTTTGAGTGGTTCTAGCAATAGGTGCAATGAGACCTGACTTAAAGTTTAGTTCACCCAAAAATGAAAATTCCTTCATCATTTAGCTACTTACCTTCATTTCGTTCCAAACCCGTAAGACTTTCGCTCATCTTTGGAACACAAATGAAGATATTTATGATGAAATCTAAGAGATTTCTGCCCCTCCATTGACAGCAACGCAACTACCACTTTGACGCTTCCAAAAGTTTATAAAAAGATTGTAAAACGAATTCATATGAGTTGAGCGGTTTAGTCCCAATTTTCTGAAGAAACTTTATATCACTTTATATGATGAACAGATTGAATTTAGGCTTTTATTCCCATGATATAAACATTAATCAACTCACACATCACTTGTGGTAAACTGAAGCTCAAGCATGTTCACTTGACGTGCATGAAACAACGAGGTTCATTCTCGTGTACGCAGCACGGTTGAGCTTCCGTAAGAACCAATGAGGTTCGTTCTCGTATGTCAAGCAGGTTCGGTTGAGCTTCTGTTTATGTTTGCGGATTAAAGGGATACTCCACTTTTTTTGGAAATAGGCTCATTTTACAACTCCCCCAGAGTTAAACTGTTTTTGAGTTTTACCGTTTTTGAATCCATTCAGCCGATCTCCGGTTCTGGCGGTACCACTCTTAGCATACATCATTGAAGTGGACAAGACCATTAGCATTTCTAAAAAAAAAAATGACCAAAGAGTTTCGATATTTTTCCTATTTAAAACTTGACTCTTCTGTAGTTACATCGTGCACTAAGATCGACGGAAAATGTAAAGTTGCGATTTTCTAGGCTGATATGGCTAGGAACTATACTCTCATTCCTGCGTAATAATCAAGAAACTTTACTGCCGTGCAGCAGGCGTAATGATACGACGCAGCGCCTGAAAAAAGGGCTACCTTCCGTCAACACAACGGAACTATTTTCAGGCGCTGCGTCGTATCATTACGCCTGCTGCACTCATGGTACGGCAGTAAAGTTTCTTGATTATTACGCAGGAATGAGAGTATAGTTCCTAGCCATATCAGCCTAGAAAATCGCAACTTTACATTTTCCGTCGATCTTAGTGCACGATGTAACTACAGAAGAGTCAAGTTTTAAATAGGAAAAATATCGAAACTCTTTGGTCATTTTTTTTTAGAAATGC
Source organism: Rhinichthys osculus (assembly GCA_029959095.1). Taxonomy (NCBI): domain Eukaryota; kingdom Metazoa; phylum Chordata; class Actinopteri; order Cypriniformes; family Leuciscidae; genus Rhinichthys; species Rhinichthys osculus. Next base: position 19,175,929 of record JARWKJ010000004.1, on the reverse strand, counting down.
TAATGGTCTTGTCCACTTCAATGATGTATGCTAAGCTATGCTAAAAGTGGTACCGCCAGAACCGGAGATCGGCTGAATGGATTCAAAAACGGTAAAACTCAACAGTTTAACTCTGGGGGAGTTGTAAAATGAGCCTATTTCAAAAAAAGTGGAGTATCCCTTTAATGTTTATATGTGAATAAAAGCCTTAATTCAATCTGTTTATCAAGTGATCGTGTCTCTTCAGAAAATTTGGACTACACCACTATACACCGCTTTGTAAAGTAATACTGCGTGCCTATAGATTGAACACGTAAAACACGCGCATGACGTCACCCATTTCACAAATTCCCGTTTTTGTAGTTTACAAGGAGATGATAATGGTGTCGTTTTCCAAACTTTCAAAAACCCGTTTTAATGTTTAGGCCCCCAAAATGCTGTTGTCGTGTAAATGAACGTCCAAACTGCATACAACTTTTTCAGTTTTTAGTTGAAAACAGTGTGGTGTAAATGGGTCCCAAGACAAAAACATTCAAGATCCACTTGACTCATAGACACACCTGTCCTGCTCCGCGTTAAGCTCCAGCTCAAATTTGTGTGCGATTCTTGTAGTGGTTTTGTCTTTCCACTGTGCCATGTTGTTCTGCGCCTGTGTGAGCTCATCATCTTTAGCCCGCAGCTGCCTGCGCATATGGACACACAGTCTGTCTGTATCATCCTTGTTCATGCGCAGCTGGGCTCGAGATAGGCTGCTCATTTCCTCAATGTGCTCCTTAAGTTTCCCATCAATGAACAAAACGAGACATAAAGCAAGATTTGAATACATTAATAGCAATTTTGCTCAGTGTTAGTTTTACATTTAGATGCTTTTGAAGCTTTTTTTTTATAAATCGTACATGTGCGTGTGTCAGTATACCTGTACGAGTTTCTCTTTAAGAGCAGCCAGTGCTCGTTCCCTTTCCTCCATCAGCTGCTCTTTCTGCAGATTTAGCTCTTGCTCCTGAAACACATAAGCAGCGTCTGCTCATAGCCGATGAGTTGCTGTGAGTTGATGTGTGTTTTGTTTGTAACTTTTCTTGTACCTTTTCTCGGCTGAGTTGCAGTGCAGCACGTCTCTGTGAGTTGAGCTCCATTTTTAGATCATTAATAAGCTGTTGAAGGGCCTTTGTGAGGGACTGCAGGGTCTGAAGAGTTTCACTCACTGTAGGACTGAACCGGAAAAAATATACACGTTTATAAAATACAATACAGTGTCACTAACAGTATAAACTTAAAGGACTGGTCTGCATATTTGAAATACTATAAATACTATTTTTTATTACTATAAATAGATTTATGTTTGCATTCTTATTACTATGATTATATTTTATTGCTATTATTTATTTGTATGTGCATGTATTTTATTTTTATATATATAAATTTATTTTAAAAATATATAAACTCTATACTGGAATCAGGATATGGCATAGGATGGATTTGAAATTGCATTTCCCACATCAGGACCAATACACAATGTGTGGGGCTGAAGCCACCTTTTTAACACTCAACATGGCATATAATTGTGTGTGTATGAGCACCACAGGGTACTGTATATACCACAAGTGAGCGCACCTCTCTGACGAGTGCTTGTTTTCAACAGTCAGCCCATTGTGTTCAAGGAACTCCTGCAGGCAAACACACTCAGCGTGTATGTCCTGTACCCAGCGTCTGCTCTGCTGCTCGTGTCTGGCTGTTCTTCTCTGGTGTTTTTGGTCTTTCTCGGTGACGGCTGTCCTCAGCTCCAGAAGCTCCTTTTCAGAGCGCTGCAAAGTTTTCTTCAGACGTACCGCCTCCTTCTCTGCCTCCTGTAACAAGAAACCAGCAGAAAGAAAATGGCTGAGGACAGCTTTGATACATTTGCACAAGTAACATGTAACTCTAGGATGAAAAGAAACTTGAAATTATATTTTGCATAAATAAAACAATTCAAAAATTTGCATTGTGAAATTACTTTTTAAATTAAATAAAAACATTTTTTTTTAAATCATCATGATTTAATGGCAAAACATAAAATTATCAAATACTACCATGATGTAGATATGCAAATAAAACTATATATACACTGTATATATTGAGAGTATATATAAATATATATATATATATATTTATAGAGAGAGAGATGCTATCTCTATCCCACAGTAATTCTGTGGGATTCACCCATTTATCATATTTTTTATCCATTCTATTATATTATTATCCATTTATTTTTATCCATTTATCCATATTATTATTATATATTTATCCATATGAATCTATTAAAATTTTGAATGTTTTGATTAAACGTTTAAATGAAAAAAAATATAAAAAGACGACTTCTGATTCCACTCACTTTCTGAAGCTCAATCACTTTACTCTGTAAGGCCAGTGCGTTCCTTCTCTCTTTCTCCACTTCTGCTCTCCATCTCTCCGCTGCCTCCTCTATTTGCTGCTCCAGAGTCCCATGCTGCTCTCTCAAAGCCTTCTCTCGCTGTTCCTCCCACTTCCTTTCCTCTCGCTTCACAGCCTTTTGAATCTGTTAGTTCAGATGACAAGAGATGCACTGGTTCTTTTGAGGGAACAAGAATTTTAACAGCGGAGAACCACATTAAAGTTAATTTCCTTGATAAATCTGTCATCAGCACTTCAGAGTCATTGTAAAACAGGATAACAGGGAGGAAACCTTTTCCTGAGTTTGTCTTCTGAGTTCCTCTGCTTGCCTAGTCATCTTCTCTTCATGCTGCTCTAGAGCCTCTTTTAGCCTCTTTACCTCCTCATCTTTCATCTGAAACAGAGAGAGAGAGAGAGTTGAATGTGTACGTAAGACTGAGACTGAGACTGTGTTGTGAGATACGAAGGGCACACGCTATGACAGCTGACCTGGATACAGTTGTATAAGGAGTCCAAGCTCTGTTTGTGGGTCTGAGCTTGTTCACTGAGAGCAGCTGATCTCAACTCATCCGCCTGCTGATGCACCTGGATTTACACATTCCAAACAAACAGATTCAGGGCTTCACACTATGTCTGAATAATCTGAGATAAGTCTCACAGTGAATAAATCATCTTACCTTTTGAAGCTCCTCGTTGTGGCTTTTGGTTAACTGTAATGTCAGTTGCTCAATCTCTTGCTCCTGAGAAGGAATTGATTATCACATGTAATCAAAGGATAATAATATACCCTACTGAAAAGACAAGCACATATTGTTCAAACTGGTTTATGCTGACTAGTGATGGGTTAATATTCATGCTTTCATTAACATAGTCTTTATATTTGATGTTGCCACACTGATGCTAGATCATTCAATTCAAACATGATGTGAACGGCTTATTTACACTGACATTCAAAAGTTGGTAAGCTTTTTAAAGCTTTTAAAGTAAAAAAAAAACTATATAAAAATACAGTAAAAAACAGTAAAATATTATTAGAAATTTAAAACAACTTTTCTATTTTATTATATTTTAAAATGTAATTTATTCCTGTGATGTCAAGGCTGAATTTTAAGCAGCCATTACTACAGTCTTTACATGATCCTTCAGAAATCATAATTATTATCAATGTTGAAAACAGTTGTGCTGCTTTAATGTTTTTGTGGAAATCATTAATCATTTTCCCAGTATTTTCTGATAAATAGAAAGTTCAAAAGAACAACATTTATTTGAAATAGAAACCTATTGTAACAATGTGAAAGCCTTAACTGTCACTTTTGATCAAAATAATGCATCATACTGACCCCAAACTTTTGAATGGTAATGTTTAAAATGTCTTTCCTACCATATCCTTTTTTGTCCTGTTCTGTATTTCTCTCAGCTTTAAACTGTGCTCCTCTCTCAATGAACAGAGCTCCAGAATAAGGGCTTTCTTCGCTTCTGCGGCTCCCTGCAAAAGCAGCTCCTTCTGGGCAACAATTCGCTCCAGCGCTGCAAAACGCTTCACTTGCTGCTCTAGATCTTCCTGTGTGGACTGCACACATATTGAAATTGATAGTGTTTGCAATCTGTCTCTGTATCAGATACTGAAAACATGGTTATTGTAGATTAAGAAGAAGAAACACTTTTGAGAACCTCTTTTATTTGTTCTTTTTCTCTGATCATATCAGCCAGCTGCTTCTCCAGCTCACTGCATTTCTGTTGGAGAGTCCTGTAGTCCTCTTCCCTCTGCTCCAGCTCCTGGTTCACCTCATCCAGCCTCTGAGGGAGACAATGGCAGGAAGATTAATTGAAGGCCGTGTGAATATTCACAATATATTTTGAGGATTTTGCTGACAATACATAATTTTTAGCAACACATTAATGCATTTTTTATTTGGTCATTAAGTTTCCTAAAGATTATGCCCACTTATTGTGCCCTTACTTGCGAGCATAAGCGTGTTAAAACAGAGATGTGATCTACAGTACCTCCTGCATAGAGTCTAGTGTGTGTCTAAAACACCTCTGTTCTGAGAACAGGTCAGATTTAGCATTATCCAGTAGTCTGTCCATCTCCTCCCTTTCCAGAACAGACACACTGCGGCTTACACACTGACAGGGACAGACATCAAATCACATTGAATGTCAAGTAGCATATCTATAATATAAAAATTCAGCAAACTGACTGATTTGGAAAATAGTGCATATGTTATCTGGTTACATTCTGCGTGGACATACATGTATTTAATTATATATTAATTTAAAGTTACATTAGAAAAGATGAACCATGCGGATGTTTAATGAAATCCTAACTGAGCTGATGTGACTTTTTTGTTTCTTAACTCGAGTGACCTGTTGCTCCTGCAGAACCCTGACCTCCTCCAAACATAAGTCCCTCTGGGCCTGCAGTCTGTGTAGCTCATACCTTTAAGACACACATACACTGCTAGTAAAAAATAGTTGGTACATATAAATACTATATGGAATTTAAGAACAAAAGTGTCAATAAAAGCAAATGGGATTAAGGTGTGAGTAGACCATACGTGATGTTTTGGGCCTGTGCTCTGCTGTCCCTCACACTGAGCTGTAGTGAAAGCTGCTCTCTCTTAGCTTCATCCATTTCCTCTCTCAGATTCTCCAGAGTATAAAGTGTAGCCTGTGGAAAAACATCACTTTTGGTTATTAATAAAGCTTATTAACATTTTGAGAAATTACAGAATGATCATATAGTATTCATACTGTTTTCTGTTGTAGAAGCTCAGTAAGTGACATCCTCAGCTCTTTAAGTTGATTTCCATCTGTTCTGCTCTTGTCCCGAGCCCTTTCCGTGCTCTAAAAACAAAAATACTACAAGCCTGAGAAGAGTATCAACAAATTGTCTCCTTCATAGCTATTTGCAAAAATTAAAAACATAATTGCACTGATTATTGCAGTAATTGTTCAGAGAATGCACTGAGGTCTCTCACAATGTGGGAGTCATTCCTTCTGCTCTGGCACAAACTCCTCCTCTTCCCCTTCTTGCCAGATGAATGTCTCCTGCTTCTGTAGTACAGCTTAGACACAGCACCTTCACTGCTCGTCTCCTCAACAGTTCTCTCATCATCAGAGCTACAACACACAGAGTAATAGTGAGGACTTGTCATTTTTATTAAATATATAAATAGTATAGTTCCATAAGTAGTAGACAATTAACCAAATCATTTCTCCCAGAGATGTCTGAATTAGAAATGTCTGCATACTGTTTCAAAAGAACATATTGTGCTGTTCATTTGCTATTTTTAAATGTATTTTTTCACATAAAGATGATTTAAATGTAACTTTAGTGACTGGAAGGCACAAACATCTCCATATAAAAACTCCCATTGAAACTATGCAAGGATGGTAGTAATGTAGGGTTTTACTCACAGCAGGTCACTAAAAGTTGCATTTCTGAGTGTCATATCATAAATTAAACACCACCACAAAACTCATTATCCAAAAAGCTCTTCCTAAGATCGTCTAATTGAACTGCAGTTGTTAAAACGTTGAGAAGTACCTGAAGGACTGAATATTGTTTTGGATGGTTTGTCCTGTACAGAATCCATTTTCTTTACTCAGATGTAAGGCTATAGTCACACGCATACGAACAGACAAATCCAGTTATGTTAATATGTTATGGACCAATTACAATTCAAATGTCTAAATAACTTCAAATTTACATTTTTAAAAGATATAATAGATTTATTGATATATTTCATCACTGCACATCAAAACAATGCGGTTTCACTGTGTGAAATATGGATACGAGTGAATTCAAATACAAATACCAGGGTGTAGCTTACAAGGAATGTAAAGTAAGATAACATACCATATTTTGGATTATATTCCTGGTCAGAGTTTACTCTGTTAGCATATTTTGCAAAGTGTGCGACTGGGATACAAAATGAAAAAGCATTATAGCACCAATACAACTGCACATGCATTCAGCACACGAAAAGAAACCATGACTTTTGACACACATAAGTTAATATGGTACCTGTACCTGTCCTGTTGCTGAGTGTAGACTTCAGGTGCTGTCGAACCGGTTCTGAGCACACTGTGTCCAGATCAGTGTCTATGGTGACTGAATCAAAACTCTGCAATGGCATTCCTGTCAGTGGAAAAAAACAACTTATTATTTAAATGCAGATCACAAGGAAGATTCGCAAAAAATCTTGAAAGAAACCGCACAGCACAGCTGTACCCGCCAGGTGTCTTATTGGTGTTCTGGATGGATGCTGTGGTTGATTTTTCGATCGTTCCTCAGTGAGTTCTGCAGTGTCACTGCTGTTAGTGGGAGCTTCTGGGGCTGGAGAAGAAATGAATACTTATATTCAGCAAATACACATTCAATTCATCAAATGTGACAGTAAAGACATTTTGCAAAAGATTTCTATTTCAAATAAATGCTGTTCTTTTGAACTTTTCATTCACCAAAGAATCCTGACCTAGGAAAATTGGTTTCTTTGCACTTGATTTAAACTTTAATTATTAAATATTTTGTATGCACTTTGTGAAATTGTGCCTGGAGTGTAAAACTAATGTCTGTGTCCACGTTTCAATTGTATCATTTGTCATGACACAATGAAACATACCGAATTGTGCGTTTTTGGCCAAGTGGTCATACCAAGCTTGCCCTCATTATTCCCAGACCCAGCCTACAATTCAATAAATCACTATGTGGCAAGTATAAGCTATATTATTATATGTTATTTTGTGGGTTTTAGTGAAAATGGCCAGATGGAAAGAGCTGTCCCCTGCAACCAAGGACCAACCTCCAAATTATATATATATTATAGTTGAAGTTATAATTATCAGTGCTGTTACATCATTTCCATCATTTTGAGTGTTTACATATTCTTGTTCAGTTTGTGTACCTGAGGCTGGCAGGACCAGCATTTCCTCTCTGAAGCGTGTTGAGAAGTCCTCAGTGCAGACGCTGTCCATAGTGAATTCATCCTCCTCGTTTCCTATCCCTGCAGCCTCAGCACTTCTCCCAAGAAGCCTCTCCAGCCTCCAACGACACTGCTCTACCCTGGACACTGAGCTCAAGCTGCCATCGCCCTCAGGACACCACACATCTGGAACTGAGGCTCCAACCTTCATAATCTCCATTGTCTGATGTTCTATTTGGTCATATTTTTAACAGGAAATGATAATGATGGATTTTAACAAGACTTTTTACTGCTCTCTTTTTTCATATTGATATTTGTTTGTCTTATCATAAGCAGGCATAACAAATTTGTCATTACAGCATTTGTTTTCTGAACAAAAATTTCAAAGATATAGTAGTATATTGCAGTCATAATATTCCTAATTGTGCTGCTTTGGACAATGGTTTGGGTATGATTTTATTATATATTCAAGTCCATGTGGAAAAAAATTTAGTTGGCTACCTGATGGAGTCCAGTCAGGGTTAGATGATGTTTTATCATTGGTTGGAACAGTGCTTCCCAAGCCTGTGTCTTTACTAACAGACTGACTCCGATCAAGATAGCCTGAAATTTAGAGAGCATTAGGAAAATAACTGCACATAAAAATAATAAATAAACAAGATTATATATATATATATATATATATATTACTATTATTATTATTATTATTTTGCACAAAAATGGTTTACCTGAGAAAGGAAATTCATATCTTTTGGACTTTCCTCCATGCATTTGCCTTTGGCTGTGGATCTGTTGGTGGAGCACAAAATCAAGCCTGAATTTTACCATTACTATGTCAAAATGAATACACAATGGTTATCAATATTCCATCAAACTATAAGTGCTTAACCTGTAGATGACTCAGCTGTGCATCTATGGCATCCAGTAGTACATCGCAGTGGTCATGGGACAATGCCACAGGTATGAGCCCATAAACATCATTCCCCTCGTCCACATCTGAGAAGAAAAGAGTGTTATACAAAAGACTGTAGAGCATTTCTACTACAGTATACAGTGTAAAAGTGTGAATAGTAATGTCAATTGTTCTGACCTGCAGAGAGCAGTTCATCAGTGTTTTCTCCAGAACCATCATTTTCCATGGTCTTCTAAAAAAGACAGAAAAATCACTTATGCATAAGATGTAAAACTAACATCTTCTCTTTGGAATCCAGCGCATTTGAGCTACAATGGAGGCAGACAGTTTAAAGTGGGGAGTTGTTAGTTATGTGGTTGCCTAAGAAACGCAACAGAAAGGGTCCCCAACAAACACTGGGGCCTCTTACATACAAAGAATCTCATAAAGTCTAATAAGAACCAAAATTCCACATATATCACACTAGGATCATGCAAAGCTGCGTATCTCATATGTGTTTATGTACTTATGCTGATAAATAGCTAGGTTGATTCATGAGTCATGACCGTTGTATTTTAACAGAAAAATGCACAATAACTTTTGCTGTCCGGGAAGAATACTGCAACATGCACATTTATTCATAGCTCTCACTGGATTAATTATTAGTAATTAAAGCATATTTTGGTTTCTTTCAGAACTCCCATAAATATATTTACCTATGCATTGTTTGCTTTTTAAAAAAAAATAAGTTTTTACACTTACGTCGACGTATTTCCACTCCTAGTTTTCTCTAGAAACTGGCTCGTACAGCAGAAATTGGTTGACATGAACACATCCATGTGCCTCAGTGTCATGGCAACCACACACACCCACTAACTGCCTGTCGGACTAGAAACATGAGAGATTTATTTTATGTTTGTTTGCAATGCATAGCATTGTTTATTAGATGTATACATGTATTGCTATGTTTTCTAAATAAATGAAAACATGTATATAATTACCAGACAAATACATCGAAATTGTACATCTTAGTTAACATTCATAAAATTAAACAGCGTGGGGATTTTTTAACCACAATCTGGCAACTCCCGTCATCTCGTAAATATCGCGAGAGTTGTTATCCGCGCTGACAGTGCAGTGCCAGTGAGTGAAACAAGTTTCCATTCCTGATGATTACAAAACAGTAGGTCGAATTTAATTTATTATATTTTTTACACTTTTCAAACGAATAATGTTATTAAATACGTTTTGAGATTCAGTGATGTTTGATAAATTAGATTTACTTTGAATTATTATGCTAACCAGCTAGCAGAGTATTATTGTTATAACGTTACAGTTGTCAGCAGCTTCAGCTTGTGTCTTTAGAAACACTTGGATCTCTGAAATAATGAAATCCAAGCTGTACTTTATGTCCACATAATCTGATGTCTCTTTGCCAGTCTGAAGAGAGGGAGAGAGAGAGGCTATCTTACTATTTACCATGGTTGTTCTCGCATAGTAAACAGTTTCAATGTAGTAAATATAATAAGATCATCGTAAAGTAATTCTCATTACCAGAGATGGGTAACATTGCTTTTTAAAAATATTCAAATATGTTGTAAGACTAGTTATATAAATTCTCCTCTGTCCAGTTCCTGGGCTAACTTACTGCTACTGGAACTAACGTTAGCAACCTCACTGTAAGCTTCTGAACATCCTGAACCTTTAGGTAAGCACCGCCCACCGGTAAATGTCATTCAAATGGTCTGTGTTCATCAGGTGAAGCAGAAAATGGCCTCGTATTTTGATGAGCATGACTGTGAGCCCACGAACCCAGAAGAACAGTACCGACAGAACGCCCTACTGGAGCTGGCGAGGTAACTAACACGACAGTGCCATCTGGAGGAGCTAAAAACATCAAAAATATGGTTAGCTAACACGTTATAACCGTTTAGCCTTAAACGGCTCGCCAATGGGCAGTTTATTTTCAGTGTATATAGATGTATATACATTACCGTTCAAAAGTTTGCAGTCAGTAAGATAAAAACTATTTTTTATTTATTTATTTTTTTAGCAGCGATTCATTAAATTGATCAAAAGTGACAGTAAATAAATGTATAATGTTACAAAAGATTTCAAATAAATGCTGTTCTTTTGAACTGTCTATTCATCAAAGGACCCTGAAACAAATGCATCACAATTTCCACAAATTTTTTAAGCTGCAACTGTTTTCAAATGTTACTTTAGCACCAAATCAGCATATAAGAATGATTTCTGAAGGATCATGTGACACTGAAGACTGGAGTAATGATGCTGAAAATTCAGCTTTGCCATCACAGGAATAAATTACATTTTAAAATGTATTAAATTAGAAAACAGCTATTTTAAGTTTGAATAATTTCACAATATATGCAGTCTTGGTGTGTAAATGGACTTTCTAAAACATTAATAAACTTACTGACCCCAAACTTTGAACGGTACTATAGGTAGGTACGAAATTGTGTAGCATTAGCATTATTAGTAGTTAGCATTAAACTATTAGCATTAAACCAACCTTTATAGTTTTTGTCAGCTATGTGGATGAGAATGTAATAATAGAGCTAACCATTTCGAAATCTTTGCCGCTATAGGTCTCTGATGCAGGGTCTTGACATAGACTCAGGTTCATTTGATTTGTCAGATTGGGACCAGCGTCTCCCCCCTCCTGCAGCAAAAGCTGTGGTTCAAAGTCTCCCTGTGGTCATTATATCCCCTGAACAAGCAGGTAAAAGACTACTCGTTCAAAATCATGTACAAATTTCACATTAAAAGAATACATTATTGCACAAAGCAACATTAGTAGCTGGAAGTAAATTGGTAATAACTGTAGATAGATGTTTCCTTGTGTTGTGGCTATTGATTAAATTCAAGGGTCTTAAATCCATGGTGTCATTCTTCTTGAACGTTCCTCAAGCTCTTTCTTCATTTGACAGATAAAGGACTGAAGTGTCCGGTGTGTTTATTGGAGTTCGAGGAGGAAGAGACAGTGAGAGAGATGCCCTGTAAACATCTATTCCACACAGGATGCATCCTGCCTTGGCTCAGTAAGGTATGTTTGCTGGTTTAATCTTCTGTATGATTCAGAAGTAAATACACTACCGTTCAGAAGTTTGGGGCAAGAAAAGTGACAGTAAAACTTTTACGTTGTTACAAAAAAAAAAAAAAAACATATTTCAAATAAATGCTGTAAATTATTTGAAATCTATATTATTTTAAAACTTTCTATATTAATCAAATAATCCTAAAGTTTCCACAAAAATATTAAGCAGCACAGCTGTTTTCAACATTTACAATGCTAAGAAATCCACATATTGGCATTATTTCCGAAGGATCATGTGACACTGAATACTAGAGTAATGGCTGCTGAAAAGTCAGCTTGGCTTTGAATTACATTTTAAAACAGAAAACAGTTCTTTTAATTGTAACAATATTTCACAATATTACAGTTTTTACTGTATTTTTGATCAAATAAACGCAGAGACTTTTTTTAAAAAGCATGAAAAAATATTACTGACCCCAAACTTTTGAATTGTACATTGATAATATTTGATGTTTCTACATAACATTACAGACCAATTCATGTCCCTTGTGTCGACTTGAACTACCCACTGACAATCCAGACTATGAAGAATTCAAAAAAGATAAGGTAAGACTGTGCCATATTTACTGACGTGACGTTGCATTCATGCCGTGTTACTTATGCTCAGGTTTTCTTTGTGACTGGCTTATTCAGTCGAAAGATTGTGAGGAAATTATGTTCAGTGTGTGTTATAGGGGGCGTTGCCCACCAGATTTGCATGCTTGAACGCCATTGGCTATTGCAACGTCACGTTCCCTCATTTCAGGAAACCGAGGTTATGCCAGTAACCCGTGACATTTTCTGTTCAAAGTCACGCGCAGTTATTGTTGGTGTTTCTTTACAATGAATATACACTTTAAGGATATACCAAAGCATTTAGTGGGTTTTTGTTTTTACAGGAACGGAGAAGACAAAGAGAACACAGATTAGAGGATCTACATGGAGCCATGTACACATGACCTCAACATCTCAAAAACTTGATACAACTACAAATATATGAGTTCAACTTTCAGTTTGTTGGAAGCGAGTTTACTGCGCAGGGACCAGGCTTTGAAATTATTTTGTTTGCTTGTACTTGAAAAAAATATTTTATTGTTATCCCTTTTAAGGTTGATTTTTGTATGGCTATGCACTGAAAACTGTTTGAAACTAATGTAGCCTTATAAACATTTCTGATTTTATTAAATGTTTTAAAGCAGGTTTTTTTTATTGTAATTTGAATTAGTTTGCTTCATGATCTCATATTCATTAATTTTGCTTCCTGAAGAGATTTCTTTCTGAATAAAATGCTGAATACATTTTTATTGTGCTGATAATAAGCAATGAATGCCATAGTGAATGACAATGGTCACTGTAGCCACAACTTCATCTGTGGACTTTATATTGTCCTCTTTCCAATCAGTAAATTAACCCTCCTTATGTAATACGGTAGAACTCTACCTCATGGAAAATGTGTGGAAAATTTTAGCTGTGTTTATGTACAATTATGGTAATGACTCAACCTTGCTGAGACAGACTTGTAATGGCTATTGTAAATTACTAATGTTGGAGCAGAAAAATTCATATAAAGTCAAATTGTCTTTTCCATATTTTTAAAATAAAAAGTGAGCTACTTTAAACATTGTGTGTATTATTAGTTCAAGTGTGTAGAAGAATTTATCTTCGAATGATCACAGACAGAAGTACAGATACACTTGTTTATTTTCCATCAGATGTTTTGGTAATTATTCAATATAAATCTCTTGTCAAAGAAAATCATTGAAATTATACATAAATCTTACTTATTTACATAAGTAATTTATAAAATAAAAATAATCTTTGCATTATTTTTATTTCGATTTTGGAGTGTGATCCTCAAGTCTTTGTTCCGTTCTCCACAGATGCATTGTGTTGATAAAAAATACTTTGATTACATTGTTTAAAGGCATCAGAAAAATAACTTCTATCTAGAGAACAGCTGCAATTCATGAAACATCCAAGAAATAAACATCATCAACCAAAAACACATATTTCCATCATTTTCATGTGAGGAGATTCACATAGTCCTCAGTTTTTAAAGTGTGGGATCCTCAATCCTATATATAGGCTCTTACAAACATTGTCTCACGATCACAGATACATCGCAAAAGTTGGCAACAAAATTCAATGAAAATATCCAACAATTTTCCCATGTGATTTTAAAGTATTTGACCAAGTCTAAGAAACAAGAAACGATTCTTACACAACCTTTTGCTCTTAGGTGACCTATAAATGACTAACCTATTATTCAGATAATATAATATGCGCACTATATGCATTGACAAGTATTGCATGTAATTTATACCAAATGATATGACAAAAAAGGAAATGAGAAATGACATCAACATTGACTTTAGGTTTATAAGCTCATTTAAACATGCTTTATATTCCCCAAGATTTTATTCCCTTTTGTTTTTGTTTAAATTACATTTGACCCGTTATGTAACTGCAGTTTGGTATGAGTTGTGTATTGTGTAATGACCAAATAATAAATTGTGGAGATAGCAATGAAAAAAAAAACTTTCAAAATGATATTTCATGGATGGTTTCACTTGTACAGTGCAGCCCTGTGAATCTTCCCTTGCATGCGAAGAGCGAGAAACAATATTTCAAATAGCTCTCCAATAATAGAGGAGTCAACAGAGATAAACATGTATGACGCCTAGAGACCACCTCTAAATTTACAGTCTAATCATTGGCATGAAACTTGTCTGTCCCGTTGAAGGGCAGCAAACAAACAGAAACAGTAACTGGAACATTTCTGTGTGAAATTTAAACGTTAAAGTTACTTAAAACCAATACAGACCATTTGATTGACAGTCTGAATTGGAAACATCAAACAAATACGACAGTAATGTTAAGGCCACCATAACCACTCAACCCTCAGAAAGTTCAAACACGGTTTCCTAGGTTCCAGCCTGGAGACCAGCCAATGTCATTCATATAATCGCTTCATAATGTGATAATATTGCAGTACTGTCAGTTTCTCAGTGGCTATGTGTCCTAATACACAGAAAAAAAACAATGAAAGTTAAATGAATCAAAGGCATATGGTACATATTTAACTAAATATAAAATGAATCCTTTGGCAACGGAGAAAAACAAAAACTGATGTGCGAATAACGTAAAATATCACTTTTCACAAAAGTTTGATTAGTTATGTCAGTGTGGATCACAAAACTACGCAAAAGAATCAGCAAAGATATGTAAGCAAAATCACAATGTAAAACGCTGAATGGATGTGGCATTTTTGGAGTGGTTTTCATGACCCTTGACAGAGAAAAAAATATATAAAGAAATATTATTTTAAAAATATATATACTGTACATATAAACCGTACAGTCAATGCGAATATACTTAATCTACAACTTCTCAACTGATCAGGAAGGCAAGGTTAGAGCTGGTGACACCTTACATTACTTACTCCTGCTCGAAATGAAAAACAAAAACCCATCTCCTAAGAGAATAAACAGGACAAAAGCAACCCAGCACGACAAAACATTTATCCTACCCACTGCATCATTAAAAAGGCCACAATTACAAAAAATGGGTGAATGTGACTTAATTTAACAAATTAGATTCGAATTTAAATGTATTTTTCTACTAATTCCAAAATAATAGGTACTCAAATGGCTATAGTTCGATCCATACCTTAGACATTCACGATTTCAAAAATGATAACAATACTCGGTTCCTGATAGTCTGCAATCCCAAATAAAAGTGAAAAGAACTTAAAACTACAAGTTCATTCGTTGTGTTACGTGCAAATCATCCATTTACAACAGTAAGGGTGGGCAAACAGAAGCAAGCTCTAAAAGAGATAACCCTGAAACATTTGTGCAAGTACAGTAAAAATTGACCCCATCACCCAGTGGAACAGTTCAAGCGACAGCAAAGTAACATGACAAACCATCGGATCTGTGCTTACAATAACCTTAAACCTTAAAGTCTTTATCTTTAGAAAAATGCTCATTCTGTCCTACTCATCCACAAACAACCCAACAGAAGCTTCTCGCAAGGCAAAAACAGGATGACAAAACTCAAATCTGAAATGGTAATAATAAACAAGTCACACATGTAAACCCGATCAACTCTTAACCTGCCTCGACTCAGACTGGACGGTTCCTCTAAATCACTTTAATCTCGGCCCAAGCGTGGTCTTTAATGTAGAGAGCACCGTCGTGAGGCATCCCATCTGCCAGTATGTGACTGCGTGTGTTCCTATGCGTTTAAAGCATTGCGATGTTCTCATGAGTGCAGTTCAGATGAGTGGAGGTGCTGCTTCCTCCTGGAGATTTCAAACCCTTGCTGCTTCCCAGGGCGCCTGTTTGGATGTCGTCTCCGATCATGACACCGGGCCCGTGCGAGAGGTTCCGCTGGAGGCCGGCCAACATGGTCTCGGTTGTGACCGTGCCGAACTCGTAGGTGAAAGTCCCGTAGAACACGAGGATGATTACAGTGAAGACCCACTCACAGATGGCCGCTGCATGTTGTAAAACAAAGCTCTCGTGGATGAAGAATATTCCACCTGAGAGGGACCATCAAGGATTCAAACCGTTTCAAAAATGGAAGCTTATATTTGTGTGAGCTGAAGGCACAGCTGGTCTCGATGGCATTAACTTTAGTGTAGAGCCATGGATTATTTATGGAGACACTGGTTAATTAGCTGCTCTCAGTTACATTACCCAACAACCCTTTAGCCCCCCTTTTTCCTCCGGTTGGGGAAAAAACTATTCATAAATCATTGACGAACAGAGTAGCAATAAAGCAGGAAAGGCCGGGAGACTCCAGCTGGGATTATCCGTCTCCATGCCGACATTTACACTCAAGCAATTAGATTACACCTCCACTATAATATGAGTCAGGGGCTTCGTGATCGTGAGCAGAACCTCAGCAGGAGGACAAACAGATAAAAGCACAGCTCTCCTTGCCCTGATTGCGGCGCGAATTATTTAAAACAACTGATGCTAAATGCTATAGTTCAAAAATGGCATTTCTGTCATCATTTACTCCCCCTCATGTTGTTGCATACCTGTATAACTTATTTGAAGAACACAAAAGCTGTATTTTTTCTTTTTCATGCAATTACAGTGAATGAGAATCTTGCCAACTATAACTGTATCATAAAACTAGTTCATATAACTTGTGCACTATACTGCAAAACTTCTGAAGCTATAATAGCTCTGTGTGAGGAACAGGACAAAATTAAAGTCGTAATGATATGAAAGTAGCGATAGATATTTTCTTCCGTATTATTACATGCATCCAAATGCAAAAGATTATAAAAAAAAAAAAAAAAAAAAAAATTAGGGCTGATTCAATAGGGCTTTTTTCTTGGTTCTATCCACTTGTTGATTGGAGCGAGGCAGATATGAATGCAAGCTTGCGATTGTATGAAAGGGGCGGAGTTTAAGCAGATGGAATGATTGAAAAAGTCTGGCATACTTGACAAGAGGGAAGTCTGTATTTTCACCTGAAGATCGAGTTATTATATTATTTAAAAAAATTACGAGGTGAAACAAACGTTCTTTTGAGTTAGATCTTTTCTAGACTTTTCACTCATCTGTTCCTCAAGTTCAACTCACTGACTCACAGAGGTAAATAGCTCTCTAGAGGAAAATATTGTCAGTACATAACTTCATATATGTCTGTTCTTCACACAAAGCAGTTGTATGACTTTAGAATACTTGGATTATATTGCACAAATCATATAGAGCACTTTTACGATAGCTTTATGATGCCTTTGTGTCCTTTTTGAAGTTTAAAGGGATAGTTCGCCCAAAAATGAAAATTCTGTCACCAAACCTTTCCTTCTTTCTTTTGCAGGACACAAAAGATGTTTTGAAGAATGTTGGTACCCAAACAGTTTTGGTTACCACTGACTTCCATTACACATACAAAAAAAACACTGTTTTTTCCATTTCTCAAAATATCTTCTTTTATGTTCCACAGAAGAAAGTAAGTCATAGAGATAAAGAACGACATGAGGGTGAGTAAATGACAGAATTGACATTTTTGGTGAACTATCCCTTTAAAAGCCAACTATCCTCAATATGCACTCATTGCATGGAATAGAGCAACCAGTACAATTCCTCAGAAGCATGTCAGTCATTCAGTTTTGGAATGAAATGAGAATGAAGAAATGACAACAGCTCTCAAAATAAAACAAATAATACTGTCTAAATAAACAAGACAAACAAGTTAAAGCAATCCATCTCAAGACAAATTATGAACACACACTTATTCATCATTTTCCAGTCACACTCAACAAGGAAGGATACTAAGAACCAGTGTGACGAGAGCACCAGTAGCCAGTGCTACACGCACGTGAGCCATCCAGTAGTCCAGAGAGGTGACAGCCACCCGGTAGGTCAGCAAACATTGCAAACACACGAACAGAATGCCTGCTGGGAAGGCGGCACCTGCACCTACATAGTGAAGTGTTTTTGCATGGTCCACCTAGTAGAAAAGCAGTACAGTGTTATTCAAATAATAATAAAATCAAAGCATTGGAAATAAAAGACCAGGACATTGAAACTTGAAAACAGACACACTTGTGTGACATCTAACTTGGTGGACAGAAAAAAACATTGACATATGTCTTTCTACAACAAGAAACTTGCCTATTGCACACTCAGCATATAGATGGAAGTGCTGTTAAAGATGAGGGACTGAAATGCCCTCTAAAACCCATTTTGAAGAATGCGACTGGTGCATGCATGGATCAATACTAATCACTTTGAGAACATAAGCCTCTCTGAAACACTCTGATGCTGATCAATGCATCAGTCTGATGCAGTGAATGTACGGCCCATGAAAAGACTAAAGGTGAAGAGTCAGCCCTTAATATCTTTTCATAAAGCACAACAGAAGAACAAATCACCATACCATTTTTGGTATGTAAATGGTGACTGGGGCATGACAATAAAGTCATGGTTTAATAATGTTCTACTATCAGTCTGCTATGAGATAAATGTGTCAGACAATCAGACAATGATCCTTCACCAAAGAGTGTTTAGGCAGAATTGTGTGACTGACCTGGAAGTTGCCCACCATGACTAGTCCTACAGCATTAGTACATCCAGACACAAGTCCGCTGGTGTTGAGCCAGCAATGGTTCCGGTGCTCGATGATCTGAGCGTACCGCAGCAAACACACCAACACCACTACAATAAGAAGAAAATAGAAATACTCAGATCACTTCACATTTGTTTATATTTCTTCCATAGTGTAGAGCATAGTTTTCTTTTCTTTTCTCTGCCAATATTTTCAGTATATATATTTTATACTACTAGGATATTAAAAACATCATTGCATTAGAAATATCAAATCAAGTAGTAGTAACTACGAACAAATGATGCTAGAACTTAACTGATAGTCCACTACTTTTATTCAGCAGTGATACATTACATTGATCTAAAGAAGCCGTATTTATAATGTTACAAAAGATTTCTATTTAAAATAAAGGCTGTTCTTTTGAGCTCTCTATTCATAAAAAAAATCCTGAAATTATTATTTCATTATTATTAAATTAAATTAAGCAGCACAGCTTTTTTCAGCATTGATAATAAAAAGAAATGTTTCTTAAACACCAAACCAACATATAAGAATGATTTCTGAAGGATCACGTTTTGACTGTAGAAGAGACAATGCGTTGAAACTGTTTAAAAATCTAACATAACAGAAAACAGTTATTTTAAATCATAAAAATGTAGTTTTTACTGAATTTTTAATCAAATAAACACAGCATTGTAGAGACGTCCTTCACAAAACGTCAAAAATCTTCCTAACCCCAAACTTTAAAACGGTAGTGTATGTTAGAAACCTGAAGTGTATGCTATATATTTAAAATGAATGTTACTTGATTTGATATTTTGTAATATAATACTAAAGCCATTTATACATTTAAGTATCCACATACTTTTTGGGAACCACTTAAAGTCCCCATGAATTCAAAATTGACCATACTTACTTTGTTTGCCTAAATTGATCGTTTTGTGGTGAACAATTCATCCATGCAAGTCAATCCACACAAAAAAAATTTTTGGCTTCATAATCTTTAATCAAAATCTGAAATTTCCCCTCCCCTCTGCACTGGAGGACCTTCCCTGATGACGTAGGTTTGACGGTTTGGGTGTCTGCTAAACATCCATAACCACGCCCCTCCAACTGACAGTAGACAGGCTGAATGAAAACACCTACTTTTCTAGATCCAATCAGGTGCTAGTTGGAAAAAAAGCCACGCCCACTATTTTGCCTCATTTAGTATTCCGTTTCTCTCGGAAATACGTCACAACACTGGAGAAATGTCGTTTGCAACTTCCGGTTCACGGCGACTTTAAATCTGCTGTCCGTAGCTTTTTTTGGGTTAAAAATGATCCAAAATACATATTTGATAAAATACATAACCAGCCAGTGTTCAAAACTATCTGCTTGCCTTAGCTCGATGCAAAACGGTAAGCTTGTAATAATGTTTTTAATTTTAGTGGTACTGGTGGATTTCCGCGGGAGATTCGAGCATGTCTTTGCGTCATTACGTCACATCTGTACACATAAAGAAGGAGTCTCGGCTAGTATAAGCTATATTGCGTGTGAGGATGTTGGAGGTAGAGATTTATAGCCTTTTCTCACAGCACTTGATATAATTAAACTTATCAATTTGATGGCGGATCCAGAAAGGTTCAAACGACTATCATCATCAGTGACAACTAGAGACTCACCCGCTGTAACATGCAAAAGACTTCGTTCGGACTTCGGAGTGGCTACAGAAAAAAAGAGACTGCAACCGGACACATGCGAAAACAAGGATAATATCGGAAGGACATTACATGATGTAGTCACGCAATGCTTGCTGACGTTGTTAACATTAACAATTTGAGAACATAGTATAGCTATTTTGTACGGTTTTGCGTGAAATTATAATTTATAAGCAATTGTTAGATTTAATCAGCGCGATTTACTGCAATGTCAGAACCAGAACAAAAGTGAATGTTTCTTACTAGTTCAGATGACATTTCCCGGTGAAAATTGTTATGTTGGTCATACTTCCAAAAAGAATAATCTGTGATTCTGAATGACAATATCCACATCGGCGCGGTGACTGACAGCTGCACACTCTCCTCAAACATTGTGTTCATCCGCGCTGTGCCGTGTCGAGGGTGTTGAAGTACAACCCACGTAAAGTTGATAATTCCGCGAATGACTGCAGTTGCAGATATCGAACAGAGATGGCGACAAAGAGGAAAAATGCCGGACTGCAGCTTTAATTTATATTTTAAATGACTTTTTAGCTGTACTTGCCCACACAATTCTTATGGTTTTTAACTTCTATTTAGAAAGGTCTTGATATCTTAC
This sequence comes from Rhinichthys osculus, assembly GCA_029959095.1. Lineage (NCBI taxonomy): Eukaryota > Metazoa > Chordata > Actinopteri > Cypriniformes > Leuciscidae > Rhinichthys > Rhinichthys osculus. The sequence continues at coordinate 19,155,255 of JARWKJ010000004.1, read as the reverse complement.
GTGTTATGGCGTGTTGTGTAAAAGTGTGTAATAACACACCTCTGATTTCATATCACAACAACACAAATAGAAGCAGATGACAGCCAACCTTCAACAAGATAAGGACAATCAAACCCCTAATCATATCAACATATCAATAAACCACATAATGAACCGACACAGGAAAACATTCATTAGTTATGATGCAATAAGTAGCGTGTCCTCTCACGCAGGTATCCGTCTTTGCGGCACCTCTGCCACTGGGACTCAAAAAGCATTAAATGCAAGGGTGCTGAATGCTTCCATTCATGCTTTGTTCTCTTTTATTCGATATGTCACTGCTGGAGTAGAATGTGTGAAATTATGAGAACAAGCGGTCTTACCCATAAAAGCTCCCACATTACCAATGAGACTGAACAGACAGCTCTCGGGAGGGTAAGATCCACATTTACTGAATCAAAGTGAAGACAAAGACATTGTCAGATCACACTGGAAATAAATGCAGACTCGAAATAAAGAGGAAGAGCTCAAAATATTAAGGCTACCTGATGAGGGGGATGTCTTGAATGGTGCAGCATGTTTTCTGGAAGCCCGGCTTGGCTGTTTCCTCTGTGCATGTCACATTGTACGACCTTTAAAATAATAGCATTGACGATCAAATGACATAAACATCAAATACTCTAAATAAACTGACCGAAAGAAGCCCAACTTACCAGTTTTCGACAGGGCAAACATGGTGGTTCATTACAGCCATAGCATATCTGAGGACAGAGCAAAACATCACTATATTATTGTATATGTTTGCTCTGATGTCAACTTTTAGAAACTATTTGATGTGACAAACAATAACGAACAGCTTTTAAGGGTGACATCATATTAAACTCACACTATCCAAATCCCAGTGATAGAGAAGGCAGCCAGGCTGACAGGCAGTATGATCCAGGCAGTCATTGGTCTGACGGTGAGGCCAGTCTGTCCCAAGCATGAGGGGGAGGAACACAGTGGACTGGAGGGGTGAGACAAGGGGGGGATGACAAGGGGGCACTGACATGCAAGGACACACAGGGAGGGGACATGAGAGGAGGAGAGGGATGCCACGCTTGCCCCTTCTTTCTGGCTGCCAAATCCAGGCCTAAAGCAGTGTTTTGGAAACAAAGCAGGTAAATATATGAGAGAGACTTAGATCAAATGACCAATTCTTTCATTAAAATAAACACCTTAAACAGACAACTTGACAGAAGCCATGACAGAATTCGTTTCACTTCTATAACGTGACATTTTGCAGAGCGAGACTATAGGTTGACATCAGCTGTAAAGCAAATAACTTTCAGGGTGGAGCAAGTCATTACAATTTTGATTAGGCTAAATATTACTAAAACACTGATATAATGTGTAGCATTAAATCATTAACAATAAGACCAGGAATGCGCATTAAAGTTGTGATGAAATGATGTAGCCACAGATCTTTTATTGACAAATAATCAAAAAAGTTAATAAATAAAAAACTGCAGAGCCGAGTCCTGTTTCAATCTGGTTGTTGATTGGAAGGACGGCAGATCTGATTGTGAGCTTCCCAGTGGATTGTAAGAAGGCAGACTAAATGATTGGAGAAGTCCAGCATATGTCACCAGAGAGGTGTCTGTCGTTTCACCGGAAGATTCGGTTATGACATTTTGATTTCAAATTACGAGGTCAAATTAAAAAAAGAAAAAGGAACACATGCATGAATGACTCGTTCACAATAAGATCAATAGGTTGGATTATAAAATAGGGAGAATTTCCGTTTCATGCTGACATGCTGAGAATCGAGTTTAACTAGAGCAGCCAAGCAAATGTTCATGCACAAATGGTAATGTCAAACTCAGGGTTTTTACAGCTTATTTCCACTTGCCCTTTTGGCCCATTGATTTTGTTACAAAGAGCACTTCTAGTTCAAAGTCATATCCTGCAGTCGGAGTGTGTATGCTGCAGTGAACTATATAAACTTAAGCTGTACTGGAATTCTGCACATGACTGCCACATGATGCTGGCTGGAAAGCAATACTGATAAGTGGTAGACCACAAATGAGCTTTGGTATGATGACTACTACAATGCTGCCTAGACAGTCGGCCTACTGGGTTTTCAAGCATAATGTGTAATCAGACAATCGAAACCTTACCTTAGGATATAGATTACAAGCATCAGCACATAAAAGACTGTTACTGATGTTGACATCAACAACTCAGGCAGGTGAATATCCGGATGACTTCATGTCACTCATTTGCATTACAAACTAAAGTGTCATACAGGCGACCTTCATTGATCTCACGGTATCTTTTGAACAATCAAACATAGTTTGCATCTTTTCTGGTTCGTTCTAAATATGAACTGACTGACTGTCTCAGGTAGCAATTCCGTGTTTACTAGCAATGAAGCTAACATAGGTTTTGTTTCGAAACCGATTGAGCTGCTTTCTTAGACAGCATTTTGGGAAATATTTGAACGCGGCAGAGATTTTCCAAAATGCTGTCTAGGTAAGTTAGGCAGCTCACTCGGTTTTGAGACAGCCATAGAGTCCACCAAATCCTTGAAAAGATTGCTGGCGCCAGATAAGCAAATTCCTTACTGCTTGTAAGTGAGTTCAAGAGATTATTCAGAGTTCTGCTGGAAATATCCATAAATTGTTTATGTTTAACCACAAGCAAATAATACATTAATAATTACATACCTCAAGTCCTGCAACTCCCTGCTTCCAACCTCACTCAACCGTGGTTGTTGCTTTAAGATAAGGCACTGTTACTAAACCTGTTCCTCGCGCCTCACTGTAATTGTAGTTATTTGTCGATTGGATAAGAATGCGTTACAAGGTGTCGCAATTTTCAGATGACTACTTTACCCACAATGCCAATGTACGGCGAACGAGGGGCTCAAAAAACCCCGTCAAGACTGATAAAGGGTAATACAGCGACGTTCAAAGGCACACCAGCGTAATGAAGAGGTTCAAAAATGCTTGCCTTAATTTAATGTACTTAGTTAAATAAAATACATACACTAATATTATATATATTATATTGATAAACCGGACTAATTTGAAACTTTGCAGAATTATCCAATTTTTAAAATAAAATTTGTAAATAATTGATGATATTTTAAATGTAGGCCTAATAGGCCTATGCTATTTTAAATAGCTTTATAGGGGGTGATTCTTAGAGAAACCATCAATATAGTGAATAGGCATAGTGTATTACATGTACACTGTATTTATATAGCTGAGGACATGTACATGTACATGAGGGTACATGACTAAAATATCATTGTATCATCATATATTTTTTAATAGCTGTTTTTAGCTCATTGGTTGCAACTTGCAATAAAAAAACATGAGCACACATTCAGGCAAGACTATGGATTTCACATTTATATTCAGCAATTAGACATTTTAAACTGCTCTAAATCTTAGTTGTTGCATGTGGGTTTTTTATGTTAGAAATGTATCCCGTTTATTAGTTATTTAATTCTTGCAAGCCAGAATCTGTTTTTTGGTGTTATATAATTTTTTTAATTAATCATAACTAACATTTCTTTTTGCTTCAGGATTAACATTTATGCTTTTGAAAACTAAATGTCCCCAACACTTGGGCCAAAGTGTGTCTTAATCATGTTTGAGTAAAACAAAAGGGGAAATGAAACCCATGACTTTGAGTAACAAAGTGAAGTAATCAAGAAATCCAGGTTTGCCTTTACCTATACAAAGGGTTTCCTGAATTATGAAGAATCAGAAACATGATGTAATGAATCATGTCACCTTTGCCATGCTATACTCAAACAGGTTTTGAAGTACGCTTAGTTGGCATGAGAGAAATAGAGAATAGAGAATTTCTAGCACATTGGCATTAAACGTTTTGGTAGTTCCATGAAAATTAACCAAAAAGTGTATTATTCACTTTTTACATTTGTAGTAAATAAAAAAAAGCATCCGTGTCCACAGATTGTGCACTATGAGGTTGGGTACATTGTCTGGAGTACTTGCATGGCTATTTTCTATCACAGTGCTGTAGCAGGGAGTGACAAGTCATTTTTATGAAGTTATTCTGTCAAGCTGAACTCTGGTATGAAGTTTTTAAAATCTGTTATATTGAGAATGCATTTAAATCAGTCTGCAAATGAAAAACTCTGCAAATAGAAATATTTCAAATATTCATACCATTCCTTAAGATTTCATATTTTCCATTTACATATAAAATGTTTTGTTTTTGATTTTTAGTAACGCACATTATGATTGAATAAAGAATTATTTTGAGATTGCTTGCATTTTTGTGTTTTATGTTTGTAATCTCAGGGTATTTTACTTATTCAGTGTTTATTGTGTCTGCTGCCTAAATGCAGCAAATCACATTTCTATATGCCTAAATATTTCATTAACACAGTCAAAAGAAAATGAATGATATAGGACTTGTTTTTAGAAGAACTGCTTTTTTAATTTATCTAAATTTACATCTCATTACACTTTTTGGAAATGCAGAATGGAAATAGATCTTGAGAAGATTAAATCCAACTAATTTCTTATACCGTGGCCATGAATAAACTGAATGAACTTTGATGAAATCTAAAAATAGAATGCACAGGATAAAGGAAATGTGATTCTGACCTAAAACTTGACTGATCTAAATAATTTATTGAAAAAAATATTTAGGTTGTAATAGTGTGTTATTGGACTACATACAATTTCAGTGGCTTTCCTTCTTTGTTCTCGTGTTTCTTATTCCTTTTTTATGTGTGATGAAGGACATTTTCCTTGTCTAAATAATTCAAGACAATTTTCACAAATTAATTTGTTGGGTTTTTATTTTAGGGTCAGCTTCACCATCTGGGCATACAAATGTTACATGTCCCTAGATGGCAGCAGAACATAATCAGTCACATCCCTATATTAGATGACAATGCAACATGGTTGTTTTTATATTGTGCAGTAACTCGTACCTCTATTAAAGGGGACCTATTATGCCCCTTTTTACAAGATGTGATGTAAGTCTCAGGTGTCCCCAGAACGTGTCTGTGAAGTTTCAGCTCAAAATACCACACAGATAATTTATTATACCATGTTGTAAATGCAATTTTTGAGTGGAAGGAAAAACATTTCTGTTTTCGTGAATGTATCTTTAAATGCAAATGAGCTCCTGCACCCCACCCCACTTCCAGAAGAGGGCGGAGCCTGTACAGCTCGTGCCTCGAATTCTCTGCCAAAAACTAAGGCTGCATCTGAAACCACACTCTCGAGTAGGGACTTATTTTGAACAAGTAATTATTTCACGACCACTGAAAAAAACATTTTCTATGTAATCTGGCCTCGCTATATTCGCCATGTTGTAATTATCATGTGACCTACCAGCGTCAGTTACATCACTTCACTGCCATTCCTAAACCCTCTCCCGTGCGCGATATTTTTTTTTCACAGGATGGTAGGGGAAAACTCATGAATATTCGTTAGGGAACTCATCCCTGATTGGTCTGATGACCTACCCCTAACCCCGCCCCTAAACCTACCCGTCACTGGGGGTCTGATGACTTACCCCTAACCCCGCCCCTAAACCTACCCGTCACTGGGGTTAAAACCAATCAGGGATGAGTTCCCTAATGAATATTCATGAGTCTTCCCCTACCATCCTGTGAAAAAAAATATCGCCTCCCGCGCAAGGGGGTAATCCATCGACCGGAAGTTGAAGCCGACCGGGTGTTAGCATTTCCATTGACTCCTATTCATTTTGGCGTCACTTTGACAGCGAATAACTTTACATCTGAGGCGTTTAAAGACTCAATTTGTCCATTATTTATTTCTAAAGAAACACGACAATGTATAAAGGGCTCCATTACCTTCTATGTTACATTATGGCCCCGTAGAAACAGATTTAGTAAAAATAGGCTAACGATTGCGTCATAACCACTCGACTCTCTGTCGCGCTGTACAGAAATTACCGTACAGACAGGAGGAGAAGCTCGCAGGCAATCGGGGGGACGTCCCGTCAAGGGAGAAGCCCATAGATAAAGAGTCCATAAAAGCAACGGAATACTTACTCCTGCTCACTCACGCCAAATAACTCTTTGCTCAAGTTCCCCGTCTCTGCAAGATTAACGTTGGCAATTTTCACGCACAGCTACTAGAAGATTAACGTCTGTCAGACAGGTTGCCCACGTCATCAAGCTTAGTTTGAGCGTGCGTCAGGAACGGAAGTGCTCAAAAATCGCTAAAAATGGGCTTCAACTGTCTCAACTGAGTTCCAATGAGATGGCTCTGTCCACTTCTTATACTGTCTATGCTCCCGTGTCCTCATGGAATAGTAAAGTGTCCATTGTACTTTTTGCCTACTCTTTTATGAGTACTGTGACCTCGGACATACTTCTTTTGTCACAAGGTGCGTCCCTATGAACACATCCGAAGCACGAGTATTAAATTAAGTTCTCTTTCATGTCTTATTGTGCTTAAACTGTCAAATACACACAAGGTTATGTCAAAAACTCACAAAGTTCACATAAACACAGTCGGTTATGTCTGTGAACTTAAACAGCAAGTAAAGAAATTACATGTGTATATTAGATCTGTGTATTAAAATGAAAGCAGCGTAATATACAGTACCTACTGCCATAGGCTATATGCTGTTAAGGAATGAACAAAAGCAAAACAGAAAAACACTCACTGCTCTTGATTGAATAACTTTAGTAGCTTTTACTCTCTGTCTAATCTAGGGCGAGTAAAACAACTTTTTCCAAGTAGCATATTATCAGATTCAGACAAGGAGGCATGTGGACGCAACTGTCATTTAAAAGCTGAATGCTAAATTTCAGGCACACTGTTATCAACTAATGATGTGACATCAAATGACATGTTCATATCGGTTTCCTGACAGCTGCCATAAAATGCATTGATTTTAGAACTCCAATAAGATTAAGAAAGCAACAATGGAGATATCAAACCATATAGACTTCAAACTTTATAACACAAAATTAAATCAAAATGGTTTCATTTAATATCACAAAAAATGTAGTTTCAATTTTAAAAGAATCAATCTGTTTTAAACTAATGATTGAAAATGCTGTTTAATGTTAAAAAAAGTTTTTTTTTTTTTTTGGGCAGTAGCTTTCAATGTGTTCCTGAGTGAAAGGTATTACAGTGGATCACTACCGCACCGAATAGCAAGCAAATGTTACATTGTGCAAGATTATGAAGACGATTTATTTTCTTGTGTTCATAATGATTGTGACTGACACAATTATTCTTTGGCAGTAGTCATCTTGCTCCTCAAACGATTCTGTCCAAAAGCATTTCATACCAATAATAATGATTTCAGAGGGAATCACATGCACTGAGAATTACACCTCATGAGTAGATCCAGACGGAATATGCAGACCTTTGTGCACTGATTTGAGGGAAAATCTGTGGATGGATTTAAACATTGTAAACTGTATGGAAATCTGAGGTCTGTGGCCTTAGCTTCTATGAGACTTCTTGTGAGCCATCGGTTATTGAGCTAAATTAAAAAAAAAAAAAAAAAAGAAGGGAAAGTGCAATCAAGCTTTCTCTCAGAAGTAAGCAATAATTAACCACTTTCCTGTTTCAACAGGAAAGCCTTGTTGTTCATATCAGTAGAAACAGTGGTGCTGCATGGTTTAAGCAGATAGTGGCTGGATAAAGGCACAGCGTGAGGATCTTCTTCCCTTGGCCTGGCATCTGGCCCTCATTCCTGCAGTTTGAAGTGGAAGCTATTTGTGCTCCACTGGGTGATGTCACAGTTTAGCATGGTGCGCTCTGTAAAGCTCACATTTCCCTCTCGGTCGATGAGGATAACTGTATTGGTCCTGTGATGGATAGACACAAATATGACACTGGTTAAACATCAAAACTGGAGAGTAAAAAAGAGCAGTGTTACACTCAACCAGTTCATGCTGCACTTTCTATGGAGAGAGAGAGAGAGAGGTGAAAATAAAAATAGCATGATGGGACCTTGTGCCGTATCCCGGTGAGCGCACACACACTGCAGACAGGGCTCGGAGCATGGCCTTACTGTAGCCCACACCTTGACTCTCCTGCGCGGGGTCCGGGGTGTTTCTGGGAAAGGCAGAGGTGAGATTTATATGACTCCTTTAGTGTGCCAAATCATCCTGGTGTTTTATTGAGATTGAGTAATTAAAGAATGCAGAGAAATGCAAGGTAGGCATGTATACATAGACATATACAATACTGTTCAAAAGTTTGGGGTCGGTTATATTTTGAAAATGAAGTACTAAATGTATCATTTAGTAAATGTAATATATATTGTGAAATATTATTACAATTTAAAAGGTTTTCTATTTTATTATATTTAAAAAATTAATTTTCAGCATCATTACTCCAGTCTTCAGTGTCACATGATCCTTTAGAAATCATTCTGATTGTGCTGATTTAGTGCTCTAGAAAGTTATTTCTTATTATAATACATTTTGAAAATAGTTTAATATTTTTGTGGATAGTGATAATTTTTTTTCAGGATTCTTTAATTAACAGAAAGTAAATAAAAAGAACAGAATTTATTTGGAATAGATTTCTAATACTACCTGATTGCGAAGCTTTGAAAAGATCTCAGAACTGACATAGGACAAGATTATTTACTTAAAGGGATACTCCACCGTTTTTTCACATTACGGTAAACTATGTTATTCCCTTAACTAAGACGAGTTGATACATACTTCTCTCGTCTCAGTGCGTGCATTCAATCGCTCTGGTGCGCGAGACACTTTGATAGCACTTAACTTATCCCAGTTCATTCATTAGGATCCAAGCAGAGAAGCGACCAAACACCTCCACGTTTTCCCTATTTAAATACAGTTACACGAGTAGTGTAACTCGACCAAGAATGGTGACACAAAATAAAACGTTGCACTTTTCTAAGCGTGTAAAGTGGAGGACTATAATGTATGGCGGAATACCACAGCAAGTGCTTGGGAGCACTTCCACTCGGCGCAGTAATATCATCACTCCTGAAAAGTCATCTCCCCCTCTCCCTCTCCGGAGTGATGATATTACTGCGCCGAGTCGAAGTGCTCCCAAGCACTAATTGTTATGAATACAAATACGTTCATAATGTCTAATCAGATGTCTCGGTTTCATTCTCATAAATTATCTAAAAGGTCATTGCAGACATGGGTATAGGCTACCTGTCTGTCTCTGATAAAGTGATAAAATAAAAAGGAAAATTTTGATAAAACAGTGAAAAACAACTATGCTTAACATGGATGTAAGCCAGATGGGTTCATCCGGATGGGCCAGATAATTCATCAGATGGGTCTCTGAAGGGTTGCTTTTTAATATCGAATTTCATTATGATATGCTGCCTGCATTTACTTTATAAAACCTGAGGAAATAAAAAAGGCTTCAAAAAATCATGGTGCTGGTGCTTCAAAGATTCTATAATGTAATTGTCTAGAAATCTATTTGTTTTGTGTCTCAAGTGCTTCTTGAGGATCAAAAAGGATGGATGTTGGTTTGATTGTTTAAGAAAGATAAAAGTAGATGGAAGATAAAAAGAAACAGAAGAAAAAAAGCAAGAGAATAGTGGTTTTCATAATGAAGCAGCATGCACACTTACAGCTCCTCATTGATGAGGATATGGAGCAGTTCTTGCACTAAGCCATCAGAGGGCAGTGTTTTGCTCACTACACTGGTGAACAGCTGTTTGCCATGCTGCAGTTTTCTCCAAGGAGTTTCCAGAAGAGAGTTACTCAACCCATAGATTCCTGCTGAAACAAACACAATCATCCATCACTTCCTGTGAGTTTTGAGGCACAACCAACAATCTGGTGCTGAACGAGTTGAAAGTGGTCTGTAATGCAGACGGTAGGTGCTTTATGCACGACCACTGGCGTCTGAACACAGAGCGCTAACGGGACTAAACAAACCTGCTTTGAGATGAATGGGCTCTGAACTGCTCTTGTTTCCATAGTAACACAATGTGTCTTCATTGGCCCTGTATTCAACAACAGCGAGAAAGAAATTAGTGCTTACCGCTAAAAGACAATCAAACACAAATTTACAGCTACATTATATATATTTTGTCACATTTTGTGATTTATTCATCCAAAATTGGACAAATTCCGCGACATTCTGCATTATACAGTAAATTCCATTTTTATGAATGGATTCTGCGATTCTGTCCACGTTTTCTGCATCCCTAATTTAATGCCAGGATATTGAATTTAAGACTTTCTGCTCCAATGTAAGACATTTTTTAAGTCCCTAAATTGTGGAAGGTTGAATTAAGATTTTTTAAGACCCACAGAAAACCTGATTATATATCTCAGACAGACAGATTTAACGATAGACACAGACAGACAAGAGTATAACAATTGATAAGATAGAACAGATAGACAGGCAGAACAATAGATCAACAGAACATTGGATAGACAGACAGACAGACAGACAGAGAGATAAATAGATATGTAGATAGATATGACATGATATGATAGGACATGCTCTTGATTTCATACACATGAAATTAGTGGATGAATCCTCAATGAAGCTTACTTCATTCACTCAGGACAAAATCTAAATTTTATTGGCCCAGGAGACAGAGGAGGATGTCTATGAAAAGAGAAACGGCCAATTTAGGGGTTTTGAAAGACTTTGAGAGGGACATCAATAATGCTGGGGGAACTGTTTGGCAGTGATGGCAAACCACTACTAAGAGAAAGACAGACAGAAAGGAAAGGACTTCAGAAGCCTCCGAACTCTGGAGAGCCTGTTGAATAAGTACTAGGGTTAAAATAAGTATGCACAATGCAGACTTTCAGAAAAACCACATCTGTTTTAGGAATCTTCAAATGAATGTTTATTAATGCCATTTTGCTGAGCTACATTACTTTCTTTAGGATTAAAGGGATACTCCACTTTTTTTGGAAATAGGCTCATTTTACAACTCCCCCAGAGTTAAACTGTTGAGTTTTACCATTTTTGAATCCATTCAGCCGATCTCCGGTTCTGGCGGTACCACTTTTAGCATAGCTTAGCATACATCATTGAAGTGGACAAGACCATTAGCATTTCAAAAAAAAAAAATGACCAAAGTGTTTCGATATTTTTCCTATTTAAAACTTGACTCTTCTGTAGTTACATCGTGCACTAAGATCGACGGAAAATGTAAAGTTGCGATTTTCTAGGCTGATATGGCTAGGAACTATACTCTCATTCCTGCGTAATAATCAAGAAACTTTACTGCCGTACCATGAGTGCAGCAGGCGTAATGATATGACGCAGCGCCTGAAAATAGGCTACCGTCCGTCAACACAACGGAACTATTTTCAGGCGCTGCGTCATATCATTACGCCTGCTGCACTCATGGTACGGCAGTAAAGTTTCTTGATTATTACGCAGGAATGAGAGTATAGTTCCTAGCCATATCAGCCTAGAAAATCGCAACTTTTTAACTCTGGGGGAGTTGTAAAATGAGCCTATTTCCAAGAAAAGTGGAGTATCCCTTTAAGTGCACCAAGGAGATTCTCTATGTATTCAGTTTCATTCATCTACAAGACCAACATATGTTTATATTATATACTTATAAAGTTAGTTCAAGATAGTTAAAGGTAACTTGTGTGCCCCCCGAAAACTGCATCTGACAGCACGTCCTTAATTGATCTATATCTTTCACATGTTCTTGCACTTGAACGGACAATTTCACACAAAGTTGTGTCTAAATGTCCGTCTTGGCATATAGTATCCTAATAAAAAATAAAAAAAGTAGGTTATGTCTTAAGTGAACGTAAAAGTTGAGAAAGAAAACGCATGTGTACAGTATCAGTATATTGGATCCGTGCATTATGTCTTAAAGTGACAGCAGCATAATAATCCTGCTGTGTTTTTAATGTTAAACAAACAGACTCACTGCAAACATTTATATCTGATTACTTTATTACATTTCTGTACCTAATCTGTATCCAACTACTATATTGAATATATATTATATACTATATTATATAGATCTACCTATAAAACAAGAAAAGCATTGTGTATATTTGTGTTATTGCTTGTAGCTTGATTATTTATTCTTATTTTATTACAGACTGTTTACTTGACTTTAATAGTGTTTGAAATCAATATTTTATACTATATTTATGTAGAATTTTTTTATTTTGCTTTCTTGCAATCTATGTAAAAAGTCTGGCGAGTAAAACAAAAAAATTCCTAGCTAATGGCGACTCGAGCTTCAGTGTTTCCGTAGAGGGTTGTTAAATATACATAACTCCCCCATCATGTCATCGGGGTCTATAAAAAGAACTTACTTTGACAGCCTCAAACAAAATATCTTTTAATAATGGGTTTATCCATCTCCACTAATGCATTTATTTAATTGAAAGACTCTAAACATGGGGGCATACCAGACAAATAGTTTTCCAAGGATGTATTAATGCAGTATAATAATTGCTAGAAAACCAACAATCAGCTCAAGTTACAAATTCATTTTGTACTGGAGGCTTTGGTACAATCGGAACATATGCTGAATATTTTCACTTATATTATCTCGCAAAATAAATTAAAAAAGTAAACTTTTTGTTTACCAGTTTTAACCACTATGCCAATGTGATTTTCCTTTGAGATTTGGATCAGACAGACCAAGCATTACACGGCTAAAACATTCGGTCAACTAGTCAGCAGACAAAAATTTTACGGTTACACACCCAACTATGTTTCAAGAATCTAATTTTAACTATACCTATAACAGTAACACTATCCAACTACACCCATAAATGCCACACATAGAATGACCTCAAGTCTAGTAATATGTGACCCTGGACGGACCACAAAAGCAGTCTTATGTGTCCATTTTTTAAAATTGCGATTTATACATCACCTGAAAGCTGAATAAATAAGCTGATCCTGCAAAATCCTGATCATGTTCTGTCAAATTTTCATAGAAGAGTGGAGACAATACACCAAAAATGTACTACTACTTGTAAAATACATATTAGACAAAATACAATACCTTGGGTAACTCCTGACATTTTGCAGCTTTTAAAAAAAGAAGCCCTCCTCTTTGAAAGCCAGATCACTAAAAACACCTTAGGCTAAGCTTATTTTCACACAGTTTAGAAATAAGTGTAATTTTGAATTGTACAAAGCAAAACAGTTATATTTTGAAAATCAAATTAATCGAACGGTCTCCAGTCCAAGAACATTATGGAAAACAATTAAATCTATAACTGGTGAAAATAAAATAAAACATTTTCATCATTTAGTTAATCTGTGTATTAGGCAATCAGTATTTCCTGCCATGTGGAAAACGGCCCAGATCACCCCGATTTTTAAGTCTGATGATCCAACCAATGTCTCCAACTACTGCCCAATTGCAATTCTTCCAACTGTTTCCAAGTTACTTGAAAAAAACATTATATAATCAACTAATTAATCACCTTGAATACAATAACCTGCTCAGTGATTGTCAGCATGGCTTCCGACCCTTGCGGTCAACCATGTCGGCTTTGCTGCTTTTTACTGAGCAGATACGGGCGTCTTTAAATAAGGGTCAGGTTACTGAAGCTATATACATAGATATTCGAAAAGCCTTCGATACAGTAAATCATCAAAATTTGTGAAATAAACTTCTTTCTTTTCATTTGTCCTCCTCTGTAATATATATGTTTATATTATATTTAAGTGACAGATCTCAGACTGTAAGAATCGGCTCAGTAACACCTCAGTCACGAGTGTGTTCTATGGGAGTTCCACAGGGCAGCATTTTAGGTCCTTTACTTTTCCTTATGTACATTAATGATCTTCCTTATGTGTTTAATTTTTCTAGTTCTTTGTTATATGCTGATGACACTGTTATTTTTTTTGTCTGGCCCAAACATTGACAATTAATTGCAAACTTAACACAGATCTGCAGCATTTACATAATTGGCTGCAAGATAACCATTTAACACTTAATATTAAGAAAACAGAATGTATGTATTTTTATTCATCTAGGAGACAGCTATCTATCTCCAATCTCATCACCTTTTCTAATCAAAAGCTTTCAATCGTATCCAGGTATAAGTATCTGGGAGTCTCTCTTGACTCACATCTTACTTATTGTGATGATGTCCAAACCTTAACCAGAAAGTTAAACCAAAAGTTATTTGTTTATAGTAAAATTAGACCATATTTATTTCTTTCTGTTTCTAAAACATATCTTCATGCCATCATGTCCACTCTGTCGTATTGTTTACCTGTTTGGTCACTCACAACAAGTGAGATCCTTGAACCTGTAACAAGACTCTATAATAGAGCCTATAAGATCCACAACAGGCTTCCAGGCTGGACTCACCACTGTATTGCACTATCTTTGAGTAATGCCTTGACATTTCAGAACTATAAAATAAGCCATGGAATAAACTTAAGACATATAATGCAATAACTTGAAATAACTCAGACATATAATGCAGGTCTATGGTCATCACCACCTCAAAGAGCATGAACAGAGAAGTCCAAATTAAACATGATTTAATGACTCGTAAATGTAAGTACACATTGATGGCCTAAGACACGAAACGAGCAGTTTGTGTGAGAAAACGAACAGTATTTATATCGTTTTTACCTCTTGTAACCACAGCCACATCCAAGTGACCTGAGGGCGCGGGCGCTTCGGTCTGCGCAAGTGCCGGAAAGCGCCGGAAGTGATCTCTCGCGAGTGTACGTCACTCATTGTTTACACAGAGATTTTGGAAGTGTTACCTTTCACTGTGAAGATCTAAACATATTTAGATATACAGGAAATCGCAATGGAAGACGATTTCTATATATCAACAGACAACGTTGATTTTTTTTTTTGTTTTTTTGGAAGAGATCACTTCCGGCGCTTACGCAGACCGAAGCGGCCGCGCCCTCAGATCACTTGGACGTGGCTGTGGTTACATACGGTTTGTTTTCTCACACAAACCGCTCGTTTCGTGTCTTAGGCCATCAATGTGTACTTACATTTACGAGTCATTAAATCATGTTTAATTTGGACTTCTCTGTGCATGCTCTTTGAGGTGGTGACCATAGACCTGCATTATATGACTGACAGACAAGAACGGTTTGACTTAAAAATATCAAAATTGAAACTACTGCGGAAACAAAGACACCTACATCTTGGATGCCCTTGAGGTAAGCTAAAACATACCAAAAATTAATTTCAAAGTGAACTTTAAATTGATCAAAAGTGACCTTAAAGACTTTTACATTGTAAAAAAAAAAAAAACCTATTTTAAATAAATGCTGTTCTTTTGATTTTTCTATTCATCAAAGAATCCTGAATTTTATTAACACGGTTTCCAAAAAAGAATTAAGCAGCGCAGGTGTTTTCAATATTGATAACAAGAAGAAATGTTTCTTGAGCACCAAATCAGCTTATTAGAACGCTTTCTGAAAGATCATGTGACTAAAGACTGATGCTGAAAATTCAGCTTTGCCATCACAGATTTAAATTACATTTTATAATACACTCAAGAATTTTAATTCGTAATAATATTTGACAATATTACTGTTTTTACTGTATTTTTTTTATCAAATAAATGCAGCCTTGGTGAGCATAAGATACTTATTTCAAAAACATTAAAAAAAATTACAGAATGCACACGTTAATCTCCAAAGATTAAGGGAAATTTGATTCCTCATGAAATTAGCCCTTGAAAGAATCTATATACTCTATGTGAAAGCTGTGAGAAACACTCTCAAAGTGGAGTTTGAATACCAAACCTGATAAAACAAGCAGGGAAATGTTTCAATGGGCTGAAATGCCATATAAAACATAAGGCTATTATCAGGTGTTGTCAGTCACATCCCTGTAGTGTAGAGAAACAAACAAAATCTCTTTATTATTTTGGAAAGGGCATCTGTATTTACAGAAGACAGCTGTATTGATTTCAGCACAAAATGCCCATTGTAATTCCTTTAGTTTATCTGGACATGTATCCTTTTGTTCTTTGTGGCTGAGGAAAGAAATGGAGAGTACGATAGGCCCAATAATGATCTTGTTTATTAAAAGGGTAAACAATTGAATAACACTCCCCATGGCTATCGCTTTCTGTTCCATTACAGAGTGTGGGAGTTCGAGTGGCGTTACAATGTATTTTCCGTTCATAAATACAGGCTTGAAGAGACAGAGACGAATGGACAAATATTATCCCTCCATCTCCTCAGATGACAGTATGGACTTAAGTAATACATCACTACATTAGCAGACAGCCTTTGGGCAAGCTAAAGGATGGGGTGATGATGTCTTGTCTCTAGCGCACGGCTAACTGCTGTCATTAATGTATCTAGAAAAAATGTAAAGAAATTCTCCTTAAATGATAATGGTCACTTTTACATGGGATAAAAGGTAGGAGTTGATTAAATTAGGGATAAGGTAAAAAGACAATCACAGAGTTCGCTGTTTTAAGCACATACTACTATACACACAGCAGCGTCAATAAAATTGCTGCAGGTTGGCAATTCGATGAGCACTTACTATTCGGCTATAGTGTCCATCAGGAGACGGTTTACGTGAGCTCCATTGTGTTAACTCTTATTGCTGTTGCTCGTGAATGCATTCTCAGGCTACAAGTTTGCTAAAGTAAAATAAGCATAGGCATCCTCTACAACACTGAACCACCAATATGGTATTACACATACAAAAAAAATGAATTTTTTCAATAAACGTCATTATTTTTTACCTTTAATATGTGGAATCATGAAACCTCATCTTTTTAAATCACCTCAAATTACTATGCTCTGAGAAAGTCACGCTGCTGGAAACACGCCATCTGTTCGGACTATATTCTAAATAGATTTCTTAAGCTTCGGTATATGGAGAGCAGGTGGCGGCACCAGAGCCTTCTGTCCCTTTCAAGGACTCCAGAGATTCAGTATCATCACTGTCATGTCATCCTCATTACAAATGATAAAGAAAGTGAGATCATGAAAGATCAACTTCACTCTTAGAAATGTTAGAGTTATTTCTAAACAGGCTTGATGTGTGATGATGTCAGCACCAAGTGGTTATAATTAGTGACGATTGGTTTTAATTAGTGAACTGACAGCTGAGAGGTAAATGATTTAATTGGGTTTAACTGAAAGATTCTGTAAGAATGCATCACATTATAATTTTTTCTTTACAACAGTAGAAACAAAGCCAATTCAGGTTTTATTTGACAGCATTGTGTAGATGTTATAATGAATAAGCTGATTTTATCAAGATCATATCATGAAATATCTCATTTAAACGATCTTTTTAAATAGAGTTCCATGTATATGTAAACTTAATCATGACTGTATTTTCCACCAAAAAAGTATAACAAGTTCAGCTCAGAAAAACAAAACAAAACAAAATTTTTGAGAAATCACTAACAGTAAACATTTTCACCATTTAAGCAAAGTTATGTATATGAAAAGAACCAAGCAAGATTTGCCTTCCACCACTTACCTGAATTCAGCAGTGAGGAGATTAAAGCCATTATATAAATTAGCTTCTGAAGACACTTTACGGAGGTACGCAAAACTGTCCAGGTTATCCGTCAAATAGTTGGACACCAGGAAACCTGAATAAAAATGATAAATGAAAACAAGCATGTATCAATAATACAACCATGGATTGTAAAAGATAAGGAATCGATTGAGAACTGCTTGTAAAATTTCATTTCGTCCACTCTGAAATATGTGCATCAAATGTTTAAGGTAGATTTTGAGAGCTAATTGCTGAAATTAATACAACTTGTTGAACAAGATGGCACTGAGCCATATTACTCCAGATCTTACACACAGCTGTTGTGTACAACCATCCAAATAACAGCTGAGTTGTATGCATTATATTTAGTGTCATGGCTTGGGAACAGAGGGGTGGGTTGTGTTCGACATGTTTTTGATGGTAAGTGCTAGTGAGGTGTCAGCCTATAAAGAGGCCTAAACAGACACTGGAGTGATGAAAGTGAGGAGTCTAGTTCAGCTGAGTGGAGATCTGCAGAGAACAGCTGCTCGCATATCCGGCCTTACCACCCATACAGTATGTGTTTATGTGAATATATCAGCAATCATTAAGAAACACACAATTTTAGGCAACCCTACTTAATGTTCAGATTAATTATTTCAGCATTGTTATAAGTAAAGACCTTCCAGAAAGAATGTTAACACAGTATACAGACAAAAACTATATAATTAGAATAAGGTTAATCTTGGAGCAATGCAACTTAAAAATGTGGGTGAAAATAAACAAATAAAAATCTGCAATGATGTTGAAACAGGGGTCATTTTAATCTCAACTGATCTGAAAAAAAAAAAAACATCTAATAAACATCAAAGTACTCTGGTGGCATATGTGGATAGAACTTTCTTCTTTTCATTTCTTTGTACAATGTTATAATTATTATAAGTGGTTCTTGCAAAGACAAGTATTGCTCTGGGTGAGAAGTTTGTTCTAAACCTCTGATGAATGATACCTCAAATAACAGTTTTAATTTAGCAGTGAAGTGTACCATGACTTTAAAAATCCCCATAGACTTACATAAAAAGAGGAAATTGAGTCCTATCTAGGAACAAGAGACTTTTGAATTACATAATCTAGCAACCAACCAGAAGACCCCAGAAACACTTAGCAATATCCGAACAACCACCCAGAATACCCTAACTAAAAGCAACAAGCTAAAAACAACTCAGAAGGCCATTGCAATACATAGCAACACCTTGATAAAACAGACAAAAATTGCTGTCCAGTGTCCGGCCATATCTAGAATGTCACAGAGATATTGTAGGACTATTATAGGAAATTGTGTTAAGTGTGGCTGTTTTTAGCATCGTGCATGAGTTTTGTACAGGCAAGCACCACTCACATTTTCTTGAGAAAAATGTAAAAATCGAGTTACTGTTATTATATCTTTAGCTGATTTGAAAGTATTTTTTATAAGCCCCTTGGGCTGTTTTTACTTTTTCAGGCTCAGCACTTCCGTTATTTGGTAAAAAATGGTTTCAGCTTTACACTTGTATATTATAAGCAAAAAAAAAAAAAAAAAAAAAAAAAAATTTGGAGGTGTGCATGTATAGAAGTGCTGCTTGCAAACTGGATCATGCCATCATAAGACTCTGATCAGAATGTTCGTCTGCTATGTGCAGAATCTTTGCACATAGCAAACGTTTTTTGAGAGACTTGATCTACTTGAGCTCTTTTTATACACACAGTAGTCAACATTTGAAGTGGATCAAAAAGTTAATCAACGTTGTCCGTTGTCAACCGTTGTCACACCACCTTATGGAAAGAAGCGTAAATGGATGGAGAAGCATAGTTTACTGTAAAGCTACGTCTTAGTTTTGCTTATCTTGGCGAAAGCCGAGTACAAATCAGCATGAAGTTTTAACATCTACACTCGTGTAATGGAAATCATGAAGATCTGGATACATCCAGTGACTGCGGTGAATAGTGCTGCTGGCAACCAGGGAAAGACCTTGTGACAGCCTGGAGAGACAGCTGACAGGAGGAAAGAGACCCCAATGGGGCTGGTAAGGGTTAGCTACCCTTGTCGGCAGTATCCAGCTCCGTGTTTACAGGATGCTGGAGACACCAGCCCAAGGCTTCTGAGAAATTAAAGAGAAAAATACCCCTAGAGTCTGCGAGAGCGGGGGCGGAAGATGACTCAATGTTGGACAACATGGTTAACGACTTAGGAATGGAAACGGATATGAGTATGGAGAGTAAGACTAGTTCAAGATCTGCAGTAAGTAAAGTCATTGAACTCCAAATTTGTGTCTGTGGCTGGAGCAAGGCGACAACGGTCAGGGGTTTGAAGGTTCATCAAGGGAAAATGAAATGCTTGAGGGAGAAGGGACAAGGGCCTCGCATTGATCAGTACTTCTTACGAAGTCAGTCAAGTCAGTCGAATGAAATCCAGCGACAGGAAGCAAACCACAGCTCGCAGGATATCAGCACCCCTGTCATTGACGAAAGGAGGGCTTGCACAGTTAGTGATGAACATATTCATACTTGTGAACCCGGTCAGGCTAACCAGCATAAGAGAGAAAAGAACCTCAACGGGCATAGGCCTGGAGTTAGATGGCCAAGAGCTTGTGAGAAAACTGCATGGGACACGGTAAACACAGATCTATGCTTTGCATTGGAAAGATTAACTGGTACAGTTGAAAAGAAACTGGATAAATTTGGGGACATCATTTACGCATATGGAAGTGAGAGGTTTGGTGTGGAAAAAAGGAAGGAAAAAGTACAAACTACTCCTGGAATGTCTAGACGGCAGCAGAAAATTGAAGGGTTAGTTAGAGAAAGGAGACAGCTGAGGAAGCAATGGAAAAGAGCAGAACAAAGTCAGAAGGAGGGACTCAATCTCTTACAAAGGGCCATAAAAGATAAGCTGGCAACATTACGCAGAGCTGAGCGCCTACGGAAACGCTACAAAAAGAAGGAACGTGCGAGGGCTAATTTCTATAAAGACCCATTCAAATTCGTAAAGAAGTTATTCACCAGTGAGAAGAATGGCACTTTAAAAACATCTAGGATTGAGCTAGAGAGATTTTTGGAGGACACGCATACAGATGCAAAAAGGCATGAGCCTATGTCAATTCCATCAGACATACCACCTATCAACCCACCAGAATACCAAATGGAGGTCTGTGCACCTAAGTGGAAAGAGGTAGAGCAGGCTGTGAGAAAGGCAAGGGCTTCATCATCTCCAGGGCCTAATGGAGTTCCGTACAGAGTGTACAAGAGTGCTCCAGGAGTTCTGCGAATTCTGTGGAAATTGATAAAAGTGGCATGGGAAAAACAGGTTGTACCTAGAGCATGGCGCAGAGCAGGTGGAGTCTTTATACCTAAAGAAAAAGATGCTACAAGCATCAGTCAGTTTCGTCCTATTTCACTATTAAACGTTGAGGGTAAGATTTTCTTCAGCATTATTGCCCAGAGATTGTCCACCTACCTGTTAAAGAATGGCTTCATTGACACCTCAGTTCAAAAAGCGGGCATTCCAGGGTTCTCAGGATGCTTAGAACACACCAAAGTTATCTGGCAACGAATTCAGTCAGCTAAAAAGGAGAGGAAGGAGCTCCATGTGACATTCCTGGATTTGGCTAATGCATATGATTCAGTGCCACATGAACTTCTTTGGGCAGCATTTGATTTTTTCAGAGTACCAATGTCAATAACAAATTTAGTGAAAGCCTATTTTGGAGATTTGCAATTCAGTTTCTCAACTCCAAAATTCAGCACTGCATGGCAATGCCTAGAGGTTGGAATAATGGCAGGATGCACCATTTCCCCACTGGCTTTTACCATGGCGATGGAAGTAATCATGAGGGCATCAAGATGGGTAGTAGGAGGAGAGCGCTTGGCTTCTGGGATGCGACTACCACCAATCAGAGCATACATGGATGACATGACAACCATGACTACAACAGTAGCCTGCACTAATCGGTTATTGGGGAAGTTAACAGATAATATTGAATGGGCACGAATGAAATTTAAGCCCTCTAAATCAAGGAGCATCTCGATAGTTAAGGGAAAGGTAGTAGATAAAACATTCTTCATTAATGGTGAGGCAATACCAACAGTTTCTGAGAAGCCAGTGAAGAGTCTTGGGAGATGGTACGATGGGGATCTAAAGGACACAGTTCGGGTGGGAGAAGTTAGACGACAAGCAGTGGAAGGGTTGAAGAGCATAAACAGCTGTGCTCTACCTGGTAAACTAAAACTCTGGTGCTTTCAGTTTGGTCTACTGCCAAGGTTGCTGTGGCCACTGACCGTGTACGACGTTTCTTTGACAACAGTGGATAAGCTGGAAGCGTTGATAAGTTCATACATCAGGAAATGGTTGGGAGTTCCACGCTGCCTCAGCAGAGTAGGACTTTATAGTAAAGGAATATTGCAGCTGCCAGTCTCTGCTTTAACCGAGAAGTTCAAGTGTGCCAAGGTCGGACTGGAAATGACCTTAGTAGAGTCACGCGACAAATGTGTAAGGGAGGCAGCCCCTGTGTTAAAAACTGGTAGAAAGTGGTCAGCAAAGAAATCTGTAGTAGAGGCAAAGGCTGCCCTTCAAATTAGGGATATCGTGGGACAGGTACAGCATGGAAGAGGGGGTTTTGGGCTCAGTTTAGCTCCTCCTAAATGGCACAAGGCTGGCCCAGCTCAAAGGAGGAAGCTGGTAGTCAACGAGGTGCGACAGCAGGAGGAGAGGATGAGGTGTATAAAGGCCATTTCCCAGGCCAAGCAGGGAGAGTGGATGAGATGGGAGAGCGTGGAACAACGTAAGATGGGCTGGCAAGACCTTTGGTCAATGGAAGAGAGTAGGATCAGTTTCCTTATCAGGTCAACATATGATGTTCTCCAATCACCGCAGAACCTAAACCTCTGGGTAGGAGAGGATCCCTCTTGTCCTTTGTGTTCATCACCTGCCACATTAAGGCACATTTTGACAGGATGTGAGGTGGCTCTTAGCCAAGGTCGGTTTACTTGGCGCCATGACCAAGTACTGCGATGTTTGGCTTTAGCATTAGAAGGCAAGCGTAACATGACCAATAAGTTGCCACCTCTTCTAGCAAAACATTACACGCAGAAGACAATATTCCTCCGCCCAGGCGAGCAACCACCAAGAAAAGGTGTTAACACCAATTCTCGCCCAGGACAACTGGAAGCTGCTAGGGACTGGAAGATGCTGGCTGATCTTGACCAACGGCTTATTTTTCCACCTGAGATTGCCACCACTAACCTACGACCAGATATTGTTTTGTGGTCTGGATCAGCACGCATTGTTCAACTGATAGAGTTAACAGTGCCATGGGAGGATGCGGTAGATGAGGCATATGAGAGGAAGAAACTGCGGTATGCTCATCTGGCCACTGAAGCAGAACAGCGAGGATGGAGAGTCCAGGTTTATCCAGTGGAAGTGGGTTGTCGAGGTTTTGTGGCACACTCTACAACCCGGTTCCTCAGAGACATCGGATTCAGCGGCCAAGAGTTGCGTCGCACAGTAAAGAACTTATCTGAAGCAGCAGAGAGGAGCAGCAACTGGCTGTGGTTGAGACGGAAAGATTCTAGCTGGCTGTGTACAGGCCGCCACGCTACAGTTTCGTAGAATTCTTGAAAACTTGAAGAGTCTGTTGGTTTGTTTGTATACGTTCCTGAGGATATTGCGTGAATGATGGGTGGTTGGGCAGATATTGTGTTTTGCGGTAGGTGGTATGCCATACGGAACCGTTGTCCACTGAAACTGCATATTAACGCACCAGTGGGGCTCGACAGCCTTAGTCAACGGGTTGGCGCGTATGGTTGGGTTGCGGAGAGATTGTGAGATAGTGGTTAGGTCTCAGCAGCAGGAGGGATGTAGAGATCAGTAAGCTGGGCTGAGTTGAGTGGGGGACGGAGGGGGGTGACTCTGGGACGCCAGAGTCACTGTCGAGCCCTCTTGAGGTGTCGTGGGCTAGTCGACGAAACACTGAGGACGGAAGGTGCCCACTTGAAGACCCTAGAGATGTCCCCTACTCGGCTCAATCCAGACGGTTGTCGTAATGGTCCTGTAGTTGCAGCCGTCGCGTGCGCTGACGCGCCAAGTACACTGCTGCCGTTAACGCCGGACAGAAGGGGAGTCACACCACCTTATGGAAAGAAGCGTAAATGGATGGAGAAGCATAGTTTACTGTAAAGCTACGTCTTAGTTTTGCTTATCTTGGCGAAAGCCGAGTACAAATCAGCATGAAGTTTTAACATCTACACTTGTGTAATGGAAATCAGACAAGAATTATTGTTCAAAATTCAGGTATAACTTTGATGAAAGGTTTTGATCCACTTCAAATGTTGACTACTGTATACACTGTAAAAACGATTTTGTGGTGAAGTAAATACTACAGAAAAAGTTCGTTTTTTTAATTCTTGCCTGAACTAAGTAAATTCTATATTAGTACTCAATTCAAGTGTGTAGAAATGAAAGCGTAAATATCAATGTTATAAAATGAAGTAAAATTACTCAACTTTTCTGATACTGGTGTTCCCATCATGCACTGGGCCTTGAATAATTAATGGCCTTGAATAAGTTTTCCAGCTGTATACACTGTTTTATCATTGCATTTGTTGTTAGGATTTGTAACTTGCCATTTTGTGACATTTGGAGTTCATTTTCTACTCAAAATGACACAAAAACCATTGTCTACCAAGTATTGAGGTCTCTGCGTTCACGTGCCGCGTAACTTCTGATATGTAGATATGGTGTCTCACACACTATCTATTGTATTAATTATTTAGATGTTTCTAAGTAAAGCATATACTTTAAAAGTGTAGTTTAATTCAATGTTATATTGTTTGAGTGAAATGTATTGCAAAGGACACTTCAACTAAATAGATATTACTCAATCTTTTACTAGCCAAGTTAAAATGACTTATTTCCTTTGTTACTTTCACTTAACTTATGGAATTAAGTAAACTCTACTTAACTAAGTTAAATTTACTTAAAAAATATGCGTGCAAAACCTTGCCAAATAAAAATGAAGTACATTTTACTTATTGTTTTTTTCAGTGTATAAAAAACAATAATCTCTGGATGCCTGCTTATTTGAAGAGAAAGTACATGGATGATGAAGGCCTTTTAAAGGTGAATTATCCTACTATTAAGCATCATTTGTCTGAGTAATACATTGATTAAGTGTGCCTAGTCAACTGCCCAGTAATAGTGGTACATTAATACAAATGGGTGAAAGATCAGCACTACCTCTCCCCTGGGCATCTGGATTTTGCCGTGCTTCCAGGTAATTGGTCAGTGCTGCCAGTTTTCCTCGTTTGCTTATTCCCAGCCATGAACCACCTTCCTTCCCCTCTTCCATGTCCAGACCTAAAGACAGAAAACAAAAAGTCACACTGTTATTTAAAGTCCCTGTAAAGGCAATTTCAAAAAAAAATTCTAAACACATTATAAATGTTAGAAATGTATTGCTAAAACATATTACAAAGACTGTGAACTGTGAAGTACTGAATTGTGGAGTTACACCGTTAAACAGTTTTTCACCATTGATATTTTACGGATTTTCTGGGCGGGGCTAAAACAGGGCTCGATGACGCACTGGAGCCCTTGAGCTCCTGGACACGCCCCTACTTGATGACGCTCTGAGGCCACTGAGGCTGGCCGCTCCTAACAATATTATAGAGCACATTCACATCAGTTTGCCGCTCAATCGCGAGTTACTGTCAGTACTATTATTAGTAACACAGCCTACAGATTGCTAGCTACTAGCTATGCCTTCGTCACGGAAATGCGTACTACCTGGATGCGATCACCGGATCAGTACAAAACAGATCGGTGTCCTTGTTTAAATTTCCGAAAAACGATTACATCAAGAAGAAGTGGATTAATTTTGTGAAGAGCCACCTTGATGGAGAGCTGAGGATCACCGCCAAAACCCGCCTCTGTAAGTGATCATTTTACACTGGATAGTTTTATAAACTTTCGTCGGAGATAACTGTCTGGGATTCACTGATAATCCGCTGTTACTGGTGAATGGGGCCGAACCGACTCCCGCCTCAGCCTTCATCCTCCCGTCGCGCCGTTCGGCAGTGCATGCATCCATTCCGGCTGTAGAGTTGAGTGAGGCGACAGGCGAGTCGACGACGGCAGCTTTCCCGCGAGTGGGCGTGGTTTCAGCGCAGCCAGTGGACACGCCCCCAGCGTTTGAGAGCAAGATTACTGCTCATTTTTTCAAGATTTTGATAGCTTATTTTATGTACTTGCTGGCTTTTTTTATCATTCAAATTTGGCTGGGTGACTAATAACACATTTTTCTGTGGTGTGACAAACTCAAAACACATACTTAATTTTGACTTTACAGGGACTTTAATGTCAAATCTTGTCTACTGGCTATAAATTAAATCTCCTCAAACCAGCAGGAGATCAGATTTAGATGTAACGAACAGCTCGGGAGTGTTCAGTGAGAATGACCTAGACTGAAGGTACAGAATAATATTTTTCATCTTGACATTGAAAGAAAACAGAACGTTATAGGCCCAAGGACACTGATCTGTCTAGAACAGACTAGTGCTTTGAAAAATTAGAAATTCAACAGTGATTCTAGATGGCTTCATACAAAATTACTCAGCAATACCACAGACTGATTCATATTCGGTAAATATTAGTTTCAATTCATAGGACAACAACCCCAACAGCCTTCTCAGAAATGGCTGGCCTCATCATCATCACCCAAAGACTCAATCATTGCTCATCCATACCACACACCCCTCCAGACAGATAAGGGCTTCTTCCTTGGCAGCAGAATT
The DNA here is from genome assembly GCA_029959095.1 of Rhinichthys osculus. NCBI lineage: Eukaryota > Metazoa > Chordata > Actinopteri > Cypriniformes > Leuciscidae > Rhinichthys > Rhinichthys osculus. The sequence goes on along the minus strand of JARWKJ010000004.1, from coordinate 19,129,026 downwards.
TACTTCAACCACTGTCATAAAAGCACCCATCAATCAAAGGCCATCCAGTTCTTTTTGACCCCAAGATTGAAGAGGGGAACATGGACAGGAAAAACAAACAAATAAGCTCCATGATCTTCTGCAGTTATATGATAATGAATGATTTCTGTTCTGAGATGTATTGTTTATTAGACTGTGGGTCATCAGTCAATTAAACAATTCGTACTCCTTGAGGGTGGTCAGTTGAATCCTGACAATGGAACACTTAATCAATGTGACAAGAGAGGAAAAGGTAATCATCCATGTTTGATTATGATTGAATTCCAAATACTGAGGCATGATGCAAGAGACTCAAGCACAAGCTTCTTTTCTAAATAATTAGAACATGTCAATTTCGCAAAAACTCCAATATATCGCAAAAAAGTTTTTCAGCCAATTCGAAGAAGGAATATTTCGTGAAACGTCCCCCCCCCCGCGCATTTACAGATCACCTGACGTACATAAAAGTCGACCATTCTTTAAAGGTGGTGCGGTATGTTTGGACAGAAGACAAGACAGAGTTCTTTATTAAACTCATAAAAGACAAAAGAATTATGGGAATACTGGATTCTAAACAACAAAGAAATGCCACAATTTATCAAGACCTTGATGCAGATAGGAAGGAGAAACACCTCATACTTGGCCATTCCCAAATATAAGGTGCGCTCCCAAATATAATGTCGCTTACGTCTCCTTCGATTAAAAAAATAGCTAGTGCGGTGGCTGTGATATATGTAAACCTACCAACATCCGTTGCCAACTTGCCATGATTTTTGGAATGACCTATCGCGAGAAGAAAAAATTTAATTTTAATCGCATAATAGGTTAATGGAAATGCCGTCATTTCGCAAGTTTTTAATCGACATTTAAAAAAATATTGCAAAAGTTTTGCGCAAATCTGTAATGGAAACCCGACTACTGACTCACTGGATTACACAGTTTAAACCAGCATGAAGTAGTTTGAGGAATTGGATTTTGCCATTTTCTGGTGGCATCAAATCTATGAAATGTAAAACACATAGCAGTAATTAATCTATCTAGATACCCACAAGCTACATTTTCTCATATTTTCTGAATTAAATTATAGTTGGCCTTTTAAATAAGGCTTAATAGTGCAAGATCTGCCTCTTGAGTTCAAAAATGGTTCAAAAAGCTACAATAAAAATTAGGGGGGAAAAATCAAGATAAACTTGTCAACCACACTACTTGACTAGCTGGTTAGTTAAAAAATATAGTATTAAAGGCAAAATTAAATAATGAGATAAACTAGCCAACCAAGCTCAACTTGTATGACAAATACTCATGCTAATCCATCCCTGCCCGTAAATGGCACATAAAAAAAACCCCAAACAATCTGTGCTTGGTCACTTAACATGCCAAACAGTTTCGTCCTGTCTTAATGGGCTGTTATTCTTGACCAGAATAACATGCAACATTGGCTAAACACCATGCCAGTCAAACGTCTCGCTATGTGGAAAAAAAAGCTGACTCTAAACAAGAGACCCTTGAAGAAACACTTGTTCATCCTAAAATCTAGGAACTCAAGAACTTTTCACAATTATATAGAGTTCAGACAAACTGTGTTAAAACTGAAACCAACATCTGAATTCCTCAATAACATTGGTGAGATAAAGCTGGATTTTGGATATGAAATATGTATCTAATATTTGAATAATAAGAATGATTTTACCGCTGAGGATCTCACTGTTGCTGCCCCAGAAGTCTGCAGCCTTGGACGGTCTGCTGTAGACCTCATCTCTGTTAGCAGCCAGAATAAGCCTGCATACAAGAAAGATGAAGGTGACATCACACAATCTCTTTCACAGTATCCTTACTATACAATCATACTAATAACATATCATTTCTATAATACAACACATCTCTATAACAGACCACCTTTAGAATCAACCATATTGTCTCATAAATGTCATGCTGTGCTTTGTAATGTGCTACTCATGGGTAATGGACATTGTGTTAACCAATAAAGGGCAGATTTTCAGTCAGACCTTCTGTTAGAGGGGGAGAGATTGAGGCTGGCACTGTTGAATGGGCTCAGAGGTCACATGTGCACCTAAATGTGTTTATCTCGCGCTGATCCCGAGAGAGCGCTGACTGCTGTGCCAGCTACACACCTAAGGCTCAGCCGTGATGCTGAAAGCTGCTGTGTGTGGCTTTATTGTCCCTGCTCAGGCCTGATGCTCAGTAGATGCCTCTCTGTAATTAATATTCAGTGTAATGGAGTATTCATTTATATCTTAGCATTTTGGAAGTAATTTGGGCTCAATGAGATGTCAACCACACATTCTGCAATTTTTTTAAACAAACATTAAAAGAATATAAAGCACAAATCAACAGGCAACTTGGTGAAAGGACTGTAAGTTTATGGTAAACACTTTTCAGTAGTGGTCGATAGATATAAATGTTTTTAATGTCCGATGGCATGCACTAACAATGACAGCATTTATTCATTTTAGTTAATGTTAATTTCAATATTTGCTAATACATTATTAAAATTAAAAGTTGTCTTTGTTAATATTATTTAACGGATATGAACTAACAATGAACAGTTGTATTTTTATTAACTTACATTAACAAAGATTAATACATACTGTAAGAAATTGTTCATTGTTAATGTTAAGTAATGCATCAACTAATAGGACCATATTGTAAAGTGTTACATTATACCATTTAATAAAATAAAAATAAAAGTAATAACGCACGCTGCAATTAAATACATATTTATACTAAATTAGAAATAATTATTTGATTAAAAAAATATTAGTGGCAAACCGGGTTGTCAACTAGAGTGCAAACCAGATAGTTGCTGGATAATTTTCAATATTATTGAGATGCTTTATAGTAGCAAATTACATTGTACTTCTGATGAAACGAGACACTGACACAGTTTTTCATGTTTAATACGGTAAATCTGCTTGATTTTAAGCTTTGTATTGTATAAAGTGATTTATAAATAAACGTGACTTGAGTGCCATAGAGCTCATGCAAACATAACCACTTTGCTATGATCAGATGCCTTTATTTTGTTTTTTAAAAACGCTTGCTGTTTTATTAGTTTTGTTGTGTGTTTATTTTGTTATTGAGAGGAAAGCGCACAGCACATATTTACATATTCATATAAACACCACTCTCAACTGTGTGGGCAGCGTCAGGTGTTCGATAACAGTATATCGCTGCTAACCTATTTCGAACTTAGTTTTACCCCTAAACGAAGAACGAAAAAGAACTTCACATCATTTATATCACCCCGATTATATCAGGGCCTTTAGGGTGAGTAGAATAAGTTGCCATGTATGTACTTGCAAAAGTTACTTGTACTCAGTAAAATGTCTGTTGGGGGAAAGTGTTAGGAGATATTAAGCAGACGGTCTACTAATACTCTAATCACTGGTAGTTGATGTACTTCTCGTGTAGAATATCAAAAAATGGACTATCGAAATAAAGTGTTACCAGGCCAGCAACTGTGAAGAGAAACGTTTTTAAAGTGCTGTTTAATACAATCAGAATATTCCTCTGCTGATTTTATTATCTTGAAATGGCTGACCTTCAAAGGAAAGAAAAATTTACAGAATTTTCGGTTTAGCTTTGATTTTGAATTAATGAATAGTAAATAGGTGTCAGGATTGGGTGAAGGAATGAGTTGAGGACTCATTAAATAAAATAAAAACTATCCCATGGGGATAGTTAGACAACTATAGACAGGAGATCACATGGCACATAGAAACAAACATGAAAAGCCATGTGCTCACACCAAACAACAAAAACAAGAGCACATGGCCAGTGAACACAATCTCACCGACTGCGTGTCCACACAGAACATGACAACACGAACTGCGTGCTACACCGAACACAACACACATGCGGATAGAAGAGTGTACAGCCCGAGCGAACTCGAAAAGCACTCTCAAAAAACAAGACAGAGCGCACAGAGAATGAGCGAATGCTGATCCCGTGCACTCACAACAGAAGATAAACACACAGAGCATGAATGTCCGAACCTCGACACAGAACCAACACCAAACTAGACCGAAGTCCCAGGATACAAACATCACGCTCCACACACAAAACAACTCACGTGGACAGAAGAGCGTACGACCCGAGCGAACTCGGAACCGCACACTCACAACGACAAGACAGCTCAAAACAGACTGAAGTGACAGAATCCTGACAATAGATTAGCCCTTGATTTTCATTGATTCCCTATACCAGGGTAATGCTAATATATCTCGATGTGACATGACATATTCAGAGTTTTGGGGGGAAAAGTGCTGCTGATCATATTTCAAAGACAAAACAGGCATAAATTCTATTCACTGTGATTTTTCAAAGCAGCATTTTTAAAACATGTTAGAGTGAGATCTCAATGTCTGACACTGTTATGTACTGAATCCAACCTGAAAGTACACATGGCACAATGAGCCGATGTCATAGGTGTAACCATGGCTACCGCTCTTCCAGACTCCTTAAGATCCACTTTAATTCTTATCAAATGATTATTATGAAAGCAATCACTATTCAATCTTTAGTATATTAACATGATGCAAATACTTAATTTTTTTAAATTTCACGGTTATGATCAATACAGTGTTTTATGACATTCCTAATAATACAGCTCTAAAATAACTCTATAAATTCATAAACTTTTACCGGAAAATTATGGCATATGATGCAGAACATTACTGTTTGTAGCTTTAAACACAATGGTCGAGGGCAAGGCCATCACAAATAATTTATGTTATCCCGCTAGATAACAATATCTTGGTAATAAATCAGCAGAATTTGCAAAGATAATGCAGAATACATCACACAATCAAAACGTTTAAGTTTGCAAGGCATGAAAATGGATGAACAAGATCAATGAATGTCACATTTTGACGAGGCAGCGACAAGGTGAGATTTTTTGCCCAAAACTATCTCAACACTGACTCCTGTCAAACTCACCTCGTCGAGTCATTAACCAAACACAGTTGGTTGAGTAAATGTAAACAGTCAGGACATAGAAAACCATGAGTCAAAAGATCCGTGCATTAAGCCTTGAAGATGAAATGCAGCTCATTATTTCCTTTTTGGCCATGCTTACAGCGTAAAACTTGCACTAACTGCTTAACAACAGCATGGAGAGTCACACGTCCACTGCACTTCCAGCCTGTGGAACCTGACGGGGTGACAGAGAAGAAGAAAAGCAGAGAGACAAAAAGTGATGCAGTATCCTGAGGGCTTTGCAGATTGATCTGCAATGGTTGATGCACCCCAGGAATATGTGCTCTGTACTGGAGACAGCTTGCAAAGCAGAAAAACTCCTCTCCATCTGAAAACAACTTACTGGGTTGACAATGTAAATTACGCCAGACCTTGGGCAAGGTAATCACCCTCTTTGTCAGCCCAAATGGAGAGAATTCTCACAAATTCTCACTGAAACAGAAGAATGGCAAAAGGATGACTGGACAAAGAGAGAGCTGAAAAGAAGACTTTTTTTTAATTTTTTTTAGGTTTTTAAGTTTTATTATTAGGGTTGTGTTGGACGTTCAAATTCCTTTACGATAAAATCAAGTCTGACCTCCTCCCAACATTTGTTTCTCACTGAATATCTTATATAATTCTGAAATACACTACGATTCCAAATATGCTCCTTCGGCACCGCTATTTCTTAGATTCAAGATTTTACCAATTGAGAACTGTCATGATTCTGCCCTCTTGTCATTTCATTTCTCTAGTCTTGAGGCAGGATCATGACAGACCCATGTTTTGTGTGCAAGCACATGGTCTTGTGTTTTGAGCCATGTGCTTGTGTTGTCTCGTTATGTTACCCCGCCCCCTTGTTATCCTCGTCTCGTCATTATTGTCTAGTCAGTTTCACCTGTCCTTGTCTAGTCAGCTTCACCTGTCTTTGTCATTAGTGTCTCCCTTTTTAATCCCCTTGTGTTTGCTGTCCTGTGTCGGTACATTGTCAAACATTGTGAGTTATTCTCTGTGAGTATTTTGTCTGAAAACCTGTTTATAGAGAATTGTGAGTTTGTTTCCTGTCTAGTCAGAGTCTTCATTTGTCATCGTGTCTTAGTCTACCTCCAGTCCTGTTTTGCCCCATCGTGGGTTTTGTTTTCTGTTTTGTCATCATTAAACCCCTTTTGAGTTATTTGCTGTCTGCGCTTGGGTTCGTTCCTCCATCTACATGACAGAGAACCTCAATGTTTATTTAACATGCATATTTATTCATAAGTTTATTTACAAGAGAGAAGACCTTCCACCAACATTACAACACTTTTTTACTTTTATTTCTGATACTCATATCCATCAAACAAGGCATAGTGAAATAAATCTTGTCTTACCGTTCTCTAGAACTTCGGGCTATAAAACTGACCTCAGCTTTAGGGGTCCTCAATTATGGAGTAAATTAAGTTTGTCCTTAAGATCTATGTCTTCTTTGTTTATCTTTAAAAGACAGTTGAAAGACCTTTTGATTTTAATATGACAGCATTTGGTTATAGTTTCCTGCAGTATATTTCATATGCTGCTCTTCACTTTTGATCCTCCTTTACCATTACCCTTCAACATCTGTAATTTTAAGTTAAAAGGATAATCAGGCTTCTGAAAATGCTTTTCCCCTCTTTTATTATTCAACTTATTCGTCTGCGTGTCTTTATATATATATTTTCTTATTTTCCTTGTTTTGTTGTTTATTCATGTAAGTGGAGTAGAACTCTGTATAAACCCAAGTGGGTTTTGTTCTCCTCCTTGTATTGTATCCTTGTGATATTTTTGCAGAACAAATAAATAAAAAAAATAAATAAATAAAAAGATTCAAGGTTTGGGGTCGGTAAGATTTTTTAAAATGTTTTTGAAAGAAGTTTCTTTTGCTCACCAAGGCTGAATTTATTTGTGCAAAAATACAGTAAAAATATTAAATGGATAGTTCACCCAAAATTGGAAATTTTGTCATCATTTACTCACCTTCAAGTTGTTCCAAATATGAAATAAATAAATAAATAAAATACCATGGAAGTCAATGGGGCCCTATCAACATTCTACCAAAATATCTTCTTTTGTGTTCAGCAGAAGAGAGAAAGTCATACAAGTTTGGAAGAACTTGAGGGTGAGTAAATGATGACAGAATTTTCATTTTTGGGTGAACTATCCCTTTAATATTGTAAAATGCTATTACAATTTAAAACAACTTTTCTATTTTAAAACGTAATTTAGTCCTTTGATGGTAAAGCTAAATGTTTCAGCATCATTACTCCAGTCTTCAGTGTCACATGATCCTTCAGAAATCATTCTAATATGCTGATTTGGTGTCCAAGAAACATTTATTTGTATTACCAATGTTGCTTAATATTTTTTGTGGAAACTGTAATACAAGTTTTTTTATGAATAGAAAGTTCAAAAGCACAGTATTTGTTTATGTAAAAGACTTTACTGACAATTTTGATCAAATTCATGCAATGTTGCTAAATATATTAGCATATATATATATTTTTTTATCTTACTGATTCAAAACTTTTGAAAGTTAGTGTATATGACACATTATGGAAGTAAAATGGGTTGAGAACAGCAATTAATGCTGTTATAGACATAAAAAAAAAATGACACACCACACCTTTAAAGATAAAGGCCAAGTATAGTATATTTCAATCTAATCCTTTTATGTCATGAATTGCATTGGACACTCACACACTTTTACTTTCTTAATCTTCCTTTACACACACACAAACAGTGATGTCCATCTCAAGTTCAGTGTTTGGCCAATATTTCATTTCAGTTTGGAGGCAGCAGGTCATCACAATGATCATATGATCAACAAATAATCACATTTTCTACATCCACGTCATCAAGGAATAAAAAATATGCACTATGACAGTGCTAAAATGTCAAAGGTAGGAGTTTTAGATGATTTGATTTCTAGCCTACATTTGAGACTACGCTGTATTTCAGAGACTTTTAACATCTCTGACAGGTTCCATCTGTACTTCCAAAGATAAAATATTAGCGCTAAGTGGATCCATTTTAGTGACATCAAAGTCATCATGGCCATATATAAGTAAACTGACACAGACCTCCGGCCTGTTTTCTCTCAAAGGGATTTCAGAGCTGCTAGTTGTGAATGCGAGGTTAGAGGTTAACATGATGAAGATGAAATGGTTCCAAAAAGAGGCGTTTATATCCACCAAGCGAGTGCGATGGGAGGCAGGTTGGTTTTGAACTGTAATGAACTTTGCAATAATTGTACACTTCTTCTGGGTATTGAGGCAGAAACCCTCATTAATCTTAAAGGCATTTCTGTTTTTAAGCTGGATTAATGCAACTGACCTCATGGGGTGAATCATAGATCAAGAGGGCTAATGATACAGTTTTTTTTGCCAAATTGTATCCTCTGTCAGTAAAATATGCTCAAGAGGTCAGTGCTAATGATATGACTTTACAGTTGTAGCCTAAAGTATGTCAGTGTTTTCCCAGTCTTTTTATCTTAAGTACCCAAAAACCCAATGAGTAAGGCTCCATTACCATCATCAACATCAAACTTGAAATTAGGGATATGGAAATGTAAAACTACATATTTTCAAAATCAAGTAGTCAATTAGTTGCTAAAAACAACCCAGTGTGAGATGTAACTTGTTGGCCAAAGATGTACGGCTGAATGTTTATCAATGTACCAGAGGAGGAATTTAAAGGGATACTCCACCCAAAAATGAAAATTCTGTCATCATTTACTCACCCTGAAGTTGTTGCAAACCTGTATGAGTTTCTTTCTTCTGCTGAACATAAAGGAAGATATTTTGAAGAACGATTGGATTTTTTTTTCTACTATGGAAGTCAATGGTGCCAAACAACTGTTTGGTTTCAATCGTTCTTCAAAATATCTTTCTTTGTGTTCAGCAGAAGAAAGAAACTCATACAGGTTTGCAATAAATTGAGGGTGAGTAAACGATGACAGAATTTTTGGGTGGAGTATCCCTTTAAAGACTATCAAGAGAGGGTTTTACTGTGCAAAAGAGCACTGTTGCTAAAAGTACTAAAAAGATAAAATAAACTAAAACTACCATTCAAAGGTTTGGGGTCAGTAAGATTTTTTCAAAGATATGAATAGTTTTATAAGGCAAGGATGCATTAAATACATACAAAGTTAATAGTAAATAAAAAGTAAATAACAGTGAATATAGTTATAGTGCTACAAAAGATTTCTGTTTCAAATAAACATTATTCTTTTGAACTTTCTATTCATCAAGAATAGATTACCAAAAATTACCAAATCAGCATATTAGAATGATTTCTGAAGGTCATGTGACACTGAAAACTGGAGTGCTGAACAAAATTCAGCGTTGCCATCACAGGAATAAATTATATATTAAAAAATATATTAAAAAAGAAAACAGTTATATTAAAATGCTGTTGCTAATAACATTTCACTATATTACAGTTTTTACTGTATTTTTTTGATCAAATAAATGCAGCCGTGGTCAGCATAAGAGATTTCATTCAAAAACATTTTGTAAAATCTTATCAACCCCAAACTTTTTGAATGGTAAATGTAAGGAAAAGAAAAGATAACTAGTCAACACTACTAATCGACTATATTCTAACGTTGGATAACTAGTCAATTAGTTAACTTAGACACAAATTTTAACATGTTTTACACATGATTTTCTTAAAAGGAATTCATAGGTTATGGCTTGACTACAAAAAAAATCCTGAGATTAACTTATTAATTATTTGAAACTTTAGACAGCCTTAATATTAAGTCACATTTCTATCTTATATGGCATAACAATACACTAAATGAAAATCATTGTAAATCTGTAGTACCCTAGAGTATGCATACCCCTTGTTGGAATTCACTGCTAAGTGTATCCAAGCAAGTTGCAATGTTGCTAGGTTACAGGAGGCAAAACAAGCAGAAGTGCACTCTATAAACATCTGTTTATTCTGTAATACGGTTTTCACATTTACCTGATCTTAATTATAGTACATGTCTGCGCTGTTTTGTAAACAAGGTGATGCTACCCTAAATCAGAGGAACCAATGCAGCGCAAGACAACCTTCAAAACAGCGTCACTGATTAGATTGTACATCCTGGGTTGAGTCATCTGTGACGCTAAACCACTGTGACTGACTCAATATTAGATAATCAAATTACAGCTTGCGGGGTAATAATCCTGATTAGCGTAGCATGTTGCAATCTGACAGTATTAACGGAGGTAACCTCTCTGTAGTGAAGGGGGAAAAGACATAGATTACTAGTCCATGCAATTTCATCCCATACACATGATTCAGAGCTCATCAGGCAATAGCTTTTGAAAAAGAAAAGACTGACTTGGCTCTCTCTAGAGAGAGAGCCAAGCTTTGGTTTAGAGACTGCTCACATTCAGAAAACCCTGACCTAGGGACTTTTCCTTATTTCCTTTAGGGACTGAGAGCTTAAAACAGTGGTAGAGGTCGTCAGGACCAGCTTGATTCACACAATAGTTGTCTACACAGTCACTGCTATTATGGCATTTTACATCGAGTGCACACTACAAATTAGAGATTTAGAGTAAATGGCATGATACCGATACAATGAAGTAACCTGGGATTTAATGTTAATTTTATGTAAACAAAAAGTTTTTTTTCTAAACAAAAATGTACACTACCATTCAAAAGTTTGCAGTCAGTAAGATTTGTTTTAGAGAAATGTATCCTTTTATTCAATGACATATTAAAGCAACACCAAGTAACTTTTCCTCTGCGGTCGCCCTACAGGTTGGAAGCGGAATTGTCCATTACTGCTGTCGTAAATAATTTAGCATATACCGCAGCCTACTGTCGCACGCGCACGCTCGCTGTTTATCCAGCGGCTTTGGAATGAACGATGTCCACAGACAAGGTAGAGTATGTTGCATGATTTCATGAAAGTATGATGTATTGCGACTCAGAAACGAAGAAAAAGAAAATAATGACTATTGCTTGACGTAAAGCAAGTCAAATTTGTAGTTTTCTTATGTCTCATTAGAACTACAGAAACGCGACCCGATCTGACAATCTTACATAGCGTGGTTATAGCAGATATAGGACCACAAAGCGAATCCAGAAGTGCCTTTCACCCTCTTACGACTTAATGAACCACTGAAACGATTTTGGAAACATTATTTTAAGGTAAAAAATCTTACTTAGTGTTGCTTTAAATTGATCAAAAGTGACAGTAAAACTTTTTTTTTTCTATTTCAAATAAATGTTGTTGTTTTGAACTTTCTATTATCAAAGAATGAATCCTGAAAAAAAGTTTAATGGTTTCCACAAAAAATGTATTAATTAATGAAAAAAATAAGCAGCACAACCACTTTCAACATTGATTATAATGAGAAATGTTTCTTGAGCACAAACTCAGCCTATTAGAATGATTTCTGAAGGATCATGTGACACTGAAGACTGGAGAAATTCAGGAATCAATTACATGTCAATATATATTAAAATAGAAAAATGGTTATTCTGAATTGTAATTATATTTCACAATATAACTGTTTTGTGGTTAAATAAATGCAGTATTGGTGAGTTTAAAGGGGTCATATAATGGTACATGCACTTTTACAAGTTGATTGTACTGAAATGTGTGTTGGCAGTGCCTGTACACAACCATCATATAATGATAAAAATCCATCCAGTGTTTTTGTTTTAATCTCCTTATATGTTTTCCCCTGCCTCAAATTGAGCCGTTCGTTTTTGTGACGTCAATAAAACGGACGCCCCTCCCGCGATTGTTGATTGACAGAAGGGTTTCAACACAGACCCGCCCTCGCTCGTCCTGTCAATCATAGTCCGCGCGGATCGGCGCGGTCATTGTTGATATGCTGGAGCACTGTCTATGAGCAGAATGGCGTCTAAGTGATTGTGGTGTTCTGTTCTTGGGTGCAATAAGGAACACAGCAGTCATTTTAATGTTCCTAAATCCGAACCGCTGAAGACGCAGTGGCTGAGTTTGTTTTCGAAGGGAATATTCCCCACGAGCAACGTCAATGCTCTCATGTTTGCCGAATCATTTCTCAGTGGACTGCTTTATAAACGAGGATCAGTGTAAAGCTGGTTTTGCTGAGAAGCTGCACCTGAATAAAGGATCGGTACCTATTCGTCTTCCTGCTGAACCTTCAGAAGAACTAAAGTGAGTGTAAAGTTTTATTAATCTTTATATTAATATTTATATTAATCTTTGCAAATTTCGGTTTACACTCAGGGTACATTACAGCATGTTTTCTATGTACAACGTTCTCAATATAATTCATAATCCCACGTTTATAATGAACAACGCGTTATGGTTATTGTGTTATTGTGTTACAAACGGTGTACGCACAGAACAGAGAGGCGGAGTGAGCAAAGCTCATTATCATTTAAAGGCATATGCACTGAAACGGCGTGCTGAAAACAGAGCTGTTTTTGACCAGGTAAAATAAGTGTTTCCTTACAATACTAATGAGAATTTTTAATTAAAGTATATTACAAACTTTTAATTTAGACCCTAAAGAATCATATTAGCTTGTACAAAAATGGCATTATATGACCCCTTTAAGAGAATTCTTTCAAAAAGATTTTTTTTTAAATCTCACCGACCCAAACTTTTGAACGTGTATAAACAGTAAAACAAAATTGTAAAAAGTTTTACACATCACAGAAATTAACATTATTTATGACAAATGTAATAATAAAAACTATTTTATTATACATGAGATCACATGACCAGCTGAATAATACCCACTCTTTTCCTGGACACTTTTGCCTATGGAATAAATTTCACATTTGCCTGTGAGAAATTTATCATGACTCACCGTGAGCAGTTATACAATGTCATGGGTAATTGAAAACGTTTGCTTTGCATGATTCAGCATCCAGTGGACGGTATCAAGTGCACCTTTAAAATCTGAAAAATGGGCCAACGATTTTGCTTTGGTTTAGATGTACCTGAACACTTCATACTATTTTAAAAATCTGTTTGTTTTTTTCAGTATCAAACAACACCTTGTTCCCACACACATGTGGAAGAACTTTTCATATCCCTATTTGCATAACACATACACACTAAAGCTTCTGGGAACAGGTGCACTACCTGTAGGCATTTTTGGATGCAGGCCGAGGGTCAAACTTCAAGAAGATGATGCACATGAGGCAGGAGTTTTCAATCACAGTGAGGTCAGAGCTGCTAGGTTCTAGAGGAAGAGATGGAAGAGAGAATGAGACAATGGCTGCATCCAAATCGCACTTCACTACTATTTAGTAAGCGAAAAACAGTATGTGACAAAAGAAGAATGTCCGAATTCACAGTATTCATAAAAGAGTAAAAAGTATAAAAGACTTTTTGTCATAAAAGACAAAAAGTACCCGGGTGACGTAGTTCTTTCGGCGAGATTCTGATGAATTGTGTGCATATGATGGACACTTTACTATGCCATGAAGCCACCTAAGAAGATTTATGAATGGCAGTGAAGTAACACAACTGACACTGGTAGGTCACATGACAATGACAACATGGCGAATGTAGTACAATACATCCAGATTACATTCATACTAAACACATTCATACTATATACTACATTTTAGCGGTTGTGAAGTAATTACTTATTCAAAATAAGTAACTACTCAAGAGAGTATGCGATTTCGGACAGAGCCAATGGATTTTGGATAAATAGGAGACAAAAGTAAACTAGTAAGCCAGAGGAAAGCCTTGGAGGGTTTCAATCAAACAAACACTATTCCATCAACAATTCTTAGTTAAATCTTACAAAACCTCAATCTGAAGATACATAAAATGAAACTGGTATCGATTAGACAGATAGTGCAGCTATACATATTTCAGACAACAGGATAACACTACAACCATGGTCTCCTACCTGTCTTATAAGACATATTGT